>OZ014484.1:15145625-15742101 GCA_963965965.1 Trididemnum nubilum | reverse complement strand
TTTCTCCAAACAATTTTTTTTTGGTGATATTCATTTTTTTGATTATTTATTAATTTATTTACAGGGTGGGCCAAAAAAATGTTACCACTTTTTATATTCTAACCATTTTCAAAATTACTAAGCCTTTTGTTTCATATTCCTGCTCTTAGGAGAAAGCAAGGAGTCAATATGAATAACGTCATTTACCAGGAAGATGGTGCTCCTCCACATTGCTCAAATGTCTCACTGGATTTCCTCAACGAGTACTTTCCTGGAGATAGACTCATCTCACGGCGTGCGAACAACCCATGGCCTGCCTACTCTCCTGATCTTTCTCCCGCAGACTACTTCCTATGGGGGTACCTGAAGGAGAGGGTGTACTACAACAACCCACAGACCATTGAAACCCTGAAGACCAACATCTGTCAGGAAGTTCGAAGAATCGCTCTTGAGATGTGCGGCAATATCATCACAAACTTCAATGTGCGTGTTGCAGCTGTACTTAACAGAAGAGGAGCTTGGATTGAACATGTTATCAATTATTGAACTGTGTAAGAAACAAGAGACAAAGTGAAAAGACTTTGTTATCAAATTTTAATTGGATATTTTTGTTAAACATCTGTGAAAAAAAATTTCGAATAAATGTTCATTTTCAAAATTTGTGTATGGATTAAAAGTGGTAACATTTTTTTGGCCCACCCTGTATTTTTGGATTCTTTTATCCTGCTGTTTGATCAATTGTTTTTGACGTCTATTTTCATGGCTGTATATAATTGAACCTGATTGTACGTTTTGTACTTAAGCATTATTACTAGCTATTTGCTGAAAAGTTTCAATGCCGTACAGCAATGGCGTAATTTATCTCAACAATATTGCTTATAATTTTGAATCTTTTAAGCCTCCAGGTTTTGCCATGTTGTCCTGACGATATTCTATTATACATTATACTCAATGTTATCGTAGCGTATTTGTTTTGCATCTTCGAAAAATAAATTTGAATTTTGTGTTTGAAACTAGGACCATTTTTATTTTGACCTAAAAAATTTTATTTTTGACTTTATTTCAGTTAAATTTTGGCTTATAATATAATGCCTATTTTGTTGAACAATTTAGAAAAAAATGTTTCATAAATCGCGACTAACAAATTTGAGTTTGAATTGAATTGATTCAACCGATTTAAAACAGTCAATCCATAGCAAAAGTTAGTGTTAGCCGATATCATAAAGCAGTTAAAGCCACAATTTAAACTAAAACCCCTTCTCGGGGTATCTACCAAAAATAAAATCAATATTTAAAATCATTTGTTAAGATTGTTTCAGTACCAAAACAGACCATGATGAACTCAGAGGGCAGGGGCGTATTTAGGGGGGGCATGGTGCCATGCCCCCCCCTTTGGGTCACCAGGATAGTATAATTAGCGTAGAATAGTATGCAAAATTGCGGCATGGCCACCTCCTTTGTAACTTGGGCAAAAAGTTTGAGCACACAAAAGGACAGAATCTGGGTAGAGACCTATTTTTTTTATTTTTTATCTTTGGTCTTCACGTAATTTTGGGCCAAAAACCGGACTAATATTGAGTGAAGACCTTTTTTTTTGGTCTTCACCTAAGTTTGGCAGAAAAACGGACTGATTCTGAGTGGAGAAATTTTTTTTTTGATTTTCATTATTTTCAAATTTCCTGGCCCCCCCTTTCGAAAATCCTGCGTACGCTACTGTCAGAGGGGACCACATAAAGGGGTTACTCTGCGTCAATCCCGTAGCCGGTACAATCTTTCAAATTCTATGATTTATTTCATTTTTAGTTTCTAATTGAAAATCATGTTTTCACATTTGGTAAACACCCCTGTAGATCCCGAATATACGGGTGAAACAGACTGTAGAATTTTAATTTTTAGTTTGTAAATTGTAACACGAACTGTTTTACAATAGATATTTACGTAAGTTTAAATTTGTCAACGCAAGACGGAACCATTTCTCTGCAGACTCTTTATTTGGTAAACTAGAAACAGACGCGCGGATAAAAAAGAGAAGAATATTGAAGAAAAGAAGTTGCGAAGTTTTTTTTCGCGGTAGCGCGTATTCGACTGATTTGATTGGACATATTCTTAGTGCGAGTGAACGGAGAAGAAAAAAAGTTACGCTGATCAGACGAATTGACATATTCTAGAAAAATGAACCGTGAAGAAAAAAAGACAAAACTGCCAGTTTCTAGTCTTTTAATAATGAGTCTATGGTTTCATTCTGACTTACGTTTTTTTTATTACAAAATTACGAGATACGAACAGAACACAACATGTCACAACTATTTTCAATGTTAATCAAATTTTATATCCTAACCAAGTTATTTTATTGCTTTAACGAGTATAATTTTTTATTGCAACAAAATTAAAAAACGAAACAAAAACACAACATGTCACAAATTATTATCTAATCAAATTTAACATATGGGAGCATTACATAAAAATTTCAAAATTTGACTATGCTTTTTATTTAATCGATAGTTTTCAATTAGTTTCCTAGAAAATAACATGCTTTTAATTTCTTTAATAATGCGGTCTGAATCAAAATTAACTTTGTTATGGACTATACTATTTCGATGTGTCCAAATACAATATTATGTCGCACTAAGCAAGAAAGCAATTCCATTTATGATTAACTGCGAAGGAGAATGTTGGGCCGTCACAACACTAAATCAAAAAACAAACATAAATTCAAGGACACCGCGGGCAAAGAATATCCAGTTAATTTAAAAATCAAAAACATAAAGAAGTTCCACACACTTCGGAACTTAATACGCGAAAAAAACAAATGGGACTCAGTTTCATCTTGTTGATTACAGAAAGAACCCAAACTTGTACCATGATATGTAGCAGCATACGGTTTAGATTTTACTGGGATTATGTTCCATATTATTTTATAATTAAAGGTTTTCAAATAGTTTGGTTATATATCATTATGTATCTGTTTCCACATGTTTGGGGTGGAAAAAGGAACAAAAGGGATCAATCTCTGACTCCTTTTTTGTTCAATGATCATGTGGTAGATTTGTCTAGTGTTCATTGTTTCAATTTCATTTTTACCAAGGCTATGTGAATCAAATACGTGGAGAAACCGACTATAAAATTCAGATGGTGTAAACGCATGTGGAATCGAGTTACGAGAGGACAGTTTTAGTTTTTTTATCTAACTCTCTGCTAGCGTCAATTTGAACGGAGTCGCCATGGGATTACCCCTAGGACCAGCCCTTGCCAATATTTTTGTTGGCTACTGTGAATCTAAACTTTTTCAGACCATTTCCAAACCTGATATGTATTACCGCTATATGGATGACACCTTCGCAGTATTCAGCAACAAAGATGAATGCGATCTTTTCTTAGACAGCCTCAACTCGCTTCACCCTTCTCTCCGCTTTACTTTCGAAAAAGAATCAAACCTGGCTCTCCCATTTCTGGATGTTCTTGTTGAAAAATCCCCTTCCAAGTTCATTACTTCCATCCATCGGAAACCCACATTCACCAGTCAATATCTACGCTGGAATTCCTTCAGTCCTCGGAAACGCAAAACTAACTTAATCAAGTTCATTCTACTGACTAATGGCTACCCTGAGCACGTTATGAAGTCGTTTATGGCTATGAAGATGAAGCAATTTCACGCTCTGCCCAAATTTGGACCCGAAAAATGCCCCGTCTATTTACGTCTCACATGACTCGATTCTGTTTCTACCCGGTTTGAAAAGCAAGTAAAATCTGCTGTCAAACAGTTCTTTACCGCTGTGGAACCACGTGTTGTGTACTCTACCAACGAGCTTCTCTCCGCTACCAACAAGGATGTACTGCCTGCTTTACAGAAAAGCAACAACGCGATTTATCAATTCTCATGCCACTGTGACAGTCCGTATGTAGGCCGTACTTCCCAAAGGCTGCAGGACAGAATCAAACAACATGTCCCCAAATCTATCCGTTCTTGCTCTTCTTCCCAAAAACGCTTACTTCCTACTCGTCGGTGCAATTCTTCCACCCAGACTAATAACCAGTATCTTGCTTCTGATTCAGCCATTGGACTTCATCTTTTACAAAATCCTACCTGCGCTCAACATTATGATGACAGCAGATTTTCTATTCGTGCCCAAGGCCGCTCACCTTTTCATCTACTGTATCTGCTCTTGAAGCCACTTTCATCAAAACTTCTAACCCCGCCCTCGGCCGACAAAAAGAATTCGTGTACAGCTGAAAGATTGTACACTAATGACACTTTCTCATTGGTCCTTTTCCAGCCAATCACGGCTCGGCTTTTTCCTATAAATAGCCGCTCATTTTCCTGCGCTCTCCATTCTGACAATTCTTCTTGACAAGTGTCAGACGAAAAGCTTCGAAGATATGAACATTTTAATCAAGGCACTTACAATTACGGCATAAATACGTGAAAAAACGGTGAAGACCTTTATTTGGCCTTCACCTAAATTTACGCCAATTTTTGTATCAAATCTCACCAGAATCCGTAATCAAGTTCCGTCCGGCGCTGACTGTGCGGTCCGCTCAATGTCACTGCGGCCCGTTCCTCTAAAAGTTTAAGCACTCCTGGTGTAGACGTTTGTACATCAATTAGCGTAAGGTGCTCATTTGTATGAACATAGGTGGGCAAGGTACTTTCTAAAAGTACCGCGGTACCGGTGCTTGCTTGAAAAAAGTATCGTCGGTAACGGTACCGGTACTATTTTTTAAACGTATCGCGGTACCGGTTCTCGGTACCGGTACTTTTTGATAATTCAACTTGGTTGACTTAGAATCTTTGAAAAACGTTTGTTTTAAAAAATGTTTAATTTTTAGTAAAAAAAAGTACGACAAACCAAGATTACGAGCAACCATTTACTTTCTTAAAAATCAGATCATCAATTCGTAACTTAACCCAGCTCTTTTGGGTTTTAATCCTGTTTTACAGGAGGGCATTTTTACCCCACTCTCGATTTTTTCGTGATTAAAAAAACCTGAGAAAAACTTTTTTTTCAAACTGAGTCAAATTTCATCACAAATAACTTCTAAAAATTTCCAGTTGCTAAGGTAGAGGAAAATTTCCCAATTTTGAGGTTCTCCAAAATTACTTTCCAAAATCTGAGCATTTTTGGACAATATTTAATCTAAACGACGTCATAAGATGCTTTGTGACGTAACCAACTTGACTTGGGTATTTTATTAGTCAGTATCAAAAACAAATCTATGTATAAAATTTGAACCACCTGTGACTTCATCGCAGAAATGACGTCATTTTTCAAAAATGTGGCTATGACCTTATTATGATGACGTCATGAACTCAGAATCAGTTTTTCTAAAAAATTTTGGAGAACACCAACCCGCATACTAAATTCAGGGTTTCCATGTCTTTTGGTTCAAAAGTTAGCTATGGGGATCATTTTTGCCACCTGTGTAAAATGCCGTTGGTCAAATAGTCTACCCCGTGTAAAATACGGTTATATCTTTTCCTGCAGAGAACACACGTTTGACCACTGCACTTGAGGGCATTGCTGTGCCGGGCCGCAACTAAGGGGAGCGGCGCCCCCCCAAACTGCTCAGCATTCCCCCCAAACTCTTCTTACCCTTGCGGCAGCCGGCATTTTCAAGATGGTGGCTTTTTTTATTGGAGATCAACCGAGAACTCGGAGAAAATTAGATCGATTTGGCGCAATGAACTTTTTTTTTTGGAGATCAACCAACCCAAAAATTTTGGCCCCCCCAGAAAGAAATTTTGCTCCTCTTAGAACAGCGTTCTAGTTGCGGCACTGCGGAGTGCAGTGTCATATCTACATAAAGTGCATAAAATAAAGAGATTTTTCAGCGCATCATTTTGAAAGTTAGACAATATATGAACTAATTTGCAAATCAATTTGGTACAGAAAATAGGTTTGAAATATTTTACAACTTCACAGTTTCACAAGCTAAAAGAGCGTTTACACTGGACGCTAGCAACGCGAAGCGACCAAAAATTTGATATCATCATCGACAACTTGTGAAAGGTCTTAACCGGTCGCAAACTTCGCGAGCAGTTGATTAAATTTACTTAAACGAAATTGTTAATAAGTGCTCATATAAGCGTAGCCAGCATTTTTGATTGTGGGGAGAAGGGCCCAAACCATAAATCACATTGATGAAGACAAAAAAAAACTCTTCACGGGCCGCAACTTAGTTGGAGACCAATTTAGAATCTTCTCGGTCTGAAGTCAAGGTAAAAGCAAAACAATAAAATGAACCTAAAAAAACAGTAGCCTTTTCGGTCACATATTTATCATTGCTGGCATTGCGATTGGGGAGGGGGGTCCCGGGCCCCCTGGCTACGCCTATGTAAGTGCTTGACCTATTTTGAGCAAGTGACGTAAGTGACCACTTTCTAAGGTTGCCAATCTTCTCTTCGCTTTGCTTCTCGTCCAGTATAAACGCACTTTAACTCCGCATTGTGGAACTATAAATATATAGTTTAACTTTCCGGATTAAAGTATTATCTGAAAATATTGAAATGCTAACTCTCCACAAAGCAGAGGTAGCATTTTAATATTTTCAGACCATTCTTTAATCAGGAATATTAAACACTCGTAAGAATTACCGGTATTGATAACTTTATTAAAAATTGTTTGTTTACAGTGCTGTAAAAAAAACGGTATGATTCCGGTAATTGAAAAGTAATTTGGCAAAGTTTTGTGAAATTACAAATACAATTAAATTACAATTTTACAAAACTAAAATTCTGCAATTACAATTCTACAATTTTTTTTAGCGATTTCAATTGTCTCGATTACTCAAACTCTGGATATAAGCTTAAAATTGCAGCCTGATAGTTATGAAAAAAGATAGACCTAGGACCAACAAAATGTCTTCTTTTTCTTCTTCTTTCTTCACTGCCCGCTTTTCCGTTAGGGTTGCGGGAGCAGCAGCTCGAGATTAAGCCGCCGCAGTTCACGGTCTTCCATCACATCCATCATTTCGCTCGGATAAAGTCCCAAACGATTCCATGCAAGATCCTTAACGTAATACCTGTAGGTCCATCTAGTTTTAGATCGTCCAATTGGCTTTCTCGCATTTGCTTTGGTAAGTGAAGCTTGTTTGGAGTGTCTTTCCTGTGGCATTTTGCTTACATGGCCAAATTATCTAAGCTGAGATCTTTCATTTCGGAGAAGTAACGCCTCGATGTCAAGAAATTTTCGAACCTCACCTTGTTAAATAATGTAACTCCTTCAATTCTTCGTAAAAACCTCATTTCGAACGCTTGTACTTGTAATTGCACACTTTCGATTATTATCCAAGATTCATGACCATAAGTGAGAATGGGTATAAAAACTGTTCTCAAAATTGAAAGCTTTGCCTTTTTGGACATTGCTCGTTTCATGACAACCGATTAGTACATAAGGCTCGCATTACTGCACTAGCCTCGCCAATTCCAGTATCCAGTTCTTGGTCTTGCCTTTCGTCAATCGTCACTCGTGAATGTAACCTCAAGATACCTGCGTTTCTCGACCTGTTTCAGTATCGCTCCATTCACTTCTAACATGCACTGATCAAGGTTCCTGGAAACATGAAGTCTGGAAACCTAGGGGACCCGGCCCCCCCCCCCCCCCCCCAATCAAAATACCACCTATGATAAAAAATTATGACTACCTAGCCTAGCGATGTTTAGTTGCAGTTTTTTTCTTCAGTAATTACGCACATAACAGTAATTAACAATAATATTAATGACAACGAGGAGCCCCTGGGCCCCTAACTAACAACCAAGGGGCCATTAACTAACAACCAGGGGGCCCCTAACCGACAACCAGGGGGCCCCAGGGCCTCTAACTGACAAGCAGGGAGCCCTGCGACCCCTAACTGATGACCAGGAAGCCCCGGGTCCCTAACCGACAACCAAAAAGCCCTGGAGCTCCTAACTGACAAACAGAAAGCCTCAAGTCCCCTAACTGAATACCAGGAGCCCCAAGGGCCCCTAACTAACAACCAAGGGACCCCCCAGCCGACAAGCAGGGGTACCGGGCCCCCTAACTGACAACCACGGTACTCCAGAGCCCCTAATTAACTATCCCAAACCGACAAGCAGGGGTCCAGGACCCCTAACTGACGAACAGAGAGCCCCGGAACCCCTAACCGACAACCAGGCGTCCCGGGGCCCCTAAATGACAAACAAAGGGCCTCGTGGCCCTTAACTGACAACAAGGGCCCTTTGGGCCCCTAACTAACAACCAGGAGTCTCCGGAAACTTGAACCGACAACCAGGGACCCTAACTGACGACTAGGGAGCTCCTTAGCCCCTAATTAACAACCAGGAGGCCCTGGGAGCCCTAACCGACAACCAGGGGCCTCGGGACCCCGAACTGACAACCAGGGGGCCCTGGGCCCCCGAATAATGACCAAGGTTCCCGGGCCAGGGTCCCCTTAATTCAAATTTTTAACAATTTATTTGTAAAACCTGTGAGAAATCTAAGAGTTTTGTCCCAAAAGTTGCAACTCCAGATCCTCGTTTAACGTTATTATGAACTTCATGCTATAATACAGGCGGTAATGCAAACCCCTCAACTGAAATACCACCAATCATAAATATAATGAGAGCATAGCCATTACGTTGTGCTTCTCTAGAATTGCAGTGTCTTTAATTTAGGATTTACGCGTACAAAAGTAAGTAATAATTAGTACTTAAGTTGTAGGGGGAACGCGGGGGGCGCGTCCCCTCATCGAGAGTTAGCGTCCCCCCATCGAGATTTAGCGTCCCCCCATCGAGATTTAGACGTCCACCTATCGAGATTTGAGCGCTGGATGATGAAACGATTAACAGCCAGCCAGCACGAATAAATCCTACAAATCCGGCCGAATGTAGTCCCAAATTGCGGTGAAGACCTTTTTTTTTTTTTGGTCTTCACTTGGTTTCGGGGAAAAAACACGTCAATTGCGGGGACGGAATTACGTAATTTCTACTGAAGTTTGGTCATGGCTGCAAAAGCGTCCCCCCATGCAAAATTTTACAATTTAAGTAGTGGTAATAATAATGACGACCACGAGTCCACGTCGTAATACTGTCATGCAATTCTTGGACGTTTCAAAAAACTGTCAAGTGACTTGACTCGAGTCCTCCACGTCTAGGAAAAAAATATTTTAATTTTGCTTTAAATGTTTTTTTTGTTTTTTTATGAAAGAACTTAAGAGCGCGATCTTGTTTCAAAATCATAGGCGAAGCCAGGGGGTGGCCCAGGGGGCCTGGGCCCCCTCAATCGAAATGCCACCAATGCCAAAAATTTGACAAAAAAACTTGTTTCTTCATTTTTAGTCTCTTTTAGCATCTTTGCGTACAACAGTACACGCGTTCAACAGTAATTAACAATAAATAATGTTGACGACCAGGGCGCCCGGCGCACACCCTTGATTTAATTTTTTCCAACTAATTTAAACTTATAACCAGGACAAAATCAAGGGTTTTTGTCCTAAAGTTGCTACCTCAAGCCCTCATTTAAACCTTTTATGAACGTAATGCAATAACCAGCGCCGTGTTTGTCATGCGGCACAGTGCAGGGCACCGCGCTCAGATAGTAGGACTTTTTTTGGTCTTCACTTATATTTGGCAACAAGATGTTGCCAAAATCCTCTAAGTGCCAGGGACCTCGCGCAATGTAAATCCGGCCCGGGAATAACATGTTTAGTAAGCGTAACCAACTAACCATCTATTGTACCATTTTTCAGTAACGATTCACCTCCACCTCACCAGTTTTTACATACAAAATACTTTTAAAAAATAGCTGGGAAAATGCTCATTGAACAAATTATTGAATTTCAATTGAGGGGACCTAGGCCCCCTGGCCGTACACGCACTTTTATAACTGGTTAACTTCATGACAAAACGAAAATCTCTCAAGGAAAATCTTTGAGTAGATTATTATTTACTGCTAAAATATTGCAGGAGGCAATGTGCCTTACTTTCCCCTAACTGGACCAAATCACTTAGAATTAAAATTTTACACCATAATGCAAGATTTTAAATGTGTTTTGTAATTTACTTGCAAGTAAAAGGAGAATTGAACCATTAAATTTTTTCGATTGGCTTTCAAATGTTAAAAATCTAGTTCTTTCAAATGGCTGTGAACACGTGCGAAATGTAATCCAGTGGGATTAAAATAGCTTTTTTTTTCCGAAAACTTACAAAAATCGCCCAGCGGCTGGGGGCTTTGCCCCCAGACCCCCATAGCCACCGGCGGCTAGGCGCTCCGCCCCCAAACCCCCGTCTGTGATACGTTTGGGTACACTAGCTTACTCAACACGTCTTCTAAGTTAAACAATTGCATTTTTTAACTGTTAGTTTTTGCCCTCTTCCTTTACCAAAATCCAGGTTAAGTGCCAACAGGCTACGGCTTCAGATCTTTCATTCTACAATATCTTTGCCCCTCAAAAAGTTCCTTTTTTGAAAATTTCTGATGATGTCATTGCATGTGATTTGTAGTTTGGGCCCCCCAATCAAAAATCCTGGCTACGCCTAAATTTGCCGAAAAATAGTTGGAATCCAATCGACGACCAAACTCTACCCATAACTTCTCCTTGGATTAAGACAAATTATTTAGACAAAGGTGCTATTGACTCCTTTGATGGCGCTGAAGTGTGCAAATTAGTAGGCCCCTACATGCTGTATCTTCTATAGTCTGTTATTAGAGACAAAATGAATATTGGCTTCTACAGGGATGATGGCTAGGCAATTCTTGAAGCAACTTCACGTCCCGAAGCGGATCGAATTAGAAAGAAAATCGAGAAGCTCTTCAAGGACCACAGCTTGCATATCACAACGGAATTAGGCCTCCTCCAAACTGACTTCCTGGGTGTGACATTGAATCTAAAATCTGGAAAGTACTGGCCTTATCATAAATCCAATGACCAGCCTCTCTATATCAATGTGGGATACAATCATCCGCCAATGATTAAAAAACAACTGCCTAGCATGTTGTCCAAGCGGTTATCTGAGCTTTCTTGCAACCGCGAGGAATTTGCAAAGGCCGCCATTCCGTACAATATCGCCATAAAGACAAGTGGTTATCATGGAGGACTTGCTTACGACGATCATACTACAGATACCCGCGCAAGAAGAAGAAGTCGCAAGCGCACTGTAATATGGTTTAATCCCCCCTTCAGCAAAAGCGTCAAGAACAACGTCGGCAAAGAATTCCAAAAGCTCGTCGATAAGCACTTCCCCCTCACCACCATCTACGGAAAGTATGCAACCGCAATACCCTAAAAGTCAGCTACAGTAGCATGCCTAATACGGCTACAATTATATCCAGCCACAACAAAAACCTTCTCGGTAACAAGCAGGAGCCAAAGACCACCGACCCTCCTTGCAACTTTCGCAACTCAGCGAACTGCCCTCTCAATGGAGAATGCTGCAAAAAGGCTGTCATTTACAAAGCCTCGACCACATCTGATTACTCCTCCAAACATTATATTGGGTGCACCGAAACGGAATTCAAGACCTGTTATTACAATCGCACCCACCCCTTCAGATATCGAGAGAAAAGAAATGCGACAGAACTCTCAAAATCATTTTGGAATGCTTAAGATTCTGGCCATTGAGCCTATAATCAAATGGTCTATTGCTAATCGAGCCACTGTTTACCAACCCGGGTCTCGATCCCGCAATTTATGCCTGACTGAGAAACTCGCAATTCTTTTAGCTGACAAATGTACAGCGCTTAACAAAAGATCAGAGCTTACGGGAAAACGCAGGCACAAAAACAAATTGAAAAACGTTCGACCATAGTTTTTATTTTAACCGATGTTTTAATCAGTGCGGTATTTCAACACTGCAACGTGCAGTGTTTTAGCTTGACAGGTTCTTCAATAATATGCAGTTTTAGCTTTTAGAGATTTGACGTTTTAGTTTATAATATTTCTTTTACAGATTACCGTAGCACCTGACAAGTCCTTAGGACGAAACAGACTGTTGTGCTTTTAACCTTTTACTGTGATTTTATTGTTATATTTTGCTTTGTATATCTTCGAGCATTGTTTCAGAAGATTGACCATCAACAATTTTCTAATAGTCACATTATTACTTTATTTACATTATTTAGAAGAATTACGCTAAACGTTTTTGGCAAAACACTACGCCTTGTCTAAACAATAAATTATCAGGTTTGTCAAAAATCAGCTCCATATTTTAATGCAATCACAAACACAAAAAAAAATTGTTTATACTGGTACAAATTTATAGATTATACAGTTGCAATTGAGCTATGCGACGCGTTTCGACCTTGCTCAAGGGTCTCATCAGGCAAAAAAAAAAAACTATGAAAGTCTCCAAAAAGTTCAGCTTGCCCGTATTTGGAGTTGTACTGCAGGTTTTGATGTAACTACTTATGCGCTTGTAAAACAAATTTTCCAGTGCTGTGCTTACCTGACTTTTTGGAGACTTTCATAGTTTTTTTTTTGCCTGATGAGACCCTTGAGCAAGGTCGAAACGCGTCGCAATAGCTCAATTGCAACTGTATAGTCTATAAATTTGTACCAGTATAAACAATTTTTTTTGTGTTTGTGATTGCATTAAAATATGGAGCTGATTTTTGACAAACCTGATAATTTATCGTTGACTGCCTTGTGAGCGACCACTTTGTGTAGGTCCCCTAAACTTTTGAGAATTTGGCAAGTTCTCACAAAATTTTACTTGTCTAAACTATGTTTAAATGCTTTGACAAGGGCATAGTGTTTTGCCGAAAAGGTTTAGCGTGATTTTTCCAAATAATTTAAATAAGGTGATTATTATAATGATTAGTTGCGTGTCAGTATTGGCACTGATTTGTCTATGGTTAGTGAAGACAACCTCTTTTCCCAAATTATATTCTCCTTGGATTTCTTCACTGCCGAAGTTGCCACTTTTAGCGCCTCAGTGAACCGGGACTGCGAATCAGGGCCCACATGACAAAAATTTCCTCGCTTGCATTAATCACGAAAATTTTTTAAGAGGCGCTAACGAACGAAATACTCGCTAAAGGCAAGAGGTTATTTTTGCACGTGCATTTGAAGCTCTGCGACCTGGGTAACGTCATTTTCGCTCGCTAAGTTGCTTGGATCGATTGCGAGATATAACTGGAGTAAAAAAACGCCACATTTTCCTCGCCAACTTAACGAAAATTTTAAAGCACTTTTTAAGCGTACGAGAAATATTTTTTGGTCAGAAATTTATTGGCAAAATGTGGAAAATTCTAATTAAAGCGAATTTTTGTTGAAAATTACTTAGAATGGTCTCAATGTTTGCTATTAGACTGCTAAGAAGGAAGCGAATTGCATTGAGAACCGTTTGCTGTATCGACTGATAGAAACATTGAGTAGCGCCAGTTGCAAAAATAGCAATACACTCTTTTTATAAGTGCAATTTTCTAGGAACACGAAACTCATTTTTGCTCAAAATTTAAGAACAAGCTAAAAATAATGCCAGCCTCGGAAACAAAATAAACCAAAAGCAAGCGAAAAAAAAAAAATTCAAATCAAAGAAAAAAAATAAATTTTGTACTGATTCAAAACGGTAGAAGTTTAGTGATTTTCTTCTGCTTGCAAGCCAAGTTGCAACTATTTCAAGATTATAGAACGCTGTTTGAGAATTTTTTATAGCAGTCGCTCGAAAAAAGCTTGCTTTTTTCAACTTGAACGACTGCCAAAAAACTTTTACGATGCTGTAAAGCAGGAAAAGAGCCTTTACTCAGGCGAAGAGAATAGGAAATTAAATACTGTTGCAAATATAGTCGCTAAAATTGACATCGACGCTCTAAAAATTTAAGAAAAAATCAAGAACAAATGTAGCTGAAAATAGGCAAAAAATTAGAAACAGCCAGTCTCAACTCTAGAGTTACTGTTTCTAAAAAAGAATAGTGTACTTTGACTTGTTCACTTTCAAAAAAAATTGAAATCTATTGTTGCTGCTAACATAAAAGTATACCGACCAACAACCTCAAGAGCGCTGCACGTCATTTAAAAAATTGTTGTATGGTAAAAGTAGTTCTTTTTTTTACATTGATCCAAAAATAAAATTAAACTCTATCGTTTATGAATTAGGAGGATTTCGCGAGCTTAGAATATTAGTGCATGGCCCATAGTATCTTTTTCTATAACAATTGCAACCGTCATGCAGACCAGTTGTACGCTTGAACGCAATATTTTAAAGTAGAAATGCATCTGATGTCACAATAAGGTATTTATTACGTACTAACGCAACATCTAGCAAAGCAAATCGAGCGAGCATTTTTAATGCGTGTTAAGGCGAGACGGTTGGGAAATACCATTTTGTCTACAAAGTTTTTTGCTCGTTAACGCCTTTTAGCGAGCTGAAATGGCCTTTACGAGCTCGCTAACTTGATCTGTCATGTGGGCCCAGATGACGATCTATCCTGTCGCAAGGTCTTGAACGCATCTTTCTTTGCTCGCATAGCTTCTTTAACCTCTTGGCTCCACCAAAGTGCCTTTATGCAAATAAATAGGTTTCAGGCAATGACCTTCAGCATTTTACAGTAAATTTTACGCACAAGATTTACTAACATGGAAGACCGACGCTCGCGTCACGTGTTGCTTTGTTTTTACTCGGCCATTTTCAAACTAACGAGTTTGAGCTTTCAGACTTTTTCTTATAACTCGAAAATGGTTTTGTCTAGCTGCATGAAATTTTGACAACAGTTTGAGATTATTGAGTTGGTTGTTTGTACCAAATTTCGGGGCAATTAGTTGCGTGACTTTGGTTTTAGGACCCGAAAACCGCCCCAAACGTTTGGCGCAAAAAGCCGTCTCAATCAAAAACGGCTTAAGTACGGCAAAAAATATTTCACACGTTTTTATGTCTTAAAGGCGGTGAATCATCCAGCCAATTCCAGTGGTTTACAATAGCTAAAATTGAACTTTAATTTTTGATATTTTTTGTTTTGATTTTGGGACTGCGTTTGCAAAGATATTCAACAAATACAAAAAGATGCCCCCCGGAAAAAAGTTTTTGGAAACTCAGAAATAAACCATCTCTAAACTATTAGGCCTACCACAGTTCTCTAAACCATTAGGCCTACTGTGGTTTTGGCGGGAAGAACAAAACTTAGAGTTTCCAAAAACTTTTTTCGGGGGGACATCTTTTTGTATTTGTTGAATATCTTTGCAACCGCAGTCCCAAAATTAAAACAAAAAATATCAAAAATTATAGTTCAATTTTAGCTATTGTAAACCACTGGAATTGGCTGGATGATTTACCGCCTTTAAGATACCCTCTCATCCCTACCAACCCACTTATGGCCATAATGAAGTTTTTTCCTTTTGTTTTCTTTTTTTCCTTGTTTTTCTTCCTAAATCTTGTACGCCCTTTTTCTTCTAAACCACAAAACATAGAAATCTAATTTTTGCATAAAGTTGTTGGGCTGCAAACGCAATTTTGTCCCCTGAAATTTGTTGGGTGACTCCCCCGGGAACCCGCCAAAAATCAACTTTTTTAACAGCTCCAGCTAGGGCTCCAGTTATTTTGATAACAGTAGATATTTAACAGACAAAGAGTTTGGCATAGTTTGGGAGTACAACTCCCACGGGGACCCCTCCAAATGGGCCTCCCAAACATCACTTTTTTGAACGGCTTAACCTAGGGTGCCAATGTTGTTTGATATCAGTAGATATTTAAAAGACAAATAGTTTGGGGATACCACACTGCCAGGGAACTCCTCCAAATGTACCCCCCAAAAATCAATTTTTTGAACGGCTCAAGTTAGAGAGCTAGTTTTTTTTGATGTTAACAGACAAATATTTTAACATAATTTGGGGGTTCCGCTGCCCAAATGGATCCCCCAAAATCAGCTTTTTGAATGGTTCAAGCTAGGGTGCCAGTTTTTTGTTGATATCAGCAAAAACTAACAGACAAATATTTTGACTTAGCTTGGGGGTGCCACCCCCTCTGGAGACCCCCCAAAAATCAGTCTTTTGAAAGGCTTATGCTGGGGCGTTAGTTTCTTTGATATCAGCAGTTGTTTAAGAGACAAATATTTTGACATAGTTACAACCAGTACTTAAACTGTAAAAATTTGCATGGGGGGACGCTTTTGCAGCCTTGACCAAACGCATTTGGGTTGCGATAAGTACTTTAGTTGAAATTATGTCACTCTGTCCCCGAAATCGAGTGAAGACCATAAAAAAGGTCTTCACCGCAATTTGGAACTATATTCGGCCGGACTTTGCGGAATTTATTTGTGCTGACAAGCCCTTTTTTGTCTGATCATCCAGTGCTCAAATCTCGAAGGGGGGACGCTAAATCTCGATGGGGGGACGCTAACTCTCGATGGGGGGACGCGTCCCCCCGCGTTCCCCCTACAATTTAAGTACTGGTTACAACGGCTTAGGTTTGGATAGGATGTTTTTTTTTATTATGATTAGTCACAATGCTGTCAATTAAATATATACATCAACGATGTTTGAAATTCCAAATTCTCTTTTCCCAGAAGATATTTCTACTTAATTTCGTAACGGGAAAACGAAAGTTGCTTTTTTTTGAAAATCTCATTGTTCAATACGCGTCCGTCGTTTACTAAGATTGCTTCTCAGCAAGCTCCCATCTAGTTCAGAGTTGTAAACAGGCCGACTAGTTCAGGCCCAAACCCGGCCAGAACTCGAAAATATAAGCCCGAAACTGGCCCGAACCCGAAAACTAATTTGAAGCCAAAATCATGCCCAAAAAAACCGAAAGTTAGGTCCGAAAGATTCAGCAATGTTGCTAAGTTATTTTGATATTTTTGTGCACCTTAGACAAAAAGTACGTCTCAAGCCCGAAATTTTTGTCAACTTCAGGCCCGAACCCGACCCGAAAAGCCCGGCCAGACTTACAACTCTCATCTAGTTTGCTTTACACAGATAACTTTTACACTGACGAAACAAGGGCTTTCTAAGTTAAAGGGGCATTCAGTTCAAGTTTTTCACTGTTGTCCAAAATGTTCATAATTAGCTAAAATGCATCATCACCAAATTTCAAACTTCCACGACTTTCCGTTTTCAAGATATTGCAGTTCAAACTGAACAATTTTCCCCTTTCTTCAGTGTTGCGTTTTATTAGTATTGTAACAAAAAAAAAACTTTTGGAAAGCTGGCTTACGTTAATTTACTTGAAAACTGGCTAATTTTAACCCTTTGCTCAGTCTTGACAATAACTTTGCCGCAAAACCTTGTTGAGATTTAAGAACATGCAGTTTCTTTCTAAAATGTTTTTTGTAATTGGCAACCCTGGCAAATTTCTAAGTGGAAAGAGCCTTTCTCAGGAAAAATCTTTGACGTTATATTTCGGAAACGGAAAGTTGTAGAAAGATCATCATCATATTTATTTATTTACCAAGTGACGTCATATCACAAGAAAAAAAACTGCAACTTCCTCTAGGTCTATCACCAAAGCATCGAAATAAGAAATTCCTTTAAAACCAAACACACAAACTTGCAGAATCAAAGCGATATTTAGTCACTTGGTGAGGAGACAGCGAAGGACCGAAAGGTCATCTACGTCTACTGCCACCTCACCAACTTAAGGTTAAAAAAAACAGCTTCTAGATTTTCTCAGTCTGCTACTTTCTTGATAAAAAATTTTACGCAAAATTAAAACAAAGTGTTGCAAAGATATGTACATTTTGTACAGTGTATACACAAAACTCACAGTCACCATGTACAGAAAATGCAAGACAACATTAGAATTGTTCTAACTCTAAGCATACTAAAAAATAAAAATGCTGTAACTACAGATTGGATAGAAAATAAAATTAATAAAGTTCATAATGCTTATTTTGTTTTATAGAATTTAAAGTGGGCAATTGGAGTGAAAAAAAAACCTCCTAGCTTTGTTTTGTATTGTTTGCCAATATGTCATTAGTACTGGTACAATTTCCAATACCAGTATATATCAACCTCAGTCAGTTATTGCAAAATTACTATTAATTCAAGGGCACATCAAAATGAGAGATAACGTATTGTATAAATGTGTGATAGATGAATGCACCAAACTCATGCTATTCAAGCAATAGAATAGGTTATTGTTGAACTCAAGCATAAATATGCAAATATGATTCTTGTAATTACTACTGCATTGCTGATAGAAAGCTGTTATTCTAGCTTTTATCGGTTTCATAGTTTGATAAAAAATGAGCTTTAACAGCTTTTTTATATCTGTAGAATGAAACTGCTTTTATACTGCTTGGAATTTCATTCCAGACTTTAATTCCTGCGAATAATAGAGACTTTTGCCCTAATCTTGTTCTAGTTCTTGGAAGAAAGAAGTTGTTTTTGTGGCTCAATCTTGTCTTATGTGTATTGCAGTTTTTTATTAGGTTAAACTTATCTGAATTTGCAAAAGATAATACATTATTGTGAATTTTCTGCATTAGCTTTGCAGTTTCCAGAGAGTAAATATCCTTGAGTTTTAAGCATTTAGCTCGATAGAACAAAGGATTAGTATGCTCACGATATCCACTTCCAGTTAACAATCTGATGCTTCTTTTTTGCAGAATAAAGAGAGGTACTAATGTTGATTTTGAAGCAGTCCCCCAAGTACTTATGCAGTATTGTAGATGAGAGTATATGAGGCAGTGGTAAACAGATCTTAAGGTTTGCTCATCTACAAAGTGTTTTAATTGATTAAGGGCCCAAGATCCCCTTGCTACCTTTGAACATTGTTCCTTGATTTGTTGTTTCCGGTTTAGATTGTCGTCTATGAGAACACCTAGATACTTTATGTGATGTGATGGCTTGATTGGATTATTATCTATTGATACTTTTAGTTCAGGTTTATTTTGTTTTGTTGTCACTACCATAAACTCAGTTTTGTTAAAGTTAATTGATAATTTATTCACCTTGAACCAATTGCTTACATTGACTAATTCATCATTAATATTTTGTTGCAGTATTGAAACATTAGAATGGGAGAGAGTAAGGTTTGTATCATCAGCAAAAAGATGAATTGTGGAATTTGAGGCAAGTGGTAGATCATTGATATAAACGTTAAATAACAACGGACCTTGAGTTGATCCCTGAGGAATACCGCAAATAACAGTCTTGACTTGGATTTATATTGATTTACAATTGTATACTGTTGACGGTCAGTCAGGTAACTTGCTAGTAACTGTAATGGTAATCCTCTAATTCCATACTTTTCTAGTTTCTTGATCAGTATTGTGTGATTGATGGTATCATATGCTTTTCTTAAATCTAAGAAAATAGAACATGTAATGAGCTTTTTATCCATATTGTCAAGTAGCTTATTGTAAATATCTAAAACAACTTCATTTGTTGAGCAATTTTTCTTAAAACCATACTGGTTTGGACTAATCAAGTTATTGCTCACAAAATAATTGTTTAGTTGATCAAGCAGACACTTTTCAAAAAGTTTGACAAAAGGATTCAAAATAGAAATAGGGCGATAATTACTGCATAACTCTCTTTCGCCTTTTTTGAAAATTGGAACAACTTCAGCGGTTTTTAACACTTTTGGAAAATATCCTGTTGATATGCATGCATTAAAAATGTTAGTTAGAACTGGAGCTATAACAGAGCCTGACATTTTTATATACTTTGCAGGAATTCCATGTCTTCCTGTACTTTTTGATGGATTCATAGCTCTGATGTAATTTACTACTTCTTCTTCAACTATTGGTTCTAGAAAAAATGAATTGCAACTACTCTGAATCAAAGATGTGGCATTAAATTTGCCATCAATTATAGCTGGTGTTTTGATTGTAGACGCAAGGTTAACTCCTATCTCTGTGAAATATTTATTGAACAAGTTACTGATGGCCAGTGGACCTTGTGCACTTTCACTTTTGGAAGCATACATTTTATTAGGAATGTTATTTTTCTTCACATTTTTCAAGTGAATAATTTTATTTATAATTTTCCAAAGCGACGAGGTGTCATGCTTATTATCATTCACTAAATTTTTAATGTAAAGTCGTTTTGCATATTCCTTAATATGAGTCAGTTTATTTCTATAGACTTTGTATTGTGCCCATGTATTACTGTCATTTAATTTAAGGGTTCTTTTGTACAATAAATTTTTTTGCTGGATTGATATAAGGATTCCTTTGGATAACCATGGTTTGTTTTTTAGTTTTGTTTCCTTTCTGCTTTGTTTTCGTAACGATGCATGTATGTTTAATGTCTTATGAAAAATGTCAATAAACTTTTCAGTGTAGTTGTCAATTCATCCCTCTTTGATATCACCTAATAGCTCCATTCCTTCAGTTAATTTGTCTAGAAATTTTTCTACTTCAAAATTTTTTGTATCACGAATTAGGGTGACAGTTGATTTTTCACTCTTGGGCAGGCTTAAATTAGAACACACCATTACTGGCAGGTGATCACTTACATCTTCCACCAGAATAAAACTTTTGTGTTCACCCACTACATTGTTTGTATAAACATGATCTAAAAGAGTTGAGCTTGTAGTGGTTATTCTTGTCGGGTGTGTAATTAAGGGAATGCAGCCTAAGCTATATGTTAAATTCATGAAATCTTTAATATTGATATCAGAGTTACTTTTCAACAAATCTGCGTTGAAGTCTCCTCCGATATAATACATCAATTTTCTACTATTCAATTTTTCAATGGTTGATTCAAAACTCTTGCAAAACTCTGATAATTTCTGTTTAGGGTGTCTGTAAATTACTCCCACTATACATTTTTGTTATTCCCTAAATTTAGTTGAATCCACATATCTTCACAGTTAGGAATGTTTAAATCAAACTCCCTGCAAATTGAAATTGATAAAGACTCCTTAATAAAAAATCCTACTCCTCCCCATCTTGTAGTTGTGCCTTTGTGGTAAAAATGGTACCCACTTAACTTTGCATTGTATACCTGTAGCAATTTAAGTTTGGTTTCACTTATAGCAATGATATCAGGTAAGATATCATAATTTGTTAAAAGTTCATTCAATTTATCAAAATTTGCATTTAAGCTTCTTATATTCATGCAAAGCAAAGAAAATTTACACTTTTTGTTAATAATATTGGCTGCGGCCTGTGAGCAGTATTTTGAGTCAACCAAACCAGAATTTAAATCATTTGGTAAGCTTTTTATCTTGTTGTCTACCTGTATGCATTTAGCTGGGAAAAAAGAATTATTTGTGTGATAAATATCAAAGTTAAGTTTGTCAACATTTCTCATTTCATTTAACAATTGCTTATCACCTAGGGTTTGAAAAGGGAACAATTCACTGTAACAATTTTGGCAGAGGTATGGTTCAGTAGAAGAACAAAGAGTGTGAAATTTAAGGGGACTAATGACTGTGCATTTGAGATGAATCCATCAACGACACATATCACACTGAATAGCACACTGGTTCCTTTTACAAGGTCTTAAACATATTTCACATGGACATTTAACTGGCATTATCAAGCAGTCAAACCAATAAAAGATTCTACACTAGTTAGACAAAATAGCAAATTTAAAATCAACCACAAAATATGCAGAAAAAGTTGTTTTGAATTTGAAATGAAAACAGGTGAAAAGTATCTTTCAATATACTGGTAATTATAAATTTAGACAGAAAGGTACAGAAAAAAAAAAAAAAAGTCAGATCCAAACTATGTACACAAAAATACAAAAACTACAAATGTCAGATCCTGCTATGTAGGCACAAAACACCAAAAGAGTGCTGAGTGTCAGGTTGAAGTAGCCTTCTTATTCATACACCAGGTAGCCTTCTTATTCATACACCAGTAGCCTTCTTATTCATACACCAGGTTGAAGTAGCCTTCTTGAAAGATCAAATTCGGTAAAGTTACTACGTTAGTCTTCAGAACTTTTAAAATTTTTCGCTGAAAACCGAGCAAAAAGACAGATTCAAATGCCACTTTAACTTACAGTAAGAGATCCCTGGTGAATTTCTGGATTTGTAGCCTCTAAACCAGCAAGGAGCAAGCAAACCAATAAAAAAGTACTGTACTTTATTACATCACTTTAACACAAAAATCAGTGCTATGAAGGCATAGTGACAATTAATATTTCTGGCATACTTTTTAATAATGTTTAGAAATTTGCTGTTAAATAAAATCAACAAAACTTTTGACTTCAATGCGCTTTTATAATGTAGATATAAATGTTATGATGCTGTATTGCCGGAAAATGAAGTACAAATTTTATTTTGTGCTGAAGTTGTGCGTTTCATTATGTTGCTTCGTATATTTTGGAGACGCACAATTTACTCAAGGTACAGCTAATGGAAGACTTTTTACATTTTTCGCTAAGAAAGCTTCGTTTAATGGAGCTAGAGCAGCTTGTCGAAATGTTAATCAAAAAGCAGACATTAGCATCATCAGGGAGAGGGGCGAAGTCACTCAACTAATATTTCAAACTCTCAGATCGTCTAAAAGTAAGCATATCAATCAAATCAAACCTTTCTTATACTTGCTGCATTACGCCTAAGCGAGTCATGAGTTTGCGGGGCCTATCGCAGCGTCATTGCGCCCGGCCAACGCAGCTCCATTTGAAAAATTGTCGCAGCGGAGGAGAGCCGTTGGCAACTCTGTGTCGGAGTTGACCAGCCCGAGATTTGAACCTCAAACCTTCCGATCCAGAGACGAACACGTTTCCGCTGGAGCAACTGGAAGGTTAGAAGTAAGCAAGCAAGCAAGCACAATATTACTACTTAGGCAACAGTAACGGATAGTTCATCTTTCTTTTCAATTTATTAGCATATAAAACGAATTAAGTGACAGACCACTCTAGAGACGGCCGCTTGCCAAGTGTCTACAACGAAATTATTCCTAATTTTCTTGGGTTAGTTTGACCAAGGATGGCAGTACGGTACGATCAGAATTTGCGTACGACGTACCTCGCACCTTGAACCATACCAACGTATTGTACTTCAGTTCAATTTTAGAAGCGTACTTTACCAACGTACCGTACCCGTACCATTACAAAAAAGGTGTACCGTACCAGCGTACCGTACTTCTTCAGTGCCGTCGCCCGAGCAAACGTAATGAGGGGGCACTGGCTGAAAGTGGGGGGGGGGCACTAAAATAAACTGAACTTTCCCCTATAAAAACTGATCTTCAGATCTTGTACGGTTACCAATATGCGCAATTTTAACAATTCTGTAGTCATGTCTGAAAAAAGAGAGACCAATAAGGCCGGCAGCGTTTCTTTGCTTGTTTCGTCTGCGGCCCACAACTGCCTGAAAAATCTACCTACACCAGTGAATGCAACCAGACACGCTACTAGGATTTTGCTAAGAGGGGTGAACCAAAAATACTTTTTTTGCACAAAGATTGTCTGATTTAGGGCTCCGTGCTAAACAAACTATTGCAACTCAAACGTGTCACAAACGTGGGCATAGTCACTAAATATACAGGGTGGGCCGTAAATAACGCACCAAAGCATATAAAACAATTCTGATAATTATAACAAAAGGGTGGGCCGTAAGTTACGCACCCAAGAATTAAAAGTAAATTGTGATGTGAAATAATGTAAATATCTTTTCTTTCTTTAATAAAAACGTGTGTTATTATTATCAATATTGTTTAATATGCTTTGGTGCGTTATTTACGGCCCACCCTGTATAGTGACTGTGGATGGGGGATTTTTGTGATTCTGCAGTAAACAAGAAGCAATTTTTATTTTAATCGCACTTCGCCCGTTTTAAAGCCATACGCAGGGGTGCAAATCTTTGTTGAGCTTGGTGGGGATATTTTGCAATTTGAACCCAATTTTGCCCTATTTTCAACATTGGGGGGAAGAACCTCGACCACGATTTTTTTCAGGTGAGCAAATTAAGTGAAGACCAAAAAAAAGGTCTTCACCCAAAATGGAACACTTTTTTCCCCGAATTCAAGTGGACACCTGCGCTCAGATACACACCAGAGTCAAATTATTGGAGGGGATGCAGATGTAGACCATACTCAAATTATTGGGGGGGATAAATTCAAATTATCGGGGGGATATATCCCCCCATCCCCCCGGGCTTTGGCACCCCTGGTCATACGAATCACTAAATTGCTAAAATTCACAAGTTGTTTCAAAGAAGAATTATATTTCTTAGCCCCTTTAGCTCCTCCCTCTTACTTCAGACCAAGTCTAAAATACGTTTAAACGCTTATATTTTGAGGTTAAATTTCTAAGTGACTAAGCTTGGGGAGCTTAAGCCCCGCCACCCTGGTTGCGCCAACGACCGCGACCTCAAAATCTTGAGTGTACTTTAAATATCAAAACAGCTGGTCTTTGAAAAAAATGTTTTCACATATTGTTTCATGTCATGATCACTAACAAAGTACCGGTAACAATTCTGCAGGCTTACTTCTCTCTTCCGCGACACATCCATAAAGGTATGTTAATAAGATGGATTATTACGTCAGATTTATGTGCAGCAGTTCTGCGTTGGTTGCCAGCAATTTCGCAAAGAATCAAGAAAATTTCAAAGGAGGATTATGTTTGAACGTAATTACTCCTTTTACCATCATTGTCGTTGTCTTGCCATTACATGATGTTCCAAAAACAGTAGTTTGAGTAAACCAAAATGGGGGGGCACAAGTAATCGTTAGGGGGGGGGCACGGTCCCCCCTGGCCCCCGCGTAGCGACGGCGCTGTACTTCTTGTAGTAAACTAGATGATGTAGAAAACTAGATGATGTAGTAAACTAGATGAAGTACAAAAACTGATGCGTACCTTACCGTACTTACGCACAGCACTACCTCCTTGCTTTTTACTTCTTGCAACTTTAAGTGACTTTGAAATCCCTAGCCTATATATTAGCGATCTCTATTCACACATTTCGCGTCGCTTTCAGCTGGTTGCCTCTGCATACAAAAAGCAGGCGCAATGCGCGAAAAGTCTGGGATTTTTAAACCACTGCGTATTCAGCTAAAGTGTTGCAATTCAAATTTTTTTCAATACATGACATGGCACGATAGTCCTAGACTCCTAGCATCTATGGGCAGTAGTTATGACATCACAATTGCCATACTTGTGACTGCGACTTGTGAGATCATAATACAATTGTAACGACAAACTAGGAGGCTATAATGATTATTTGAGAATAGCCTAGACTATATGCACGCCGGGCACGGTCGCACGAATTTTTATTGACGGCCGCACGTTGCACATAAAACGCTTAGTACGCAAATTCAAACAGTGTGCCAACATACCGTACCAGTACCATTACAAAAACGCGTACTGTACCGTTACAAAAAAGGCGCACCGTACCATACTTCTTAGCAAAAATTGAGGCGTACTGTACCGTGCTGTACTGCCACACTTGAGTTTGACCATAGACTCTTTATTGGTACACTGGAAACTGACAATTTTGCCTTTTTTCTTCATGGTTTATTTTTCTAGAAAATGCCGATTCGTCCAATCAACATGACTTTTTCTTCTCGGCTTACTCGCGCTGAGAATATGTCCAATTATATCAGTAGAATACGCGTGACCGCAAAAAAAACTTCGCAACAAGTGCAAACTTTTTTCTTCAGCGCTCTTCTCGTTTTCTAAGCGCGTCTGTTTCTAATCTACAAAATAAACAGTCTATGGTTTTACCAACACACGTTTTATTCGAAGGGCATGCCCTTTACCGAAGAACACCAAATTGGTATGTGGGTAACAAGCCTGTTAAAAGAACTCTTTTGAAGGATGCTAGTTTCAAAATATTGGGGTAGGCTTATTAGGACATTTCAAGGCAAGATTTTTCGTTGTTGAACAGGCTAATTTCAACAAGCTATAGTAGAGTTATATACAATCAAAAAGTTTTCACTCAAAAGTCAAATTTATTGCGAGCTTTATAAGCACAGGTGGGCAAGTTAATGCAAAACGTTAGCATCGTTAACCACTAGCCCGTTAACAAGCTTCATACCTCCGTTAAAGCTAATTCGTTATTTTCAGCTTTAATTAACGTAAGTTAATAAAGTCCGTTAATTCGTTAACATTTTGAGTCTAATTTGCATTTCTTTTTATTCACTCACTTCTGGAACACAAAATGACACCGTTGAACTGATTGTAAGGAAAAATTTATTGTTATGGTGATCTTATTATGGTTAGGAAGTTGCATTTTACAGCCTAATCTAATTTCAAGATAAAAATAGGTTCAATTGCACTAAAGAAGCTACGATTGAAAAATTTTTGGAAATTGCGAACAGCGATAATTAATGGACCTATAAGGCTGCAGCTTATTATTTGTCACAAAAAAGAACTACTTTCTTCGCTTTCTTCTATAAAAGTCGTGCTAATGCGCAGCAAGTGTTACCAGTGCAAATTGATTTGAACCGGTACAATGAATACACTAAAAGCAAACGAAAAAAAAAATTTTTTTTTCAAATCAAAGAAAAAAAACTAAATTTTGTACTGATTCAAAACGGTAAATTTTTAGTAATTTTCTTCTATTTGCAAGCAAGATTGCAACTATTCCATGAGTATAGAGCGCTGTTTGAGAATTTTGTTAATCGTCGTTCGAAAAAACTTGCTTTTTTCAAGTTGAACGACTGCCAAAAACTTTTACGATGCTGCAAAGGCAGGAAAAAAGCCTTTACTCAGGCCGATAGAGCATTAGAAATTAAACACTGCTGCAAACATGGTCGCTAAAATTGACATCGATGCTCTAAAAATTCAAGAAAAAATCAAGAACGAGGTCGAAAATCGGCAAAAAATTAAAAACAGCTAGTCTCAACTCAAAATTAACTGTTTCGAAAAAGAAGAGTGTATTTCGATTTGTTCAGTTATGAAAAATTTTTGAAACCTATTGTTGCTGTTAACATTAAAGTATACCCACCAGCAACCTCTATAGCGCTTTACATCATTTAAAAAATTGTGGTATGGTAAAAGTTGCTCTTTTTTTTACATTGATTCAAAAATATAAACTAATTATCAATTATCAATTGTGGATTTTGCAAGCTTAGAATATTAATGCATGGCCCATAGTATCATTTTCCACAGCAATTGCAGTACATACCGTCATACAGACACACTACGCTTGATCGCATTATTTTGAAGTAGAAATGCATCTGACGTCACAATGAGGTATTTATTAAGTACTAACACATCTCGTTAAGATATTCGAGCGAGCATTTTTAACGAATGTGTGGCAAGACGGTTGGGAAATAGCCAGTGGTGTAAAAAGTACTCGAAAATTGTAATCAAGTAAAAGTTTTGTTACTGACGAAAAAACTACTTGAAATAAAGTACAAAGTACTGACCAAAAAAAGTACTTGAGTAAAAGTAAAAAAGAAGTCGTTTTAAAACTACTCAAGTATAAGTATTTCTGAAAGTAATCAAGCAAAAAAAAACAAACTATTTAATCGGACAGACAACTGATCAACTACCTTCACATCACTGCCACATAGCGCTTGGTCTTCAAACCCAAGAAGTCATAAATTACTAATTTTCCCAAGAAGCCATAATTTATTAATTGCTGCTAGTGTTTTGTTATGATATTCCAGGCAATTAATCAAAAAGAACAACAGCAAGACTTGAGATTTGAAAATCATGCCATGGAATCACTTTATAATATCTTTGCTCAAATACTCATTAACTGTCATTGTTAAATCATGCTAAAATTTAAAAACTTTGAGGACGTGTCTTACCGCTGAATTTACAGGGTGGGCCAAAAGTTATGCACCTTAGCTATTTCAGTATATTTTTCGGTAATGCTTTTTGGATTAGTTAAAAAAAACTAACGTGGATTTTTTTGAATTGATTTTTATTTCACGACATATAAAGGCAGGCAGAAGCCTGAAAAACATTTCGTCACTAAATCGGACAAAATTATTGTAGGTAGCCCACTTAGATAGTTCTGTCTCCACAGGGACGAAATTGATCATTATATTCAGAACATTTAGTAATTACATTGCACAATAAATTACAGCACCGTACAATAAATAATGTTTATTGCATATACCGGTACGGTATGTGATTTTTGGCTTACTATGTAGAATTTAGCTATAGAAACCTTTAGTAATCACAGAACACATTTTTGGCAAATTTAAGTTATATCTCTGTTTGCTTCTTTCATGATTTGCTTTTAATGAAGTAAACATTCATGCCAGTATGCGGCGAAGGGCAGACATCAAACAACGAACGTAAAGTGAAACTAAAACCATCTTGAACTGCTATTCGCCAGACTGGATTTGGTACGTACTCGCACACGCAGAAAAACGGGATTGCTGCAGTTGCTGAGGTGGTCTGACCTCTGACGCAAGGGTTGCCAGCCAAAAAAGGAGGGAAATACAACTAACTTGACTGATTTATGCAGAGCTAGACAGCGCTGTTTGAGCCTTAAGGTCTCATCAGCATCCCTCAGCATATCTAAACCAAAGTTACTCCCCAGACATCTTTTGGCCAGGCTGGTCAAACCTTAACGGCTTTCACAGTGACAGAGGGTTTATAAGAAATAATCGATTTTTCGCTTGTGATACTTCGCAAACAACAAGTAAAAAACCGATGGGCTTTTATATTAAGGACAGCCATAAGCTATCCTTAATATAAGAGCTTCCTCTCTGCGTGACTAAGAAAATCAAAACTGAAAAAACTTGACGTCCTTCGTGGTCTTTAAAAAAATATCTTTGGTTTAGATATGCTGAGGGCTGCTGATGAGAGCTAAAAGCTTGAAACAGCGCTGTCCTGCTCTGTACATTAATGACTCGAGCTGCTCGCGGCTGCAGGGTTGGTGGTTGAAATTGTCATCTAACTGCCAGAGGAAATCGTTCTGAGTTTCCGAGAGTCGGCCACGAAGAACGTCAAGGTTTTTCAGTTTTAACTTAACTGAATCGAGCAATTGCGCGGTAAAGTCGCCTGTTCTGACGAATTCGTGGTTCAAATTTATAATTACAGTCAGTAGCGTAGCCAGGGGGGGGCTCGAGCCCCCCATTGGCTTGTGAAGTATGCAAAATCGCACGTTTTTGGTGCTTTTGAGGCCGATTTTTTGTGAAAAATTGAAAACAGCCCCCCCTTAAAGGTTTGAATTTCCGATTTTGGCCGAAAAATCAGTCTCAATTTCGGTGAAGACCTTTTTTTTTTTGGAGACCACCTGATTTTGGGCGGAAAAAACGTTTGACTTTCCGAGCTTTCCGAGAAATTCCGTCTTAAATTTCGGGCAAACCGTGTGAAACTGATTCAAGAACAATAAAAATTCGCGTCAAGGTCATTTGCACTTTTCTCACTCTTTCAAACCCCCCCCCCCCCCCTTTTCCAAATCCTGGCTGCGCGCCTGATCACAGTAGTTTGTACTTTTCTGAATCAAAACGCTTCTGAAGTAGCGTTACTTCACTCTAAAAGTAATCAAGTAAAAGTAAAAGTAGCCACTAAAAAAAATACTCAAAAAGTACTCTTTACCGGAAAAAAACTACTATGAACGTAACGAACAAATGCCATAAGTTGTGCTCAGGATGAAACATTCGTGGAGTCGTACAGCTGCAAAGCAAACGAGCCAGCTGATTTCACTTAATCAATGACTTTATTTTTGATGTCCTCCGACATCAGTGAAATCCTACGTTGCGCCCGTGCTATCCGAGAGAGATAGTACATTCAACTTGCTTTCTGCCTTTTTTCCAATCAAAATGCGATTAATATGTATCTTTCTCGCGCATGGCAGTATTAACTGTTCAACGATTGTGTGTGCCTTCTTGGCTTTTGCAATTTGCAATGATACTACAAAGGTTGCTTCAACAGAAGCTCGATATTGTTGCTGGAAAGCTGCAGAGGTGTGCATTCGAGACCGCTTGACATATTTTGCCTTTCACTCAAAAAATGATAAGTCTTTGTCTTTGCAGTCAGTGTTTTTCGCTTCCATGTCCATCCCAAGCCTTCACAATGTGCGAAAAGTCTGGGATTTTTAATTCAAACAGCGTACCAACGTACCGTACCCGTACCATTACGAAAAAGGCGTACCGTACCTACCACCGTACCGTACTGCCATCCTTGCCTAAAACGATGTTAAATTCTTTACAGAAAACTCAGCTCTGATTTTTGCCATAGTACCTGATAATTATCTTGACAACATATAATAGTGATTCCGACTTGAAAGGCACATTATGGCACAATATGTAAATAAGAAAGCATTAAATTTTTTCTACTAACCGTCAAAAGTTCTTGCGACCCCAAGAAAAAAGGGTGGCGACCCCCATAGTTTGAAAACCATTATTGTAGATTATAAGCGACGCAAAAACATCCATTCACGTTCACGAAAAGGCCCTAAGCAGTAGTCAATATCACATTGCTCACACGCGCTAACCACAAGGTATGCTTTGATACAAATATACTCACAATTTAATTATGGCAAATTTCGAATAAACAAAGCATTTTTCACAGCAAACAGCCAAAATTGCGATAAATACGCAATTTTGCAAATTGAGGACCCGAAGCTGACCAAAATTTTTCATAGCTAGTCTAAGAGCATAGTTTCCAGCGCTAAGATCATTTTGACGTTGTTTCGTATAAATATTAAATAACTCAAATTAGGCCTAGAAATTGGTCGAAACATTGCTTAGCAGAATTTTGATATTTCACTGCAAAAATATTTGAAGCTATGATTTTCCGCAAACAGCTGATAAAGTTTAGAGAAGGCAACACAACAGTCCGATAATTATAGCCAATTCTTTCAGAATCAAAATGGTACTTGTAGTTGAGAAAAAAAGTGCATAATTTAGTTTACCCATTTCACAAACGTTATTAACCTTTAAGCGAAAGTATAAGTTCATTCCAGGGCTCTTTCTATGCGGAGTCCATCTCTTTCTATCTCAAATATAAGATAAGTCTATCCCAGGGCTCTTTCTATGCGGAGACACGAGGGGCGGCTGCTTGTGCCCCTCCGATTTAGGGTAATCTAAATTATAGTCATTGTATATATATAGTCTGGAGAATGAAATGCCCCTTAGCTTGCAAGATTGTGTCACAACGAGCTCTCTAGCGACTTTTAGTGGAAAAGTATAATTTTTCAATGGTTGCTGCTGAGTATCGTTAGGCTAGTGCACTTGTGTTAAGTATTTGAGCTAAACCTGGCGTTAGTGATGAAAAAGTAAATGCAAATTTTATTTGACTATGTTTATTTGAAAGTAATTTGTAAATTTCTCCCAATTCCAAGATGCAATTTTGCTGAAGCGTCAAATCGCTTTTTGTATTTTATAGGGTATTTCCATTGTTATTGGACGGGAATACGAGTGTACGGTGACTGGAATCGCTATAAGTATGTTGATGATCTTTCAGAGTTTAATCCAGAAACGCAAGGTTTTTCTTGGCAAGAAAATGAACCGCAACGTGATTGCGTATGTTTGATATACAATGCTTATTTGGACAAAGTGGAGTCTGCTACTCAATTTTGTTCCGTCACAAACCCTTACATCTGCCAGCAGCCAGGTAAGCTATATCTTATCAGCCTATCGATTAAAACAGCTTGCACAAAATGCGCGTCCATTTAGGCAATTTCTTTTTCATGCTAGAGTGCAGAAACCGAAAAAAAAAATGGCGACAAAACTTAATTCATTTGATAACCGCATGGCTAAAAGGATAAAGGCATATCGTTCTTACGACGACTCTATTCGCACAAAAAAGGATTAAGGTCTAGAAACCGTATTTAAAATAATTTTGCAACACTGAATGACTACTTCGTTTAAGCGTCAATAGGGTTATTACAATACAATTATCATTATTGCCTCGGGCACGGTTTTGTCGTCAAATCATTTTCGGGTTCGATTCGGGTTTGGACCTGTACTTGTCGTTTACAACTTTGCAAGAGACTTCGAACAAGCAGGAAATTCATTGGACAAGAATGCGAAGAAATCCACAGCAACTTTGAATACCTGAAAACTCTTTGAGCAGGTGCAGATTCTCCAAGCACGAAGAAGTTATCGCAATGAAAAATGCTCGAATCGTTCAATAGTGAACGTCTGACGCTATCGGAACACAGGAGGATAAACATGTGCTACAACAACAAAAACAGAATTCAAGAAATCAGGCGTGTAGTGGTCAGTGAAACTGCATATTTAAATACTATTTGAGCTTATTATTCCATTGTGACGTCATCGCATAATGCCGTTGGCAATAATCAAAATGTTGAGCTAAGCGCACTTATCGATTGCGAATAATTTGGACATCATTACTGCTCTTTGCTCAGTTCGGTTTCAAACGCATTAACTGTAGCTACTGAAATGCTGAAAAAGTGCATGCTTTACGTATTGATGATGTCATAAAGACGTTTAGCTACCGATTAGCACTTGTAGATCTAATATCTCTCCAAAAATATATGATAGCATTTGCACGTAAATTTGGGCCTTCAGTTTACTCTGTCCAATGGACTACATGCTGGGATTGAACCTTTTTCTTACTCGCAGGCGCGTAGCCAGAAATTCGCAATGGGGGGCTGTTTTGGGGATCTGGGGGCGGAGCCCCCAGCGCTAAAAAATTTTGCATTTTTGCAAAAATAACTTCATTTTAGGGCTATTTTGATTAAAAAATAATGATTTTAAAACGTGGCTTAGAAATTGGCAGTGCAAACATGATTAAACTGGTGGCATAAGTGATCTATTTGAGAAGTGGCTAATGGTAAAATGTTAGTTCTTTTGTTTAGATGCTGGTAAATTATAAAATCGAATAGTTCAATAAAACTCACACGGAGTAATCTATTTCGTATACAGTTTATAGAGAAAAATAACTGGGGGGTGGGCTAATGAAAAGAGATTTGAGAGAAATGATTGGTAATTAACTAATACTGAATAGTCCCCTTCCCCCTATTCCTCAATTTATATTATATTTGTTGATGACACCTATGTTTAGCATTTTTATACTAGCGATCAAACTTGATTGATTATTTCTTACCATTTTTCAAAGTTTACTTTTATTTGTTAGTTTTATTTTTGACAAATTACCCCCCCCCCCCTGAATATATGTTTTAAAAGATGTTTTAAATCAATATTTAGTCCACTCCAGTGCATAAAACAGTCGTGAAAGTGCTAAGAACGTAGTGTTTTTCCCATTCTGCATTTTGATCGACATGCCAATGGGGGGAGCTGTAGCCCCCCCCCGCCCTATCTAGCTACGCTACTGCTTACTCGGATTTTTGTTTCCAACTGTTCCTGATGGAATGTCAGGCTGGTGAACAAAATAACCACTATTCTCGAGTGCTTCGTTGTACAACATGAGAGATTTCTGAATTCTTTGTCGTTAGAGGGTGTTTTTCGATACCCTTTTGGCTATCGTACAGTAGATGAAACATGCTTTTTTATACAACGGAATGGCTGTTTAGATATTTCTCTTGGTTGTACAACATTTCTCACACACTCTTAGCTAGCAGAGATTTCCCTCATACCTCGATTTCAACTGAAACAGACTATTCGTTTTTAATTTTCATATCATGACGTTTACTGAGTTACAATCATCCCAAGATGATGAATTAATTATCAAAGAAATAACTTTAAACTTTAAGATAAGAATGGAAAAATGCGATTGAAAACAAACGGACATAATTAATTAATGATTCTTGAAAAATAAGCTTGAATTTTTTTATGTGTTTGCTTTTTTATGCCAAAATTTTTGTGCCCAAATTTTTTTTGCGATTATTTTTTTGCTATGCGGCTGCATGAACACTCAAATCTGTTGATTACTGTGTGTAATGTTGTTGAGCCCCAAACGTATTTGCTTCATGAAAATATCAAATTGGTACCACTCCACATTGGCTTTTTAAATGGTTAAGCTCTTGGAACCGTAATTAGCTGTTCATTTTGATCATGTTGGGAGGTCCTAATAATCCCTGTAAACATCCTAATGTGGCTCACAGAACCGTATTTTTAAATAGTTTGGAAAATCAGATTTTTTTGAAAGAAATATTGTAAATAGATGTACTTCAAAATTGATTTTAAGTAATTGAATTAGGATTTTTTATTAAGTACTGATGAAGGTGTGGGTTGGATTCGAAACGTGTAGAAATTTTAGTTTTTAACTCAGGCTTTATTCTTCTTCTTCCTTCATTGCCCGCTTTTCCTTGAGAGTTGCGGGGGCAGCAGCTCAAGATTAAGCCGCCACACTTCATGGTCTTCCACCACATCCATCATTTCGCTTTGGTGAAGTCCCAAGCATTTCCATCCAAGATCCTTAACGTAATTGGTCTATTTAGTTCTAGGTCGTCCAATTGGTTTTCTCCCGTTTGCTGTGGCAAGTATTTCAGGCTTTGCAACTGTTTTTAACTAATGTAAAATAATAAAGTTGTTTTACTGTACATTAGTACAGTAAGTATCAAAGCCATAAGCGTAGCCAGAGAGGGCTCAGGAGCCTGGCCCCCCAATTAAAATGCCACTAATGATAAAAATGCGACAAAAAAGTCTATTGTTTTTTCTGTTTCAGTTTCTTTAGCATCTTCCCTCTCAGCAGTACACGCGTACAACAGTAACAGTGGGCCCGGGGTCTTTCAATTCAATTTTTGTAAACCATTTAAAATGTATAGATCGGGTAAAATTAAGGGTTTTTATCCTAAAAGTTGCTACCTCAGGCCTTTATCTAACCTTTGTATGAACGTAAGGCAATAACCAGGGCCGGATTTACCATATGGCGTATTGCCAGGGGCCCCGCGCTCAGCTGGTGAGATTTTTTTTTGGTCTTCATCTATTTTTAGCAGGAAAATGTAGCAAAAATTCTCAAAGTGCCACGGACCTCACGAAATGTAAATCCGGCCCGGGCAATAACATGATTAGAAGGCGTATAACCATTCTATTGTACCATTTTTCAAGCACAATTCAGCTCCACCTCGCCGATTTTTCGCGACATAATACTTTTAAAATTAGCTAGGGGAAATGCTCATAGAACAAATCATTGAATTTAAATCTTCCAGAAAATTTTTCAAGTGGATTATTATTTACTGCTCAAATTTTGCAGGAGGCAATGTACAGTACCTTACTTTCCCCTACCTGGGCCAAATCTTTTCCAAATTTAACACCAAAATGAAAGATTTTAAAGGTGTTTTGGACTAAAATTGTAAAAAGTAAAAGAAGGATTGAACTATGTAATTTTGTTCCGCGGCCCCTAAATGACAACCAGAGGGCCCCTAAATAACAATCAGGGGGTCCCTAACTAGCACCAGGGGCCCCTTACTGACAACCAGGGGGCCCCAGGGCCCCTAACTGACAACCAAGGGGTCCAGTGCCCCTAACTAACAACCAAGGGGTCCCAAAGCCCCTAACTAATAACCAGGGGCCTCCGGGCCCCTAACCGACAACCAGAGGGCCCCGGGGCCCCTAACTGACAACCAGAGGACCCCAGGACTCCTAAATAACAACCAGGGGCCCCTAACTAACAACCAGGGGGCCCCAGGGCCCCTAACTGACAAACCAGAGGGCCCTGGGGGTCCTGAACTGACAACTAGGGGCCCCCTAACTAACAACCAGGGGGCCCCGGGCCTCTAACCAACCACCAGGCGGCCCCGGGACCCCTAAATGACAACCAGGGGGCCCCGAGAACCTCACTGAAAACCAGTGGTCTCTGGGGCCTCTAACTGACGACCAGGGATCCCCAGAGCCCCTGGCTGACGACTAAGGGTCCCGGGCCAGGAGCCCCTTAATTCAAATTTTTAATAATTTATATGCAAAACCTGTAAGAAATTTAAGAGTTTTTTCCTAAAAGTTGCAACCCCAGGCCCTCGTTTAACGTTATTATGAACTTCATGCTATAACACAGGCGGTAAAGCAAACCCCCAATTGAAATACTACCAATGATAAATATAATGAGAGCATAGCCAATACGTTGTCCTTGACCGGAATTGCAGTTTCTTTAATTTAGGATTTACGCGTACAAAAGTAAGAAACAATGATGATGACTACGTGTCCACGTCATAATAATGTCATGCATTTCCTGGACGTTTCAAAAAACTGTCAAGTGACTTAACTCGAGTCCTCCACGTTTTCGAAAAAGAAATTTTAATTTTGCTTTAAATGTTTTTTTATGAAAGAACTTAAGGGCGCGAACTTATCTCAAAATCATAGGCGAAGCCAGGGGGTGGCCCAGGGGGCCCGGGCCCCCTCAATCGAAATGCCACCAATGACACAAATTTGAAAAAAAAGTCTTGTTTCTTCATTTTCAGTTTTTTTTAGCATTTTTGCGTACAACAGTACACGCGTACAACAGTAATTAACAATAAATAATATTGACGACTAGGGGGCCGGGCGCACCCCCTTATTTCAATTCTTTCCAACCAATTTAAACGTATAACTAAGGTGAAGTCAAGTTTTTTGTCCTAATAGTTGCTACCTCAGCCCCTCATCTAAACTTTTTATGGACGTAATGAAATAACCAGGGCCGTATTTGCCATATTGCACAGTGCCAGGGGCCCATCCTCAGATAGTAGGACTTTTTTGATCTTCACTTATATTTGGCAGGAAGATGTTGCCAAAATCCCTTAAGTGCCAGAGGCACGGCGCAATGTAAATCCGGCCCGGGAATAACATGTTTAATAAGCGTAACCATCCATTGTACCTTTTTTCAATAACGATTCAACTCCACCTCGCCAGTTTTTACGAACTTAAAAAAAAATAGCTAGGAAAATGCTCACTGAACAAATTATTGAATTTCAATTGAGGGGTCCTAGATCCCCTGGCCGTACATGTACTCCTATAACTGGAAAATTTCATGAAAGGAAATTCTTTGAGTAGATTATTATTTGCTGCTAAAATATTGCAGGAGGCAATGTGCCTTACTTTCCCCTATATGGACCAAATCACTTGCAATTGAAATTTTACACCATTACGCAAGATTTTAAACGTGTTGTGAAATTTAATTGCAAGTAAAAGGAGGATTGAATCGTTAAATTTTTTCGATTAGCTTTCAATGTTAAAAATCTAGTTTTTCCAAATGGCTGTGAACACGTGCGAAATGTGATCCAATGGGATTAAAATAGCTTTTTTTTCCAAAAACTTACAAAAATCGTCTAGCGGCTGGGGGCTCTGCCCCAGACCCCCATAGCCACCGGCGGCTGGGGGTTCCGCTCTCAGACCCCCGTCTGAGATACGTTTGAGTACACTAGCTTTCTCAACACATAGAACTGTAAGATCTTTGCTCAACACGTCTCCTAAGTTAGACATTTTTACTTTTTAACTGTTAGTTTTCGCCCTCTCCCTTTACCAAAATCCTGGTTAAGTGACAACAGACCACGACTTCAGATCTTCCATTCTACGATATCTTTGCCCAACAAAAAGTTCCTTTTTTGAAAATTTCTGATGACGTCATTGTATGTGATTTGTGGTTTGGGCCCCCCCCAATCAAAAATCCTGGCTACACCAATTCCCGAACCCTCGTCTGTGACTCCTTTTAGTGGCTTAGACCGTTCGAGTTCAGAAGGGCCAGATTCGGTTTTCTCCGCTAGTATTGGGCGTACTTTAGGCCACCCAGGAGCCGGATATAGCCTCGATACTGGAAGTAGAAACAATTTTTAAATTTAACATTTTTAAATTATTGAATTTTAAATTTTAGATTTTAAATTTTTACTGTGTTACCTTTGGCAGATACCCCCGATGATCCCGATTGCGGGTGAAATAGACTGAAGGATTTTAAATTTTAATTTTTGACTCGTACTGTGTTATGCTAGGAGATTTGAAACATACGTGGTTCCAAATTCAGGAAAATGGACGTTCCAAGATTCAAAAAATTCAAAAGTTACATAATTATGTTTTAAATCTGCTATGTAACTACTGAATTTTCAAAGCACATACGAGTGAATGAAAATTTATTTGTATGGGCGTTGACTGGTGTTCTATATAGCAATTTGCTTGACTGGCAAGTAGGCTAATTTTGGCTTTTGGGGTACAAAATTTGTAGTAGGCAGTGACACAGTTATGTACGCTTGATGATAACAAACAAGTTTGAAGTATGTATAGAGCGTACTATTGTGGTAAATTGCTAACGTGATGTCATGCATGGTGTTCATGCTTAGTGATGCTAGCGCAATGCGGTTGAGCTCAGTGGAGTGCCAGTGTGATACTGGTCAAGAATCCCCTTTCTGATCATTGGCGTAGCCAGGAATTTTGATCGGGGGGCTCAAACACAATTCATATGCATTGACGTCATCAGAAATTTTCGAAACAGGAACTTTTTGTGGGACAAAGATATTGTACATTGGGAGATCATATTAAGCCGTGGCCTGTGTTTGACACGTTACCAGGATTTTGCTATAGGGAAAGGGCTCAACCCCCCAAAAAGTTTAAATTGGGAGACTTATTGAGCAAACCATTGTATCTCAAACATATCACAGATGGGAGTTTGGGGCCGAGCCCCCAGCCGCCGGAGGCAATGGGGGTCTGAGAGAGAAGCCCCCAGTCGCTGGGCAATTTTTTGTAATTTTTTTGGAAAACTAGCTATTTTAATGCCATTGGATCACTATTCCCAAATGTTTAGAGCCATTTGAAAGAACTAGGTTTTAAAAACTTGAAAGCCAATTGAAAAAAGTAAATTGTTAAATCCTTTTTTTACTTGCAATTTAAGTCCAAAAAAAGTTTAAAATCTTGCATTTTGATTTTCAATTTTGTAAGTGATTTGGGAAAATCAAAGTACATGTAGGGGAAAGCAAAGTACATCACATCCTGCAATATTTTTGCAGTAAATAATAATCCACGCGAAGATTTTCCTTGGAAATATTAAGTTTTGTTATAAAAATAACCAGTTGTAGGAGTACATGTACGACCAAGGGGCCCAGGCCCTCTCAACTCAAATTCAAGAATTTGTTCAATGAGTATTTCCCCAAGCTAATTTTTCACCAAAAGTATTTTGTAGGTTAAAAACTGGCAAGGTGGATTGTAATTTAAAAATGGTACAATAGATGGTCACGTCAACTGACCTTGTTATTGTCCGGGCAGGATTTACTTTGCAAGGGGCTTTTGGCACCTTGGAGATTTTTTCAACATTTTCTGCCAAATATAGGCGAAGACCAAAAAAAGTCTCACCATCTAAGTGCAGGCCCTCTAGCTGCTTGCTGTTTGCTTTCTCTAGCTGTTTGCCCTATTATGGTAAATCCGGCCCAGGTTATTGCATTATGCTCATAAGTTACATGAGGGCCTGAGATGCAACTTTTAGAACAAAAACTCTCAATTTCTCCCAAAATATACATTTAAGTTGGTCGGCAAAAATTGAATTGAGAGGGGCCTAGGGGCCCGGGTGGTGGTGGTACTACCCGACCCCTTCCGAGGGATGGGGGCGCGGAGAAACTCCGCAGAGACCCAACAGTCGGGCCACACCCCAAGGTCTGGACCATAGATCGAGAATAGAGAGAGAGGAGCCAAAGATAGATTTGCGAAGGGGTTCAGAAGCAGGACAGTCGAGGAGGAGATGATTGAGGTCCTGTAGAGGGTGTCCACAGGCACTACAAGCAGAATTCTCCTTCCGACTGAACCTGTGAAGATATGAAGATAAAAGAAGACTGTGACCATGGCAGCGAAGACGAGAGAGCTCACTGCGTATGGAGCGAGAAAGAAGAAGTTTCTCTGAAGAGACTTCGGGGACTTGGAAGTTCAGATGGGAGTGAGAGATGTGACGTCTCCAATTGCGGTATTGGGAATAACGGACTTTGGCAATAACTGGGGGGAGAGGGCTTGGGATTGCATCAGTGGGCAGAGAGGCACCAGTTTTGGCAAGAAAATCAGCTTTTTCATTTCCGGGGAGACCTGCGTGTCCAGGGACCCATTGGAAGCTCAAAGTGGTATTGTTGGAGAGGGAGGAGGCAAGGGACCAAACATTCCATAGGGACTCAAGCAGGAGATAAGAGGGGGCTGAAGAAAGGATAGAGAGGGCTGATTGAGAGTCGGTTAGGAAAAGAACTGACTGGAATTTGCAGGTCATCAAATGGCTAGTACACCAAGCAAGACCTTGCTTGAGGGCAAAGATTCCAGCTTCACAGCTGGAGGCAATTGGACGGAGGAAAAGGATAAGGAATGGTATGTGTTGCATTTGGAGCACGTTGCATACACTCCAGCGCCACCAGGACCAAAAAGGGAGGGGACAGATCCGTCAGTCCATACTTTGATATCAGAGGGGGGGGAGGGAGGATAGTCTGCTTGAAGCAATTTGGAGTCGGGCTGTACTGCTGCCTGTGCAGTCGGGAATGAAGGGGGAAACACTGAAGTGGGTTGTGGACCATGGGGGATAAGGGGGGCACGTGATCAGCGTCTCACGTGGGGATGGGAGTGATTGTGTGGCTGAAGAACAGAATGATCTCCAGGAGGGTTTCTTCTTTAGTCGACAGGGAACGTTTTTAATTGCCAAGGCATAAAGGCTGGAAAAGTCGGAGGGAAGGCGCAGAGCACGTTTAAAGGAGTAGAGGGTCTGATGCTCTAGAGTCAGCTTTAGAGGAGGGAGTTGGGCCTCGAGAAGGAGTAGTGAGGAGGAGGTGGAAGAGAGGCAACCAGTAATGACTCTGCATGCAGCTCTGTGTAGAACTTCCAGGTGATTGGTTGCAGTGTTGCAGAGGAATGGGAACCATCCAGGAGAGGCATATGTGAGCACAGGACGGACAAACGCTTTGTAGAGTAGGGAGAGAGGTTCTTTTGTGGGACCCCAAGAGGCAGTGGCAATTGAGCGAAGGGCTTTGTGGTGTGGATAGAATTTGGAACACAGGGATTGGATATGGGCCCCAAAGGAGAGAATCCGATCAAAGGTTACTCCAAGGAATTTAGGGGTGGGATTGAACAAAAGAGGGAAGCCCAAGAGGTTCAGTCGGGGGTGGAAAGTGGCTTGATGGGGATCTGTAGAGAAAAAGGAGGACTCACACTTCTTTGGATTGAGTGGAGGTCTCCATAAGTTGGACCATGTTTCTAGGACGGCGAGGGAGGATTGGACAACAGAGGAGGCTTTGAGCGGGTCTGGGGAAGAGGACCAGATGGCCAGATCGTCAGCATACAGGGAGGCATGGGCATCCCGAGGTAAATCCTTAGTGATGTCATCAACAAACAGAATGAAGAGAACTGGACCAAGAACCGAGCCCTGGGGAACCCCACGTCTGATGCGGAAGGAGCGGCTGTGGGAACCACCAACCTGGACTTTAGCTCTACGATCAGAAAGGAAGGAGCGCACCCAGAGAACGAAGCAAGGGGGGAGTTTGAGCGAGAGGAGTTTGTGAAAAAGAGCAGAGTGCCAGACCGAGTCAAAAGCTTTGGAGAAGTCAACAGAAGCCAAAATGGTTCGGTCTGGAGGTTTTTTCTTTTGGAAGCCGTCCCAGATTGATTGAGACAGAGTTAGAATTTGGTCAAGGGATGACCTGCCAGGACGAAAGCCGGCCTGGCAAGTGGAGAGGAGATGGTTAGATTCAAGGTGAAAAGTTAGGCGAGAAAGAATTAAGCGCTCAAAAAGCTTGGAGATGCAGGAGGTGAGGGAAATGGGGCGGAAAGAGGACGGAGAGGAAGTGGGTTTTCCAGGTTTGTGAATGGGAATAATAATGGAAGGTTTCCAACAAGAGGGGAAGGTGTGAGAGTGCCAGGACCTGTTAAAAAGAGAAAGAAGGAGGAGCTGTGCTGGTTCAGGCAGGTGCTTTAGTAAAGGGTAGGCAATCTGGTCAGGGCCAGACGCAGTGGAAGAGGAGAGGTTGCTGTTGGCAGTGGAGAGTTCATTTAAGGAGAAGGGGGAGCAGAAAGAATTGTGGAGGGAAGAAGCATCCTCACAGCTAGCTTTCCGGAGTTCATTCATGAACTGTCTTTCAGCTCTGCGCAAGGAACGGGGTGTCGCTTGAAATAGATGTGAGCGAAGATAAGAGGCGTAGTGGTTGGCAGCATCAAGAGGGGAAGTGCAATCAGGAAAAGAAGGGTCATGGGAGGTGTTCTTTTTGCCCGAGATGGCATTGAGAAGCCTGAAGACAGCACGAGGATCAGAACGCGCAGACAGGTTAGAACAGGTGGCTTGCCAGGTTGCAGATTTGGCTCTAGAAATGATTGAGGACGCCCTACGAGAAGCATCTATGTATCTGAGGCGGTACGACTCAGATCGGTGTGCTACGGAGCGGGCCCTCCGTCGTTCCCGCACTGCAGATTCCGCTTCCTGGGACCACCAGGCTTTAGGGGAACGACCAAGGCGGCCAAAGGGGATAGAGGCCTTGGCAGCTTCGACTAAGAAGAGGGAAAAGGAGTGGGCAGCCTGGTGGATGTTGAGTGCATCAAAATCAAGAGAGGGCAGGTGCTCAGCAATATAAGATTGGTAAATATCCCAACTGGCCTTTTTGTAGTTGACTTTGGAAGGAGGGCCCGGGTCGTCAGTATTGTTGTTAGTTACTGTTGTACGCGAAAAATGCTAAATGAAACTAAAGAAACGATAGGCTTTTTTGTCAAGTTTTTTTCATTGATGACATTTCAATTCGGGAGGGGGACGGGCCTCCTGGCTACGCCTATGGATGATTACGCCTACTAACCATGCTTGGGGATTTTCGCTACATCTTCCTGCCAAATATTGGTAAAGACCAAAAAATGTCTTACCATCTGAGCGCGGGACCCCTGACACTTTGCCGTATGGTAAGTCCGGCCCGGATTATTGCATTACGTTCATGAAAAGGTTAGATGAGGATCAGTGGTAGCAACTTTTAGGACATAAGCCCTTAATTTCACCCGGGTCATACAATCAAATTGGAAAGCAAAAATTGAATTGAGAGGGAGGAGGGCGGGATCTCGGTCATCAATATTATTCATTGGTAATTACTGTTGTGTGCGTCAGTGCGTTTACTGTTGTACGCAAAAAAACGCTAAGAGAAACTGAAACATAATAATAAGTTTTTTTACAAATTTGTATCATTAGTGGTATTTCAGTTGTGGGCTCGGGCCTCCTGCCCCCCTTAGCTACGCCTGTGTTTCTGGTGACCTTGTAGTCAGACTTTGATCAGAGTAATCTGAAGAGAGGGTACGACGGCACGTGCAGAAATTGCCATTGGGTGTGGTTTGAAGCTTTGGGTTGGCTGCCAGAATAGGCTATGTGTGAATTCAGATGCTGATGAAACACTAACCTTATGGGAAAGCAGATATATAAGATAAGTGCTAATCCAGTTTTGTTGAGCTAAAAAAAGAATAAAACCAAAAAATCTGCTGAGATGCAATACCTCAGTCATAATTAATGTTTTCTCCCGGGAATGCGGGACGGGAAATTTGTGTTTTTTTTTGATTTCCAGTTTCGCAGGAAATTTGTGTTGGGATCCCGGAAAATTTTCATACATTTTGGTAATTAATTGTGCAGGTTTTGTAACTGCTTTTGGGCTTTCTTTATTATAGTTTTAGCGTAAAAGTTGATAGCAAAGCGCCAAGGGTGGCTACTTGACTGGAAAACCTAAAGGTCCTTCGCAGCTTCCTGTTCTATTTAAGTGCATTATGTGTGTCCATGAAACTTTGTTTATTGTTTTGAATGGAAAGAAATATGATCTGACTTGATTTGTCTATAAGGAACTGGAGTTTTAAACAGATGAGAATAGCAATGGTACGGACCAAACTTTAGAATCAAACTAAGTAACGATCTGCACCAGCTACCAAGGCAATCTATGTTTAGACCGTCGGCTGTAGTAACAACTAACAAGTTATTAGCTTATTGTTTGAGGCATTACAGAATGTCCGGGACATTTTTTGGTGTCGTGTTTTCAGAAACGTTTTAAATGCCAAAAAACGTCTATATGACTTCATTTAAATTAAATATGAGCCAAAAAATGTTCAAATTTTGGAAATTGACTCCGCCTAATCTCAAAAGTGAGGAACTTCCCCTTATCTTATAACTTCAAATTTCCGGAGATTATTTATGAATAAATTTGACTCTAAGTCAAGGAGATTCAAAGCAAAATTCTTTTTCATGAAGGAATTTAACGCAAGAAAAAAAAAAAGCACAGACATTGCTTTGCTGCCTTCTATAGACTTAAAAGTGCATTGCTGCCCCCTATCCTAGCAAAATCGGTTAAAACTTGTTGTAACCTCTAACCAGGTAGGAGCACAGTAGGATGGGCTAATTAGAGGAAGTGGAAGCATTTTATCTTTAAATAATTGCTTCCGATTCCAAGTTCTCCAAAGGTCATACACTTTCGAGTTCGCTTCCACTTCTAGCTTCTTTCATCACTGATGCAAATTTACTTTCGCTTCCATATCACTGATGCAAAGTCGCATCTAGTTTTAGATAAATTTGATTCGAAGCCAAGTAAGTTCCGAATAAAAAAGGATTATTTTGTGAAGTTTTCAAGAAAACACAAAAAAGGAATTTTTTTAGTGGGTACACTACTCAAGTGTTGCTTAAGAAATATGTGCTTTTGGTACAGCCCCAAGAACAACAACAACAACTACTACAACAACAATAACAACTACGACAACAACAACAACTACAATGACTACGACAACAAACACAACGACGACAAAAACACCTCATGTTCCATCTGCTCTCGCCAATACTGTTGACTTCAAAACAGAACAAAATTTGGCTATTGCTGCCTCAGTGATCAGCGTCATAATTGCCATTTTAACCGTAGTTGGATTGGAGGTTCGAAAACGAAAGCTTAGGTACATGTAAGTATGCTTATTTATTTCTGTTTTATAAGCCGATCTTATCTATATCTTATCTACACAGTATATCTTATCCAAGACCTAAAGCCAGTGTTGGGCAAGTTAAGGAGAAACGTTAACTTCGCTAAGAATTAATTCGCTAAGAATTTTCAAGCAATTTTTTAACTCAGTTAAAGTTAAGTTGTTAACTTAAAAACAAAAGTAACGCAAGTTAAAGTTAAAAGTTAATTTGTTAATTTTTTCAAACAAATTCAACATTAACTTTCAGTTGATACCCAAACAAATGATTCCATTTCCGAATAGGAGATAAAAATTACTCATTTTGATTTCTGTTCCATGGTATCGATTATTCTAATAAAGGTAGACGTAGTGGAAGCCTTTGTTATTTTATTTTTTTATTTCTGTAGAAATTTAACGGATTGACGTAAATATTAAAGCAGTTTAACAAAAGTTATAGCTAATAAGTTTACTCACAAATGCTTTTTTATTTTTTACAGTAACTCGTTAATGAAAAACTTAACTTCGTTATTAACGAATTATTGCCCAACACTGCCTAAAGCATAACTGACTGATTCAAGGGCTAATCCAAAAATATTTGCAGCGTGGTCTGCTAAAGATATGTTTTTACAAACGTTTTTGTACGATTTTTTCTTCCAGTTTAATAGCTTTAGATGCAACTAGCCCCCACGTATTATTATTCCAGAATAAATTTTTGTATACTGGGAGTTAGTTAAGGCATGGCGAGTAGACAGAAGTCTGAGATGGGAGGCTATCTTGGGGGCCTAATTTTTGTGTTTATGCTTTTTAAACGTGGCATAAAAATTAACAGCGCGAAAATATGATTAAAGTGGCTGCGCAACGGACTATGAAGGCGGTGGCTACTGGTAAAACTTCAGAATTTTTATTACAAGTCTGTAAAATCAAAAATAAAATAATACGTTTTAACCTAATTCGTCTGCATTAAAAAAAGATAATTTTGGAGATGTTCATGCAGTCCCGTCGCTACTGGGGTGCCAGGGTGACCGTGCCCCCCCCCCCCTAACGGCTGCTTGTGCCACCCCACTTTGGCTTACTCAAAATACTGTTTTTGGAACATCACGTAACAAGATAACAAACCATGATGGAAAAAGAGAATAATTACGTTCAAACATAACTCTCCTTTGACGTTTTCTCGATTCTTTGCGAAACTGCTGGCAACCAACTGCTGTACATAAATCTGACGCAATAACCCACTTTACGGATGTGTCGCGGAAGAGACATGTAAGCCTGCAGAATTGTTCGCTCTGCTTTGTTAGTGATTTACGACATAAATCAATACGTGAAAACACTTTTTTCAAAGACCAGCTGTTTTGATTTTTAGAGCACACTCAAATTTTGAGGTCACCGTCAGTGGCGCAACGAGAGTGAAGGGGCTTGAGCCCCTTCAGCCAAGTTACTTAGAAAATTTAACTTCAAAATACCAGTGTTTAAACGTACTTTGGACTTAATCTGAAGGGGGGGGGGAGTAGGGTGCTAAGCAATTTAATGTTTTGAAATGACTTATGAATTTTAACAAGTTAGTTATTCATATGACTTCAAATAGTGTGAAATGAGATTAAAACGGCGTAAAAATTGCTATTTTGTTGCTGCAAAATTACAAAAGTTGCCCAGAGGCTAGGGGCTCCGCCCCCCAGGCCCCGTTCACCGTCAATAAATATTTAGTGACGATGCCCCGTCTGCGACACGCTTGAGTTGCATCAGTTTGTTTATCACAGGGGCTAAATCGGGCAATTTTTGGGCAAAAAACTTACTTTTGATTCACCTCTCTAAGCAAAATCCTAGTTTGCCCGCCAGGTAGCGTTAACTGCTGCAGATAGATTTTTCAAGCGATTATGGACCGCAGACGAAACGAGCAAAGAAACGTAGTCAGCCTTATTTTAAAACTGCGCATATTTGTAGCCGTGCAAGATCTGATTATCAGTTTTTATATGCAAAAGTTTAGTTTATTTAGTGCCCCCCTGCTTACGGATAGTGCCCCTCTCTACGTTTGCTCTGGCGACGGCACTGTATTCATCCCCCCCATCTCATTCCCACCGAGTGTTTTACTTTCAAGTCTGGACAAAAAATGGGTCTTGCTCCAGTTATTGCAATGAATTTTATGCGTTTTAAGTTTTTCTTATATTTCTCCGATTTAAGCAGGGTGGTCCGGACCTTCTGAGCCCCTCTGAATGCGCCACTGTGAGTGCGTTGCCAGAGCAAACGAACTGGGGGGTACTGGCCGAAATTGGGGGGGTGGGGCACTAAAATAAACTGAACTTTTGCATATAAAAATTGATTTTCAGATCTTGCACGGTTTTAAGTATGCGCAATTTTAAAAAATTCTGCATTTATGTCTAGAAAAACTATAAGCCCCGCAGCGTTTCTTAGGTAGCTTGTTTTCTCTGTAGCCCATAATCGCCTGAAAAACCTTTCTACAACAGTGAATGCTACTAGACACGAAACCAGAATTTTGCTGAGAGCGTTGAGCCAAAAATAACTTTTTTTGCACCAAACTTGTCTGATTTAGGCCCAAAGAAACTGATGCAACTCAAGCGTGTCACAGACCTGGCTTAGTCACTAATTATCTAGAAATGTAATGACTGTGGAAGGAAGTCTGGGGGCGGAGCCCCCAGCCGCTGGGCAATTTTGGTGATTGTGCAGCAAAAAAAAAAATAGCAATTTTATTGCAATTTTACTCACATTTCGCACTTTTTGAAGCCATATAAATAACTAAATTTTTAAAATTCAAAAGTCATTTCAAACAATTAATTTGCTTATACCCTTCAGTCCCCCCTTAGTTCGCTTAAACGGTGGTCTGTTGAGGTTGAATTTTCTGGTAAGAGGGCTTAAGCCCCTTCACCCAGGTTGCGCCACTGACTACGACCTAAAATCTGGAGTGTGCTCTAAAAATCAAAACAAATGGTTTTTGAAAAATATGTTTTCACGTATTGTTTCATGTCATAACCACTAGCGAACTACCGGTAACGATTCTGCAGGCTTACGTCTCTCTTCCGCGACACATCCGTAAAGGCATGTTAATAAGACGGATTATTGCGTCAGATGCCTACAGCAGTTGGTAGCCAGCAATTTCGCAAAGAATCGAGAAAACGTCGAAGGAGAATTATGTTTGAACGTATTGAACGTTATAATTAATCCTTTTTCGATCATTGTCAGTAGTCTTGCCGTTACGTGATGTTCCAAAAAACAGTATTTTGAGTAAACCAAAATGGGGGGCCCAAGCAGTGGTTAGGGGGGGACGGCCCCCTGGCACCCTCGTAGCGACGGCACTGATGAAGGTAAGCTACGCTTAAGGCTTCTTACCAGCAGTTGATTTTTGAAACTACCGGTAACCAGCTAGAATTTCGTGACTTTCACTTTAACTTAATTGCATTATGACATGCAACAAGTCTAACATACAGTATAGTTCTTTCTTCGTCATCAAATGAGAGAAAAAATGTTTATGAGCCAGTAAATGCTGTTGTCATTCCAATTTTTAAGTTCTGTTTAGGAGAGGATAGCAGTAGCGGCTCGTGCCTAATTCAAACGGGAAGGCTTCAAATGTTTTTGTTTCGTTATACTGTTCAGAACTCGTTTGCGTCTTTTGTACGAATCTACAAAATTAAACTATTTTCTGTAGGCCCACCTACTTATGTAATTTTTCTCTTTATATCAACTTATTTTTATGTTTGTTACGGTGCTTCGTTATGGTAAACATAACATAACTGCCACGCCTTCTTTACGAATAAGTCTGAAATTACGATTCTTTTTGGTTAAGCTTAGCGAAAGCATGCAAAATAGAAAAGCAGTTAGCAAGGATGGCAGTACGGTACGGTACGTTCAGAATTTGCATACTACGTACCTCGCACCTTGAACCGTAACGTATCAGCGTACTGTATTTCAGTTCAATTTTTAAAGCGTACCGTACCAACGTACCGTACCCGTACCATTGCAAAAAAGGCGTACCGTACCAGCGTACTGTAGTTCTTAGCAAAAATTGAGGCGTACCGTACCGTACTTACGTATCGCACCGTGGTCCTTGTTTGAAAGTACTCGCAACTTTAAATGTCTTTGAAGTTACTAGCCAATAAATCAGCGATCTCAATTCACACATTTAACGTCGGCTTTTGCTGTCTTTTGCCTCTGCATACAAAAAGCCGGCGCGATGTACAAAAAGTCTGGGATTTTTTTTTCCACGGCGTATTTAGGTAAAGCGTTGCAGTTGTTTCCGTTCAAATTTTTCTTCAATATATGACATGGCGCACAATTGTCCTTGGCACCTAGCATCTATAGGCAGTGGTGGGCAAGTTACTTTATAAAAGTAACTGATTTACAGTTACAGTTATTTGGCAAAAAAAAGTAACTAAGGTATAGTTACCATTTTGAAAAAGTAACTAGGTATAGTTACAGTTACTTTTAATAAATTTAGTTGGGACTTTGCGCGCGCGTAGGACCTTTGTTTTTATTCGGTCATTTTGATAGATAAGCAGCAAAATTTATTGATTTGCTTTTAACTAAAAAACGGTTCAACATTGAAAGTTGAATTTTGGATATAATATGACAATAATTAAAAGCATCATGTATGCCAATATTGAGAAACCTAGGTCACGCGATCGTGATTTAGGAACTCTAAATTTGAGAAAAAACTGCCATTTTTGTCTCGAAAATTTAAAAATTTGCTTATAGCTATGAATTTGCTGAATGTGGAGCGCTGAAAATTGAACACAACTTGGGTGCAAATAGAGACTGTATGTGCACCAAGTTTGGAGGCGCCCAATCACGTGATCGCGATTTCAGAGGCCAAAAATCAGCAAAAAGTAAACAATTTTAAATCGGTATATCTCGGTAATTACCAACATTAACGAAAAAAAAGTTGGTGTTTTTTGAGCATACTACTTACGACCTTTATCATGATCATATTGATTTATTTCGCCTTTGATAAACTTTTTTCTTATTTTTTTCTTTTTTGTTTCTTGTATCACTATCTCCTTTTAAACCACAAACCGCACATGGATCATACTACGAGCTATTATAGATATCCAAAAATACTGGTACCCGCCTGAAGTTGAAGGTGCCACGATAGGGGGGTCCCCCCAAACGGGCCCTCCAAAATTTAAACTTTTTTATCTTTAAAGCTAGACCAATGAAATTTTTAAGGTAAGGAAATATAAGGGAAATATGAAATTTGACAAAATTTGGGGCTACCAAAATGAGGGTGTCCCTTTCAAAAACGCCTCCAAGATTTAAGTTTTTTAACCTTTTAAGCTAGACACATGAAATTTTCAGGGTAGACAAACATAAACAAAAGATAACATTTGACAAAATTTGGGAATAAAAAATGAGGGGGTCCTCTTCAAACGGGGCCACCAAAATTTAAAGTTCTAAACCACTCAAATTAGACTGATAAAATTTTCAGAATAGGTAATTATATGTAAAAGATATATCATATGCCAAAACTTGGAGGTACCATAATGGAGGGTCCTCCTCAAACGAGGATGCCAAAATTTAAACTTTTTAATTGCTTAGGCTAGACACATGAAATTTTCAGGATAGACAAATGTGTAGAAAAGATAAAATTTGACAAGACTTTGGGATACCACATTGCAGAGGTCCTCCTCAAACAGCACTGCCAAAATTAATAGTTTTTATCCACTTAAGTTAGACGCATGTAAGTTTCAGGATAGGTAAATATAACAGAAAGTTATAATATGACAGAATTTGAGGGTACCAAAATGGGGGTGCCTAAAATTGGTCCTCAAAAATTTTAACTTTTCAACCATTTAAGCTAGGCTTAAGAAAGATTAAGAATAGAAAGGAAAGATAAAGTAATGACTAATTTCAATTGCCACAATTGGGTAGTACTCCTCAAATATGTCTTTCAAAACTTTTAACCACTCAAGCTAAAACAAAACGAAATTTTCAACATAGGTAATAAGATAGCATGAACAATTTTTGGGATGGCATACCATAAAGGCCCCCCAATTATGTTGACACCTGCCCCCAATAACTACAAAAGCTAAACAAATTAAATCTATTGAATAGGTTAATAGGAATCCATGATTAACGGTAACAAAATTTGGTGGACCACATTGAAAAGACCATGCCAAATGGGCCCTCTAAGCTAATCTCATTCCAATTTTTCAGTGTATAACTTATGTAAGCATTATGGTTTCCCAATTGTCATTTTGAGAATTTACTAAATCGATCGTTTTATGCCGGAAGCTCTTTCTCTATGCCGTCATTTTGATGACCTCATCTGTCAACACGATTGTAAATAGACACGTAACCAATCGAAGTTCGAGCAGAAAAGACGTATTAGTTGACGGCAAGAATAGCTTGTTAGTGGTCGACAATATTTTTGTGTTAATTTACTAATATCCTATAGTTTTTAGTACTTTACTAATTAATCCTGGTTTTAATTATAGAAGGTAATTACGGAAATTTAACGCAAAATTTTGAAAGCCGTTAACCACAAACCTGATCAAGTTAATGGAACATCATGAAATTCGAAAGCAGAGTATTTCAGATCTGACTATCAGCAACCATAAACACGCTTACCGCGGTTGTAAAGTTCTTTAGTTCTGTAAAGTTAGATACTTTGGCGAAGTCCCCGGATATCGCTTGCGATGTTACATTCTAGTTACCGGTATGAATTAAGTAGGCCTATCGAAAATGTTAATTTTGTACTTTGAAAGCGGTATTAACAGGTTTCTTTCTCTATTCATTGTCTAATTTTCATGTGGTGCCTCTGCACACGCTGCCTATGGGTATTGTTGCTGTTGTTATAACAAAAATACACAAAGTAGCACACAGTGGTGGGCAGTAACTAGTTACAATTGTAACTAGTTACTTTTTTAGTAACTGTAACTGTAACTTCGTTACTTTTTTTCAGATGTAACGATATTTGTAACTACTTACCAGTTCAGAGCCCTAAAAAAAGTTACAGTTACTTTTTGTACTACATGCTTTGAAGCAAATTACAGATTTTTTGTGAATTCCATTCAAAATAATAGTATTACACTGGCAACACAGGACGCACAGTCGCATGTCTGATCTACCATAATCTTTTATCCATATTTTTTTCACCGTGTTCACTGGATTATACATGAGATTGCTGGTTAAAGTGAAGACAGTAATAGTTTTCCAACTTCGCTTTCTGGTGATTGAAACCGTTTGGGGATTCAGAGCTGAGTGTGCCAACTGCACAGCTGTACGTGTACTAGCAATCAGTGTTAGTTTGCTATTTCACTATATTACTACCCTACCATCTAGTGCAGCAGTGGAGAGACTATTTAGTTTGGGTAATGATATCTTAAAACCAAAACGCTGTGGGCTCAGTGACGAACACTTTGAAATATTAGCCTTTTTGAAAGGCTATTAACTGATTTCTGTTTTCAAAATTTTTGTAACTATTAGTGCAAATTTTTAGATCTAGCTAGTCCTTTTTCCTTTGCATTCTTACACAAATGCGACTTTGGAAGTTGATGTATGAAACGCTTTGACAAAACTAAATTTTTTGACAAAGAAACATCCTTGGTTTGGTCTTAATATACTTTTGAGACAAACAGACGTAATCTGGCAAGTGCCGACAGGCCTGTTTTTAGTCCAAATTTTTAATCACTAAAAGTAACTGTAACTTGTAACTGTAACTAGTTACTTTTTCAAATTTGTAACTGTAACTGTAACTTAGTTACTTTTTTTGCCAAGTAACTGTAACTTGTAACTAGTTACTTTTAGAAAGTAACTTGCCCACCACTGGTAGCACATTGATGCACTTTATTTAATTGCCTTTCAAGAAAGCAAGCATCTCAAAATGTTTATCACTGAGACCAGAACGTTTGGGTTTCAAAATGTGTTTGCCCAAGCTGCCTTTGTATTTCAACATGTCTTTTCAAAACGAAAAGCAACAAAAGGGGTAAAGCGGCTATATTAACAACTACCTTATCTTCTGAACGAACACTACACGCTGTTGGTAAAATTATGCAATCAAAACAATACCTGCAGGGAAAATATTAGAACGTAATTTACTAGATCGGTAAAAGAAGGTCTTTAATTTAAAAACGTTCTAATATCTTCTCACAACATGGTTAAGGTTGTCACGTTAGTGCACAATAAAAAATCCGTAATCCGTAGCGCAAACAAGGATTACATAGAAGTGTTTCATTTAACCAAAATCTAACGATTAAACAATCTTTTTTAACAGGAGCAAAACTAAAAGTGACTGTAACTAGTAACTTTTTAAAGTCTCCAAATAGTAACTAGTTCCCACTTTCGTTACTTTTTGAAAAGTAACTAAGCTACAGTTACTAAAAAAGTAACTAGTTACCGTAACTTGTTACTGCCCACCTCTGTCTATAGGCAATAGTTATGACATCACAATTGGCCATACTTGTGAGTTGTTGTGACTGAGGCTTGTTTGATCATAGTCCAAATTGTAGCAATTGTAACCACAAATTAAAAACCAATAATGATTACTTGAGAATAGCCTAGACTACAGTAGCCTATATGTGCACGCCGGGCACTGTCGCACGAATCTTCATTGACGGGCGCACGTTGCTCATAAAACGTTTAGTAGGCAAATTCAAACAGCGTACCAACGTAACGTACCCGTACTACTAAAGGAAAGGCTTACCGTACCAACGTACCGTACCGTATCGTACTGCCATCCTTGGCAGTAAGGCATTATACTGAACGTTGAAAATGAAAAAATTAAAACAGCATTTAAGAAACAAAAAAACGCAAATAACCAAAAAACAAAAAAAACACTCTTGGTAACCGTCAGTAGGGTAGCCAGGGGAAGCGGGGGGCGACAGTCCCCCCATTGGCCTGAAAAGTACGCAAAATAGCACGTTTTTAGGGCTTTTGAGGCCGATTTTTGAACCCAAAGTGAAAACAGCCCCCCACCAACGGGATTAGGGAGCAGAAGCTGTAAAGGACTTGCTGTTGTCTGGACCAGAAAAGTGGTTGACTTTTCCGGGAGCGCACTCAAACTTGGTCAAGCTAAGTGACTGAATTTTGGTAAAGACCTTTTTATTTTTATTTTTGAAGATGACCTGATTTTGACAGAAAAACCGCCTCAATCTGATTTAAGACTGATGAAACTTTGGGTCAACTTCTTTTACTGTTGTTTTCACCTCTCAAACCCCCCCCCCCCCCCCCCCCCTTGCAAAATTCCTGGCTACGCGCCTGATAACCGCAATGAGGTTATTTCAATTAAAATGCAAATAGCAAAAATTTTTAAATGCTTGTAGTGCGTATTCAAAACTAGCAATCTCAATTCACACAAAACTGTCATAGTGTAATTATTCAAAATTAGCAATCTCAATTCACACATTTAGCTCGGCTTCAGCTGTCTTTTGCTTCTGCATACAAAAAGCAGGCGCAATGTGCGAAAAGTCTGGGAGTTTTAAACCACTGCGTATTCAGCTAAAGTGTTGCAGTTGTTTCTGTTCAAATTTTTCTTCAATATATGCCGTGGCACGATAGTCCTAGGCTCCTAGGATCTATAGGCAATAGTTATGACATCATAATTAGCCATGCTTGTGACTTGTGAGATCATAATACAATTGTAACGACAAATTAAAAGGCAAAACGATAATTTGAGAATAGCCAAGACGAGAGTTTCTCAACCATTTTCTTCTGCGATCCAAGGCCCACATGGCAGAAATTTCCTCGTTCGCTTTAATTAACGAGTTTTTTTAAGAGGCGCTACCGAACGAAATACTCGCTAAATGTAAGAGGTTATTTTTGCACGGGTATGTAAAGCTTTGCAAAATCCGTTACGTCATTCTTTCTCGCTAACTTGCTTTGAGCGATTGCGGAAAGCAGTTCGAGTAAAAAAAGTCACATTTTTCTCGCCAACTTAAAGAGGATCTTGAAGCACTGTTTAAGCGTGCGAAAAATATTTTTGGTTCAGAAATTTAATGGCGAAATGTTGAAACTTCTAACCAAAGCGAATTTTTGCTGAAAATTAATTAAAATTCTCGCCATGTTTGCTATCAGACTGCTGAAAAAAGCGAATTGCATTGAGAACCACTTGCTGTTTCGACTGATTAAGAAATGTTGAGTAGTGCCAGTTGAAGAAAATTGCAATACACTCCTTTTATAAAAATGATTTTCTAAAACACGAGGCTCATTTTTGCTCAAAATTTAAGAAAAAATTAAAAACAATGCCAGCCTCGCCACCAAAATAAACCAAAAACAAACAAAAAAAAATTCAAACTAATCAAAGAAACTAAAATTTGTGCTGATTTAAAGCGATAAAATTTCAGTGATTCTTGTGTTTGCAAGCAAAATTGCAACTATTCAAGATTATATAGCTACGTTGCTCTGCGCAAGCAATTGAGATTTTTTGGCAGTTGTTCAACTTGAAAAAAGCTTACTTTTGCAATTTTACGATTTAAATCAGCAAAAGCAAGAAAAAAGCCTTCACTTAAGCAGACAGAGCAGTAGGACTTAAACAGTGTTTCAAACATTCTTGCTAAAATTGACATCGATACTCTCAAAACTTTTACAATATCAAGAACAAATGAGACTGAATATCAGCAAAAAATTAAAAACAGCCAGTCTCGACTCAAGATTACCGGTTCTAAAAAGGAACAGTGTACTTCGACTTGCTCAGTTTTGAAAAATTTTGAAACCTAAAGACCTAGAGTTACTGTTAACATATGAGTTTACCCACCAACAACCTCAAGGGCGCTTTACGTCGTTTAAAAAAGTTGTAGTATGCAAAAAGTTGTTCTTATTTCACATTGATCCAAAAATATAACTAAATTCTGTCGTTCATTTACTAATTATCATCAGTTGAGGAATTTGCTTGCATAGAATAATAACGCATAGGTTATGGTATCTTTTTCCATAGCAATGTAATACATACAGTACGCTTGAACGCATCATTTTGAAGTAGAAATGCATCTGACGTCACAATGAGATATTTATTACGTCTAACACAAGTAACGAACATCTCGCAAAGAAATTCGAGCGAACTGTTTTAACGTGTGTTGGGCGAGACGGATCAGAAATTGCAGTTTGTCTACGAAGATTTTTTGTTCGTTAATGCTTTTTAGCGAGCGAGATGGCCTTTACGAGCTCGCTAGCACGTTCTGCCATTGTTAAAATCATTAAAAATAATCTGCCCTGCTTTTCAACTAATGACTGAAGACCCAAATTTTAAATCTTTGTTTATGCATTTGTGTCTGATTAATTATTGGATTTCACAATCTTGTGACTTAAATCGAAAAGATTATTTGTCATTGTCTAATCGGTGTTTAAGTTAAATTAATGAGTAATATTATTATCATCCTTTGTTAGAAATAAGCTGCTAATTAGCACATCTTCAAAGGCTAATTAGACCGTATTTAGAATCGTTGTGTTTAGAATGTTCTTTTAGTGCATTATTGTGAAGACTGGCAGCTGTAGACTGGCAGCTGACAGCCTTTGTTTGTTAATTTCTGGCCTTTGATGCTAGACAATTGGTGATGCCACGTGTTTTTACTACTTGGAACTATTTAAAACCTGGTTGGTGCCTGAGAGCTCAGCAGTGACAAAAATGAGTCAAGTGAACAGTGCCAGTTTTTGGTGAAACGTGTTAAATGCTGCTTAACTTGGGTAAATTGCGTTTTGCGATACCCTTACCCCTTCCCTTCCTCTCCATCCTTGTTCATGGAGTTGACTATTGACTGTAAGGAAACAGAGTTGTGGATTGGAAGAAAGGCCCTGAACTGGCCTTTACATTGTAATTTGAGACTACTTTGTTTTTTCTGTATTTTCTTTATTCAATATAATAATAAATTCCATTAAAAATCAAGAAAATCAAGAGCTCAGTTGTGAGAAGGAGAAAGGGATTGGGAGAGTTTGGCATAGCTCTCCTACACATTATTGAAGTTGGCTATAATACTCCGCATCGTCGCCGTGCAGAAAACACAAAACGGTTCGGATTAGCAAGTCTTGGCAGATATTCAAATTCAAAAAATTAAGCTTTAACGAGAAACGGCTTGACAAACTGACACATATCGCACGACCGGTTTAGAAACACTTTATCGTTTGTAATAGCCATGTCCCCCCAAATTCGTTTAAAAATCCTATCTTCAAAAACAGCAGCGACCCAACTAAATTATTACAAAAACACAAAAAGCAGAACTTTAATTACACAACATTTATCGCTACTTTTCTTCAACAAGTTTTTGAAATGGTACCTCAATGCAAAGCGCATTGAATGCTCTGCATCGAGACGGTTTCTATATTTGTATTTCATAAATCCCAGAGCAGAAATTTCTATCTCACATAAATATGAACTTGGAAAACGGACTATACTTTTTTAGACTTCGTCATACAATATTGGACAGTAGCGTAGCCAAGGGGAGCCTGCCGACCAAATTGCAGAATAAGAAAAATACCACGACTTCAGCACTTCTGAGATTGTCTTGTGCACAGGAATGGACTCAAAAAATTATTCAAAGTATATTTCAAACGTTTATTTAGGGGAGGGGGGTGGACTAATTTGTCAAAAATGAAACTCACAAATCAGAAAAAAACTTTGGAAAAAGCCAAAAATTGGTATTCAAATTTGATTGCTTTTTAAAAAATACCTAACATAGGTTTCATCAAAAAATATATAAACTCAGGAATAAGGTAGAGGGGACTATTCATTATTAATTAATTACCGAAAACTTCTCTAGAACTTGCTTTTATTAGCCCCCCTAATTATAGGTTTTTCGATAAAACATAGAGCAAATTGATTACTTCTTTGAGAGTTTTGTTGAACTTCCGGTGTAGGATTTCATGATCTACCAGCTTGCAAATAAAAGAACTGAAAGTCTACCAGCAATAGCTAGCTCTCACAGAGCCCATTTATGCAACTAGAATAATCATGTTTTGCACTGCTAATTTCTATGCTACATTTTAATACTATTAATGATAGGCCTAAAATAAATTATTTTTGCCTTTCGAGCTCTGTGCCTCCGGCGGTTGGGGGTTTTGCCCCCAGATCTCCAAATGCTTCCTACGGCAGGGGGCTCCAGACCCCCGTAGCACCCCCTCCCATTGCAGATTTGTGGCTACGCACCCGATATTGGATATTCGTTTGCAACTTGACACCAAAACTTGGGTAATGAAAGTTCCGTGCAAACACTTATTTCATAAATCTCAGGCACAAGCAATCATTATTTCTCGAAAAAAGGGAGAGCGCAAAATTTATAAAAAAAATCAATTCCTAACTACGAATTAAAGATAACCTAAAAATTGAGGGCTCTATTTCTGTCAGCGATCAATTCATAAAACCTTGGCGACGCACATTTGGGTCGTGACCATAGGTGTAGCCAGGGGGGAGCCCAGGGGGCCCGGGCCCCCCCAATCAAAATACCACTAACGACAAAAACTTATGACAACATGGCCTAGCGATGTTTAGTTGCAGTTTTTTTTCAGTAATTACGCACATACAGTAACAGTAATTAACAATAATATTAACTACAACAAGGGAGTCCCGGGGCTCCTAACTAACAACCAGGCGGCCCTTACTAACAACTAAGGGGCCTTGGGGCCCTTAACCGACAACCAGCGGGCCCCGGGACCCCTAACTGAAAACCAGGGGGCCCATAACTGAAAACCAGGGGGCCCCAGGGCCCATAACTGACAACCAAGGGGCCCCTAACCAACAACCAGGGGGCCCCCTAACTGACAACTAGGAGGCCCTGGGCCCCTAGCTGACAACCAGGGGGCCCTCTAATTGACAAGCAGAGGGCATTGGGGCTATTAACTGATTACCAGGGGTCCCAGGGCCCCTGACTACAACCAGGGGGCTCTGGGGCCCCTAACCGACAACCAGGGGGCCTCGTAGTGCCTATCTGACAACCAGAGTCCCTGGGGTCCCGAACCTACAACCAAGGGGCCTTAGGGCTCCTAACTAACAACCAGGGAGCTCTGGGGCCCCTAACCAACAACCAGGGAGCCCCGGGGCCCCAAACCAACTACCAGAGGGCCCCAGAGTCTCTAACTGACGACCAGGTAGCCCCGGTGTCCTTAACTCACAACCAGGGAGCCCCAAGGCCCCTAACTAACAACCAAGGGTCCCCGGGGCCCCTAACCGACAACCAAGGGTCTCTGAAGCCCCTAACCGACAGCCAGGGGCCCCAGGGCCTCCCTAACTGACAACCAGGGGCCCCCCTAACTGACGACCAGGGGGCCCCGGGGCCTCTAACTTATGACCAGAGAGCCCCAGGGCCCCTAATTAACGACCAGGGGGCCCAGGGCTCCTAACCGACAACCAAGGAGCCCAAAGGTCTCTAAATGGCAACCAGGGAGCCCCAGGTCCCTTGACTGACGACCAAGGTTCCCGTGCCATGAGCCCCTTAATTCAAATTTTTAACAGTTTATATTCAAAACCTAGCTGTGAGAAATCTAAGAGTTTTGACCTAAAAGTTGCCACCCCAGGCCCTCGTTTAACGTTATTATAAACTTAATGCTATAACACAGGCGGTAATGCAAACCCCCAATAAATTGAAATACTACCAATGATAAATATAATGAGAGCATAGCCAGTATGTTGTCCCTGTCCGGAATTGCAGTTTTTTTAATTTAGGATTTACGCGTACAAAAGTAAGCAATAACAATAAGGACAACACGTCCACGTCATAATAATGTCATGCAATTCCTGGACGTTTCAAAAAACTGTCAAGTGACTTGACTTTAGTCCTCCACGTTTTGGAAAAAAAGTTACTTTAAGTTTGCTTTAAATGATTTTTTTTATGAAAGAACTTATTAGGGGAGCGATCTTGTCTCAAAATCATAGGCGTAGCCAGGGGGTGGCCGAGGGGACCCGGGCCCCCTTGATCAAAATGCCACAAATGACAAGGATTTGTCAAAAAAGCCTTGTTTCTTCATTTTCAGTTTCCTTAGCATCTTTGCGTACATCAGTACAGGCGTACAACAGTAATTAACAATAAATAGTATTGACGAACAATTTTTTCTTGCCAATTTAAACGTATAACCACGGTGAAATCAACAGTTTTTGTCCTAAAAGTTGCTACCTCAGGCCCTCATCTAAACTTTTTATGAACTTAATACAATAACCATTGCCGTATTTGCCATATGGCTCAGTGCCAGGGCTCCGCGCTCAGATAGTAGGACTTTTTTTGGTCTTCATTTATATTTGGCAGGAAGATGTTGCAAAAATTCCTTAAGTGCCAGGGGCCCTGCGCAATGTAAATCCGGCCTAGGAATAACATGTTTAGTAAGCGTAACCATCTATTGTACCTTTTTTTAAAAACGATTCAACTCCACCTCGCAAGTTTTTACGCACAAAACACTTTAAAAAAATAGCGAGGGAAAATGCTCATTGAACAAACTACTGAATTTCAATTGAGGGGATCTGGGCCCTTTGGCCGTACATGTACTCCTATAACTGGTAAACTTCATGACTAAACAAAAATCTCTCAAGGAAAATCTTCGAGAGGATTATTTTTTACAGCTAAATTATTGGAGGAGGCCATGTGCTTTACTTCCCCCTATAGACCAAATCACTAACAATTAAAATTTTATACCATAATGCAAGATTCTAAACGTGTTTTGGGATTTAATTGCGAAAGGAGGATTGAACAACTAAATTTTTTCGATTGGCTGTGAAATGTTAAAATTTTCGTTCTTTGTAATGGCTCTGAACTCGTGCGAAATGTGACCCAATAGAATTTAAATAGCTTTTTTTTAAAAACTTACAAAAATCGCCCTGCAGCTGGGGGCTTTGCCCCCAGACCCCATAGCCACCGACGGCTGCGGGCTCCGCCTGCAGACCCCCGTCTGTGATACGTTTGAGTGCACTAGCTTACTCAACACGTCTCCTAAGTTAGACATTTACACTTTTTAACTATCAGTTTTGCCCTCTCCCTTTATCAAAATCCTGGTTAAGTGCCATCAGGCTACGGCTTCAGATCTTCCATTCTACGATATCTTTGCCCGACAAAAAGTTCCTTTTTCGAAAATTTCTGATGACGTCATTGCATGTGATTTGTGTTTTGGGCCCCCCAATCAAAAATCCTGGCTACGCCTATGGTCGCGACCCATGGTTTGAGAAACGCTGGCCTAAACTATGAGCACGCTGGGCACGGTCGCACTAATCTTCATTGACGACCGCACGTTGCACATATAACGTTTAGTAGGCAAATTCAAGCAGCGTACCAACGTTTAAAAGCAGTACCATTTAGAAAAAAGCGTACCGTACTCGTTAACATTACAAAAAAAGCTGCGCACCGTACTTCTTAGCGAAAATTGAGGCCTACTGTTCTGTGCTGCCATCCTTGTGTATCGATAGCACTCATTCTTGCTACCATAAATTGCACCATTGTTTCTAAACTACAGCGCACCAATCAAATTTGCCCATTCTTTTTATCACTGTCACGCTGATGACGTAACAATGATATACAATGGCGGTTGGTAAACAAAGCTAGAGCGAGCCGGCTGTCGACGCAGACTCAGTCATTCAGAGAGACGAATTTCGTATATTTGTGTTGCTTACGAAATAAATCAGTGGATTAAACAAATCGGTCTGCTCGACCTTTTGCTAGAATACCGTCGAACCACCAAACTTGGTTCTGTCCCACTTTCACTTGTCGCACTAGTAGCTAATCAATTTGTTTATGCATAAGTGGGAGCAACTGATGTCAGTTCTCAGTCGATCAATCAACGCCGTTCAATTTCGTTCTCTCATTCTTTTTTTATTCTTGACCACTACAACCATAGCAAATGCATGGCAACACAATAATAACACGTCGAGTCAAAAGGAAGTAGCGACACAACGTCAGACGTTAATACATGCAGACAGGGGTGCCGATCTTTGTTGAGCATTGGGGGGGATAATTTGCAATTTTACCCCAATTTCGCACTATTTTTAACATTGGGGGGATGAACCTCGACCACGATTTTGTTCAGGAGAGCAAATTAAGTCAAGACCAAAAAAAAGGTCTTCACCAAAAATGGAACACTTTTTTCCCCAAATTCAGGTAAAGACCAAAAAAAGGGCTTCACCAACAATGGAACACTTTTTTCCCCGAATTCAAGTGGACACCTACGCTTAGATGCACACCAGAGTCAAATTATTGGAGGGGATGCAGATGTAGACCATACTCAAACTATTGGGGGGGGGGATACAGTCAAATTATTGTAGGGGCTATATCCCCCCCATTCCCCGGGTTTCGGCACCCCTGCATGAAGAGGATATTAAAGACAAAAAAAATACTTAAAAAAATTTAGTGCGTTCAGTCAACTCCAAAAACAATGCTTTCCATTCATTAAGGCTCATTTAAACCCGTCAAAAGAGCCCGCCAGTCTTAGATACCGGTATAGTCTTGTGCGCCTATGACATTGTGAGTGCCATGAGGGGTTCCTTATAAACGGGACTGATGAAAAATTTGAACATTTTAGAAGTTCAATCAAAACAAATAAAATTTTTAGGATAAAATTTAGGATATAGGTAAACACACACGCAAAAAAAGGGAAGATGAGAATTCGGAACGGGGTCATAATATTGATCGCCTAAATGCATTTTTGTGCATGTCTTATTGAAACTGTGACGCAGCAAAGTATTAGTTTTTACCTAAATCTATCACACCATATCGGTTTAAAAGCAAAATTATCATGATGGTGAAAAACGTAGATGTTGCCACTTTTTGGGCGTTCCAAAGTTTTTAAGGGATTTGCTCTGTGCGTTAGTTTTACACAAAAATAGTAAAACGGCGAAAACGAGGAATTAAGTTCTAGAATTAACTGAAATTACTTTCTTTTAACATAGACGTTATGGTGATAATATGGGACAGCCTGCCCCATGACATTATCAGAACTCTATTGCATGCAAACGCTAATTTAAGGTTGTGAAAAAACGGAGCATACAAAAATAAAGACAAAACCTTCTCAATTAGCAATTAACGTTTGTCAGAAAATGAAAGCTAGAATCTTTTGTTTTTTTAATCATGGAGACGCTAAAAATAACTTCAATCGTAATATAGGTGATGGGTAAGACTTGATTATAATTGTTTTGTGATCCAATAAAATCGATCAAACAAAATGGTAATTTTTAATCAGATGCTCTTTATTAACTGCAAAATCTTACCCAGTACCTATATTACAATTGAAGTTATTTTTAGCGTGTCCTTTATCACAAAAATAGCAGATTTTAGCTTTCGGTTTTGACTAACGTTAACTCAGGCCGGTTAAATCAAACACAGTGCTGCCAACGGAACGCCATTGTTGCAACATTTCTTCAAAAGGAGCTGCGTTGCCCGGGCGCAATGACGCGGAGATGGCGGCGCAAACTCGCTACACACTTTGGCGTCATACAGCGAGTACAATAAAAGATTTGATATTGATTTGAAAGAGCATTCTTTGAAAATGCAATTGAAAATTAAATTGATTATTGAAAAAGCAAAAACAATGAAGTGTCCCATAATTATGACAACCCCATTGCTTTACCCTCGATTTCGAAGTGCTCCGTATAATGCTTAGAAACACTAAAGTATAATTCTCAAACATAAGTAATTCAAATTGTAGCGCCAAATCAATTTCTTCTTATTGGCCAAAATTGTCAAGCACTTATCTTAAAAAAATTAAACAATAATATGTCAAGAAAAACAAAAGTGGCTCCATATTACCACCCTCTCCCCTATAACAAATTTTGTTGGTGCCACGTTAGAAGGGTCTGTGAATTGACCTCCTAAATTGTAAATTTTTAAACTATTGAGCTAATAGTGTAAAATTACATATTCATTCACAAATTGCCTTGGAAGGAAACGGCACAGGGATTATTTGGTCTTCGAGCCAAGCTACCATCGCCTGCATGCTTGTCAGTCTACCAAACAGTGGAGGCTTCACATTGTTGGTTTTTTGTTGTTGATTAGGAATACTTGACATTTATTTGAGCATTCTTAATCACCAATAAAAAATTCAATATTTAGGGATACTCATTGACAAAAAGTGTAGGTATGATGTCCATATTAAACATATTTTCAAAAAAAAATGGTCACAAACATAGGCGTAGCCAGGATTTTTGATTGGGGGGGGCCCAAACCCTCAAAAATTCGGCTGTCTTCACCGAAATTGAGAGTGAATTTTGGGCCGAAATCGGAAATTCGAACGATTTTTCCGCCCAAATTCAGGTGCTCTCCAAAAAAAAAAAAAAAAAAAAAAGGTCTTCACCGAAATTGAGAGTGGTTTTTCGGCCGCAACCGTTAGCTTTACTGTTACTTTACTGTATAATTACTGTTCTGTGCGCAAATACTGAAAAAAAACTGCAACTAAACATCGTCAGGCTATGTTGTCATAACTTTTTGTCGTTAGTGGAGTTTTGATTGGGGGGGGCCGGGCCCCCTGGGCCCCCCCCCTGGCTACGCCTATGGTCACAAATTTGTGGTATATTCTGTTATCTTCGACACTGCATTTGTCAAAAATCACTTTTGATGTAGTACTGTTGCGTAAACTCTCGTGTACTGTATGGAATTTTAGTATGGGTTCAACAAGTTATTCAACCTTACAACTCCTAGCTGTTCTTCAAAAAAAAAAATTATAAGAATTATACGTAATGTCAGCATTTAACAAAAATGAACTTGAAAAAAAAAACAACACCAGTTCCAATCATGAATGCAAAGTTTTGAAGTCGAGAATACTGGTATATATCACTCAGAAATACCAAAGTTTATGTATCTCTTCGAACAAAATAAACTTCCAAGTTTATACAATCAATATTTTACACTGATGAATCTGTTTACAAGCATAACATTGGATGCACAAGTTACAGCAACTTTTATTTGTATGCTGTAAACTCGAATGCTGTAAAAAAGGAATTGCGATTTGTGGTGCCCAAATTTAGAATAATCTGCAACCAAAATAAAAAGACCTTTTTTCCTAAATTTAAAGAAGCAATTAAAGCCGATCTGCTGTACTTTTAAAATACAGATAAATTCTAGCATGTTTTTCGGATTTTCGATATACTGCTACAAACAATCTGCTTATTCGCAATTGCGTGAAAATCTAAATTTGACAACGCATGGTTTAACAATAAGTTATTTGCATTTGGGAGAAGAGGTTGGGTTAGCAGGAGAAATGTTTGTTTCTTTTGCATAGTTCGTTTGAAAAAATAAAATCAATAAATACGGTAATAATTCTAGTGATGTTGTGAACTGTGAAGTAGTGCATGGCGTAAGGAGAAAACGAATGCCTTAAATCTTTGATCAAAGCCAAAATCTATCCATCACTGTGTTATCTTTTGCAAGTAAACGACAATGTTCTAGTGCGTTTACTTTGCTGTGTGTTAAACAAATGTGAATGTTTAATTGTTTAGGGCAATAAATACTATGAGTGCTGTCGTCTTCAATGACTTAAAAATAACGCTTATCATCCGCTACTTTCTATAACTGAGGGAAGTAGGATGAGCGCTTCGCTCTTTTGTGGTCTCCCTATGTATCGTAATTATTATTGCAATTGCTTTACAATCCAATTGAGAATTTTTCTGTTTCGCTCGTACTGGTACATGAATAAACTAATATTGATACTATAGTACTACCTTTCAGGATTCCTGAAAGTTCATTATTACTAGTATTAATTTTCTAGTACTATTGCAAAAATAGAAGTTGTTGAAAGCTGACATTTTCAGGAAAGGTTGATGTAAAAAAAAATCAAGCGAAATAAGAAATGGATGTGCCATGTTGGGGTTTCCGCGAATGGGCCGTCAAAATTTAAAATTTTTAAATGCTTGATCTAGAAAGCCAATATGTTCAAAGTGTGTTTTGTATTACGTAATATAAAAAAAGATCAAACTACCAAGTTTTGGTTTGTCACATCGGGAGTTTCACAGATGCAGGTCTTCCGTAATTGAAGTTTCACAAAATGCTTTATTATAAGCTTAAGCTCATAGCTTATAGTCACTAACTTTACTACAACTCAATAAAGTTGTTAAACTGTCAGTCTAAGCAAATTTAAACTAAGCTATTTTTTTGTGAATTTGGTAACATAACCGGTGAATAATGATTTGCGAAAAAAAAGAATTATTTGAGATTAGCCCTATCCGAAGCGCCAACCGCCTTGGAAGTTAGTAGTCGTTATCTGACTCGTAAATCACATCTTTTTTTATAGTACATGCACAAAACAAGCCTTGAACATATCGGCTTTCTAAATTGAGCATAAGTTAAAACTTCCAAATTTGACGGTCCATTTGGGGTAACCCCCAACCTGGCAAAACCAATTCTTGTTGGAACGACTGACGCTCGCTTCGCGTGTTCTTTTGTTTTTACTCGTCCATTTTCAAACTAACGAGTGCGAAGTTTCAGATTTTTGCTTATAACTCGAGAACGGTTAGATCTAGCCAATGGCGTATTTAGGGGGGGCATTGGGCCATGGGACTAAATGTGAGTGAAGGCCTTTTTTTTGCTCTTCACCTAATTTTGGGCAAAAAATCGGACTAAATTTGAATGAAGACCTTTTTTTTGCTTTTCACCTAATTTTGGGCTGAAAATCGGACTGATTTTGGATGGGACAATTTCTTATTCTGATCTTTGTTCTTCCCAAATTTTCTGAAATTCCTGCCCCCCCCCACTTTTCAAAATCCTGCGTACGCTACTGGGTCTAGCTACATGAATTTTCGACAGCAGTTTGAGATCAATGAGTTGTATGTTTGTTTCAAATTTCAAGGCAATTAATTTTGTGACTTTGGTTTTACGACCCAAAATCCGCCCCGAAATTTCGGCGTATAAAGCGGTCTCATTCAAAAACGGCTTAAAAGGGCATTTAACCCGATTTTTGAAAAACAAAAAAATCTTAAAAATTAAGTTAACTAACATGAGCCCATTGCAATTCTTGCAACTCATCTGGTTAAAAAAGTCTAAGGGAAAAAAAATTATGTTTTCCTCTTAGAATCCAAATTTCGGCCATCTTGTTTCAAATAAATTGCGCAGTAAATCAGTTTCGTAAGTTTCGCCTATTTCGAGTCTTGCTAAGTACCAGGATTCTTGGAGCTAGGTGAGTGCTGAAGGTATAGGTAAATAAATTAGGGGAAAAAAAATTTAGAGAAGTTAGATGTTTTCCTAGAGCTTTTTGGCCAAGATAAGGTTTTACTGCTTTAGGCGAAATAGTCAATAGCCTATTGTGGCTATTGCTTAGTATAGATAGCCTATCCGAAGAAATGGTTGCATGTTGAAGGCTAAAACAGCGTAGCTGGCTAAATCTTAGACTAAGATTCCAGTTTTTAGTAAGCCAGGAAGTTTTGTGCAACTATTGGACAATTAGCTTAGACCTAAAGGTCAGAAGGCCAGTTAGTTTTTCACGTAATTGTGCAATTGCGAATTTCAATGCAAAGCAATTAGTTTCCGGTAATATTTTTCGTATTGGTTTGCTACGGTGATCTGCAGGTACCAAGAAAGTCACCGCATCGACATTCGACAGCTGCAGCTGTAGTCAGTCATTTGGAGCGGTTTTGACGCACTTCCATTCGGTTTGTTATTGTTCGGAAAGCGTTTCTCCATAGTCTAAGGGTAAAAAGCATTGCGATTATCTTATGATTTCTTGGCCGAAAAAAATGAAAATTGATGCGAAAAAAATTCTAAAAAATTGCCAGCTTCTTTCACCTTTCGCAGTAAAATTTTTTGAATAAAAACGTCCAAAATGCCCTTTTAAGTACGGCAAAAATGTTTCACATGGTTATATGTCTTGAGATATCCTTTCATCCCAACTAACCAACTTTTATCCGCGGTGAGGTTTTTTTCTTTTTTTTTTCGTCCTAAATCTTGTGCGCTCTTCTTCTCTTAAGCCAAAAAACATCAAAATATAATTTTTTTATGTAAAGTTGTTGAGCTGGAAACGCAATTTTGTCTCCCGCAATTTTTTCGGGCCAGCCCCCCCAGGAACTCCCTAAATGGACTCCTCAAAAATCAATTTTTTGAAGGGCTTAACCTAGGATGCCAGTTTTTTTTTGATATCAGTAGATATTAAAAATATTTTGACATATGTTGAGAGTACAACCCCACAGGAAACCCCCTAAATGGACTCCCCAAAAATCACTTTTAGAACGGCTTAACCAAGGGTGCCAGTTTTTCTTGATATCAGTAGATATTTAACAAGTAAATATTTTAACATGGTTTGGGGGTACCGTGCCACCGAGAGTCCCTTCAAATTTACCCCCCAAAAACCAATTTTTGAACTGCTTAACCTATAGGGTGCTAGTTTTTTTGCAATCAGTAGATATTTTACAGACAAGTACTTTGACATGGTTGGGGGTACTTCGCGGGGAGCCCCTAAATAAACTCTCCAAAAATCAAATTTTTGAACGGCTTAACCTAGGGTGCTAGTCTTTTTTTGATATCAATAGATGTTTGAGAAACAAATATTTTGACATAGTTTTGGGATACCGTCTTGCCGGAATCCTCCTAAATGGACCCTGCAAAGTCAATTTTTTGAACTGCTGGCCAGGGCGCTAGTTTTTTTGAAATCTGTAGTTATTTGCGTCGGTCGTTCAAAGGGGTTCCTCTCATGGGCGTATTTAGGGGGGGCCATCCCCCCTTTGGGTCGCCAGGATAGTATAATTAGCGTAGAATAGTATGCAAATTGTGGCATGCCCCCCCCCCCCCCCCCCTTTGTAACTTGGGCAGAAGGTTTGAGCACAGAAACGGTGGGAGAAGACCTTTTTGTTGGCCAAAAACTGGACTGAATTTGAGTGAAGACCTTTTTTTTTATTTGGTCTTCACCCAATTTTGGGCCAAAAACCGGACTAAATTTGAGTGAAGACCTTTATTTTTTTGTCTTCACCTAAATTTGGGCATGAAAACGGACTTGGTTTTGGGCTGGAAAATTTTCATTTTGGTCTTCATTATTCTCAAATTTTCTGAATTTCCTGGCCCCCCCTTTCGAAAATCCTGCGTACGCTACTGGTTGTTCTTCAGCAAGCCCTCATCTACTTATGTTCGGCAGACGCATCGTCGATTCGACTACTGATCTCTTTATGACTTTCTATTGATATTGATTGTCATGACCAACAAAACGTCAAATAAAATCATTCAAGCTTAAAACAAAGCTTGTTGTGACTTCACCTAAAGATTGCAACTACAGTCAGGTTCAATTTACACTCAGTTCACTTTAACTCTCAAGCAGGCGCGCAACCAAGATTTTGTTAAAGGGGGAAGGATAGGCGTAGCCAGGGGGGCCCAGGGGGCCCGCCCCCACAATTAAAATACCACCAATGACAAAAAATTATGACAATAATAGCCTAGCGACGTTTAGTTGCAGTTACAGACGACAAGGGAGCCCCGAGGCTCCTAACTAACAACCAGGGGGCCCCAGGGCCCCTAACTGGCAAACAGGGGCCCCAGGGCCTCCAACTGACAAACAGGGGGCCCTGAGGCCCCAAACTGACAACCAGGGGGCCCTGGGGCCCCTAACTAATAACCAGGGGGCCCCGGGGCCCCTAACCAACAACCAGTGGGACCCTAACTGACCAACGGGGGCTCCGGGGCCCCTAACTGACGAACAGGGAGCCCTGGGGCCCCTAACTAACAATCAGGGGGCCCCGGGGCCTCCAACTAACGACCAGGGGTACCCGGATCCCCTAACCAACAACCAGGGGGCCTCGTGGCCTCTAACTGACAAACAAGGGTCCCGGGGCTTCTAATTGACGAACAGGGGGCCCTGGGGCCCCTAATTGACGACCAGGGGCCTCCAGGGTCACTAACTAACAACCAGGGAGTCCCGGGGTCCCTAACTGACGACCAGGGGGCCCCTGAGCCCCTTACCGAGAACCAGGGGGCCCCAAAGCCCCTAACTGACGACCAGGAAGCCCTTGAACTCCTACCTGATGACCAAGGGTCCCGGGCCAGGAGCCCCGTATTTCAAATTTTTAGCAATTTATATGCAAAACCTGTAAAAAATCCAAGAGTTTTGTGCTTAAAGTTGCCACCCCAGGCCCTCGTTTAACGTTATTATGAACTTAACGCTATAACACAGGCGGTAATGCAAACCCCCAATTGAAATACTACCAATGATAAATATAAAGAGAGCATAGCCAATACGTTGTCCTTGACCGGAATTGCAGTTTCTTTAATTTAGGATTTACTCGTACAAAAGTAAGTAATAATAATGACGACCACCTGTTCACGTCATTATAATGTCATGCAATTCCTGGACGTTTCAAAAATCTGTCAAGTGACTTGACTCGAGTCCTCCACGTTTTGAAAAAAAGTTATTTTCAATTTTGCTTTAAATATTTTTTTATGACAGAACTTTAAGGGCGCTATTTTATCTCAAAATCATAGGCGTAGCCAGGGGGGTGGCCCAGGGGGCCTGGGCCCCCTCAATTGAAATGCCACCAATGACAAAAATTTAACAAATAAAACTTGTTTCTTCATTTTCAGTTTCTTTTAGCATCTTCGTGTACAACAGTACACGCGTACAGCAGTAATTAACAATAAATAATATTGACGTCTAGGGGGCCCGGCGCACACCCTTAATTCAATTTTTTCCAACCAATTTAAGCGTATAACCACGGTGAAATCAACAGTTTTTGTCCTAAAAGTTGCTACCTCAGGCCGTCATTTAAACTTTTTATGAATGTAATGCAATAACCAGCGCTGTATTTGCCATATGGGACTATGACAGGGCCCCGCGCTCAGATAGTAGGACTTTTATTGGCCTTGGCTTATATTTGGCAGGAAGATGTTGCAAAAATTCCTTAAGTGCCAGGGGCCCCGTGCAATATAAACCCTGCTCAGAAATAATATGGTTAGTAAGCGTAACCATCTGTTATACCATTTTTCAATAACGATTCAACTCCACCTCACCAGTTTTTACGCACAAAACACTTTAAAAAAATAGCTAGGGAAAATGCTCATTGAACAAATTATTGAATTTCAATTGAGGGAGCCTGGCCCTTCTTGCTGTACATGTACTCCTATAACTGGTTAACTTCATGACAAAACAAAAATCTCTCCAGAAAAATCTTCGAGAGGATTATTTTTTACTGCTAAAATATACAGGAGGCAATGTGCCTTACTTACCCCTACCTGGACCAAATCACTTAGAATTAAAATTTTACACCATAATGCAAGATTTTAAATGTGTTTTGGACTTTAATTGCAAGTAAAAGGAGGATTGAATAGTTAAATTATTTCGATTGGCTTTCAAATGTTAAAAATCTAGTTCTTTCAAATGGCTTTGAACACGTGCGAAATGTGATCCAATGGGATTAAAATAGCTTTTTTTTTTCCGAAAACTTACAAAAATCGCCCGGCGGCAGGGGGCTTTGCCCCCACACCCCCTGTAGACGACGCGAAATCTCTTCTGTCTGCCGTGTCTGACGCCTCTACACGCGTTAACTTATTTTCTTATATTGTCAACGGTTTCTGTAGAAAGTACGCCAATTAGCAATTTCGGAATCAAAAACGAACGTAAATATTACTGCGCAGCACCAAATAACTCCCACAATTTGAACACACACAGTACGCCAAATATCCAAACAGAAAGTAACAACTACGGTATAATTACGATTTAAGAATCAGACTGAGAATACTGATTAGAATAATTGCAATAAAAACCCAAACTCACCGATGGTTTCGTCTTCAGGCAGACAGTAAGCTTTAACTCCAATCGAAGTCTTTAAAGAACGCAGTCTCTGAAGTGGGCCCCCGGGAAACGGTACGGAAACACTTGATGAGAGGACAATAGTCCAGTAAAATTGTTCTCAAACTTGAGCAACAGCTCAGGGGACAAAAGGTCCAAGTATAAATAAGATGGGACCCACCCAGGACAAGTCTAAGACCTCGAGGAAGGACTGCAATTCTGAAACTCCAAAGCTTGCTAATTTTCTGAAACAATCTGATACTTAATAATTTCAAATTTAAAGATTCTTGGTAATTCTGAGTGTAAAAATTTAACGTCCTTCCTCGACTACAACCAAATTTGACTGACCCAGAACAAAGGAGTTATAGCGCGAAAATTCAAGAAAACGGTTTCAAAAAGTTGCGCAATAGATAATTTGCATACAGTAGAAAAGGCGCGGTAAAACGCTTAATCGGTGACATCACGTGCGTTGTGTAGCATTACATCATTGGAAATCCTTAGCAGCCAAATATACACGAAAAGCTAAATGCAGTAGAGCGAGTGTTCGAAACCAGGTATAAACAAGAAAACATAAGCGACGTTACACCCCCATAGCCACCGGCGGCAGGGGGATCCGCCCCAGACCCCCGTCTGTGATACGTTTGAGTACAATAGCATACCCAACACGTCTCCAAAGTTAGTCATTTTCACTTTCTAACTATTAGTTTTCGCCCTCTTCCTTTAACAAAATAGTTTAGTTTTGTATTGTATTCCACGACCGCCAACACACAATTTTTTAAAATCCTGGTTCAGTGCCAACAGGGCTACAGCTTCAGGTCTTCCATTCTACGATATCTTTGCCCAACAAAAAGTTCCTTTTTTGAAAATTTCTGATGACGTCATTGCATGTGATTTGTGGTTTGGGCCCTCCAATCAAAAATCCTGGCTACGCCTATGGGGGGAAGGAGACTTGAACCAATTAAAAGTCAAAATTTTTTGTTCCAAAAATGTCTTGTTTTACGGGGTGCTGAGCAAACTCGTGCTACTCAAGTTTATCTCAGACGGCGGTCGAATGAGGGTAGAGCCGCCGGGCGACGTAGGTAATTTTTTGAGAAAAAAATCGATTTCAACGCTATTTGGATCAAAATTTGCACGTTTTTGAAACTATTTTATCAAATAGCTTATATTCGAAAGTCGTTTGAAAGAATTAAATTGCCCAGCTCGTTCGGCCTTTCTCGTTATTTTTCAGGTCAGGTGCAAAACACGTCCAAACGCCTGTACTTTGAATTAAATTTTTTAAGTGACATAGCTAAGGGGGGCTGAAGCTCCTTGGCTCCCCTGGTTACGTCACTGCTTTCAAGACTATTTTTCAACATTATTTTTTATCTGCTTAAGCGGCACTATTGCAGACGTAAAGTCGATTGTTTGTTTATAAGGTTCCTCATCTAACTTATAAACTGGTTGGTTATATACAACGCAAATTAGCTGTCAGCTCATTGAACAGTACCGCAAACTCAAAACTCTCTCAAAGCCAAAGTTATTGTTTCATCAAAAGGGTTGCTAAAAAAATGCAGTGTTGTGCAAAACTTCTGCGATCAAATTTTCATCTGCAAATTGTCTATCACTGTAGAAATTATACCGTCAGCACTCATGCAGCTATTAAATACTGTAATTTCCACTTAGCCAATCTATCTTCATGACGGAGATGCAATGATACATAATTACTTTAGCGTAGCAAATTATTCAAGTTAAAGGCCAAAGTCCATGGCCCGGTAACAGTTTCGCCTCGGACCGCAGTCCGAAGTTTGCCGACCTAGTGCTCTTGAGTATAACTAAGATACGACAAAACAGGAAAAAGTATCAATTTGTTTTGATCTCGGGGATATTCCTGACGAGCTTAAATGAAGACTGAAAGCAAAATCAATAGGGGTATTAAAGTTAGGATAATCACATAAGATTACGTCGGCGTTGACTCTATCCTCCTTGACTCAGCCGTTTCAGAGATATTCTACTTCAAACGCAACGTAGAAGCATCCAGGCGCGTAGCCAGGATTTGGAAAAGGGGGGGCTTTTTTGAAAGAGTGAGAAAAGTGCAAACGACCTTGACCCGAATTTTCATTGTTCTTGAATCAGTTTCACACGGTTTTTCCGAAAATTAAGACGGAATTTCTCGGAAAGCTCGGAAATTCAAACGTTTTTTCCGCCCAAAATCAGGTGGTCTCCAAAAAAAAAAAAAGGTCTTCACCAAAATTGAGACTGATTTTTTGGCCGAAATCGGAAATTCGAACGTTTTTTCCGCCCAAAATTAGGTGGTCTCCAAAAAACAAAAAAAAAAGGTCTTCACCGAAATTGAGACTGATTTTTCGGCCGAAATCGAAAATTCAAACCTTTGAGGGAAAGTTGTTTTCCTATGGGGGGGGGCTATTTTCAATTTTTCACAGAAATTCGGCCCCAAAAGCACCAAAAACGTGCGATTTTGCATACTTCGCAAGCCAATGGGGAGGGGCTCAAGCCCCCCCCCCGCCCCCACCCCTGGCTACGCTACTGGAATCATCTAATGTTATAATTGTTATATTGGCGACGCTGACGTTTAATAACCATGGTGACGCCATCCCAGTTCTACCTATCCTATAACGCCGTAATTTGTCTACTGCATTGAGCCGCTTCGCTGCTCACGGTTCAGTTGGACCCTGTCAGCAGAACAGATCCGAGCTTAACTTAGTTGGAAAAGTTTATTCTAGGGTCATAAAATACTGTAACTAAAAACAATAGGCCTGCTCAGGTACTGCTGGTATTCTTGTTATCAGGTATATATGAGTTCGTAGCCTAGTAATAAAAGTCTTACTATTAGGCTAGGGTATGATTTAGACTGAATTGATGTATCTGACAGCTTGATTTTTACTGAGATCGCTGAGTTACCACACAGACTAGTCTTTTTTCCAACTCGAATCTGTTGTGCTGACACCCTGACAAGATCAAAGTGATTAATACGCTACGAAACGATTCAATGCTATAGTCTACCAGCGGCGCTGCTTTGGGTTAGAAGTGGAGGTGGTGGAGCTAATGTTGTAATAAAATTTATATCATTAGAGGCCCCTAAGGTCGTGTATAGAGTAAGATATCTCTAGAACGGCTTGGTCAAAAGGATAGAGTCAACGCCAATCTAATTTAATACGATTGGCCTAACTTTAGATACCCCATTGATTTTGCCGTCAGTCCTTATTTAAATAAACGAATTTTACAAAATTATACGATGTTGCGATTTAAAATTGGTAATTTAAATGATTGATTAAACTGACTATCTATTCTTCATTTCAGGGCAATACACCAGCAATAGCAATTGATTCAGGAAATAGACGAGGTGGAGAAAAGTTCTGAAGCAAATTACGCTCTGTATACCTCCAGAAAAGATTAGTCACCGAAGTATAAGACGTGTTTTACCCACATAGACTTTGTATATATTTAGTAGACTAGAAATTGACGCGCAAAGAAAACGAAAAGAGCATTGAATAAAAAAAGTTTGCTCTTGTTGCGAAGGTTATTTGCAATCACGCGTATTTGACTGATTTGATTAAACATGTTCGTAGAACGAGTGAATTATGATGAAAAAAGTCATGTTGATAAAACGAATCGGTACATTTTAGAACAAATAAACCGTCTAGAAAAATAGACAAAGCTATCGTTTTTCAGTCTACTAATAAAGAGTCTATAATTTAACAAAAAAAAACCTAAACCAACTGTAAATGGTTCAAATAAAAAAATCTATTAACTTGTTTGTTGATTTGTTGCGCCAATAACATGCCAGTCGTTGAGTTTTACGTAACATCATGCATGTGAATATTTGCCAGCTTTAGACAACAGTGGTCGCAAAATTGCAAGAGTATTTTGAGTTTATTTTAACCAGCTGCAAGTTAGCACTTCAAGACTATATCAAAATATTTCTCTTTTAAGTATTTATTAACATCAGAAAACAATAAGATCTCTAGCTTAATCTGTTAAGAAATGATTTTTTTGGATACAATAGGAAGATTTCTTTAGAGTGGCACCGTGAAATTATGTCAAAATATTTGTCTCCTAAATATCAATTAAAATAGAAAAAATTAGCTCTCTAGTTTAATCTTTTGCAAAAAAATTGATTTTTGGGGAGTCATTTTGAGGGCTCCGGGGAGGGGGTGTGGCACAAAAAATTTCAGAAGACAAAATTGCGTATGTAGCTCAACAACTTTACTCAAAAAATTATTAGATTTCGGTGCTTGCGGTTTTGGAAAAGATCGTACAAGATTATGGAAGAAAAAAAACAAAAAAAAAAAAAAACGAAAAAACGATAAAGAAAAAAAGAAAAGAAAAAAAGATCTCGTCTGAAAGTGGATTGGTGGGAATGAAAGGGCATCTTAAAACATATAACCACGTGAAATATTTTTTGTCGGACTCAAGGTGCATTTAGACTGGAAGCGAAGCAACGCGAAGCGACCTACGCCAACCTTCGCGAGTGGTCGCTTACGTCACTCGCGAAGGTTGCCAACCTTCGCGAGTGGCTGCTAATCATCGCGACTGGTCGCTTCATAGGCTATTTTAATAACTTACTTTTAAAATGTATTTAAAGAGCAGAAAGCGTTGTGTACTTTATTATTGAAGAGCTATTATAGTAATCACAGGTTCTGTTTTGTCATAGCGCGCTGGAATTAAAACGAAGATTGAGTTTGCAATATGTTATCACGCAGTAACCGCGAAGAAGAGTCTAGACTAAACGCCTAGGTAACAAACAATCTTGAGAAAAAAGTTCGTAAAGTATAAGGGAAAAACGAAGTACAGTAGATTAAATTTGGAAATGAACAGACAAGTCATTTCTTCAAAAAGATAGTAGTACTTAGCCTATTTAATAGCTATCAATGCTTTGTTTAGATCTTTTCACTCAGGGTTTAGATCTTTTCAAGAAAGGAAACAGAGAAAACTGCTGTAACTATCGACCGATTTCAATATTGAGCCCGTTTGCAAAAATTTTTGAAAAATGTTTGCATGAACAATTAAACAAATTTTTTATCAAAAATGACCTAATTAGTTCCCAACAATACGGATTTCAAAAAAATTGCTCAACCTCAGATGCTGTAGTGGACATATACAACAACCTCATTAAAAACATAGAAAATGAAGTAATAACGCGCTCCATTTTTCTAGACTTGGCTAAAGCATATGATACCATTGATCACAGAATATTAATTGCAAAGTTAGAAAAATATGGTATAAGAGGTGTACCCTTACAATTAATAGAAAGTTTCTTAACGAATAGGCAACAATACACTACCATGAAGAGCACTAAATCGGCTACAATAAAGTGCTTTGCGGTATTCCTCAGGGATCCACCTTAGGCCCACTGCTATTCACAATTTACATTAATGATTTACCTCTGGCTTCTGATTTCAAAGTGCATTTATTTGCAGACGACACTAATCTCACATTGACGCATTCCCAACCTGAAATATTGCAACAAAAAGTGAACAAAAACATGCAAAAAATAATTAACTGGATGAGAATTAACAAACTCTCAATAAATTACAGTAAATCAGAATTCATGATAATAACAAAAAAACAATTCAAACATAAATTTGAAGTAGTTATAGAGGATAATAAAATAAAGGAAAAATCATTCGTGAAATATTTAGGTATATTGATAGACGACAAACTACATTGGAAACATCAAGTACAACATATTTGCTCAAAAATTGCAAGAGGTTCATGGGCTCTATATCACATTAGAAACTACGTCGATAAACAGACAATGAAAATGGTGTACTACAGTCTAGTGTATTCTCACTTTCAATATTGTATAAAGAGCTGGGGTAGTGCTTCAGAAACTACGTTGCATCCTCTGAAAATAATTCAAAAAAGAAGTATCAGAATAATAACAGGAAGTAAATATAGAGCACACGCTGAACCTTTGTTCCATCAGTTACAATGCTTAAAATTAAATGACATTTATAAGCTAGAAATGGCAAAGTTAATGTATAGAATAAATAATATTAATAACATGATATCTCCAACCAAAGCCAACGATTTTCAGTTAATTAGCCAATGTCATGATCACGGAACACGATTGAGAAACAACCAAAATTATTGCTTACCTCGAGTTAGAACTAAATTAGGTCAAAATATGACAATTTTTTCAGGAACAAAAATATGGAATGGCATTAAAAAACAGCTTAAGGAATTATCATTTCGAACATTTAAGAAAACTTTCAAAAATCAATTAATTTCTAAGTACCATTCTACAACCTGACATTGCTGACAACTATGCAAAATGGCAACATTTTGCAATACCTTATCTTCCAAACAGTTTTGGTGGCTGCCAAATTCTTACTATACGGTTTATTTTGAAATGTTTTGTAACTACTTTGCATAAAAGTGGGAATTCATACCTTTGTAACAGTTTCTTTGTTTGCCTTCAAGCGCCACTGTCTTTGCTTGAATAGGATTAAGCTTTGCGTTTCTGTCATCGCTATTCTTTTATTATTTTTTATTGTGCATAAACGCCAGCCATTTTTTTATGACATTCTGTTATATTATAGATCCTTGAATGTACGTGGTATATATTGTAATCGTTATTGCACTGTTTCATAATATTTTCTATTTATGTTTGGTTTTGTAACAGACTCCATGACCATCTGCTATACGAATATAGCTGCTGCATCCTTGAACTGTATATAGTGTATTTAGTGTACAATTTTTTTTTTCTTTTTTTTTTGTAGTCTTCTTTTGCTTTGGAATAATTGCTTGCATTTTTAGTAGGTTTGATCAAATTCAAAGCTTTCCAAATTTGAAATTCTTGCGTACAAAAAACTACGGTACGAATTCCGAAATTCAATTTCGCTAATATTAAATTTAAGTTACATTTCACATCGAATTTTAGAAAAAAAATTTTTTTTTTTAAATCTTTTCAAGTTTCTTAATTGATCCAACAAAAGATCCAACGCTACTGCTTTTCAGGAATTGGCCAATCTAGATCATAACAGTAACGATACCAGACCTATATTTTGAGACGGAAGTGCAGGTGATGGTTGACTCGATGACATTTAGTCCTTCGCCATCACCTCACCAAGAACCGTGTCTAATGTACATAATTTATCTCGAAACTGTATAACTGCTTGTGTAATGCGCATAATTCAGTCGCTGTGCTTGATGAAAAAAATAAATAAATGGTAAATGTCGTAGTAATTTTTTCTACTTCGCACATAAAAATAGTGATAGCACACCTGGCTGTGTTATGTTAAAGCTTGAAGAACGGTGGTCTTGCCGATTTATTTCGTCACAGTACAGGTTCAAAAAAAACTTTAATTTAGGAGTATTATTCCGCTGTAGTTAAAGAGTATTTTAACTTCAAAGGCAATCAAGCAAAGGGACGAATTCAAGTACCGGTAGCCTACTAGCACTAAAGTAGGAATAGCGTGGTATACGCAGACAGCAGGCAAAAAGGTTAGCAAAAAGCAGTACAGAGTAGAAGGCTATTTCAACAGCTGCTGCATCCGAATGAAGTTTAGAGATTATTAACCTACCGTACAACACGTTAAAAATGTACTGATAGCCTACAGTAGGCTGTCTGTCTAGGCCATATTTGGCTTTTTAGTTAAGTTGAGAGATTTATTAGCCCACGCGCTAATAATGTATTGATAGCCCACAGCTGTATTAGCCTGCATTAGGCTCTCTGCTCAGGCCTATGGTTGGCTGTAAGAGAAAGTTCCCTTGCCACAAAGCGTACCGGTTCCAGCAGTTGAGCTACTGGGAATAATTTCACTAGACTATACCTGTACCGGTAGCCTATTTCTTTGGCACAAACGCTGTAAATAGCAGTAGGTTCTGCAGATCCCGGTAGTTAGTCCAGTTTAGGCTTACTGTATGTATCTCGCTTCTTCAGTTGGTCACTCTATGCATTAAAGGTTACTCAGCTTACGCTTTAGCCTGCAGTTTGGTTTGGCTATCCTATTTTTACCAGCCTACAAATAAAAATGTTCATGCAGCTTGAATCTAAATTGATGTGAGCAATGATTGCGCAGTTACACCACACAGACTCTTTAGCATGATTGTATTCAGAAAATATTAACAAGTTTTAGAGTACATCATTGAATGCTTCGTGAATTAGTATAAATAATTGAAATAATACGATCATTTTTTCACATATTTTGTACATAAAGATTTTTTACATATTTTTACATAACCTGCAGAAAAATAAGAGAGGGGTAGCTCTTGAGTTAACTGCAAAACACAAATTAAGAATATATAGTTTGAGAATTAAGAATATTTAAAGACAAAATTTGTCAATTGTTAGTTCTCAATGTAGGGGCTGCAGAGTGTACTAGTCCTATGTATGGTTGAGAGCAGTATCGAATGTGAGATCATTGCAGATATACAACAGGAAGCGCTTATTTCACAGAAAATTTACAATGAACGAAACAACACAAGATACGAAGCGCTGCATTTCTCTTTTTTTCTCTTTCGTTATTATATAGATTTTCTGGTAAAATGGTCACTTCGTATACCAAATGAATTGCGGATACTCTTCTTAAGTTGTTAGATGAGATGATAGACAGACAAGTTGATAATTCAACTGATTATTAATTTCTGTTCTTTGCAACATAAGCTGACATACTGGTTAGTGAAAGTTGTTGCAAAAAAGTTGTTGTTGTTAGTGAAAGTTGTTGTTGAGCCGACTACTGTTACATAGGTACATGGATGCCGGAAGTATTTTTGTTTGGAGTTGCAAAATTTAAAAAAAGGTGAAGTTTAGATGCTAAAAGAGCACTTTTTGAATTTCAAAATTTATCGTTAGAAGTTCACCTCAGATTTTTTTGTATTTGTATTGTACATGTAGTGCGAATTTAGATGGGCAAAGACTGCCCCTTTTTTCCCTGATTGGAGGAAATAAAAGGCAAGGCAGAAGTTGCACCTCCCTGCCACGCTTCCAACTCCCATGTGTCATTGTAGGTATATACTTGTTATTCTGTAAACCTCAGAATTAAAAGCATCTCAGAATAGTCTATTCAATGCCCACAAAGTGTTTTTTGTGTTCAATCAAGCGCAACATGCACCCCTTCTACCCATGCAATGAGAGTAGCCTATACTTCGTACTTCCTTTCGACCACAACAAGTAAACTGCTTGACCTTAATTATGCCAAATCGAGAACTAGTCCGGCAGTAGTGGATATAGCAGCCGCTTGGATACGACCATTGAGCCTATGGCCTAAGTGCTGCATTGCGTATTGCATGTATATGCCGCATTGCGTCCATCTTGTATGAATCCAAACACCATGAACAAATCACTTAGCAATCAAGAAATGTCCTTTACTTTAGGCTGTTTAGTCGTCTTCATCCATGTAACAATCGAGTTCTGTTGAGTTAGTTTTTGGATTGTGTTAAAATAACTGCAATTCTGTGTCTTTGAGATGACTAGAGCTTAGTTTGTTTTGAGCAAATTTAGGTATGGAAAAAGTAGGGAATTTTTTGTTGACAAATGCGTGGGAACCCTCTTCACTAAAAACTTGCCATAATCTGTTTTGACGATTACAGTTCTGGCTTTTAATGCAGAAACGCAAAAAGCTATAAGCAAATGTCAGAAGTTCTCTTTAGGTGTTTAATCAGTTAGCAAATCATTGAACGCTTTCACCATTCATGTCTCATTATGGTACTCGTAGATCTATCTTGTAGAGTGTAGACCAATAGACTAGTCTACAGATACATGTAAAGCGTAAACTATGTTGTTTTTTTGATGTGATTTTTCTTTTTCACGCAATCATGTTATGATACCTGTAGTAAGCTTAAACAGTTGTTTGTGTTTGCTATTTAGAGCTGTTTATGAAGACTCCCAATGTTAACGCTATGAGTGAATTTGAAAGCTGGAATTGTCATCAGCTGTGTAGTGGATTTTTTGCTTATTGTGCAATGGATTGCTGTGCTGATTTGCTGGAGAAAGCAAAAAAACATTGCAGTTTTTGCATGATTTGACACTATCATCGAAGGACAAAAATTTAGCGCAGTGGTACCAGCCGTTGCTCTGAGGAAAAGTCAGCCTCAAAAACTATGTTTGATGTTTATTCGCTAGCGGAACGCTTATCGATGTTTGGTACGAAGTTAAATGCTTTTGATAGCATTCCATTAGTTTGCATTTTGTTGCAGTACCAGTACGTTGCGACGGTTGCGTTTATCTCAAAGGGCTTCGCTCCAAACCACCATTTTTAAGATACAGACAAATTTAGAGCTGTAAGGTCAAGCCCCGTCTTCTCAGCAAGTTTTTTGGTTGTGCCCCTGATAAAAAAAAAACATTTAGATTTTTTGATGTGAAAGTTGTTACTCAAGCATCTGAATAAAAGTGTTGTTAGTTCTCACATTTTCATGTAACTGACGCTTCTTTTCTCAGTCCAATAATTATTATCATAAATGCTTTATCAAGTTTTTTGTTTAGTGGTGACTAATGAGAATGGAGCAGTATTAATGGTCTTGCTTGGCAGCTACTTCTCTACCAAAAGCAGTAACCTCAGCAAAAAATAGAACTCACTTTCTAGTGGTTAGATATATACTGGCTTTCTAGTTCTATTTGATTACATTGACTGTAATTGTAATGATTAAACTTCAGACTTAAAATTGTTTACTTTGTCACTTTATTCACCATGTAAAGCAATTAAAACTTTAAGAGACACTAAAAATATTTTGAAATTCACAAACAACTAAATTCAGATATTACACAAAGACACAGTAAATGAATGTTTAACACACTTGACACTTCTATTTTTATCAATTAGGCTGGAGTGAAAAATCACTACCAGACTACAATATTCATGATTATAAAACTTCGGGGAGTCCAAAACCATTGCTTCCAGTTCAACATGATCACTGTCACAAACCTTCAGAAACAAGAAGACTTTAAAGACCACATTCAGAAGAAAAAATTCCATGTTTGTTGCTATTCAAAGAAGTGATTACTAATTAGGCCAATCCAAAAGTTCATTGAATTTTTTTGATTTTTTGTATCTATCTAGCTCTTGTATGTAGCTTGAAATCAATTCTAAATACAGTTTTATTCACCAAGCTGGCTTGGCCAGGTAAACAGCTAAAAAACTGCAAATTTTCCAGTATTCAAGCAATTGTTCAATTGTGGTTACTTTTAAAACCACAAGCTAACAATGGGTAAAAACACTATCAACACACTCAAAACTAGCTTGTTGGTGGGTTGTTTTATATTCTGAAAAAAAAAAACAACACCATGTTAGTTTAAGACAAAAAAGCAAAAGCTGCTCAGCCAAAAGAACAACTGGACTGATACAATAGCTTCTGCTATGCTGCACAGAATAAAAAGTTTTGTTTTAAAAGCCAAATGCCGTGGGGCTAGGCCTACTGCTTTGGTGAATTCATTATAATGAAGCTCTGACATCAAGCATAGCCTGATAGCTATGAAAAATCACTCTAGGATTTACAGCCTTAGCAGTCTTGATCCAAATTAACTTGGCTAGCCTAGGGCTATCCCGAATCTAACTTTGCCAACAACCTACTCTTTGGACTGATAAATAGGCGCCAAACCATACAAATATACTATATACATAATTTTCAAGCAAACTGCGATCATAAAAATCCGATCAGTAATTTAGAAGGTCATCTTATTACAGCTTGCGAGCAAGCAATGTTGTGCAACTGCTTGCGAAGGTTGCGACCGGTAGCAACCTATCGCGAGCTGTCGATGACGTCAAATTTTGGTTGCTTCGCGTCCAGTCTAAACGCACCTTTAAGCCGTTTTTGAATGAGACCAGTGTTTACGCCAATTTTTTTTGGGCGGTGTTTGGGCCTTAAAACCGATGTCACTTGACCTATTGTCTCAAAATTTGGTACAAACAAACATGGTATTAATTTCAAACTGATGTCCGAATTTCATAAAACTAGACCCAAATGTTTTTGTGTTTTAAGCCAAATCTGAAATTTAGCACTCGTTATAGTTGCAAAATGGCCAAACTAAAACAAATGAACAAGTACGCCACGCGAGCGTTGGATTTTTCAATAAATCCAAAACACGTTAAAAATGTTGCATTTTGTTGTTGAATTTTAATTGCAAGTGATTTATTTGGTCCAGATAGGGGAAAGTAAGGAACATTGCCCCCTGTATAATTTTAGCAGTGAATAATGATCCACTCGAAGATTTTCCTGAGAAATTTTTGTTTTGTCATGAAATTAATCAGTTATACGAGAACATATACGGCCAGGAGGCCCAGGACTCCTCAATTCAAATTCAATATTATATTTAATGAGCACTCCCCCTAGCTGATTTAAAAAAAAAAATTTGTGCGTAAAAACTGGCAAGGTGGAGATGAATTGTAATTGAAAAATTGTACATTAGATGGTTACGCTTACTAACCATGTTATTTCAGGGCTGGATTTACATTGCGCGGGATCCCTGGTAGTTTGGGGATTTTCGCAACATCTTCCTGCCCCATGTAGGTGAAGACCAACAAAAAGTCTTATCATCTGAGCGCGGGGCCCTGGCACTGTGCCAAATGGTAAAACCGACCCGGGTTATAGCAATATGGTCATAAAAAAGTTAGATGAGGACTTTCATTCAAAAACCCTTAATTTCACCCGGGTTATAAATTTCAATTGGTTTTCAAAATCGAATTGACGGGGCCCGGGCCTCCTGATTGTCTATACAGTATTATTGGTAATTACTGTTGCACGCGAAGATGCTAAAAGAAACTGAAAATGAAGAAACAAGACTTTTTTGTGACATTTTTATCATTGGTGACATTTCGACTGGGGAGTGCCCGGGGCCCCTCCCCCCTTGCTACGCCTATGATTATTACTTCAACGCTATTTGTGATATCAAGATTTTGTGTGCTTTTTTGCTTGTTTGCCCTTGTGTGCATGTCAAAGCGACAATAATGGTTCTATTTTTTATGATTATGCTAAATATGCGATACTATTGGTAAAAGTTAAAATAGTGTTAAATAATAGTTAACTTGAAGTTGTAACGTACACAATTTCAACTTTTGTACGATTTTAAATTATGTTAAAACTTCTTTTCTTTAGCACAAATAGTTGCGGTATGATACCATGGTTTAGCTAAAACCATAATGTTGCTGGAAGCGATATGAATTCAACAACATACTTGACAATTGTTTACAAACGAAATTATGTATTGCAAAAATTAAAGTTAAACAAAGATTGAATGAAGAACAAGAAGAGATAGAAATGGGGCTCTAATAGGTCTGGTATAGAAATGCAAAACCAGCCCACAGTGTTGACATAAGCAAAACTCGAGGCTACTTATGTAAGTGAATGGATTGCAATGTTTTGAGAACCTCTTTATTGTAATTGTAATTGAATTACAATTACTTGAACTTGAATAATTGTAATTGAAAATTTTAGGTTGTAATTGTATTTGTAATTAAAGCAAAAACAAGCAGTGGTGGAATTCAAATTTTTTGTCAGCCGGTTCTATCATAAAAGTCATATTTTTCAGCTGGTTCTGTTACAATAAGTCATATTTTTCAGCAAATAAATTGATTATTTTTAATTACTTCCTAATTAACATTTCAAAATAATGCTTAAGCAAGCATCATTATGTCAAAATTAGCATTGAAATTTTGGTGATGTTGAGGATTGTCTATATTGCTGTATATATTATAAACTCGTTGATAATGAGCTTAAAAACTTGAAGGTGTATGATCTACTGAAAACACTTGCTTGAATTTTGATATTCTATAAAAAAGCTGTTATTTTATAAAAAATAAACTCAAGAAATCCTTATCAAAAAAAAAAAGATTACTGAAATTAAACTCGAATTTTGCAATTTTTACTTCAAATATTTCCAAAAGGCGACATGATTGTTATCGATTTCTTTATTTGTCTTTTTTTTTATCCTGTTGTTATCAGCTGAGTGATTTCTTCTAAGCCATTTCTTGACCGAAGAAGTGGGCTCCCATGAGCTAAACGGGAGACAATCAGATTACTTATCGTAAAATTAGGCACATTCTCAACAGTAAGGCGACTCCTTTTATCTGAATAATTATATCATATTCGTTTTTGAAAATCCTCTTTCTGCTTCCGCAGAACTAACAGCAATAGCACTGATAATATTTTTAGCTTTCTGTACACTTGAAGGAACCTCAGCCTTTGCAAGGTTGCTACAATTTTGCAAGACATTTTCCTATAGGTGGGCAAGTTAATGCAAAACGTTAGCTTTGTTAACCAATAGTCCGTTAACAAATTTCACACCTCCGTTAACGTTAATCCGTTATTTTCAGCCTTAATTAACGGAAGTTAATAAAGTCCGTTAATTCGTTAATATTTTGCGTGTAATTTACATTTCTTTTTATTCACTCGCTTCTAGAACACTTATTAACGCTGTTGAGCAGATTGTAAGAAAATATTTATTGCTATGGTGTTTTTTTGTGTTTTGGAAGTTGCATTTTAATGTCTAACCTGATTTTAAGATAAAAACAAGTTCAAATGCACTAACGAAGCTGCGATGGGAAAATCCTTGGAAATTGCAAACAGCGATAATTAACAGACCTCTGAGGCTGCAGCTTATTATTTGCACTAAAAAAAGCTCCTCTCTTCTACAAAACTCGTGCTAATACGCAACAAGTGCTACCAGCGCAAACTGGTTTGTACCGGTACGATGAATGAATGGTACAATATTTTACGATAAAAACCTTAACGGAAGTTGACAGAACTTAACGGAAGTTACTTTAGTCCGTTAACAGAACTTAACGGAAATTAATTTAGTCCGTTAACATGAAAAAAAATTTTAACGGATTAACGAGTTCAAGAAAAAGTTAGCTTCGTTATTAACGGATTAACGATTAACGGACTTGTGCCCACCTATGCATTTTCCACATTGTCTCGAAATTCATTGATACTGATTTCATGATCAAAAACTTTACAAAATTTCCTCAGCTTTTCTTCTGCAGATAACCAAGGTGCTACTACTTCTTCAATATTCCAAGAATTGGGATCAAGAAAATTAATCAGATCGTGAAATATATCATATTGTTCATTGTTTTTTGATATTAAATTGTCACAGGTCATCAGCCTCTTTTTCATGTTTTCGGTTACTGTTTCAAGTGGCTTTTGACGAGGAAGGCTAACGACTATGTAATTTTCAACAAAATGAATATCCTTAAAGGATTCTGAAGCAGCAATATTATCCATTCTTTTTCATAGATTTCCTTGTTTGTTTTAAGCATTTCAAATACCTTAATGGTCCTTTTTATTAGCTGCTCAGCTTTTGCAGTGTTCAATTTGTGGCTTGAAGAGCATCAGTTAAAAAATTTTTTGAAGTATATCTATCATTAGTGCTAAATTCTCCAGGAAATACCTGTTGCAAAGACGTGCAGCTATACCTGAACGTTTTGCTTCACTAGAAAAATACTTGTACAATGCTAAATATGCATGCCACACAGCAAGCGCAAATCTTTCACTGCAAGCAGCCCACCTTGGTCCTAGAACTCTGCCTATCTTCACAATTTGTTGCCCAAGCATTTCTAAAATTTTGAAAAGTTGCATTTGGTTTTTGTTTGATTGGAGAAAAATTGTCTAGATTTTATCCATAAATATTTTGAAATGATTCACCTGTTTTATATCATTGAGAGAATCGTCCAAAATATGTTGCACACGATGATTTAAGCAATGCCAAACGATTATGTTAGGGTAATCATTTTTAAGTCTAGTGCCTACCCCGGAATTGCGACCAAGCATTACACTTGCTCCATCAGAACAGAAAGCAATCAAATTGTTTCTCATATATCCATTATCAAACTCTCAATCATGCAAACTCCTTCACAGAGACGCGTATATTTGTTCAGCTCCTTGTCCTTCCAATGCAACCAAATTAAAGAAAATTATTGGTGAGACATCACAATCTTCAATCTTTAAAAAAATTATAAGAACTGGTTTATTAGATATGGTTGATGCTTCATCTACGATGACACAATTTTTTAGGTTTTGTTTAATAATTTTGGTAAGTATTTCACTCTTGATATCCTTTGCAATGTGATCAACCATTTTTACTCCAGTTTTCCGAAAATAAAGTCCAACACCAATATCAACTCATTTCTTATTTGAAGTTCACTCTGATCTTTGATATCAGAAAATGGCCTACATCTGTCTGCCAAACAGTAGACTGTATTGAAAACACTGCAAGTCGAGACAATAGATCCCTCATTCCTTTTATCAATGCCTTTCGTAATTGCACCACATGCATGATACTCTTCTTGCTTTACGCATAACTTATGTGCCTTTGATGAAAAGTGTTCCTTCGTTTTTTTTCCTGAGAGACGCTTGCATAATGTTTGTAGTCTTTTCTGAGGCTTCGACTCTGCAGTTTGCCGATTCAATTGAAACTCGAAACTCGAACAAGTTTCTTGTTGCGAGCAGTCAATCCAACCTTGTTGCATTGTATTCCAGCAGTCTGGCAGAGATGCCGCTGCATCTGTCAGATTTCCAGGTGATACAGTAATTGCAATACACGTATCAGATGTAGCCGTTGTATCTGTCTGATCTGCCGGTGACACAATATTAACAGAAGACATAAGAAAAGCAGACGTCGCATCAGCATTATTCATAAAAGATGGGTGTATAAGTTATCATGTATTGCAAGCTCAGTTGCTTCTTCCTCCGAACTTTCAGTTCTTGGGATTTTACGCAAAAGATTTAGTATATTTCTTTGACTTTTCATTTTAGGGCTGTAATCTATAAAAAAACGCAATCCAAAAGCACAATAATTTATCCTAACAGCTAGTGGTAAAATTTAGTTTTTTAGGATCAGGTTTTCTCATCCCACGACTTGCCAACGACAGCTTCTTTCACGATTACATTCTGTAAAACGGGGATGTGGAAGCAGTCGAATATTTGGTGAGGAAGCAGAAGCGTACTCGGAAGCATAAAACTCCTTTTGAAGTTTTATGCTTCCGAGTACGCTTCTGCTTCCTCACCTATGGAATTTTTTGCTTCCACTTCCAGCCCCAGATAGAATTAGTCGCTTCCGAGTTTGCTTCCGCTTCCAGTCTCTTTCATCAAAGTGCTTCCGCTTTCACAAAAATTTAACCGATTCCACGTCCCTGCTCAGCATGAAACAGCTAATTGTATTTGGTGTAACGAAAAAGGCAAGTTTTTGTTATACAGTAGCCTAGCATGCGTGACAAAACAACCAAGATCTAGCAATCATAGCCAATGCACTTCAGTACTTTAATCATGATCAATAAAAGACAACTTTTAGTCAAACAAGAATTAATTTTTGTCCCTTGGTTCTCCAATAAAATTTATGAAGGCTTTATTTTAGTGGTAAGTTCTATGCTTGTCTACTGGTAGTTTAATTCGAACTCAAATTTAACCCAAACTCAAATCCTTAACCTACTCCCAGCTAACTCTAAATCCAACTCTTAACTACCCAAACTTAAACCCTGACCTTGACACTTAAAAAAGTAAAATAAAACAGAATGAGATCGAAAAATCATGAAAATTTAAGATCAGCCGGCCTTAGCCATGAGCGGATTACTGCTCAAACCAGTGGCGTACGCAGGATTTTTCAAAGGGGGGGGTTCAAAAGTGACATCAAAAATTTGTTCGCAGTCTATACTTTGGCAAATGAATGACTTAGTGCAGCGTCAAAAAATGAAATCAAAGTTTACGGTGCGTAATGCAAATAAAACTTTTCAAACAAAAAACAATCAAGCATTAATGATTAAGCATACATCTATACTTAACATCATAAGGTTTGCAATTGAACGATCAACAAAAAATTGATCAAAGCAAAAGCTACAAAACCGCACATAAATAAAAACAGTACAAAGCTGCTAGGTGCGTAGCCAGAAATTCACAATGGGGGGCTGTGTGTAGGGGTCTGGGGGCAGAGCCCCCAGCCGCCGGAGGCTATTGGGGGTCTAGGGGCGAAGCCCCCAGCGCTTGAAAATTTTGCATTTTTTTTCAAAAATAACCTAATTTTAGGGCTATTTTGATAAAAATAGTGCTTTTAAAACGTGGCATAGAAATTGGTAGTGCAAACCTGATCAGACTGTTTGCATAAATAGGCTATGTGGGTGGTGGCTAATGGTAACGTTTCAGTCCTCTAATTTACAAGGCGGTAAATCACAAAATCATACGTTGAAAAAACTCAAAAGAATTTATATTCTGCAGTTTATAGAGTGAGACAGTTAGGGGGAGGGGGGATAATGGAACAAGATTTGAGTGAATTAATAATTAACTAATGCTGATTAATTAACGAATACTAAAACCCCATCTCCATATTTTTGACGAAGCCAATGTTAAGCATTTTTACCGGTTAAATGTACTAATTTTGGCAATTTTTGAAGTTGTTACAGATTAGTCTGATTTGTAAGTTCTATCTTTGATAAATTAACCCCCACTTCCCGAAAACAATCTGAATGTTTCAAAAGTGGCTTTAAATCATGTTGGCGTCCATGTCATTGCAAAAAAAAAACAGGCTCAGAAGTGCTAAAAACGTGATATTTTCTTTATTGTGGATTTTAGTCAACAGATTAATGGGGTTTGAACCTTCCCCTGCGTACGCCCTTGGCTTAGGCTATAGGCCCAAACATAGTTTATTTTTTGTACCGGTAACTAAACTGTAGTATCCTCTACTGTAAACTATCATTCCTATTTTTTACTAACCAGTTAACAGCAGGTTCCGAGTTACGGGTTAGTAACTTTCAATTTGTAACAGCTGCGACTGGCTAAGTACAAGGTTTCATAAACTACAGGGTACACTACTAGGCTTAATTGGCAGTGCCACTTGCCACCACGTGCAGCAGCCACAGCAAACTAAGAAAGAGCCTACCATAACCACATCGTGGTTACTGCTGGCCACATTAAAACCTCAAAAGCTGATGCCATGGCAGTATTGCTGGTATAGCACACCCATGATCTCTCGCAAGCACGGTGTGCTCAAGGCACTTGAGTCTTTATTAATTACCATAATTTAAGGCAGCACAGACGGCAGTAACGAAAATGGAAATTTCGCACACATTGTTATGTGCCTAGAAATAATAATTGTATTGTTACATTTTACCCTAACGGTTGTAGCCAGTTCGAAAATCCAGAAGCGCCTGATTTTGAAAAAATTGCTTCCGCTTCCAGTTCTTTTTCAAAACTTTCGCTTCCGTTTCCAACCTCTTTTATCAAAGTGCTTCCGCTTAAACAATGAATTAACCGCTTCCGCTTCTACAAAAAATTAACCGCTTCCGCTTCCACATCCCTGCTTTAAAACCAAACAATCTAACAACCTATTCTTGAGATTAAAGTAGCTGCAAGAACAGGATGCAACCCCAGGTTCCAGCGAATGGTGCGAATTGGCTGAATCTCATCACTGCTAACAGCCACATTAAAAAACAGCAGTCGTCTTATGACTTGTACTTATGATGCAACAATTCAATTTTCAGACAAACAATCACAAAAGGAAAATTACTACAATTATAAAAATTAGCAAAATGTCAAACTTGTCGGTTAAAATGTATCACTGTTACGTGCGAACTTCACTATTGCACATTAGGGTGGAGGGAAAAAAATTTTTTTTGGAAATTCAAAAAAGTGTAGTTTGGAAATCCTGGCAAATGGTCTAAAAATAGAAAAAAATCGACTTGAGCCAGTTGCCACCTACCATGGGCTGGCTACCCCCCCAAAAAATGGTTGCGGGGGTAAAATGGCCATAAAATCATGTTACTTGATAACCGCTAGTCGTAGAGACCTGATTTATAGCTCAAAAGTTGCAGAATCATCATGTTTCTATGAGTGCTAAGAGGACTTTAGTAGTATATAATATGAGGGTTCTGGGACACTTTTAGGTCACGTGATAAATGTTGGGAAATTTTTTGTTATCACGTGACCAAATGTAATATAAGGGTTCTGAGACACTTTTGGTTTGGGGGTACTTTCAGGTTCTGGGACTTTGGTTATGCTTATTTTTTGAACGGCGGTTCTGAGACTTGATCACGAATGTATGCAATATGAGGTTTCTGAGACACTTCTGGTTAAAGAGGTTTTGAGACTCAGGTAAACGCAATGAAAACTGTGCGTTTGGTTGAGCAAATGCGTTTGGCACATACGCACATAATGCTCGAGCGCACATACAAAGCTGTCACGGTGAAATTTATTTCTTGTCTGAACTTTCATTCAAAATCAAAATCGCGCGAGAAAATTTATTTCTTGTCTGAACTTTCATTCAAAATCAAATCGCGACGAGAATTCTCGTCTAAACTTTTTCTCGCACTCAGCAATTACTATCGCGCGATGAAATCAGCTGTTTTTGCTTCAGACAAAAGCACGCAACGTAAGTGGAGATAGTGTCGACTCACCAACAGTCACAAGATAGCGCGGTTGAGAAGCTTAATGACTTTTTTTTGTGATTAATCAGCGGTAACAATGTTTGTAATCTTTATCAATCAGCCGTAACAATGTTTACGAGAAGCTCAGTGGTTTTTTCCATGACATTCTTGAAACATTTTTATATTTTCTTTTAAAAAGCACTCTGAATGCTTTATTTCTTTTCAATAATTAATTTTATTTTATTATTTTCTATTGCTTTAACCTTGATAATAATCCCATTATCATCAAATATCTTAGCTTTTGGTTTGCCATATGCATTTTGAATTCGTTCTTTATCTTCTTTTGATAAAATATTACTCGATAATTTAGATAATTCATGTTTATACGAAGGGTACATAACTGAATCAAAATTTTTTGAATGGGTTAATCCTAAACAATGACCAATTTCATGTACAGTCACCACAAATAAATTATATCCTGGAGGTGTTTTTTCTTCGACCCACATTTCCTCCATATCAAAATGTAAATCCCCTCCTATTCCTTCTCCTGGGTAAAAACCATGAGCTAAAACTCCTCCCTTACCATCAAATGGACATCCATCTCCGTGTTCTTTTTTACAAAAAGTTATTTTGATATCACATGATTCATTTGGATTTACTTTTTTAAATTTTAGTGCACAACTTTTTTTCCAGACCTTAAAAGCAGCATCAATTTGTCTATTTATTGATTCTTCAGTTAGTTTAGGTGTTAAATTTGCAATACAATATGATAATACACGTTTATTCCACTTTAGTTTAATATCTTCAACATTTTCTGGAGTTGATAAATTTGTTGGTTGAAATCCGCAAAACATCCTTTATATTTAACACACATAGATATTTACACATAGGTTACTTTTCCACTTGTACTGACTTTTATTACTATCTCTTTAGAACTTCGAAGTTTTAAGTTTTCTAATCTATTATCATCACGCTGTTTGTTAATATGTTTTACTTCATCTCCATATTTTAACGAACCATGAAAACATTCCCAAACAAAATCATGAACATAAATATTACGCCAATGTTCATCGACGGTTATTTGCATATATCCGTTATGATCCATCACCCCTGGTGTTACTTCTTGATTTACAGCATGGACTACATAACCATCTAAGCTTGCAGCATATCCTTTAAATTTTGGATGAAAATAATATTCACAATTCTCAAGTATTAGTTTGTTCTTCATTTTATTTCTTTCTCAGATAAAAAATTACAGCCTGTTCCAAATGTCAATATTCTAAAAATTTTCAATATTAAAAAATATAATTCAAAAAATTATTGAAACTTAGATTCTTTTTAATTAATCTTTTCTAAAAGTATATCAGATTCATTGTCTCCATAATTTTTTTTGTTTTTATTTATTTTTTCTTTTTAATATAAAAAATTGTTTAAAGATTAAAAACTTATAATATAAAAATGAGTAGCATTCTCAATAAGCCTGTTCCGAATGTCAATGTTCCAGTTTTGGAACCAATTCCATATAAGCAAATTATTCCAAAATTGAAGACACTAACTAGAAATTTAGCTGAAAAACACCTCAACAACTTTGCTGACTGGTTGCTATCATATACACCACCAACTATTAAAACAAAAGTGACTGAAAGTGTTCGAAAAATACTAAATCTTTTTTCCAAAAAAATTAAATTACAAAAAACGGCTTTCAAAGGCTTTACAAAATCATATGAAGTAAGCCTTGTTGAAATAGATCCTTTAAAACAGTTTCATGTTACTAAAAATTTTGTTGAAGATAAATTAAGCTTAGATCTGAGCAAAATGAAAGGAATGAAAGCTACAGTTACTTTAAATGTTATATTTTTTAAATTTGATAAAAGTGATGAAAAAATAACTAGAGAAGCCTTTTTTAACAGTAAAGCAATTATTATTTTAAACAATAAAGATATTGATGAAATGCTAAAAACGTCTGCAACTCAAATCTTAGATAAAATTGGAAAATGGCTAAGTCAAGGTTCCGGTTGGATGCTTGACCACATAAAAGGTCATTTTGTTAACCTTGTTAAATCTTCACCTCTAAATGGAAGTTCTTATATAGAATTACCAAAAGAACTTAAAAATCCTAAAAAAGGATTGGTTAATATCAAAAATGAAAATGATAATGAATGCTTTAGATGGTGTCATTTAGCTAAACTTTACAGCAGCCAAGTAAAAAATCATCCTGAAAGAACAAGTCACTACAAAAAATACGTAAATACAGTGAATTATAATGGTATAACATTTCCAGTTTCTATTAAACAAATCTCAAAAGTCGAGCAACTAAATAACATTAGCATAAATGTATTTGGATATGAAAACAAACAACCTTATCCTTTATATGTTTCTAAAAATGATGATGAAACAACTTTGGATTTATTGCTGATAACACAAGACGAAAACCAACATTACGTATGGATAAAAGATTTTAACAGATTTATGTTTAATCAAAGCAAACATAAAAATAGAAAGCATTTTTGCAGATTCTGTCTTCAATGTTTTAGCTCTGATGAATTTCTTCTCAAACATTTAGAAAATTGTATTATCACTAATGGAAAACAAGCAATTAAAATGCCTAAAAAGGGAAGTTCAGGTAAGTTTAAAAACTTTCACAATCAGCTACAGGTTCCTTTTGTCATATATGCTGATTTTGAAGCAATAACTCAAAAGATTGATAGCTGTCAGCCAAACGATAACAAATCGTATTCAGAAAGATATCAAAAGCACGTCGATTGCGGCTATGCGTATAAGTTAGTTTGTTGCTATGACGATAAGTTTACTAAACCGATTCAAGTTTATAGAGGAGAAAACGCAGCATATAAATTTTTAGAGGTTATGCTCAATGAGGTAGATTATTGTGAAGAAACAAAAAAGAATCATTTTAATCAACCTATGACATTGACAAATAAAGATGAAAAACATTTTAAATTAGCCACTGTATGCCACATTTGTAAAAACGGTTTTACTAAAAAAGATTATAAGGTAAGAGATCATTATCATGTAACAGGAAAATACAGAGGAGCTGCTCATAACAATTGTAATCGAAGCTTTAGACTGACAAATAAGATACCAGTAATTTTTCATAATCTAAAAGGATATGATTCACATTTTATCATGCAAGAAATAGGAAAATTTGACCAAGAAATTAGTGTAATACCAAATAACATGGAAAAATACATGGCTTTTTTCTTAGGCAAGCATTTAAAGTTTATTGACAGCTTTCAATTTATGAGTAGTTCTCTGGAGTCCTTAGTTAAAAATATTTCACCTTGTGACATGAAGTACACATTACAGGAATTTCAAAACGAAAAGCTAGAACTTATGAAACGAAAAGGTGTTTACCCTTATGATTACATGGATCATTTTGATAAATTCAATGAAAAACACTTACCACCAAGAGAAGAATTTTATAGCATTCTAAACGACGAGCATATCACTAATGAAGATTACAAACATGCACAAAATGTATGGAATACTTTTAATTTGGAATCCATGGGAGAATATCACGACTTGTATCTTAAGTCTGACGTTTTGCTTCTAGCAGACGTATTTGAAATGTTTCGAAAAACTTGTTTAAAATTCTACGACCTAGATGCGTGTCATTATTTTACATCACCTGGTTTGTCATGGGATGCAATGCTTAAAATGACTAATGTCAAGCTGGAACTAATATCGGATATCGATCAATTTCTTTTCATTGAAAAAGGAATTAGGGGTGGTGTTTCATATATTTGCAAAAGATATGCTAAAGCTAACAATAAATACATCAACAACTACAATCCAGAGGAACCGTCAAATTTCTTGGTTTACATAGATGCAAATAATCTTTACGGGTGGTCTATGACTCAAGATTTACCTATAAATGGTTTCAGATGGATATCAAACAAAGAATTTAACTTGGCCAAGTTACCTGAGGGCAAAGGATTAATACTTGAAGTTGACTTAGAATATCCTGAAGACCTTCATGATATGCATAATGATTTTCCACTAGCTCCAGAAAAAATGGAAATTCGAAATCATATGCTTTCAGATTATTGCAAACAATTTAATTTAAAAGTTGAAGGAGTAACAAAATTAATACCCAATTTACAACCCAAGAAAAACTACGTTCTTCATTACAAAAATTTAAAACAGTACATTGAACTAGGTTTAAAAGTTACAAAAGTACACCGTGTTTTGGAATTTAATCAATCACCTTGGTTAAAGAAGTATATCGATTTCAATACGGAGAAGCGAAAAGTAGCAAAGTCAGAGTTTGAAAAAGACTTCTTCAAGCTTATGAATAACTCTGTTTTTGGAAAAACAATTGAAAATCTACGTAAGCGTGTTAATGTGTCTCTAATTACCGATCCTAAAAAACTTTTAAAACACAGCTCAAAACCGTCGTTTGTCAGTAGCAAAATATTTAATGAAAATCTTGTTGCTGTGCATAAAATCAAACAGTCGTTAACCCTAAATCGTCCAGCTTTTGTTGGAATGGCAATTTTGGATTTATCGAAAACCCTTATGTACAATATACATTACAATTACATTAAAAAAAGATATGGTAACAATGCACAACTGTTGTTTACAGATACTGATTCATTGACATACGATATCAAAACTCAAGATGTATACAAAGAATTCTGGTCAGACAAACACCTGTTTGACTTTAGCAACTATTGCAACTGCTCAGAGTTTTATGATTCCACAAACAAAAAAGTAGTAGGCAAAATGAAAGATGAAACCGCAGGTGTGCCAATCGTAGAATTTGTTGGACTTAGGTCTAAAATGTATAGTTATGTTAAAAACAATGAAAAAGGAAACAAAACAGCAAAAGGTATAAAGAAAAACGTTGTAAAAAATGTAATCAGACATGAAGATTACAAAAACACGCTGTTTAACAGAAGTCATATGTTCCATAAAATGAAAATAATTAAAAGCGAAAATCACGAAATTTATTCGCAAGAAATCAACAAAAAATCTCTTTCTTGTTTTGATGATAAACGATATATTCTTTCTAATGGAATTGATAGTTATGCATACGGTCATTATCTATCTTTAAGTAAAAAACCGTTTTAAGAATAAAGCTTTTACTTAATAAAACATGGATGAAAATTGTTGTGAAAATCCTGACATAAAAATTATTACTGGAAACAGAACTTGCATTAACTGTGGTGTAGTTCATCACCCTTACATTACACATGGCTGGATTGATTATAATCCACGTAATGTTGTCTTACGTAAATCAGTTTACAGTAGAACTGCTTATGTTAAAAGTAAAATAGAGCAACTTAGATTGTCTCCTAACGAAACACGAGCATTCATGGACGTTTGGGTAATTGTGGAAAGTAGATTAAAAATTATCACTAGCAAAAGGTTTCCTAAGTTAGAATTTTTTATTAGCAAAATTTTAGAAAATTTAGACATTCCCAAACAACCTTCATACAAAATTAGTGATGCATTACGTCAAAAATATGAAATCATGTGGAAACAAATCGTTTAGCATGTAATTTTTCATAGCTTTCAGAAATTGGTGGACATATATCAGCAACTTGGTCATCAACCATAGCAAGTTCTCTTTCGAAAAACTCGTCAATATCACCAGATCTTAAAAACAATTTTAACTTATTGAGTAATTTCTGATACGATTGATAAGCATATCTACAAGACTCAGTTTTTTTGGAAAAATTTTTCTGCGTCGTTATTGTCTGTAAAAGAACACCTGTACCACTAACAGATGCCAAGAAAATCGGATTTAATGTAACAGAACCAACCACGGCCCCAGTTGTAGTAAAAACAACAGATGACAGCTTTAGAGCTAAGTCCATTCTTTTAAATTTTTTAAACATTTTCTTATAACACCAATACTGTTTGTGATAAGTGTGATACAGATTTGTCAATTCATTCACTTGTTCTTGAGTCAATTTTCTACTAATGTGGTTAAAGTCCATTGTTTATTTTACGATATACAATTACGTTTCTGGTTGATCACCCACTTCAAGCTGTTTAACTTTAATTATGACGCTGCTCATATTCATTGATACCGAAGAATTTGAAGAAACATAGTTGTATTGTATGCGAAACACATCTCGAGAAGGATTAGGAAAAACAATGCAGTTTAAATTAAAGCAATCGAATGGGGGTGTTACTGTTGTTTTACATATTTTATCTGTTTCTCCTTGACTAACACGAATTATATCAATATGTAATTTGTCTTCATCGTCATAACTGGTAACTTTCACAAGTCCGCTTACGCTTATTTCGATGTAACTGCTGGTTACCTCATCTCTCAAATGAATACTATCGGATTGCAAAGACAGAAAATCGTTCCCAGCAACAAGAGGTGCACTCACAAAATGCAAATTGTGATCTGTATTAGTACGAACTGAATGAATAGCACTTGATGGATTTGACCTCGAACCAGGAGTCGAAGAAGGAGTAATACTAGCACCCAAAAATATTTGAAATTTTGGACGATATATATTTCGTTTAAAATAACGTTTATTTATTGCACTGGTAGGTTCGGAAGGTCTACCTACGTTGAAAATGGTATGATTTTTCATATCTAAGTTTCGTGAAATGGTTACATTATCGTCTTCGGTTTGAATGTGTTGCGTTATTTGGTCAACATAATTTTTGTTTGCTGCTTCACCTGGTGCTGTGGGATCTCGTAAATTTATGATAGTGTGTAATCCTTGTAAGTTAATATTATCTCTCACATTTGTAACTAAATTTTCAACAAATTGTTTCGTTGCCGCATCAGAAGGTAGAATGGGATCAACAAGTCCTCTTAGAATCAATGATTCACCTAATTCAATTGATGCGTTGTTAGGTGGAATATTTTCTATACGAAAGACCCTGTTTGGTAGACGACCAAGTACTTCCACACCATATATTTGAGACCTCTGAATTTGAATTTGAGAGGGCGATACAACATATTGATCATCGTTGTTTATACCTAAAGTAGCCAACCTCGAACCAAACTCAGAGCTTTCGGCAAAGTGGACAATGTTGCTAATTGCATTATCCAAGAATCCTTTATTTACACTATCTGATTCTGTTACAGGATTGGCTAAGTTTGTAATTTTGTGGTTGTTTAAGTTTAAATCACCATACATTATATCTCCTGACTTGGAAACTTTGTGTTCAATACCTACAACCTTAACAGTACTTGAAGATTGACTTCCACTTGTTCCAAATTTTGAAATATTCATTTTGTCCTTCTTTATTATAAATGAATATAATAAACTTTGATAAATATTTAAGTGGGGACAACAAGCAAATCAAACATCATTATCTTCTACCAGATTGCCATTACATGATAGTAGGATCGACAGGATCAGGAAAAACAAATTTGCTTTTAAACATGGTTCTCAAGTGGATGAATTACGACCTTTGTTGTGTTTATACTGTTAATCCTGAGCAAGATAAGTATCGATTTTTAAAAGAGCAAGGTATTGAAGTGCTAAGCCCTGAAGACTTGCCTCCAGTAGAAGAGCTTGACCCTCGACAGAAAGTAATAGTTTTTGACGACATTAAGCTAGACAACATGAAAAAACTGATGGAATACTTTTCTTTATCTAGAAACAGAAATTGCAACTGTATTTACCTCACTCAGTCATACTTCAACACTCCAAAGTACATAAGAAGAAACACTAACTGTTTTGTTTTTTTCGGGAACTTAGACAACAAAGATATCAGACACATTACTGACGATCATGCTAAAGGTATAACAAAACAAGAAATGGAGTCGATTTACCGTGAAGCAACCAAAGATCCTTACAATTTTATGGTGCTGGACAAAACAGCCAAACACCTACCCCTTCGTTACAGAAAATGCTTTGACCATTTTTGGGCTTAAGCTTTATATGCTATATAGTAAACATGCCATTTGTAAATGAAGAAGAGTTGAAAAACAAAAATAAACTTGTAAAGGATTATATTAATAACCGAAAGCTTTTGAAACAAAAACTGCAAAAAGAAATTGTAGCCAAACAACAACTGCAAAAGTCTGCCACTGAAATATTTCGTCCCATTACTAAAACGTTTGAAGAAACTCAGAAAAAAACTGATAAAAGGCAAGACCAACTAATTCAACACATACAGCAACAGCTTGCCATTGAAGATAAACCTCGATCAATTTATACTGTGCACTTTGAGAGTGCTTTCGATAACGAAGAAAAAGAATTGCTTACACAAAACAATTTTGAGACTGATATTGTTGAGCTTGTAAAACGCGGGCCAGATTACATAAACGCATTAAAAGACAGAGCTAGATTAATCAATCAAAGATTAGGTGGTTTACGAAGAAGACGCGATGTTGATACAGAAGTGATTGATAAGCAAATAAAAACTTTTAAAAAGTACAGAGAAAAATTAAATAAATTATTAGGAGGAATGGAACTTACCTTTGGAAAAGGGCTTAAAGATCCCAACAAACTTTGTGAAAGACTTAATTTACTAGTAGCAGCCAAACAAGCCGGCAATAATAACAAACGTTTGGATCAAGAAATTGCAAACATTTTGAAAAAACTAAAATTGAACAAATGCATTTCACACTGCGACCACCAAAAATTATTTGACAATATATTAAAATGACATCAATACCACTTTTCTTTGACTCTAGGAAAGGACAAGGAAAATCAGAAGATTTTATAACTAGCTTTAATCCACCGTTGCAACTAGACATTAAAAAAAGTTACGAGATGTCCTTAATCAATGCTCAAATATGGTACTCTTGGCATAACATAACGAGCAGCAATAATAAATTTTTTTATTCACCAGATGGAGTAGCTGCACGACTATTATCGATTCCTCCAGGGAGCTATAATATTGAAGATCTCAATAATGAAATCAAGTACTTGATGGAACAGAGACGTGATGACAAAAATAATATAACAATAACACCAAATTTTAATACATTAAAATCAAGAATTGAACTTAAAAATGATTACATAGTTGATTTTCGAATTCCAAATTCAATAGGTGACGTTTTAGGATTTGGTTCGGCATTTTTGGGTGTAAATGGAATTCATAATAGTCAAAATCCTGTAAATATTACAAATATCAACAGCCTTCAGATTCATTGTAGCTTAATTGATGGAAGTTACATAAACGGAGCGTCTAGTGACTTACTTTATACTCTTAGTCCAAACGTACCACCGGGATATTTGATTCAAGTTGAACCTAAGCAAAACATTTACGTTCCAATCAAAAATTTAAGTCAAGTTGATAGTATCCGATTCTCTATAAAAGATCAAGATAACAATTTTGTTAATATGAATAATGAACGAGTGACTTACTACGTTCACCTCAGAGAGATTATGTAGTTTAACTATAAATGTTATCACAAAGAGAAACTAGATTTCATAAAAAGAAAATCATAGGTGGAAGTTTGCTTAAAAATGTTTACGACAAGGTAAGGAACGTAATCAGCACTGGTTCTAAGATTCTTAACAGAATTCCTACTGGAGTGAAGACTGAGATTAAAAAACTAGCTGCACCTTTACTGAATAAAGCCTTAGAACCCACAAAAAAGACATTAGAACCAGTCTTAGAAAATATACCAATAAACAAGCGTATTATCAATGACAGAGCATTAGAAAATCTCAACAACAGATCGAGAGCTATCTTAAGTAATTTAATTGCTGGATCAGGATTTAAAAATTATATATCTTAATTATAAAATGACAGAACTAACGAATCCATATTTGCAAATTAAAGAAACAAACTTAGTGGACAATTCGATTACTGAGTTCGAATATGTTGAATACCTTCCGAGAGACTCAAATAACATGAACAAAGATGGTCAGCACATTATTGAAACAAAAGATGAAGATGTTTTTCTTCTACCGCATAAAGCATACCTAGAAATCAGAGGAAAACTTCAAACTAATGCGAATGCTAATTACAATAACAATGACGTAATTTCATTAGTAAATAACGGTTGGTCTTTATTTCAAACTGCGCAATATCAATTAAATAACCAAACTATAGAAAACATAAACCTTTATCTACCTCAAGCATCAACAATACTCAATTTAGTTAGCTTTAGTGATGATTATTCAAGATCAACCGCCTCAAACATGCTGTGGTTTAAAGACACTGGAACTGGTTCCCCATCTCTTAAACAAAATTTTGGTGGTGTAGCTGATGATGCGAATGCAAATGCTGTACGTGATGGTATTAGAGCAATCGTAGAAACATACAACAACAATCTACAAGCAAATATTGGTTTCACCGCAAGACAAAACATTACTACGGGAAATAAGCAAATTACTTTAATGCTTCCTCTTTCCCAAATATTTGGATTTTGTCGTGATATCGATAAGGTTTTTAGGGGTGTTAAACACAGTATAGTCGTGGATAGAGAAACATCTAATAACTATATTTTACGTGCAAATGGTGTAGCTGCTGGTAAGTTTAACATAAGTCATATCTCTTTGTGGATGCCTAAAGTGAAACCAAGTTTAAGAGTTGAATCGGAAATAGATGCTATGTTAGTAAAAGGACATATAAAACAGCTCTACTTTGAACAAATGAGAGTGTATCGAACAATGTTTCAGTCAACAGAAACAAGCATGACTTGGAGAATAACAACCCAACCGGGAACAGAGCTTCCTAGACATGTGTTTGTTGCGTTTCAATCGAGTGAACGAGATAACAACCAGCAGCTAAATAACATGATTTTTGACGATGCAAACTTAAGACGTATTAGTTGCAGAATAAACAGCATTCAATATCCTGAACGAGAATTTGAATGTAATTTTACTCCACAAAATAGAAATTATTCGCGCTTATACATGAGTTTTCTAGAGGCTGTAAACAAATACCAAGATGCCGACACGGGCTGTCAATTATCAGCTGAAGACTGGGCTAGTTTGTATCCAATTCATCATTTTGATGTTAGTAAACACAATGAACGACTTAAAAACAGCTCGGCAGATATTGAAATAAGGTTTAGTCTTGGTGGTAACTTTAGAAATATTGCAAATAACGCTGACCAAGCTTTCTATGTTTATGCAGTCGTACTTTCTGATAGATACCTTCAGTTAGAAGGACTTTCAGGTCGAATGAATATAATTATCTGAGTATAAATAAAAATGTATGTTAAAATCGGATTAAATTTATCACAATTTCAAAAAGAAAAAATAAAACAAGCTTTTCAAAACAAAACTGGGCTTACACTCACATTTAATAACCACCAGTTACAAGGATCAGACTTTCTTGGTTTAACAAAGACGCAAGTTAACAAAATAAATGATGCTAAAGCAAAAGGTTCAGGTGTTACTTTGAAGCTATCAAAACTACAAATTTCAAAACAGGGTGGTTTTATTGGAACTCTTTTAGCAGGTTTAGCAGGTAGCTTGCTACCCAGTTTGTTAGGAGGAAAAGGACTTGTGTTACCTGGATCAAAGGGTAAAGGGCTTATGTTGCCTGGAACAAAAAGACAAGGTAGGTCTTATCGCTTCGACGAACCTCAGATTCTCGGAAAAGGTTTAATACTAGGAAAAAATTCTCCTTTCAAAAATGTTCCGATCTTGGGTTTGATTTTATAAAGTCTAATATAAAATGTACCACGATTACTCATTGAACTTGACACAAAATCAAAAGAAAAAAATTGCAAATGCATATAAAAGCAAAACTAGTGTAAGTGTTAGACTAACAAATGCAAGTTTACAGACTAAAGGCAACGTTAGTTTGCAACTGACGAGTCGACAGATAAATAGAATTAACAAATCAAAAGCGTCTGGACACGGTATTCAAATAAACTTTAGTAAAACACAATTGCAAAAACAAGGTGGTTTCTTAAGCAGCTTACTTAATTTAGGAAAACTAGTGTTACCGTTTTTAGCTAAAAAGGTTTTGCCAACTTTGGGATTAGCAGCTGCCTCCGGGGCCATCCAAGGAGCAACTAATAAAGCAGTAAATAAATGAAACCATTAACAAACTTAGACATTGATAAAATCATGATTAAGTGTGACAATTATCGAGGAACATTTAGCAAAGATATGTTACCAAAAGCAATGAATAAAAATGAGTCAGCTGTCGTAAACTTGCAAGATTATTTTGCGGGTAGTGGAACTCATTGGGTTTGTGTTTACAACGAAGAAAAATCAGATAAAGTAGAATACTTCGACAGCTTTGGACTTGTACCCCCAAATGAAGTTGTTAAATATATAAGCACTACAAACAAAAACATTATTTACAATGATGCACAAATTCAAAATATTAACTCAATTCTTTGTGGTTACTACTGTGTGTATTATATAACAGAGCGAAATAAGGGGAGAACAGCAAACGAACTATTGTTAGATTTTCATGAAAAACCTACACCTTTTAATGAAATGTTTATGAAGTTTTATGTAACTTACATTAAAGATGGAAACTTATTGCGTTAGAGAAAAGAAAAAAACTAAATGTGTTCCAGGTTCTGATGAAATCATAAAAGCAAAAGGAAATGGTCGTTTAATGTTACGCTGTATTTGCAAAAATTGTGGCATTCCTAAATATACTTTTATGAAAAGCGATAAACAAGGAGGATTGTTAGACGTTCACAAGTTAATAGGAAAATTACCAAAGCCAAAAGGTGGATTTACTCTTCCAAGTCATAAATATACAGGACCATATAATCCACTAGATAAGCAGCTTGATGAAAATGATCAGCCTTTTCCTGGACAAGAACCTTACAATCAGGTAGATGCTATTGCTATGAAACATGATATTTGTTACCGTGATAATGACAATAAAAAAGGTAAACTAAAATGTGATAAAGATATGCTAGACAGTTTATCGCAAACCAAAACCAAAGGTATTCGAGAATCTTTTGATAAAAAGTTAGTTCAAGCAGCAATTGGAACAAAATATAAACTAGGATTAGGTGCAAAAAACGAGAGACGGCGTCGTGGCAAAAACAACTAGCTGATGAGCTCCACAAACCAGTCAAAAAAAAGTTTCCACGGCGCCGAGTAATAAGCAAGTCAATCGATGAAATTTGGGCAGCAGATTTGGTAGAAATGTAACAATTTAGTAAATGGAATAAAGGTTACAAATATTTACTCATGGTAATTGATGTTTTTTCTAAATTTGGATGGATAGTCCCTTTGAAAAACAAAACTGGTGAAACTGTTGCTGCTGCTTTTGAAAACATTTTGAATGGAGGTAGAATACCAAAATTTATTTGGACTGATAAAGGAAAAGAATTTTACAATAAGAATATGAAAAAATTGTTAGATCTACATAAAATTACATTATATTCAACTGAAAATGAAGAAAAAAGTTCAGTTGTTGAGCGTTGGAATCGCACTATCAAAAACAAAATGTGGAAAAGATTTACACAACAAAGCTCAACTCATTACTTAAACATGCTTCCTGAAATATTAGACGAATATAATAACCAAAAACACAGATCTATCAAAATGAGTCCAATAGATGCCAGCAAAAAGAAAAATGAAGGGATAGTTTACTATAATTTATTTGGTCATATCAAACCTATAGCAACAAAACCAAAATTTGAAGTTGGTGACAAAGTAAGAATATCAAAGTACAAACGAAAACTGTTTGATAAAGGCTACACTCCAAACTGGACTGAAGAAATCTTTTTAATTTCAAAAGTTTTAAATACAAATCCGCATACATATGAAATTACAGATCTTCAGGGTGAATTAATTACTGGATCTTTTTATGAACAAGAACTACTAAAAACAAATCAAAATAAGTTCAGAATCGAAAAAGTAATTCGAAAAGATAACAAAAAGAAAATGGCGTTAGTCAAGTGGTCTGGTTACAAGACTAATAGTTGGGTTCAACTTAAAGATTTAGAAAAATTATAAAAACTTTCCTTAGCATCAATAATCATGGCTCCGGCAAACATTGTTACCGCTGATTGATCACAAAAAAAGTCATTAAGCTTCTCAACCGCGCTATCTTGTGACTGTTGGTAAGTCGACACTATCTCCACTTACGTTGCGTGCTTTTGTCTGAAGCAAAAACAGCTGATTTCATCGCGTGATAGTTGCTGAGTGCGAGAAAAAGTTTAGACGAGAAAAAATTTTCTCGTCGCGATTTGATTTTGAATGAAAGTTCAGACAAGAAATAAATTTTCTCATCGCGATTTTGATTTTGAATGAAAGTTCAGACAAGAAATAAATTTCACCGTGACAGCTTTGTATGTGCGCTCGAGCATTATGTGCGTATGTGCCAAACGCATTTGCTCAACCAAACGCACAGTTTTCATTGCGTTTACCTGAGTCTCAAAACCTCTTTAACCAGAAGTGTCTCAGAAACCTCATATTGCATACATTCGTGATCAAGTCTCAGAACCGCCGTTCAAAAAATAAGCATAACCAAAGTCCCAGAACCTGAAAGTACCCCCAAACCAAAAGTGTCTCAGAACCCTTATATTACATTTGGTCACGTGATAACAAAAAATTTCCCAACATTTATCACGTGACCTAAAAGTGTCCCAGAACCCTCATATTATATACTACTGACTTTTTTGTCTATTTCAATCATAAAAAAAGTTACAGTCAAGAAACCGGTTTTTCATGCTAAAATTGCATCATAGAGAATTGTGATTCACTACTAGTTAACATGAACTCTTGCAATTCGTAACTTGCTAAGAAATTTGATTTTAGGGGTATGTCGTACAACATATTACTGTAGTAATGCGAAGTGCACAACAAAAGTGAGTGCGAGGCTGGCAAACATAGATGTGTTATCAACAGTCAACACAACATAAAAACATTTTACAAAAATTGCATTTTAGTGTCAAACTTTTTTAACAATTTGCGAGATCTAATTTTTTGGCGAATAAGTCCGTCTCTTCTTTCAAATTCAGTGACTTGTGCTGATGCTTCCGTTACCAATTTGACATGTCTTTCGACAGTTTGATTGTGGCATGGATGGTGTAAAATTAAGGGTTTCATTCGACAGTCTTCAATTTCACAATCGGACAAATGTCTAATAGCTGGAGGTTGTTGCTGACAAATTTCCAAATCAGCCAACTCATAGTATGTGTCTGCTTCCAAGTTTAAAGTAGGAAGGTGAAATAAACGAACTGAGGTGTCGTTCTTGCAAAGTGAAAGAACGTGATTCACGCCCTTGTCTCGAACAGCTTGATCGTCATCTCCTAACATTGCGATCAAAATGCTTTCTGGATGGCCAAAATATCCATTTCTTTGAACAACATTTTGAGCTACTTGTCGAAGATCTTGATTTGTCAGACTGTTAATTCTTTTGATCAAGTTAAAAAAAACTTTAGAACCATGTGTTAGTTGGTTGTATAACTTGATTTCAAACCAAGTGGGAAAATAAACAGTTAAACAAAAGTTAACTAAAATTTCCAAGTTCTGAGGTGGTTCATCAAGTGATGCGTAATATCGCAAAATTCTACAACCCAAAGTCAACCATCTTGAATGCACCATTGGGCCAACTTCCAAATATTGTAGATCATCATCACAATTACCAGTTATAGTTGCCAAACAGATTTTGTAAGCGTAGTATTGATCTGTACTCAGGTCATCAATGACATGAGGTGGAAGTTTTGGAAAAGAAGAAATAGGGACAAACACTTGCTTAAACTGAGTAACTGGCCAACTTGATACAGGACCCTGTATTTTTTTACCTATTGGTCCGGCAAATGTATCTGGACTACTTGTTGCCCCATGCAAAGCAGCAAACACATGTCGCAAGGGAAGTTCATTTGTGTGTAGTAAACACACAACCCACTGAAGAGGTCTGTGTAATAATTCTTCTAAACTTCGAATGCATCCATTGTGTTTGCCGGTCATAGAAGCAGTACCGTCAGTGCCAACTATTGCAAGCTTGCCTTCCAATTCCGTACCACTGAAAGAATCAAATAACTTTTGGGCAATTGTTCTACCTTTGCCATCTTCAGGAGAAAAGTGAGTAAGGTAATAACTTCCTGGCTTACCAACTACTGTATAATGTTCTTCCAGTTGAACAGACCGATAATGCTTCTCATTTGGACCTTGTGCAACAATTTGGGTTGCATCTTTGCGGCCATCCAAATACACTGCGTTCACCAATCCAAAGTTTTGTTGCTCTTCGCTCCGGATTTCGTTTCGGCATCTTTCACGCTCTCTTCGTAGTTTACTACGATCAATGATGCGTGCCTTATCATCTTCAGTAACTAAACCAACATCCACTAGGACACTGTTAGCAACTGCAGCAGCTGCTCTATCCGATAGCTGGTAGCGTTCACAAATTCTGGCAAGGTTTGGCCCTTTTTTTGCGATTTTGAATGGATGGATTTGGCATTTCTGCTACGAACTGAGAAACTGCAGATGATTGTGATGTGTCTGTGCTTGTTGATGCCAAAGATTCGGACTCCGAGACATAATCAATAGTTGTTAGAGTAATAATTTCATTTTGGCATTGTAAACTTGGGGCATTGACATGTGATTCTGAACGTCGTGTAAATTTTTGGTCAGATGAGGTCAAAGGCAAAGCTACATCTAAACATTTTCCAATACGCCGACTCTTTTGATCTTCATAAAATACAAAATCTTCATCAGTCATTTGCAACTTGTGGTCTTTTTCCAAACGTCTTCGTTGTTCATTGTCATTGCAAAACACGTCGAACAACTTATCTATATCTGACAAGAACTCCGCTTTTTTTTCCAAAAAAGATGCTCCACGTTTTTTCTTGGGATGCCGATCAAGTTTGCTGAAAGCTACCACCAGTGCCTGTACTTTTTTAGATATAGTTAAGTAATGTAATGGATAAACATTACACCACACCCATCTGTCATGTATTTCTTGAGCAACATCATTTGCAACGTCCACAGTTCTAAAATTTTCGAATTGAATGATCCTCTCCAACACTTGACATTTGGTGGGTAGTATACCGGATGGAAAGCTTTTACTTCCAGTGAAAGTGTATCCACTATGTAAAACTTTAACGTTGCTTGCACTTCGCCTGGTTGTCATAGCTATAAACTACGGTGGTTATCAAGTTATTTCATTAATAGTACTAAGCACCTAATTACTTATCTACAAAGAAAAAAATCTTTAAAAATTTGTAAGGATTAAGTAGACGTAAGCCTACGTCTACCTAATCCTTAAAAAAAGCTATGTTACACCTGCCAAAACTAGTTTTTTGACTGTAACTTTATTTATGATTGAAATAGACAAAAAAGTCCTCTTAGCACTCATAGAAACATGATGATTCTGCAACTTTTGAGCTATAAATCAGGTCTCTACGACTAGCGGTTATCAAGTAACATGATTTTATGGCCATTTTACCCCCGCGACCATTTTTTGGGGGGGTAGCCAGCCCATGGTAGGTGGCAACTGGCTCAAGTCGATTTTTTTCTATTTTTAGACCATTTGCCAGGATTTCCAAACTACACTTTTTTGAATTTCCAAAAAAAATTTTTTTCACTCCACCCTATTGCACATTTTGAAAAAAACATGTGAGCTATTTGGATCTCAAAAATCAGTGTATCAGATAAGATGCCAAAATGCATAGACTGTAGCCAGTAATGCTAACCGGTTCGCTAATCTCATAAAATTCCGTGTGCCGGTTCTATAGAACCGGTGCGCAAGGATGGGAGTACGGTACGGTACGTTCAGAATTTGCGTACTACTTACCTCGCACCTTGAACCGTACGGTACCAGCGTACCATACTTCAGTTCAATTTTTGAAGCGTACTGTACCCACGTACCGTACCCGCACCATTTTAAAAAAGGCGTACAGTACCAGCGCACCGTACTTCTTAACAAAAATTGAAGCGTACCGTACCGTACTTACGTACCGTACCTTACGACCATCTTTGCTTTCAACTACTCACAGCTTTAACTGACTTTGAAATCACTAGTATATATAAATCAACGATCTCAATTCACACATTTCGCGTCGGCTTTTGCTGTCTTTTGCCTCTGCATACAAAAATCCGGAGCAGTGTGCGAAAAGTCTGGGATTTTTACTTCAAATAGCGTATCAACGTACCGTACCCGTACCATCACAAAAAAGGCGTACCGCACCAACGCACCGTACCCGTACCACTACAAAAAAGAGTACCGTACCAACGTACCGTATCGTACTGCCATCCTTGCCGGTGCGAACCGGCTGAATCCCACCACTGAAAACAAGTAATTATTCGAACCCTGGAGGTGTTCCTAGTTTTCATTCAAATTAACGGGCAATTTGCTTACCAATATAGGGTGGCTGCTTGACTCGATTACCAAGCGGTCTTTTCGCAGTCCCCGCCCTGAACTTCTCTTGTTGCTGATTATGGACATCAATGTTGCTATGTGAATTGAATTATTTCAGCACTTAATGAGTTTGACGCTATAAATGTTGAGTTGAAGAGGCCTTGACTCGGAAAACCGATTTTTTTGGTGACCCAGACCTTGCAATTATTGAATTACGCTGTGTGTGATTTACCTTTCTTAATACAGTATGTGCATTGTCGAATAAACTACTACTACTACTATGCACACTACAATTGCACTGTTTTTTAAAATTTTTATCAAAGATTTTCAAATAACTTTGGTTTACAAAACAAGTTATTGGTGCGCAGATGAACGGCCTTTAATTCAAATATTATTCCTTCCACGCATTTTTGAGTGTTTTGGAAAAATTAATTTTCTTGAAGAAGAATCAAAAACTATAAGAACAATGTACTGAGAAATCAGTGATAAGCTTTAGACAGCATCCAAAGTCTTAGAGGCACAATTAAACCTATGATTAACAGCCTAGGAGATCCTGTTTCGGAATCGAGTTTTGTCTTTTATTCCTCGTCAGTATAACTAGGACTATTTTTGTCAGTATAGCTATTCCTAATTATTTCTTGTCAGTATAGCTTGTCCTAGCTATACTGACGAGATATAATAGACGAAAGTCAATTCCGAAAACAGTATGTTTTAATAGGCTATAATTATTGGTTTGGTTGTACCTCTAAGACTCTGAAACTGTCTTACAGCTAATCAAAAACTAGTTTTGGCTCTGTTGGTGAAGTGAATGTTTTTTGCATTCGTTTTTGAAAAAAAAAACGCTTAAAAAATGGCCTAAAAAAAAACTGCTGTTTTTATAAAAAATTTTGTTGTAGGAAGAAATGCGGATTTTGCTTTTCTATTTGATGGATTCTAACTGTAAACCAATGGTTCTTAATTTTCGAATCCCTAGTTTCATTGAAGCATTTTGAAGGGTGCGGGGTGGGTTATGCATTATGCTCCTATGCACTTTAGGCACATATATGCAGTAGAGAAAATAAGGTGACTTGAGGGGCTTCAGTCCCCTTCTGGCCAAGTTACTTTAAAAAATTCAGCTCAAAATAAAAACGTTTAAACATGTTGTGAAGTTGACCAGTAAATAAGAGGGGCTGGGCAATTTAACTCTTTCGAATGGCTTTCGAATTTTAGCTACTTAGTTTTTTCAAATTCGTCAAAAACGTGTAAAATGTGAGACGAATGGCGTTAAAAAGGCTATTTTTTTTTCCAAAAAATCACAAACATTGTTTGGCAGCGATCCTCGTTTGTAATACGTTAGAGTTGCATCAATTTGTTCAGCACCATAGCCGTAGCCGGGGGCGAGCGGGCCCTCTTCCAACTGAAATGACACCAATGATAAAAATAATGACAACGAAGCCGATTGTTTTCTTCAGTTTTTTTTAGCATTTTCGTGTACAACAGTACACCAGTAATTAACAATAATATTAATAACGACGAACAAGGACCAGGGGACCCGGGCCGCCTCCATTCAAATTTTTACCAACTAATTTGAATGCATAACCCGAAAGACATTTAGAATTTTTGTCACACAAGTTGCAACCTCAGGTCCTCATTTAACCTTTTTATGAACTTAATGCAATAACATGACTAGTAAGCAGTGGTGCCGATTTATGTTGAGCATTGGGGGGGGGGGATAATTTGCAATTTTACCCCAATTTTGCCCTATTTTCAACATTATGGGGATGAAGCTTGACCACGATTTTTTTTTTTTGGTTAGCAAATTAAGCGAAGACCAAAAAGAAAAAAAAAGGTCTATCGCAAATGGAACAGTTTTTGTTCCCGAATTTAAGTGAAGAGCAAAAAAAAGGTCTTCACCGGAAATTGAAGAGTATTTGTCCCCAAAATCACTTAAAGACCATAAAAAGGTCCAAACATTATCCAGCGCTCAGCTGCAGACCACAGTCCAATTATTAGGGGGGATGCAGATGTAGACCATAGTGAAATTATTGGGGGGATGCGGTCAAATTATTGGGGGGGAGATATCCCCCGGGTTTCGGCACCCCTGCCAATAAGTAGTAACCATCCACTGTACCAACTTCAAATAGCAAACCACCTCACCAATTTTTGCACAAAATACTTAAAAAAAGTGGGTCTACGTCTTTTAGATACGGACGTTTAGGGACCGCCGATTATGCGCTGGGACTATTAAGTAGTTATGTATATGGCGTGTTCGGTGCACAGAGATCACGTGACTTCACTGTAACCGTCCTTGTGTCTCAAATTAAGAGAGGTCACGTGACTGCACTGTAGTCGGCCCTGTCTCAATAAAAATCGTTCAGTGCAAAGCAGGTCACCTGACTCTCAAAAATGCACTGGAAACAAAATGACTTAAAATGCACTGAAACCGTTCTTGTGTTTCAAATTTTTTTTTAAATCGTGGTTCTCAGTCCCCCCTCCCGATGTTAGTAGGAGGTATTAAACTCGCAATTGAGCGCTTGTCACATGTAACCAACATGTGCTCATAATTGCGCTTCAGTCGCGTTTAATTCTTTTCAATAATTAGTTTGATTTTGTCATTTTCTATAGGTTTCACTTTAATTGTAAAGCCATTGCTATCAAATATTTTCACTTTAGGTTTACCGTACGCCTTTTGTATTCTTTCAATGTCTTCTTTTGATAGAACATCACTTGATACTTTTGACCACTCGTGTTTATAAGTAGGATACATGATAGAATCTGTACTTTGTGAATGGGTTAAACCTAAACAATGACCTATTTCATGAACAGCTACTACAAATAAGTTGTGTTTGGGAGGTGTTTCTTGGTCTGTCCAATCTTCATCAGCATCAAAATGTAAATCACCCCCAATTCCTGAACCTGGATAAAATCCATGAGCTAAAACACCGCCTTTACCTTTAAAAGGGAATCCATCGCCATGTTCCTTGGCACAAAAACTAATTTTTATGTCACAGGGCTCATTTGGCTGTACTTTCTTAAATTTAAGTGCTGTTAGTTTATCCCAAAGTTTAAAAGCAGAATCAATTTGTTTGTGTAGCGATTCTTCTGTAAGTTTTGGTGTTAAGTTCGTGATACAGTAAGTTAAAACACGTTTATTCCACTTTTGTTTTATATCTTCTATATTTTCTGGAACTGATAAATTTGAAGGTTGAAATCCACAAAACATCTTTTATTTATATGTAGATTTAAGTTGCTCTAATTCTTCAATCGGAATCCAGCTATTAAAATTATTGCTGTATCCAGACCACTTAACTAATGCCGATTTCTTTTTATTATCTTTGCGAACAACTTTTTCTATTCTGAATTTAGTTTGATTCGTTTTCAAAAGTTCTTGTTCATAGAAAGTTCCAGAAATTAAATCACCACGAAGATCAGTGATTTCGTAAGTGTGTGGATTGGTATTTAAAACTTTAGAAATTAAAAACAGTTCCTCTGTCCAGTTTGGAGTAAAACCCTTGTCAAAAAGTTTTCGCTTGTATTTTGAAAGTCTAACTGTGTCACCAACTTTAAATTTTGCTTTTGTTTTTATTGGTTTAATTTTAGCGTACAAATTATAGTAAACAATTTCTTGATTTTCTTTTTCACTAGCTTGAACAGGAGTCATTTTCACGGATGAATGATAGCTGTTATTGTACTCATCAACTATCTCAGGTAGCATGTCTAAGTACTGAGTTGAACTTTGTTTTGTAAATTGCTTCCACATTTTATTTTTGATAGTGCGATTCCAGCGTTCAACAACAGAACTTTTTTCTTCATTTTCAGTAGAATATAATTTAATGTTGTGTTGGCCAACAGGCTTTTCGTATTTTTGTTGTAAAATTCTTTTCCCTTATCAGTCCATAAGAATTTTGGGATTCTTTTTTCTTTGAAGATTTTCTTGAAAGCATTAGCAACAGTTTTACCCGTTTTGTCTTTCAAAGGGACTATCCATCCGAATTTAGAAAATACGTCAATCACCATAAGTAAATATCGGTAACCTTTATTCCATTTGCTAAACTTTTGCATTTCTACTAAATCAGCCGCCCATATTTCATCAATTGATTTGCTTATAACTCGGCGTCGCAGAAACTTTTTCTTTCCTGGTTTGTGTAGTTCATCAGCTAGTTCTGTTTGCCACGACGCCTTTTCCCGTTTTTTGCACCTAACCCCAACTTATATTTAGTTCCAATTGCTGCTTGTACTAACTTTTTATCAAACGATTCCCGGATAACTTTCGTTTTTGTTTGCGATAAACTGTCTAACATATCTTTATCACATTTTAGTTTACCTTTTTTATTGTCATTATCACGGTAACAAATATCATGTTTCATTGCAATAGCATCTATTTGATTGTAAGGTTCTTGCCCCGGTAAAGGTTGGTCGTTCGAATCAAGTTGTTTATCCAAAGGATTATATGGCCCAGTGTACTTGTGACTTGGAAGAGTGAACCCACCTTTTGGTTTTGGTAATTTTCCTATCGCAGCATGAAGGTCTAACAAGCCTCCTTTTTTGTTGGTTTTAATGAAACTATGCTTTGTAATACCACAACTAGCACAAATGCAACGTAACATCAGGCGACCATTTCCTTTTGCTTTTATAATTTCATCAGAACCTGGAACACATTTAGTTTTTTTCTTTTCTCTAACACAATAAGTTTCCATCTTTAATATATGATACATAAAACTTCATAAACATTTCATTAAAAGGTGTAGGTTTTTCATGAAAATCTAACAATAGTTCGTTTGCTGTTCTCCCCTTATTTCGCTCTGTTATATAATACACACAGTAGTAACCACAAAGAATTGAGTTAATATTTTGAATTTGCGCATCATTGTAAATAATGTTTTTGTTTGTAGTGCTTATATATTTAACAACTTCATTTGGGGGTACAAGTCCAAAGCTGTCGAAGTATTCTACTTTATCTGATTTTTCTTCGTTGTAAACACAAACCCAATGAGTTCCACTACCCGCAAAATAATCTTGCAAGTTTACGACAGCTGACTCATTTTTATTCATTGCTTTTGGTAACATATCTTTGCTAAATGTTCCTCGATAATTGTCACACTTAATCATGATTTTATCAATGTCTAAGTTTGTTAATGGTTTCATTTATTTACTGCTTTATTAGTTGCTCCTTGGATGGCCCCGGAGGCAGCTGCTAATCCCAAAGTTGGCAAAACCTTTTTAGCTAAAAACGGTAACACTAGTTTTCCTAAATTAAGTAAGCTGCTTAAGAAACCACCTTGTTTTTGCAATTGTGTTTTACTAAAGTTTATTTGAATACCGTGTCCAGACGCTTTTGATTTGTTAATTCTATTTATCTGTCGACTCGTCAGTTGCAAACTAACGTTGCCTTTAGTCTGTAAACTTGCATTTGTTAGTCTAACACTTACACTAGTTTTGCTTTTATATGCATTTGCAATTTTTTTCTTTTGATTTTGTGTCAAGTTCAATGAGTAATCGTGGTACATTTTATATTAGACTTTATAAAATCAAACCCAAGATCGGAACATTTTTGAAAGGAGAATTTTTTCCTAGTATTAAACCTTTTCCGAGAATCTGAGGTTCGTCGAAGCGATAAGACCTACCTTGTCTTTTTGTTCCAGGCAACATAAGCCCTTTACCCTTTGATCCAGGTAACACAAGTCCTTTTCCTCCTAACAAACTGGGTAGCAAGCTACCTGCTAAACCTGCTAAAAGAGTTCCAATAAAACCACCCTGTTTTGAAATTTGTAGTTTTGATAGCTTCAAAGTAACACCTGAACCTTTTGCTTTAGCATCATTTATTTTGTTAACTTGCGTCTTTGTTAAACCAAGAAAGTCTGATCCTTGTAACTGGTGGTTATTAAATGTGAGTGTAAGCCCAGTTTTGTTTTGAAAAGCTTGTTTTATTTTTTCTTTTTGAAATTGTGATAAATTTAATCCGATTTTAACATACATTTTTATTTATACTCAGATAATTATATTCATTCGACCTGAAAGTCCTTCTAACTGAAGGTATCTATCAGAAAGTACGACTGCATAAACATAGAAAGCTTGGTCAGCGTTATTTGCAATATTTCTAAAGTTACCACCAAGACTAAACCTTATTTCAATATCTGCCGAGCTGTTTTTAAGTCGTTCATTGTGTTTACTAACATCAAAATGATGAATTGGATACAAACTAGCCCAGTCTTCAGCTGATAATTGACAGCCCGTGTCGGCATCTTGGTATTTGTTTACAGCCTCTAGAAAACTCATGTATAAGCGCGAATAATTTCTATTTTGTGGAGTAAAATTACATTCAAATTCTCGTTCAGGATATTGAATGCTGTTTATTCTGCAACTAATACGTCTTAAGTTTGCATCGTCAAAAATCATGTTATTTAGCTGCTGGTTGTTATCTCGTTCACTCGATTGAAACGCAACAAACACATGTCTAGGAAGCTCTGTTCCTGGTTGGGTTGTTATTCTCCAAGTCATGCTTGTTTCTGTTGACTGAAACATTGTTCGATACACTCTCATTTGTTCAAAGTAGAGCTGTTTTATATGTCCTTTTACTAACATAGCATCTATTTCCGATTCAACTCTTAAACTTGGTTTCACTTTAGGCATCCACAAAGAGATATGACTTATGTTAAACTTACCAGCAGCTACACCATTTGCACGTAAAATATAGTTATTAGATGTTTCTCTATCCACGACTATACTGTGTTTAACACCCCTAAAAACCTTATCGATATCACGACAAAATCCAAATATTTGGGAAAGAGGAAGCATTAAAGTAATTTGCTTATTTCCCGTAGTAATGTTTTGTCTTGCGGTGAAACCAATATTTGCTTGTAGATTGTTGTTGTATGTTTCTACGATTGCTCTAATACCATCACGTACAGCATTTGCATTCGCATCATCAGCTACACCACCAAAATTTTGTTTAAGAGATGGGGAACCAGTTCCAGTGTCTTTAAACCACAGCATGTTTGAGGCGGTTGATCTTGAATAATCATCACTAAAGCTAACTAAATTGAGTATTGTTGATGCTTGAGGTAGATAAAGGTTTATGTTTTCTATAGTTTGGTTATTTAATTGATATTGCACAATTTGAAATAAAGACCAACCGTTATTTACTAATGAAATTACGTCATTGTTATTGTAATTAGCATTCGCATTAGTTTGAAGTTTTCCTCTGATTTCTAGGTATGCTTTATGCGGTAGAAGAAAAACATCTTCATCTTTTGTTTCAATAATGTGCTGACCATCTTTGTTCATGTTATTGGAGTCTCTCGGAAGGTATTCGACATATTCGAACTCAGTAATCGAATTGTCGACTAAGTTTGTTTCTTTAATTTGCAAATATGGATTCGTTAGTTCTGTCATTTTATAATTAAGATATATAATTTTTAAATCCTGATCCAGCAATTAAATTACTTAAGATAGCTCTCGATCTGTCGTTGAGATTTTCTAATTCTCTGTCATTGATAATACGCTTGTTTATTGGTATATTTTCTAAGACTGGTTCTAATGTCTTTTTTGTGGGTTCTAAGGCTTTATTCAGTAAAGGTGCAGCTAGTTTTTTAATCTCAGTCTTCACTCCAGTAGGAATTCTGTTAAGAATCTTAGAACCAGTGCTGATTACGTTCCTTACCTTGTCGTAAACATTTTTAAGCAAACTTCCACCTATGATTTTCTTTTTATGAAATCTAGTTTCTCTTTGTGATAACATTTATAGTTAAACTACATAATCTCTCTGAGGTGAACGTAGTAAGTCACTCGTTCATTATTCATATTAACAAAATTGTTATCTTGATCTTTTATAGAGAATCGGATACTATCAACTTGACTTAAATTTTTGATTGGAACGTAAATGTTTTGCTTAGGTTCAACTTGAATCAAATATCCCGGTGGTACGTTTGGACTAAGAGTATAAAGTAAGTCACTAGACGCTCCGTTTATGTAACTTCCATCAATTAAGCTACAATGAATCTGAAGGCTGTTGATATTTGTAATATTTACAGGATTTTGACTATTATGAATTCCATTTACACCCAAAAATGCCGAACCAAATCCTAAAACGTCACCTATTGAATTTGGAATTCGAAAATCAACTATGTAATCATTTTTAAGTTCAATTCTTGATTTTAATGTATTAAAATTTGGTGTTATAGTTATATTATTTTTGTCATCACGTCTCTGTTCCATCAAGTACTTGATTTCATTATTGAGATCTTCAATATTATAGCTACTTGGAGGAATTGATAATAATCGTGCAGCTACTCCATCTGGTGAATAAAAAAATTTATTATTGCTGCTCGTTATGTTATGCCAAGAGTACCATATTTGAGCCTTGATTAAGGACATCTCGTAACTTTTTTTAATGTCTAGTTGCAACGGTGGATTAAAGCTAGTTATAAAATCTTCTGATTTTCCTTGTCCTTTCCTAGAGTCAAAGAAAAGTGGTATTGATGTCATTTTAATATATTGTCAAATAATTTTTGGTGGTCGCAGTGTGAAATGCATTTGTTCAATTTTAGTTTTTTCAAAATGTTTGCAATTTCTTGATCCAAACGTTTGTTATTATTGCCGGCTTGTTTGGCTGCTACTAGTAAATTAAGTCTTTCACAAAGTTTGTTGGGATCTTTAAGCCCTTTTCCAAAGGTAAGTTCCATTCCTCCTAATAATTTATTTAATTTTTCTCTGTACTTTTTAAAAGTTTTTATTTGCTTATCAATCACTTCTGTATCAACATCGCGTCTTCTTCGTAAACCACCTAATCTTTGATTGATTAATCTAGCTCTGTCTTTTAATGCGTTTATGTAATCTGGCCCGCGTTTTACAAGCTCAACAATATCAGTCTCAAAATTGTTTTGTGTAAGCAATTCTTTTTCTTCGTTATCGAAAGCACTCTCAAAGTGCACAGTATAAATTGATCGAGGTTTATCTTCAATGGCAAGCTGTTGCTGTATGTGTTGAATTAGTTGGTCTTGCCTTTTATCAGTTTTTTTCTGAGTTTCTTCAAACGTTTTAGTAATGGGACGAAATATTTCAGTGGCAGACTTTTGCAGTTGTTGTTTGGCTACAATTTCTTTTTGCAGTTTTTGTTTCAAAAGCTTTCGGTTATTAATATAATCCTTTACAAGTTTATTTTTGTTTTTCAACTCTTCTTCATTTACAAATGGCATGTTTACTATATAGCATATAAAGCTTAAGCCCAAAAATGGTCAAAGCATTTTCTGTAACGAAGGGGTAGGTGTTTGGCTGTTTTGTCCAGCACCATAAAATTGTAAGGATCTTTGGTTGCTTCACGGTAAATCGACTCCATTTCTTGTTTTGTTATACCTTTAGCATGATCGTCAGTAATGTGTCTGATATCTTTGTTGTCTAAGTTCCCGAAAAAAACAAAACAGTTAGTGTTTCTTCTTATGTACTTCGGAGTGTTGAAGTATGACTGGGTGAGGTAAATACAGTTGCAATTTCTGTTTCTAGATAAAGAAAAGTATTCCATCAGTTTTTTCATGTTGTCTAGCTTAATGTCGTCAAAAACTATTACTTTCTGTTGAGGGTCAAGCTCTTCTACTGGAGGCAAGTCTTCAGGGCTTAGCACTTCAATACCTTGCTCTTTTAAAAATCGATACTTATCTTGCTCAGGATTAACAGTATAAACACAACAAAGGTCGTAATTCATCCACTTGAGAACCATGTTTAAAAGTAAGTAAGTAAGTAAGTATTTATTTTTGCCAATTATCACAAACATAAAGCACGAATGAATAAACAATAAACTAAATGTGCATAATGGCAGGAAGCACCGAAAAAACCGTTAGGTTATCAAGTCAAGATGCTCCCTGATGTAGATGCAGTCAACAGTAAATCTAGAACATTAATAAATCAAAAGAAAATAAATAAATCGACGAGAGAAAAAACAACAACAAATAATAGTTAATAACGATTTAGAAGACTTTTTTTGAATTTATTTTTAGAAGAACCCCAATGCATACTTTTATAGTTACTGTTCAATTCACTCCATGATTTGTTCCCTCTGTATGAAAGTTGGTTTTTGCAAAAATTTTTATTAACACGAGGTAGAAAATATGTAGCGGAATCTTTGAATCTTGTATCGTGAACATGTATAGAGTTAATATTTGTAAACGAATTGTAAAATACTTTGGGTAATTTACCATGGTGTAATTGATACATAAATTTGTAAAGTTCAAATTCGTATATTTCATCAATTTTTAAAAATTGTAAGGCGCTGTATAATTTTGTAGTTGGGGTTTCAACACCACATGATAAAATTATCCTTAGAATTCTATTTAATCTTACTCGTAGACATTCTATACGAGTTTTGTCAGCTGTCCCCCATACAATAATGCCATATTGAATTCTGCTGTATACAAGGCTATAATAAAGCATGCAAAGAGTTTCTTTGTTTACGTAATTGCGCAACCTGTAAAAAACTCCAGAAAAACGAGCAAGCTGATGAGATAAGTAATTAACATGGGAAGACCAGTTTAAAGTGTCATCTATAAACAAGCCTAAATATTTAACCGTAGAGGAACGTTTCAATGTTTTGTCATTTAGATGGATCACGAAGTTTTCATGCACCGTTTTTTTTGGTTGTTTATGTATCAACAGATAATTCGTTTTTGAATGATTTAAAGACAATTTGTTTTTGCAAAGCCAATAATCAACATGTCGAATTTGCTCATTTACCTTTGTTTCAAGTGTTTCTAAATTTTTATCAGCAAGCATCAAAAGTGTGTCGTCAGCAAATAGAGTCGTATGGAATTGAGATATATTGGGTAGATCATTTACGTATAACAAAAACAATAAAGGCCCTAAACACGATCCTTGTGGAATCCCACACCTAACTGGTCTATTACATGAAACAGAATTAGAAACAACAGTACATTGAAGTCTATCTGTTAAATAACTCCGAAACAGTTCATGAGCAACACCTCTAATGCCAAATGAGCGATATAGTTTTTCAAGTAATATAGTATGATTAACAGTATCGAAGGCTTTAGATAAATCAAAAAATATGCAACAAGTGTATAAATCTTTATCAATATTTTGAAGTTTTTATCAATATTTTGAAGTTTAAAAGCAAATTTGTTTTTCCTGATCCTGTCGATCCTACTATCATGTAATGGCAATCTGGTAGAAGATAATGATGTTTGATTTGCTTGTTGTCCCCACTTAAATATTTATCAAAGTTTATTATATTCATTTATAATAAAGAAGGACAAAATGAATATTTCAAAATTTGGAACAAGTGGAAGTCAATCTTCAAGTACTGTTAAGGTTGTAGGTATTGAACACAAAGTTTCCAAGTCAGGAGATATAATGTATGGTGATTTAAACTTAAACAACCACAAAATTACAAACTTAGCCAATCCTGTAACAGAATCAGATAGTGTAAATAAAGGATTCTTGGATAATGCAATTAGCAACATTGTCCACTTTGCCGAAAGCTCTGAGTTTGGTTCGAGGTTGGCTACTTTAGGTATAAACAACGATGATCAATATGTTGTATCGCCCTCTCAAATTCAAATTCAGAGGTCTCAAATATATGGTGTGGAAGTACTTGGTCGTCTACCAAACAGGGTCTTTCGTATAGAAAATATTCCACCTAACAACGCATCAATTGAATTAGGTGAATCATTGATTCTAAGAGGACTTGTTGATCCCATTCTACCTTCTGATGCGGCAACGAAACAATTTGTTGAAAATTTAGTTACAAATGTGAGAGATAATATTAACTTACAAGGATTACACACTATCATAAATTTACGAGATCCCACAGCACCAGGTGAAGCAGCAAACAAAAATTATGTTGACCAAATAACGCAACACATTCAAACCGAAGACGATAATGTAACCATTTCACGAAACTTAGATATGAAAAATCATACCATTTTCAACGTAGGTAGACCTTCCGAACCTACCAGTGCAATAAATAAACGTTATTTTAAACGAAATATATATCGTCCAAAATTTCAAATATTTTTGGGTGCTAGTATTACTCCTTCTTCGACTCCTGGTTCGAGGTCAAATCCATCAAGTGCTATTCATTCAGTTCGTACTAATACAGATCACAATTTGCATTTTGTGAGTGCACCTCTTGTTGCTGGGAACGATTTTCTGTCTTTGCAATCCGATAGTATTCATTTGAGAGATGAGGTAACCAGCAGTTACATCGAAATAAGCGTAAGCGGACTTGTGAAAGTTACCAGTTATGACGATGAAGACAAATTACATATTGATATAATTCGTGTTAGTCAAGGAGAAACAGATAAAATATGTAAAACAACAGTAACACCCCCATTCGATTGCTTTAATTTAAACTGCATTGTTTTTCCTAATCCTTCTCGAGATGTGTTTCGCATACAATACAACTATGTTTCTTCAAATTCTTCGGTATCAATGAATATGAGCAGCGTCATAATTAAAGTTAAACAGCTTGAAGTGGGTGATCAACCAGAAACGTAATTGTATATCGTAAAATAAACAATGGACTTTAACCACATTAGTAGAAAATTGACTCAAGAACAAGTGAATGAATTGACAAATCTGTATCACACTTATCACAAACAGTATTGGTGTTATAAGAAAATGTTTAAAAAATTTAAAAGAATGGACTTAGCTCTAAAGCTGTCATCTGTTGTTTTTACTACAACTGGGGCCGTGGTTGGTTCTGTTACATTAAATCCGATTTTCTTGGCATCTGTTAGTGGTACAGGTGTTCTTTTACAGACAATAACGACGCAGAAAAATTTTTCCAAAAAAACTGAGTCTTGTAGATATGCTTATCAATCGTATCAGAAATTACTCAACAAGTTAAAATTGTTTTTAAGATCTGGTGATGTTGACGAGTTTTTCGAAAGAGAACTTGCTATGGTTGATGACCAAGTTGCTGATATATGTCCACCAATTTCTGAAAGCTATGAAAAATTACATGCTAAACGATTTGTTTCCACATGATTTCATATTTTTTACATAATGCATTACTAATTTTGTATGAAGGTTGTTTGGAAATGTCCAAATATTCTAAGATTTTATTTATAAAAAAATCTATCTTAGGAAACCTTTTACCAGTGAAGCTTTGTAGTTGGTTTTCCACGGTTGTCCAAATGTTCATAAATGCTTGAATTTCATCAGCAGACAATTCAAGACGTTGTAATTTATTTTTAACATAAGCAGTTCTACAGTAAACTGATTTACGTAAAACAACATTACGTGGGTTATAATCAATCCAGTCGTTTACAAAATATGGGTGATGAACTACACCACAGTTAATACAAGTTCTATTTCCATTTATAATTTTTATGTCAAGATTTTCACAACAATTTTCATCCATCTTTTTTTTATAATAGCATATATTTTTTTTAATTAATAATGACCATATGCAAAACTATCAATTCCATTAGAAAGAATATATCGTTTATCATCAAAACAGGAAAGAGACTTCTTGTTGATTTCAACGGAATAAATTTTGTGGTTTTCACTTCTAATTGATTTCATTTTATGAAACATTTGACGATTATTGAAGAGCGTGTTTTTGTAATCTTCGTGCTTTAACAGATTCCTCACAACATTTTTCTTAATTCCTTTTGCAGCTTTGCAACCTCTTTCATCGTTTGTGACGTAGCTGTACATTTTAGATCTAAGTCCAACAAATTCTACTATTGGCACACCTGTGGTTTCATCTTTCATCTTTCCAATTACTTTCTTATTTTTTAGGTCATAAAAGTTTGAGGTTTCTTTGTAACCACTGAAGTCGAATTTGTCTTTGTCAGCCCAAAAATCTTTGTATACGTCTTCTGTTTTTATATCATATGTTACTGAATCTGTATCTGTAAATAAGAGTTTTGCATTCTTACCATATTTCTCTCTAATGTAGTTGTAATGAAAATCATACATCAACGTTTTTGAAATATCGAGAATACACATTCCTACATAAGCAGGTCGGTTTAGGGTTAAAGATTCTTTAATTTTATGAACTGCAACAAGATTTTCATTAAATATTTTGCTGCTAACGTAGGTTGGTTTTGCACAGTGCTTTAATAGTTTTTCTGGTTCGTTGATCAGAGTAACATTGACATGTTTACGAAGATTTTCAATTGTTTTTCCAAACACTGAGTTGTTCATAAGTTTAAAAAAATCTTTCTCAAAGTCAGACTTGGTGGTTTTTCGATTTTCTGTATTGAAATCAATATACTTTTTTAACCAAGGTGATTCGTTAAATTCTAATACCCGATGTACTTTTGTAACTTTTAAGCCTAATTCAATATACTGCTTTAAGTTTTTGTACTAAAGAACATAACTCTTTTTTGACTTTAAATTAGGTATTAATTTTTTAACTCCTTCAACTTTTATATTAAACTGAGTTTGTAATTGTTTACAGTAGTCTGAAAGGAGGTGATGTTTAATTTCCATTTTTTCTGGAGCTAGTGGATAGTCATTATGACTATCATGAAGGTGTTCAGGATAGTCCAGGTCAACTTCTAGTATTAGTCCTTTTCCTTTAGGTAAATTTGCTAAATCAATTTCTTTTTCTGATAGCCATTTAAAACCACCCGTTGGTAAATTTTGGCTCATTGCCCATCCATATAAATTGTTTGCATCAAGATATGTAATATAATTTGATGGCTGCTTTGAATTGTAATTATTCATGTATTTGTTGTTAGCTTTAGCATATCTTTTAGAAATGTATGAAACTCCCCCTCTCACACCTTTTTCAATGAAAAGAAATTTGTCAATATCTGTCATTAATTCCAGTTTTATTTCAGTCATTTTAAGCATTGCATCCCATGATAAACCGGGAGAAGTAAAATAATGGCAAGGGTCTAATTCGTAATATTGAAGACAAGTCTTTCGAAATTTCTCAAATACATCTGCTAACAGCAAAACATCTGACTTAAGGTACAAGTCGTGGTATTGTCCCATGGATTCCAACTTGAAAGTAGTCCACACATTCTGCGCATGCTTGTAATCCTCATCGCTTATATCTTCATCGGTTAAAAGACTATAGAATTCCTTTTTTGGTGGGAGGTTTCTGTCGTCAAACTTATCAAAGCTGTTCATATAATCATAGGGATAAACTCCTTTTCTTTTCATTAGTTCTAGTTTTTCATCCTGAAATTCTTGTGATGTGTATTTTAAGTCAGAAAGTGGAACGTTCTTAACCAGAGTTTCTAATGAGCTACTCATGAATTAGAAGCTATCGATAAATTTTAAATGTTTGCCTAAGAAAAAAGCCATGTATTTTTCTAGATTGTTTGGAATTACTTTGATATCCTTTTCAAACTTTCCTATTTCTTGCATAATAAAATGTGAATCATAACCCCTTAAATTATGAAAGATTACTGGTATCTTATGAGTAAGTCTGAAGTTTCTATTACATTCATTATGTGCCGCCCCTCTGTATTTTCCTGTAACGTGACAATGATCTCTAACCCTTTTGTCTTCCTCAGAAAAGCCTTTTTTACAAATGTGGCATTTTGTAGCTGCTTGAAAGTTTTCTTCATCTTTGTTCGTTAAATCCATAGGTTGATTGAAATGTTCATTTTTCGTTTTTTCACAATAGTCAACTTCTTCCAACATAGCTTCCAAAAATTTATAAACAGCGTTTTTACCTCTATACAGTTGCATTGGTCTACTGAATTTATCGTCATAGCAACAAACTACCTTGTAGGAATAGCCGCAATCGATGTGTTTTTGGTATCTTTCTGTGTAGGACTTTTCATCATTTGGCTGACAGCTGTCAATCTTTTGAGTTATTGCTTCAAAATCAGCATATATAACAAAGGGAACTGGTAGTTGTTTTTGAAAGTTATTAAACTTCACCGAGCTACCTTTTTTGGGCATTTGTATTGCTTGCTTTCCATTTATAATTACGCAGTTTGGTGTGTGTTTGTGTAGAATTTCCTCGCTGCTAAAACATTGAAGACAATATCTGCAGAAATGTTTTCTGTGTTGGTGCTTGCTTTGATTATACATAAATCTATTAAAGTCTTTTATCCAAACATAATGTTGCTTTTCGTCTTCCATTATCAATAATAAATCGAGAGTTGTTTCAAAAACCTTTTTAGACACAAATAAAGGAAAGCGTTGCTTGTTTTCATAACCAATAACATTAATGCTGATGTTATTTTGTTCTTCAATTTTTGGTATTTGCTTGATAGAAACTGGAAACTCTATACCGTCATAATTTAGTGTGTCTACATATTTTTTGTAATAACTTATTCTTTCACGATTGCTTTTTACTTTCTCACTGTATACTTTAGCTAAATGACACCACCTAAAGCATTCGTTGTCTTTGTTTTTGATGTTAATTAGTCCTTTCTTAGCATTTCGAAGTTCTTCCGGTAATGCAATATAAGTTGATCCATGAAGAGGGGTATATTGAACTAAGTTAATGAAGTGCCCATCAACAGAAAATATAGACCATCCGGAACCTTCACTAAGCCAATTTCCAATTTTATTTATTATTTGATTGGATGCATTTTGTTGCATTTCACTCACATCATCTTTATTTAAGATGACAATTGCTCTGCTGTTAAAAAAAGCTGTCTTGGTTACTGCTTTGTCTTCTGTTTGTTTTTCAAATGTAATTTTAAGAATAATTGTTACTTTTAATCCTTTCATTTTAACCAGGTCTAACCGTAATTTATCTTGCACTACCTTCTCTGTTTCATTCAATTGTTTCAATGGGCTAAAATCAACAATATCTACATCATAAGATTTAGTATAGTTTTTCAGAGCAGTTTTGAGTAACTGCACTTTAATTACCCGTTTAGGAAAAAGATTTAAAATTTTTTGAAATGCTGCTGAAGCACTTGCTTTAATAGTTGGTGGTACGTAAACCATCAGCCAATCGGCAAAATCATTTATACGCTTTTGAACTTTACCAGCTGCATTAAGAGCTATTTTCTTTAAGGTTGGGGGAAAATTTCTAAAGGGTGACGGTTTTAAAGTAGAAACTCCAATATCTGGAACCACCTGATCTAAAATATTTGATTGGTTCATTTTTATTATAAGAGAAATATAATCTTTAAGTAATTTTTATGCTTAAGAAAATTTTGTCTGTAGTTAAATAAAAATGAATGATAAATTAGTCATTGAAAATCGTGAGTTTTATTTTCATCCAACACACAAAGCATACGCTGGGAGCATTGATGGATGCGTTGTTCATGTTGTTACTAGAGAACCAACATTTGGAAGCATAAATGAAAAAGGTTATTATGAAATCACTGTTGAAGATTACTGGAATAGAATCTTGGTTCATAATTTTATATGGGAATGTCATCATGGGCTATTAAAAAATGGTGAAAAAATAAAACACATTAACAAAATACGTTATGACGACAGATTAATGAATCTAAAGCTTAGAAGTTCAAATGAAATTATTGTAAAAATTTCGACAAACAAAAAGATAAGCTACGTTTAACTTGTTAATCAAGCATTTTCTTTGACTTCACTGGGATTCGAACCTGATCTTCTGTTTCTTTAACTTCACTGAGAATCGAACCTACTACGTTGGATTTTCTCCGACTTCACTGGGATTCGAACCTACTATTTTGGATTTTCTCCGACTTCACTGGGATTCGAACCTGGTCTTCTGTTTCTTGAGTGACGTAATTTCGCGGAACTGGTGCTTCCGCGGCATTCCAGAATGTTCTTTTCTTGAGTGACGTAATTTCGCGGAACTGGTGGTTCCGCGGCATTCTAGAATGTTCTTTTCTTGAGTGACGTAATTTCGCGGAACTGGTGGTTCCGCGGCATTCGAGAATGTTCTTTGACTTCACTGGGATTCGAACCTGTTCATTACTGTAAAAGTAAAGCGACGTGTTTATCCACTCGACCATCGCGTCTTGATCATTTAAATGGAAAAAACGCGTACTTTAACTAAATACGTGATTACGTCACAGACAAGCTTAATAAGCTGTTTGTATGAAAGAGAAAGGACATTTAGACGTTTACGTTGGTTGCAACAAGTTGATTAGAAGAGTGTGGAGCAGCTGCGATAAAATGATTAACAACTATTGGAATGAAAGTGAATTGCAAATCATCAGAGAGCATAAAAAGTATCATGAAGACATGTTAAATTACCTAGATGAGTTGGAGATAAATGGACCATTAAATATTGAACCAAACAAACCTTCAAGCAAGTTGCCGATTCCTTATAAAAAAAAAGAGAGACTTGTTGGCGAAAAGTTGCATGAATATTTAGTTCAAAATCTTTCCACTGCAGATTTTCAACCAGGGCTTATTGAACCGGAAGAAAAGACGATCAATTCGTTGACTGAATATTTAACAAAATGTGTTCAACATGAAAAGAACGTAAACAAGCAGTCTCTTTGCTTTCATGTTCGTTGCGGAAAAGCTTTGAACATTCTCCACGCATTATGGCGAGAAGAAAGAGCAAAAGGCTATATTTACAAAACATGGAAAGCATGGGTGGAAGAAAACATCAATATTGGTGATCGAAGTGTCAGAAAGAAGAGAGAAATTGCTGATTTGATCGGTAATTTACCACGATTTCAATTTCTGACTCTTTCATTTTCGGAAGTCTGTAACCTAAAAAGTGATATAAAAGCTATGTTGGATGCTTATCCTAACATTCGAGAATACTGGTCAAATACACCATAATTGTGATTATTAACTGATATCAAAAATATGTTATTTCGGGCTCATTGTTGTGTATTGTATGCTAGTCAGCTGTGGTGTTGTTATATCCATGAGAGCTATAGACGTCTTCGAGTGTTTTACAATGATTCTTACCGCAGTATTCATGGTATTCCTCGTTATTGCAGTGTCCGTCAATATCAAGTGGAGGCTAATGTTGATACTTTTGATGCCCTTGTTCGCAAACTTTTATTTCGTTTTATGAATCGTTGCCACAGGTCTACCAATGTGTTTGTTCACTCAATACTTCACTCTTGCAGATTTCGTTGTTCGAAATATGTTGCTCGCTTTATAGATTTGCTTAGTGTAAATGGTTTGGGAGAAGCTTACTGTTCTTCTCTGGCGCTTTAGAATTATTAATGCATGACTGTAAACTTTTTTTTGTGTGTGTGTTTCTTTTTTTTTTCGTTTTCTATGAGCGCTTTTGAGCTTGACACAAATAAATAAATAAACAAAATAAAAGTGATTATTGAAATGAATAAAATGCTATTGCAGTGTTTGTTGACAGCCACACCTCCCAAACACAACTTATTTGTAGTAGCTGTTCATGAAATAGGTCATTGTTTAGGTTTAACCCATTCACAAAGTACAGATTCTATCATGTATTCTACTTATAAACACGAGTGGTCAAAAGTATCAAGTGATGTTCTATCAAAAGAAGACATTGAAAGAATACAAAAGGCGTACGGTAAACCCAAAGTGAAAATATTTGATAGCAATGGCTTTACAATTAAAGTGAAACCTATAGAAAATGACAAAATCAAACTAATTATTGAAAAGATTTAAACACGACTGAAGCGAAATTATGAGCACATGTTGGTTACATGTGACAAGCGCTCAATTGCGAGTTTAATACCTCCTACTAACATCGGGAGGGGGGACTGAGAACCACGATTTAAAAAAAAAATTGAAACACAAGGACGGTTTCAGTGCATTTTAAGTCATTTTGTTTCCAGTGCATTTTTGAGAGTCAGGTGACCTGCTTTGCACTGAACGATTTTTATTGAGAATGGGCCGACTACAGTGCAGTCACGTGACCTCTCTTAATTTGAGACTCAAGGACGGTTACAGTGCAGTCACGTGACCTCTGTGCACCGAACACGCCATATACATAACTACTCTATTATGCGCCTGGACTTTTATGCACCGGGACTTTTAGGCGCCAGAGGTGAAAAAATTTTTTTCCAAAACTTTTTTTCAAAAAAAAACTTTTTCAAAAAAAATTTTCTGAAAAAACGAGCTTTTCCAAAAAAAGTTTTTTGTTTCAAATAACAGTGTTTTTTTTTCAATAAAACAGTTTTTTTTACAATTTTCACGTAAAACTTTTCATCTATAGTTTAAATTTATTACGCTATCTACATTCCCTTCAATAAAAATAAAAAGATAGACAAAAGACGTATCAAGAAGAGCTATCTCAGTAGTGCACATAGTGCTGTCGTCGAGGGTAGCCCTCCGACCTGTCATTTAACCTCATTCTTAAGAGGGTTTAGGTCACTGACAAGGAACTCTGGGGAGACTCAACAATTGGACCACACCAAATGTCTGAGCCAAAACTCAGAAGTCAACGACAGAGAAAAAGGAAAATGGGCCCGGCAGTCACCTTTATCAAAACTTCTAACTTCGCCCTCTGCCGACAAAAAGAATTCGTATACAGCTTAAACATTGTACACAAACAACGCTCTCTCATTGATCCTTTTTCGCCAAGGCTTTTTTCTATAGCTGCTCCTTTGCGTGCACTCTCTATTCTGACAAATTTTTTTGACAAATGTCAGATGAAAAGCATCGAAGATATTAACGTTTTAATCAAAGTAAAACTTTTTTGTTGGAAAAACCTTTTGTTTTGGAAAAAGTTTTTATTTGAAAGAAAATTTAAAAAAAGCTGTTTTTTTGAAAAAAAAACTGTTTTATTTGAATCCAAAGAATTTTTTTTGGAAAAAAATATTGGAAAGTTTGGAAAAAATTTTTTTTTGCCTCCGGCTCCTTTTTCTTTCCATTGAATTTGGTAGCCGTGGCCTTTGTTTTTGTGCTCCCAAACTCGTTTTGATAATTTGATGGTACTTTCTCTAGGCGCTGGTATCGAAACGAAGAGCTGTGGTTGTTGAAGCGTTTTTTGAAAGCAGTTGAGCACGAGCCGTAATCGTGCCTGAAAAGCTGCCTAATTTACTAGGCCACCATCACGTCAGGAAACAAGAGTTACGACTACTACGGCTCGTGCTCATCTGCTTTAAAAAATCCTTCAACAACCATAGCTCTTCGTTTCGACACCAGCGCCTAGAGAAAAGTACCATCAAACTATCAAAACAAGTTTGGGAGCACGAAAACAAAGGCCACGGCTACCAAATTCAATGGAGCGTCATTAAAAAAGCTTTTCCATACCGCTGTGGTGCAAAGACATGCAGCTTCCGTTGTTTGGCAGAAAAGCTGCAAACCATCAGAGCGAAACCAGAAGCACTGCTTAACAAACGCTTCAAGAGAATTTCAAAATGCAGGCACGAAAACAAATTTTTGCTAAAAAATGTTGATTAAGCCTTACGTGCTTGCGAAACTCCCCTTTTGCGGATAAATTATAAACCCACTGGCAGTGCTATTTTGAGTTTTCGTATGAGACGTTTTTAGTGCTTTAACCCCCTACCTTTCAAATTTAATTTAAAGGAAGTTACCAATTATGAGTGACTCAAATTTGAAGCGTAACCGACGACAAATCCATCATGAGTATTATTATGTAAACACAACGTTGTCCGCCTTTTAGCTCAAAAATTCTACAACAGACGTTTCTTAGCATAGTTAACAAATGTTTCGAGGCCAGACAGACACGATATTTTGTTAATAACCGCTATCAAATCTATGTTTCAAGTGTAACTAATCAATTTTGTTTTTTATATGTGTTGTTTAAAAGTTCTCTGCTGATGATCCCGTAAGGGTGAAACAAACTGTTAAGGATTTCTAAATTTCACTGTGAATAAAATTATAATTTGCTCTGACCTCTGATCTTTGAGCTCTGTTCACTTGGAGATGCCAAAAAGAACAGTTAAAAAAAGTTAGCAAGGTGAAATGCTTATTGAACAAATTATTGAATTAAAATTGAACGTGTCATTGGCGCCGCTAATAATGGTCAGAGATGGGCACGCGCTACTTCAAAAGTAGCGCCGCTCCCGCTACTTGCCCTAAAAAGTAGCGTCGCTACCGCTACCCGCTACTCGTCTTCAAAAGTAGCGCGCTACCGCTACTTTACCACGAAAGTAGCGGCGCTACCCGCTACTTTGAACAACGTGTAAATTTTTTTTCGCAGTTACTTATGAATAATTGGGTATATAATGGAATAATTAAGATAAATTAGATCATTATAGACTGTCTTTTGAAAAGCGTACCTGAAAAACTATATGTTTTTTGAAATCAAAATATTTTGGGTTTGGGCTGAGTGTTTTTATATTTCTACGTACGGTACTTTCAACCTCATCTGCTCTCAACCCTGGTTGGAATATAAAGTGACGTAAATTAAATTAGGTATAAAGTGGCATATCTATTTTGGTTTATTTAAAAGTTAACTTTTGTTTTAAAGTAGATCATTATTATTAATAACCGATCAGTGGTGGAGTAAATAGAGCGTATGCTACTGAAGCGTTAGACTCGAGTTCGATTCCTGGTCGGGTCAAACCAAAGACTATTAAACGTGGTATTCACAGCTTCCCTGCTTGACGTTCAGCAATTAAAGGGACAGTATGAAACCTACGCCAAGTGTGGTAAAACATCAGCAATACACTGAAAACAATTTAATGAAATATGCGCTGCGCTATGGCGACGCGTTTCGACCTTGCTCAAGTCTCATCAGGCGGCAATTACACAATATATACATCACATAAAACATAATACACACATTGTGCGATTGAGTTAAAATTCAGGTAGAAAATTACTACAGTATACGTAGGTGGCAGCTTGACTCGAAGACCGAAAGGTCCCTTTGCTATCTCCAGGCCAAAGCAACTAGATGAATAAAATGTAATCACAGTTAAGCATATACGGTAAGAAAAACCATTAAAATCAACTATGGCAATATAGAAAAGATCAAGAGAACGCCATTGATTATCTGCAAATGAGTTAAATCAGATAATGCTCTATAATTTTTTTTATTTTTGCTAAGGCTAGCGTTGCTCCAAATTTTTTTTTTTAATTTTGAGCAAAACAGAGTTTCGTGCTTTTTGTAAAAGTAATATTGTTCTTTCAAAAAAAAGTATCCCATAAATTATTAACGACATTTTTGTGATCAAAAATAGAGCGCTTATATTCTTAAGATCAGTAGTTCTCAAACCTTTTTTCAAAGCGATCCAAAGTTATTGAAAAAGTCAAATGTGTGACATTCAACGAGCCATTTTTGCAGAAAGTGAGATAAAGACCAAAAAAAAAAAAGGTTTTCATTTCGGGAATCCACATGTTTCAGCGGGTTTGCTGAGTCATTTTTTATTATTACTTTATGGTTTTATTCATATTTCAACCTTTATGGATGTCTACAAAAAGAAACCAAGCAACCCAAAAGAATTTTCAGGCTACCCAACTTTGGGTCGAAGCCCATAGGTTGAGAACCATGGATTTAGATTGCTCAAATTACAGCTATGCTTCGAAATTTTTCGTTAATTATATTTTATGCTTATTGTTGAAACAAAAACAAACACAAACTCTTAATCAACCCTGAACATTGCTTTGCAAACAAACAAACAAACAAACAAAAAAATGGTTTGACAGCAACAACAAATCACAGTAACAAAACTTTCCAAAATTTTTTTCAAAGTTTATTTTTTTGTTTTGTTTTTTTTTGTTTGATCATCAACTAAAATAAACCTTGCTGATTTGTTTACTTAAAATTGACGGAAAAAGCTACCGCATTTCGATGAAGACCTTTTTTTGGTTTTCACGTAAAATTAATGAAAAAAATTACTGCATTTCGTTGTTTTCAAACCGCAACCCCCAAAAAATCTTTTTTGTGCCCCCTCCTTACAAGCACACTACTCTGTTGCCGGGCCAGCCTTTAACTGTCTAATGCAGCCTAAGCAAGCGCAAGTCTCTAATCCGGTGCCTAACTGCATCTTTGCAATTTTTTAGTTCGCTTTTTGCCTACAGACCTATTATCAGTTTAAAATAACTAACCTATAGCTGTAGTAGACTTAGGCTATACGCTACTCCTGTTCAGATACAACTGCTATCGAACCACGGCAATGTGGATATAGTTTAGCTCAGACTTTAGATGACAATAATCACCCGTACAAATCTATAGTTGGAAATAGCAAAACGTAATAAATTCATCATTACAACGTAACAAACAAAGTTATTTCGGCATTCTCACCCTTACTAACAATTTTGTAAACCAAATATACCAATTACTAATGTATCTTTTTTGATTTCATTAAACATATTACAATAAGCACGTGAAATAAGTAGCGGATAGTTCATTTTCTAAAAGTAGCGGTGCTATCGCTACCGCTACTTGCCCTAAAAAGTAGCGTCGCTACCGCTACCCGCTACTCGGTTTGTATAGTAGCGGCGCTACCGCTCCCGCTACTCAAAAAGTAGCGGTAGCGCCGCTACTACAGTAGCGCGCTACTGCCCACCTCTGATAATGGTCACACCTCCTTGGGCAGAATTTTGTGGTTTCATCTTCATAATGTATAATAGACTGCAAAAAGTTAAATTTGAAAGATAGCGGTACTACATCGTTACAGAAGATAGCGGTTGTTATTTGGCTGGCTCGATAACTTCTCATTGTAAAGTTCTAAAACTTGGAAGTATGAGCAGCAAAGGTCTCGTATCAGGAGCGTTGCCAGAAATCTACAATAGGGGGGGCTGTTTCGAGGGTCTGGGGACGGAGGTCTCAGCGCTCAAAAATTTTGTATGTTTTTGCAAAAATAACTTAATTTTAGGCCTATTTTGATAAAAAATAAAGCTTTCAAAATGTGGCAAAGAAATTACCAGTGCAAAAACATGATTAAACTAGTTGTATAAATGGGCAATGGCTCTGTGGGAGGTGGCTATTAGTGAAATTTCAGCTCTCTTATTTCCAAGTTGATACCGTAAATCATAAAATCTTATAATTCAATGAAACTCACAAGGAGTAAACCACTTCGCCTATATTTAATAGACAAAAATAATCGGTGGGGGGCGAATGGAACGATATTCGAGTCGAAGTGATTGGTAATTAACTAATACTGAATAGCCCCCCCCCCCCCCCCCCCCCTTACTCCTAAGCATATTCTTTTTATGAAACCTATATTCAGCATATTTCAGCTAGCGATCAAATTTGATTGCTTAGTGTCGGCAATTTTTCAAAGTTTTTACTGATTTGTGATTCATATTTTTGGCAAATCAGCGCCCCCCCTCCCTTCTCAATCAATGTTTCAAAAGATGCTTTGAATCATTTTTTAGTCTATTCTAGTCTGCTAAACATTGGTTCGATTGATATCATAAAATGGTGTCATTTCAAAATAGTGACACCCGAGGCGAGCCGCCCCCCCTTAGCGACGCCACTAGTACATGTACAGTTGCTCCTAAAACTGGCTATTTTCATGACAAAACAAAACTCTCCAAGGCAAGTCTTCGAGTGATTTATGATTTACTACTATAAACATTGCAGTAGGCAATGCATCTTGCTTATTGGGCCAAGTACTTTCAAAATTTAACACGAAATGCAAGGTTTTAGACGTGTTTTGGAATTGGCCTGTAAGCAAGTGGAGGACTGAAAATTTTAACTTTTTCAATTAGCTTTTAATTCTAAAAATTAGTTTTTTAAAATGGCTTTAATAACGTGCAAAATGTTATCCAAATGGCATTAAAACACCTATTTTTCCAAGAAATAAGAAAAAAATTTATACTTGCCATCATTTTCTTGCCTTGTGTTTTCGCCTTATTTAAATACTGCAAAAGCGCCTGGTATTCAAAATAACTTTACTACAATAACTAACGACTTGCTAGGCTTAAGCATCAATACTATTATTATTACACAATCCTTATTATTACGTCCATACGTAGTTTTATTACGTAGTTTTATTACGCAATACGTAGTTTTATTTTAACCGTATGCGAGCAATAATCCGCAATACGCATAATTAATCCACATTCTACAATACGCATAATTTTTAGATCTAACTTAATTTTCAAGCCTATATAGTTTTGGCTTTAAATCATTTTTTGGGTTCGGGCTTATGTTTTCGAGTTTGGGCCTGTACTTGTCGGCCCGTTTGCAGCTCTGATATGCGATACTATGTCATGTTAGTCGTGAGATTTGATGCTGATTGCTTTTGCTTTATTTGAAAAAAACAACTTAATTTGTGTTTTATCAAGTACGAAGGAAAAATGAGAAAAAACGCAAAAAAAACAACAAAAAAACAAGCGTAAAAAAATTAAGCAAAAAAAACAACGTTTTTTTACATCTCTAAGCTAAAAAAAACAATTAGTTGCGTCATAAAGCAGTACTGTAAAAGCTTAATTTTATGGTAAATTTTCAATTTTATGAAAATTTCAGTTTTTCCGCCAAAACTGTTTAATCCACAATTTTCCTATTGCGCCAGGATATAAGGTGTTACTGTTTTAACGCAATGGATGGTTTTGGGCTAAATTCAGCATTTGTAAAATAATTTTAAAATGTCAATAAATAAATTAAAAAATACTGTAATAACAACAAGACAGTTATCATGAAACATATTTTTTATTCAGTTTCACTATGTGCTGTGTTGTTGTGCAATGTTTACTTTACTGGAAGCGCTCAGCATCCACATTCCTATGATACTAAGGATGGGAGAATATTTACGATTGCGAATGGGAGACTTAAATTTGGTGAAGCTGTACAAGAATGTCGAAGGCAAGGAAGAACACTAGCCACTGTCAGAGCCAGAGATATAGAAGGTGTTAGATACTTCCGTGTTCCCTGGGTTGTAAGAAAACTGATCGAAGAGCTTGACCGTAAGTCTACCATGAAGTATCCGAGTAACAAAAAATATTATCCTAGTTTTTAAATTGTAGCAGTATAAGAGCAGACTGAAAAAAATTATTTCAAGAGAGTTCAGAACATATAAATAAATATTACAATGAATGAAGCTTGAAAGGAACTGATTTAAAAACGTGCTTGATGACGTATATTACAACTCAAAATAATGTGTCCCATATAAAAAAAGTAAAAGGTTAAAACTTTAGTCCTTTTTACGTGCAATTGGGATCATCAATCACCAGAGGAGCCTTTTTGACGTGTGGTGTACTGTATTATGATATTATGAATAGTGAATAGCATACCAAAGCTGAAGAAGATGTGTGGAAGACTAAATCTACTATCAGTAATGTTAAATGCTCCGCTGAATTTGGCCAAAGCTAACGTGATGAAAAAAGAACAATTTTGAAAACTTTACAATTCAAATGTTGCCGCAATAAGCACAAAACTTGCAAGCAAAATCAAGTCAATTATAAATAGTGTCGTTTGTAAAAGTCTGCGAAATTTCAATTAATGAAACTGCAGTTTCAGAAAATATTGGAATGACTCTAAACTTTGGCAACAAAAATCAATAAATTTGAAGAAAAACTGGAAGCTATAGAAAATATTTTCTTAGGTCGTTGTTAAAAAGCTAAAAGGGCATTTCGGTCGGAAATTTTTTGCTCGCTTTTCTCTCAAAAAATTTGACAGATCTGAAGATTACCTTCACCAAATTTGAGCTTTCTACCACCTTCTGTTCCTGAGATTGTTGTTGGTGCGCATATTTATCCTCCTATCACCGGACAGCGTCAGACGCTAACTGTTCGACGATCCGCACACTTTTCATGACCTTGACTACTTCGTGCTTGGAGGAATCCACACCTGCTTAGGAGTTTTCAGATATCAAATGTTCCAGTGGATTTCTTCGAAAACTTGCTCACTGAATTCGTTGCTTGTTCAAAGCCACCAAGTAGAGATAATCATTGTATAGCGTCTTATCTAAGGAAGCAACAACGCAACTAGGGTGGGGGTTGAACCCATATCATGCGATCAGGGTCATCGTTAAAACGACGCCTTTACCCATTCGGCCACGCTGCCAACAGATTGGATATAACAGATTAAATTTCCCCTAAGAAAGACTTTTCCCCCTTAGAAATTCTGCCTGGGTTACCCATTAAAAAAAATTTAAAACTTGCTGCATTTTCCTGATTTTCAGTAAACATTTGCGGCAGAATTATTGTCAAACAAAGTTAAGGTTTAGAACTTAAAATTGACTGATTTTTAATAAACGCATAAGCCAGTTTCCGACAAGTTAATTTTCTGTTCTGTCACAATATTGAAAAAATGGCAACATTGAAGTAAGTGGAAATTTTCAAATTGGTAAGAATCTAAAACCCCAAAAGAAAAGCAGTCAGAATCAATACACTCGAGTGACTTTCCTTTTTTTGAGTGTGTGAGTTTCAAAGTTTTCGGAAACCGTAATGAAAGTTTAATCGTATTTTCCCTTGTGAGGTCTATTTCTACTTTGCGTATTCCGAACAATCTCAAATACATAGAAAAATTAAAATCGGAAATCACTGAAGCGTGTTGATTCTGACTGCTTGTCTTTTGGTGTTCTAAACTCTTCCTTTCGAACTGCAATATCTTGAAAGCGGGAAGGCGTAGAAAGGAAAAATTTTGTTGAGAATGTATTACAGACTTATCCAACATTTTGGAAAAAAGTGAAAAACTTGACTTCAATGCCATTTTAGAGAAAAAATAATAAATAAAACAGATCCTATCGCCGAATTTGAACAGACTTGAGGACAGCAACAGCCCAAGTCAAGTTGCGTTACAAATCAAAACTACTGTAATAGCATGAGGCCATGCATGTTTACGCATGGTGTTAAAGAAGGTGATGATTCGGCTTGGGAAAAATGAGAAAATTCTAGCTAATTTTATGAGTTTACGAGGGCTTAAAAATCGACGAACAGTACAGCATGGGTTTTATTGATATGCATCGCCTACTACCACAACCAATCTTCAAAGATATATTTTGGAGGGAAAAAGACCGATCATAATTTAATGCGCTTATTTCGAGTACAAAATTAGACACTTTGGCGGTTGGACAAGATCGTGGTAAGTATCGCACTCGAATTCAATTCGTACTGCGTTCTTTCATTAGTTTTGTTCCGAACCTTGCGTTTGAGTCAGGTTCGCGTAGTGATGCCAGTCTGAGAGATAGCAAATCGAAGTGCTAAAAGGAAGGATACACCTCGAAAGCATGCTTGCCGGACAGCGTCAGGGTGTAATTTCTTATCGGATATTTAAACATTTCATTGCGATGAGTAACTTTGAGTCGAAGGAATTATTCCGAAACTGCTGAGAAGTTTCTGGTTCTTGAGAATTTTTTCGATTTATTATCAATTTAATTTGCTGCCTATTTAATGCTGCCTAGAAAAGAGAATCATCGCAAAACAACTTATCTCAGAATACAACACATGATTATGGTGCGGAATACAACAACCTGGCAATCAAGCAATTACGGCGGTAGTAAACTACACTTTCACCAGAGATGGAGTCCTCGAGAACACATTTTAAAGTCCTTGACCTTGGAGGTCAGGTCCTTGGCCTTAGCCTCGAAGCCTACAAGTTCTCGAAACTGCCAGGTCCTTGGCCTTAGCCTCGAAGCCTACAAGTTCTTGAAAATGCCCTGCCTCAAAAAACATTTTTTTTTTGAGAAAACCTGAAATTTCGCAGAAAATTTGCAATGCTTTTGCAAGAGGACCTTTTTTTTTGGAGAAAATCTGCGCGTTGTGTCCTTGATTCTTGGTCCTGGCCTCGAGCATTCCCTTGGCCACGAGAGGGTCTGTCCTCGGAAAGTCGGTGCTTGGTTTTGGACAATACTTGTTCTTAAATGTACTTGTACTTAAATAATTTACCCTTACCAACTTCAAAAAGTGTTAAATGCTTGGGTGTTCATCTCAATTCTTAAATAAACTTGCACGACCATACCACAGCAACCGAACATAAAGTATCTCAAGCAGTTGGAATAATGTTTAAACTGAAACATTTCCTTCTTCAATCTGCCATGATCAAATTGTACTACGCTTTGGTTCACCCTCACTTATTATACGGCTTGATAAAATGGGGACAAACTTTTCCTTCTTATCCAACAAAATTGAGCACCCTTCAAAATAAAGCCATAAAACTTTCTTGCGGCGGCAGCTATTAGGATCATGTTACTCCTTATTTCAAAGAACTTGGCATACTTAAATTACCAGATTTACGCAACCTTGAAACTGCTAAATTTGTGCATCTACATTTTCTAAAAAAACTACCTCCAAAACTGTCTAATATCTTCGTTAAAACAAGTAAAATCTCGACTCGACTAACCAGATCTACCGGTGTATTTAATAACCTCTCTCTTTACATACCCTCATTTCAAACAGCAAGACTTCAAAGATCCATTAAATAAAAAGGTGTCAAGGTTTGGAATGCAATCTTTACAAATATCCAAACTGAAACTCCAAGGTTATTTAAAACTAAACTTAAGAAACATATTTTGGTAACTACAATCAATGACTCAGTGCCATCACAATTTGTGACTTCTCGTCGCTCAGATTTTTTGAATTGGTAAATAGTAAGTTAGTAATTACTTAACCTCAAGGGTGGCTGCTTGACTTGAAGACCGAGAGGTCTATTCATGGCCATCCCTGCTGCCTGTGTGTTTGTGTACACTTGGAATATTGTATTGTTTGTTTTTTTGCCAAATGAAGTATTTATTGATTTGCTGGTATCCATAGATACATAATACCACGAATAAACTGAAATGAACTACTAATATTATTATTATTATTATTATTATTGGTGTTTTTTGCACTGAACTGAACTCGGATTTTTTTGGGGGTTCTTGACCTTGGCCTCGAGCTTTATGTCCTCGACTCCACCTCTGACTTTCACCCTCTAAGCCGCGTGCCATCTACAAAAATAGTTTGGAGTGGTCTTTACACAATTGGGTAAATCGCGTATACAAATCAGAAAAAAAGTGGTCCCATCATAGTGGACCCCTGAGGCACTCTTATTATTAGACTTGATAGTTGAGTTTTTATTAGTTATGAATATTAATGTCGTGTTAGGTTCTTCGGAAAAGACCAAAACAAACTGTTACTATTTCTCTAATGCCAATGAAATATTGTGATCAAAAAATCAACTGCATCAAAAGCTTTATTTAAGTCGAGCAGCCCCAAAACATTAGTAAAGATTCGATTTTTAATGCTTTTGTAGGAAGAGTTAATAATAAAATGCAACGCAAATCACATAAACTGCTCAATACGTTGCGGTGAGGATATGATAAGCATTTATACAATTTGCTCTTCTGCAATAAACTGTGCTAATTTTCGAGAATTTTGTCGAAACGAGAGTCCATTCCGAGCAATCATGATATGTTCACATCTCTAGTTCCAATATAACTGGTTAATCGTGTTGAATACATAAACGGCTGAACAGGGTTGAAAATTGGGATATAGAAATTGAAATGCACGCTTATGCATATCGAATATCGCTTTTTGCTTTGATTTTATAAACATTTTGGCTGATAATTGTTTTGGACTAATGAGAAGCTTGGTAAATAGACTGTCTTCTTAAATTAGAAGTCATTGCGAATAGACTTCTTAAATAATTTAGTCAAAAACAACAGCCAAAAGACTGTAGAGCATATTTATAACTTCTTAAATAATAAATTTCTTAATATTCTTATAATAAATTTCTTAATATTCTTATAATAAATTTCTTAATATTCTTATAATAAATTTCTTAATATAATAAATTTCTGAATATTCTTCTTAATATTTTTAAGTAATAGACTTCTTAAATAATTTAATCAAAAACAACAGCCAAAATACTGTAGAGCATATTTATTGAGACGTTTCGGTTATTTCTTCAAACCATTGTCAATCTAAAACAATGCTTCCCAAAATGCGACCCGCACAAGAAGTTTTGCTTTTTTGTACTTAGCATGTTTTGAATATGTAATAAATCATAATCTTTTATGCAAAATAAAATATTCAAGCATGTGTTGTGTACTTTAAATCATAGAATCTTCAACGAAAAAAAAATATTCAAGTTGCTCATTGCGTTGTTCCGCAGCAGCCAGACATGGGCACGATCTTGATGTTTAAGATCAGATTGTGATCTTAAAGATCAAGATCGTGATCTGATCTTGATCCTCAAAACACATTATTTTAATGATTTCGGCCCGAATGACAGAAATTTCCTCGTTCAGATTAATAACGAGAATTTACTAAGAGGCGCTACCGAACGAAATACTCGTTAAAAGAAAGAGGTTATTTTTACACGTGCATCTGAAGCTCTGTAAGTTGGGTAACATCATTGTCGCTCGCTAAGTTACTTGGATCAATTATGAGATACAACTCGAGTAAAAGACGTCACATTTTTCTCGCCAACTTAAAGGAGGTGAAGCATCCAGCTGAGATTATGTGCAAAAATTAAAGAAAAATCAAAAACATTTCCCCCCTAAATTTCAGCTTTCTACGATCTATAGTTTCAGAGATATTTCATTTCAAAGTTGAGAGATCTCCCCAACAGTGTTACCAGTTAAAACTTTATTTTTCCTAAAATGATGTTTTTTGTAATCTTTCACATTGGTTTGAAAGGTCTTGAATGCAAGGCTTAAGCATAAATTAGTGTTGCAACAAAAATACTTTTACAATTTAAATAGTATATCCCAGTTCCTAGAAAATTAGATCTTACATGGCAACACTGTTGGGGAGATCTCCCAAGTTTGAAATGAAATATCGCAGAAACAATAGATCGTAAGAGCTGAAATTTAGTGAAGAAATGTTTTAGATGATTCTTTAATTTTTGCCCATAATCCCAGCTAGATGCTTCACCTCCTTTAATGAAGAATTTGAAGCAGTTTTTTAAGCATGCAAGAAATCTTTCTCGAGAAATTTAATGGCAAAATGTTGAAAACTCAAGTGTCCCGAATAATAATTTTGAATGCCTGAGATATAATTACTTGTTGTGTTTTAACGTGTACATGACTGATTTACTACTTTTGCCGCTTTTTTGATTTAGAATATTCGAGATATTCTAGATAATTCCTTTCTAGTATATTCTGCTATTTTCTGCAGTTATCGATTGTTTGGGTTGTTTACGACTTCTTAATTGCTATATTTAGACATGAAGTTTGTGACGTCATAATTATGTCAAAGTTTGTTTATCGTAAGCTCATTTATTTTTTCTATTGTGACGTATCTTGGATTTTTCTGGGATTTGCCATAGCTTTTGTCGTAGTATAAATAGGCGGGTCGTATTCTATTCTATTATTCTAATATTCCAAGAGTGGATGATTTTAGATATTAGTTTCGTAGGCAGTTAAGCCGAGCTTGTGTATCTGGGGTTGTCTCGTATAGCTGTTTAGTGAGAAGTGTTAGTGGAGCGATTTTGCTCAGTGAGAGGGGTTTTGTGTTTTAATCTTAAATAAAAGTTTTAATTTAAGATTGGTGTGCTGCTTTCTGAGATTCGTAAAACTAAAGGAACTATCAATTGACATTTTTGTCGTTCTCTAGTTTCAGTAGACGTGGACGATTCTAGAGATTAAAGGTTGTACTCTAGCCAAGTATCAACGATCGCGACATCCAGCTAAAGCGAAGTTTTGTTGAAAATTAATTAAAATCGTCACTATAGACTGCAAAGAAGAAAGAAAATTACATCGAGAACCGTTTGCTGCTTCGACTGATAAAGAATTATTGAGTAGCGCCACTTGACAAAAATAGCAATACACTCTTAAAACAAATTAAAAACAATGCCAGTCTCGGCAGCAAAATAACCCAAAAACAAACGAAAAAGAAAATCAAATCAATAAAAGAAACTAAATTTTGGGCTGATTCAAAACGATAAAATTTTGAGGTTTAGCGTTTGCGAGCGAAATTGCTCCTATTCCAAGATTATTGAGCGTTGTTGCTCTGCGCAAGCAATTGAGAAATTTTTTCGGCAGAAGCTCAACTTTAAAAAAGCTTGCTTTTTTCCTCTTCTGCAATTTTACGATATGGAAAATCGGAAAAAAAAAATTTTGCTCAAGCAGACGAAGTATTAGGAATTAAACAGTGTTACAAACATAGCCGTTTAAATTGGCATCGATGCTCTCAAAATTTTAAAAAGATCAAGAACAATGAGGCTGAAAATTGGTAAAAAATTAAAAACAGCCAGTCTCAACTCAAGATTTTCCAAATCTAAAAAAGAAGAGTATACTTCAACTCAGTGTTGCCGGAACGGGGATGGGGGGCAGGTGCCCCCCCTGCCCTTTTACCAGGAGGGGCAAGGGGGGCAGTACTGCCCTTTGCATTTCAGTACGATAGTAACGAAGCAAACGTTTGCTAATCTCAAAGCTCGCCTTTCCAAAGCAGGATAAATTTAATTGTTTATGAACAATAGATCTAACAGCTAATTCAAGGGTTTGTGAGCACTAGACCCGACAAATCACCCAATTGTGCACTACAGCATTTAACACAGTAAAAAGTTAGTAGCAACTTGAAGTAGGCTATACTACACTGTACGTTTTTTTTTTTGCTGCCTCGTGAAAGCTGATCAATTGGATGAAACTTAACTCTTATCCTCCTAGCGTTAGTTTAAACTGATGGCACGCGAAAGCGTACTGGAGTTAGCCTACAAGAAGCATTTGAAGAATTAAAGTTTAGTGGTTTGTCTACCAAAAGAGCCCTTTCTAGAAGGAAAACGTAATAAAAATTTTTGTCGATTCAAATCACGTTGCAGTACAATTTTCATTTTCTAAAAAAAATATCTTTCATTATAAGCAAAATTACTCTCCATTGATTGACGCTAAATAGTTCATTGAAATCAATAATAACAAATTGCGTGTGTTAAATGATTTCTAAATAACGTACCGATAAAATAAAAAAGCAATCTTGTGGAATATATTTGGTTAGCCTGTGAGCTGTGACACACGATTTAGTTCCATTAGTTTAAACTTACGCTACGAAGATATAGAGTGCTACAAAATTTCAAATTAAGAACTCAAGGATCAATGTCTGTAGGCCTCAGGCCAGCGCCATCACTACGGCGGAGCCAGGGGGCTGTGCCCCCTAACGGATGCTTGTGCCCCCCATTTAGGTTTACTCAAAATACTGTTTTTGGAACATTACTTAGTGGCAAGGCAACACACAATGATGGAAAAAGGAATAAGTACGTTCAAACATAATTCTCCTTTGACGTTTTCTCGATTTTTTGCAAAATTGCAGGCAACCAACTGCTGTGTCACATAAATCTGACGCAATATTCCGTCTTAACACGCCTTTACGGATATGTCGCCAAAGATAGATGTAAGCCTGAAGAATCTGATCCATTTTTTTTTCAAAGACCAGCAGTTTTGATTTTTAGAGCACACTCAAGATTTTGAGGTCGCAGTCAGTGGCACAATCAAGGTGAAGGGGCTTAAGCCCCCTTAGCTAACTCACTTAGAAAATTCTACCTTAAAACGCAAGCGTTTAAACGTATTTTAGACTTGACCTGAAGTAAGGAGGGGGTTGAAGGTGCTAAGCAATTTAATTTTTTGAAATTACTTTAAAACTTTAGCTATTGAGTTATTCATATGGCTTCAAAAAGCGTGAAATGTGATTAAAATGGGGCTAAATTGCTACTTTTTTGTGGCAAAATCGCAAAAATCGCGTAGTGGCTGGAGCTCCGCCCCAACCCCCTTCACAGTCACTAAATATTTAGTGACTATGTCCCGTTTCTGACACGTTTGAGTTATATGTTTAGCACTGGGGCTAAATCAGGCAGTTTTTGTGCAAAAAAGAAATTTAGTTTTGGTTCACTCCTCTTAGCAAAATTTTGGTTGAACGTCTGATAGCATTCATTGCTCTAGATTGATTTTTTAAGCGACTATGGGCCGCAGCGAAAGGAGCTAAAAAACTCTGCCGACCTTATTTCAAAATTGCGCATAGTTGCAGCCGTACGATCTGAAGATTAGTTTTTATATGCTAATTTTGGTGCCCCTCCACTTTTGGCTAGTGCCCCCTCTCTTCATTTGCTGTGGCGACAGCACTGCCTGAGGCCCAGCGCCAAGGGGGCATTCCGGGGCCGTGCTTCCCCAAATGAGAACTGTGCCCCCCTAAGCGAGGATTGTGCCCCAAAGAAAGTAACAGGCTCGATGTCATTGGAGTGCTGTTCGAGGCTTGAGACCCCCAAAATATTGATCATCGCGCCAGAATTCGTGAGCAAGAACCGTTCTTTCGCAGATTCTGCGGTGAAGAATTTTTTTTGTTTTTTTTTATGGTCGTCACTCACGAATTCGAGGGAACAAAGTTTTTGTGCCCCCCAAAAAGATTATTAGTGCCTCCCCGTCACGCTACTCTGGCGCAAGAATTTCAATTTTCTAAGTTTGTTTGTAGCCCTAGTTGGAACGAATGACGCTGACGTTACCAGAGGCGAATCCAAGTGATCCGGACCCCTGCTCAAACCGGATTAATATAAGAAAAACTTGCAACACATAAAATTCATTGCAATAACTGGAGCAAGATCCATTTCTTGTCCAGACCTAACAGTAAAATACTCGTTGGGGATGGAGATGTGAGATGTGGTGGAAATAAACATCTTCTTCAAAATTATCTTGTTTTGTAAATGCAGACGAATTAGTTTAAAATTTGTGATTTTTTGTTTTAAGGTTTACCAGCTTGTTATAAAAAGGCTAAAATTTTACCATTAGCCACCGCCTTCATAGCCAATCTGCTCATTTACGCAGTCGGTTTAATCATGTTTTAGCACTGCTAATTTTTACGCCACAATTTAAAAGCATTAATTATTGCTGCAATAGGCCTAAAATTAAGTTATTTTTGCCAAAAAATTGCAAAATCTCCGAGCGCTGGGCCGATGGCATCCTGCGGTAGAGACTGCTCTTATTTTATTGATAATTTGTTTGTTGTTATTTTTTACTGTTTATTCGACGTACTCAGTACTTTGGCGTTGGTGAAGTGTTTAATTGTTTGACTGTATTTCTGCAATGTTGGTGGTAATGAATGTGCGTACAGTATTGAAAGTGCCCCTTGAAAAAACTGCCCCCCTTGCCCTTTCAACGTTCCGGCACCCCTGCTTCGACTTGTTCACTTTTGAAAAATTTTGAAACCAAAAGTTACTGTTAACATACAAGTTTACCTACCAACAACTTTACGGGCGCTCTACGTCGTTTAAAAAAATTGTCGTATGGAAAAAGTTGTTCTTTTAACATTGATCTAAAAATATAATTAAATTCTGTCGTTCATTAATATTAGTCGAGGAATAGGTTATTATCAGTCAAGAAACTTGCAAGCCTGGAATAATAACGCATGGCCCATACTATATTTTTCCATAACAATTGCATTACATACAGTGCGCTTGAACGCATTATTTTGAAGTAGAAATGCATTTGACGTCACAATGAGAGTATTTATTACGTACAAACATAGGTTACGAACATCTCGCAAAGAAATTTGAGAGAGCAGTTTCAACGCATGTTGGGCGAGACCATTCGAAAATGGCAGTGTGTATACGAAGTTTTTTTTGTTCATTTGCGCCTTTTACCGAGCTAGAAAGGCCTTTACGAGCTCGCTAACACGTTCTGTTATGTGGGGTCCGATCTTGATCTTGAATTATTTTAATGATTTGATCTTGATCTAGAAAATCACATTTTTGTGCGATCTTAAAGATCAAGGTCACTTTCATTGTTAAATATCGCATAAGTTAAGCATCGCCGAGGCCAGATTATGTGATATTCTGAAGCTATTTTATGGCTCCGACATGGAGTGGAGCAGTGGCGGATCCAGAAAATTTTGGTGGGGGGGGATTTGAAGCACAAAACCTCAAAAATTCGGATGTCTTCACCAAAATTGAGACTGATTTTTCGGCCGAAATCGTAAATTCAAACGTTTTTTTCGCCCAAATTCAGGTGGTCTCCAAAAAAAAAAAAAAAAAAAAAAAAAAAAAAAAAAAAGGTCTTCACCAAAATTGAGACTGATTTTTCGCCGGATTGGTTACGTTTAGGTCGGTGGGGGGGGATGCATCCCGAAATGGAGCCGATTTATTCGAAACAGAGGCTGATTTTTCGGCCAAAATCGTTACTTTTAGGCTGGTGGGGGGGGATGCATCCCCCCCATCCCCCCCCCTAAATCCGCCACTGGAGTGGAGTATAAACTGGACAAAGTAATCCGCATTTACCGTGGTACTAACAGGACAGATACGAACCAATACGGCAGTACCTAACCTGCTAACATGAAAAAAAAATTAATCACAAATCAGCTTCGTTAACATCGGAATGTTTGAAGCCTTGGGGCATCCTATCGACAAAGGAACTTTTTTGTTGCACACCATCAACAGATTACCGGTAGTAAGGAAAATCTCCAGGAACTAACAATGAAAAAACAAGTGCTGGTAGTTAGACATGAGCACGATCTTGATCTTCAAGATCAGATCGTGATCTTGAAGATCAAGATCGCGACCTGATTTTCAAGATCACATTATTTTAATGATCAGATCTTGATCTTCAAGATTACATTTTTTAGATGATCTGATCTCGATTTTGCCCATCTCTGGCAATAGCGTATAAAGTTATGCTCTTTTAACATTACAGTATTTTGTTATTACTGCATTTTTCGAAGTTTATATTGTTATCTCAATGAAATCATTTTGATTTTTTTTTTACTTTTTCACAGCGCCCCAGCCATGCTACTGGGCAGCAATAAAACGAGCCAGTGGATATAACCCATTCAGGTGGATTGACGATGGATCCATGTTTGACCGATTTACTCAAGGTTTTGTGTGGAGTCCCCACGACAATCCACCGAAGTTTTACGAATTTCATTGCGCATGCTATGGGTTTGATCCGGATCATTCCATCAAAACAAAGGTCCGACCTTGTGGTGTCAGTGCAGGTTACATCTGTCAGCATTGGGGTAAATTATGTAGATGTTATACACAGACCCGTAGCCAGCCAAGAGCCATAGGTAGCTATTAAGCTCTCTGGAGCAGAATATTCATTGCCAGTCGCGCAACCAAGATAGTGCTCAGAAGGGACTAAGGCAAATGATGACACAAGAAAATAACGATCAACCTATCATTTTGTCGATTTTGATTTTCATTAAATTCAGTAGTATCAGTACGATTATACGCGTATAAAAAAGTTACACTATACTTGTGGCGTAGTTTTTTTTTTTCTGCAAATACAATCAACTGTCAACTCCAACAGGTTTTTGAAATAAAACGATCAAATGATATTTTTGACCATCAAACTGCAATTATCTCGGTCGCTAATTATATCATCATTGCTGGCATAGGCGTAGCCAGGATTTTAGATTGGGGGGCTCCAAACCACAAATCACATGCAATGACGTCATCAGAAATTTTCGAAAGAGAATTTTTTGTGGGGTAAAGATATCACAGAATGAAAGATCAGAAGCCGTGGCCAAGGCAGAGGGCTTAGACCCAAACCTGAAAAGTGCAAATGTCTAAACTGGGAGACGTCTTGGGTAAACTAATGTAACTTAAACGTATCACAGTCGAGATCTGGAGCCCGCAGCCCCCCCAGTACAGCTGCAGACCCCTACCCAGGGGCCATCTGGAACTACAGGTGCACGGGGATTTTCACAAGCTGATGGACAGGAAGTCCTATGTTGGCTAGACTAGGACCTGCATCCTTTCTACCTTGTGCCCGCGACTCGGCAGCGCGTTTTATTCGCTGTGCCTTATCATCGCATTGACTTTCCGTCACAATATTAGCCTATCACTACCGGTTTCCGAATTACCTCGCAGCCTCCTGTTGGTCTTCGAGTCAGAGGTCGGAAAATTGAAATGTAGGACTTCGCAGTATCAGGCCTTGGCTTGCGTTATTGCTGATTGCTAATTTCTGCACTCCTTAACCTCGCCCATCTTCATCAGCCGGTTGCCATTGCCTCAATTTGTTATAGTGTTTCCATCGATACCCTGTGGAGGTCTGAGGTTGGACTTTGTCAGGCTAATCAAACCTTGATTTGATAGGATTGAAAATACAAAAAAAATTAATTTTTCGCATTTGGTTCTTTGTTTATTGGATTATCTATCAATATTGAAAAAAGTATTTGGGTTTTACAGTTACAACAACAACAACAACTACTACTACGACTACAACTACAAGAACTATTGCAATTACTATTACTACTACTATTGATATAGAATCTGATGTAGAAGACTCAAGAAGACTCAGAATTGCAGAAAGCATCACAGTTGCCATATTAGTAGTAGGAGGAATATTACTTTTCCTGACATTTAGAAGGTCAGTGCAATTATATTTTAAATGTTAACTTCATATGCTTATTTATTTAATCCTATTTTACACAGGGTATTTCACCAACGCATTTAACACAAAGAGTTAAATAGGGGAGGCAAAAATGTTCCCCCCTATTTAACTCTTAACCGTTTCAAGGCTGGGCTTTTTGGTCACCATAGAAAACTGGGGGGGGGTCAAGCTTTACCGCGCTGTTTGAACGCTTATATCTTTGTAAATACTCGTGCTAAAGTTTCGAAAAAAACATCTATGTGCCAAGAATTTTATACACTTTTTTGCCAAAGTTTGATATTTCAAAAAAACTTTACGATAATTGAGAAATTATTAGTTTTTGTGACCCCACTCAAAATCAGCTTATTTTCAGAAAAAAGAGAAAAAAGAAACAAGAGCGGTTACGCGTCGACAGGCTGCGGTTGAATGACTCAATGACACGCAAAACTTTTATCGCGAGACCACCTTAGCGTTTTGACTTTTGACTCATCTGTTATCTTTTTCAACAAGTCAAAAGGGCATAGCAAAAATCTAGCTCTTCAATAACATGACTAAAACACCTCAATAAGCAATTTTACTGTTATCATTTTGTTTTTCCTCGAGCGTCATCACTACTGTTCATTACAGCATTTTTATGACACCCAAAGCTTTTTGGCTAAACCACCTGACTCGCACATAATTATGACATTGAATTAGCAATCAAATTAGCGAGCATTTTTATTTTATAAAAAATTAATTACCAATTATAATTTGCTGTTAATTAAGTCGCGTCCTATATCAAAAAAAGTATGCTAAATATTTAAACACCCAAGTGTAAAAATGTGGAAAATCAAAATATGTTTGTATGATTAGTTTGAAACAATTCCAACCAGCAATTATGCGTGTTTAGTAAAAATCTTATCGATTTGCATAAAAGTTGGCGAAACTTTTCTGGCTTATTTCTGAAATGTGACAAAAGATTTGATAAACCTATATTGACGCATTATGCTCCAGTGGAACTTCAATATTGGGATTTAGCGAATTTCATGATATTCCGAATTTTTCGCATCAGTTACCAAAAAATGCTGCGGAAAAAATTCTGGTGCTGCCGTTGCAAGTCCACGGAAGAAAATAGACCCAATTTGAAAATTTTGATTTTTTTTCTGCAAACAAAAATATACCGAGTCACGCAGGAAAATAAAACAACAATAAAAAAAAAAATGCAGAGCAGTCTTTCTGAAGAAAGTTTGCGAAAAGACAATGGCCATTTCTTGGAAATAACTCAGGGCCCTTTTCAAAGAAAGGCGTTACCGTTGAGTGTGTTATATTGATGGAAATCTAATAATATGTGATATCAAGGCGCAGAAGCGCATAAAATATTAGCTATTTTCTAAACGCAGCCAAGGATGGAACATAACAATTAAACTTGCGGTAAATTTTTACTAAACGTTTGTGAATACTGGCGTAGTTAATTCTTTGCACACAGTAATATATATATTTTCCGCCCACTAAGGTAACCACAAAGTAACAAAATTGTAATTGAATACTTTTATTTTGCTCTTCATTTGGGATTTTATAAAACCTTCAAAATATTTGGGGAAGTTGTCGACAACAAAGCACTAAACCAGGGGCGGCTCGATGGAAGCTGAAAAAACAGCGGCATATCCTGCATCGTCTGATCGTTTTTCTTTTTTTAATAATATTTTTATTTTTATTTTGGAGGTTTTTAGCTGTGGCGACCAGTAAATAATTAATCATCTTTACCCCTCCTCTCTCTCGCTTGACCGCAAAAATTAAAAAATTATTGCATTTTCATAATCATAACTATTTTAATATAAAAAAAATTTGGAAACTCTAGAGAAAAGCTGCTCACTTTGCAGCTTTTATAACGCATTGAAAATGTACGCGGTGACGTCACAGCTAGTCTATCTTCACTCCCTGTTTTGATAAATATACAAAAATAAGCTGCGGCTCGCGTAGCTTTTTGGCTTGTTGAGAAATGTAAAAATGTGTTTCTGGATGGCAAGCATTGAACTATTGAATTTATCACATCTTGTTCTGTTGTAGGATACTGCGGTTGGTGTAGACTGTAGAGTCGTGGAAAGATATACGCTAAGCTAGAACGTGACATCGCAAGTGATATCCGGGGACTTCGCGGCTGTATCCAAATTTGACTGAACTTTATTATGCTTTTAAATAGCGACCCAATTGCGTTAAATGACATTGTTAACATGTGGTTGCTGATAGTCAGATGAATAATTTAAATGCGCCTCTTTCAAATTTTTTTCACTAACTTTAACAGCTTCTGGTTATGTGCTTTCGATATTTAAATGTCTCAAAAAATTGAAAATAATAATCACGCAACGTCAATTCTATAATTGTACAGCCAAAGCTTTTCATACCATTCTTGGTCTGATTAATATTACAGATCAGTATTTCTTCGTGGTTAAAATACCTGTCGTAATGATTAAACTACAGAAGTGTACGTATTACGCTTCGGCAATTTTTGTTTAATTAGATCAGATAAAGTTTTAACATCAGTATTTTTGTTTTTTAAAGAATTCCAATCATTAAAGCAGCGCCTAAAAGTAAAACTGCCAGGCTGCTACGAGCGATTTTAGGTTAAACCATGGTTAAACGCATATTTAAATAAAGAATTAATGTTTAAGGAGAAATAATGTCTATCCATAAGGTTTTGAAACATGTCTTCAGTCACGCGCTGGTAACGACGGCGAAATCTTGAATCGAACTTTCGACGTCAGTGATACCAATCTAAACTAGTTTTTCTTGTTCGTGCCCGGGTCTAGCCGTACCGCTTTTGGATTTGAGACATTACAATAGAGGAGGCATAAATTTTGATTAATCACAAAGGTAACTGCGAAGTAGATTACAATTGAGATGGAAAGCTCATTTTTGGTGATACGTTTAGTTACACTGTTTCGTCGCAGTTGAATTTATCTACGACGTTGACTTTTTAGAGTCCAAATGTTTTTATATGATTGGCAGCTTACTCTTTCAAAATAGTCACGAGCCTCCTCTGCAATAGACTGGATAGTGTATAAGGACTTATAGTAGCGGACCATGCAACATAGCAACCAGCAAATGCGCAACTAAACTAGTTACACATATGCACAATTAAAAATTTGCAGCCGCAAAAATCAGTTTTTGTACGCAAACTTTAGCATTTCCAATAGTTTAGTTTGTGGTTTTGGTCCCACAACTTCGTTTACCCTGATCTGTTTGTAACGTTGGCATTAGCAATAAGTATTTCGTCTACATGCATGATAATAGACAAAAATCTGGCATGAGCTGAAAGTCCGCATACTGCCTTTTCCGCCCGCGAAAGCGAAATGTACGTGAAGACCAAAAATATAAGGTTTCGTTTTCAAAAAGGGACTGCTTTATGCTAGAAATACAAACGACAAACGAACAAAAAGGTTTTCATCTTGCTGAATGGCTGTTGCGCCTCGGGGCAATGGTTTCCCTGGCGGTTTTTCCTCCACTCCGTTGTACGCCACTAATATACCTTCAATTATATTTTATAATCCGCAACAATGATGGTAATTGATACGGTTGGTAGTTTTTACATAATTTTCTTTGCCTCTGAGGACCCAGCAGCACTACTCTGCAGTTCACAAATAGATCAAAAAAAGAAAATAATTGATTTTCTTTTATGCTGTAGCGTACTATAGCTCATCAAGCCGTTCTTCTAATTATCAGACATGTAGCCAGCAGGATAGTTTAGGAAGAGCAATATCTTTTCGATCATCTTGGTGACTGAATGGTTTTAAAACAAATAATTTTTGTTTTGCTGATGCAATTTGCAGAAGTTTTGCATTCGTTTCTTGTTATTATGAAAAGCTTTAGTGGTAATAAATTCCTGAGGCTATTCGAGGTTTAGGGTTGAAGCCGCAGCTACCAGAAACAATGGGCTTTGGGGCCTTTGCTCCCAGCGCTCAAAGATTTTGCGATGTTTTTTGCAAAAACCAAAAAAACAATTTCAGGCCTATTTTGGTTAAAATTATTGCTTATGAGATCGCACATAACAGCAATGCAAAGCATGATTTAAACGGCTGCGTAAAAAAGCTAAACGAGCGATGCCTCTAATAGTAATTAGAAAATTTTATTCATTTTAATTCTAGCCATGATACAAATCTGTTATTCGAAAAACTAGCAAGTTTTATCAACTTACCTCAGAGTATCCCCCATGCCCCCCCTAAAACATAAATACTTATTTGATTAGCTTACCTTAAGCATTTTCGGCAAGCAATCAACTTTGATCATGTTTGATCGAATTATTTTAACTGTTATTTTTAAGTTAAATTTTTAAAGAAATTTATGCCCCCTCCCAAATAAATATAACAAAAACGAATTTGAAGCCTCTTCCTTTTTCCCGGCTAGGGCTGTAATTATTTTAGTAATGAAATGTAAAGCAGCAAGTTTCTGCGAACTACAATATATTTGTGATTCATGATGCGTGCATTCCATGCAACTAGATTTAGCGAAATCGCGCAATATATTATTCAAAACTACAGCTCTCAATTTGTTAATAACATCAAACACGTAAGGTTTAAATTTTTTTTTTTTCATATTTTCAAAGCTATCCAGGCCACTTGTTGTCAACTTATGCAATACTGCATATAAATTTTACTTCAAAGGTTTATTATTTTACCAATGTCTAAGGTTTTGATAAAGCTTTGTTGATTTGTTAGTGAACTGTCAACGTGAGTAGAAAAAGAAATTGCCGGTATAGGTTGTTGAACAGTATTCAATTTTAAACAAACGGATTTTTGTGTTCTGTCTAACCAAACGATGAATGACATGCTAGTAGCCTACCAGTCGATTAATTATGTAATTAAAAATTGAAAAGAATGCGAATATTTACCTAATACTGCATTATGCAATCAAGCAACTGACTGTCAATGATTTTTACTGATTTTTCGCTCCTTTTACCTTACTATAATGTAAGTAAGATTTGGGTGGGGAGAAAAATAAACCTTATGTGAATCCCCAGACTCTCCCTTGACAATGGGACTGCTAATTATCGCAAAGTAATGTATAGCGAATCTTTGCCGCAGTAGTATGTAACAATTTGTTTCTAATCTTAATTGAATGCTGTGGCTTTGAATTTCTGCTATATTTTGACCAGTAGTGGCCACGTAACCAGTGGGGGCTAAGGGGGCTGAAGCCTTTACCCTTATCCAAGTCACTTGGGAAATTTAATTCAAATATGCATGCTTTTAAACGTACTTTGAATTATTTCTTTTGACAAAAAAGTATAAAGGGAACTGAATCGGCTATCGGTAATATAATTTTGTCAAAAAGTTTCCAAATATTTACAAGATTAGTTGCTTATGGCTCAACACAAGAGCGAATTGTCATCGAAATAGCGTTAATACTTATTTTGGAAAATTACAAATATTGCCAAGTGGCCAAACCATGCCCCCTAACGGCTGCTTGTGCCCCCCCCTTTTGGTTCACTAAAGATACTTGTTTAGAACATCACGTTACAAAAAGACAACTAACTATTATGTGAAAAAGGAATGATAACGTTCAATCTTATCTGCACTCTAGCAGCAAATTAATGTTTTTGAATATTAAAAGTATTGTGGTTCAAGTTTCAAATACCAGCTTTAGCAATCACGGTCTATACCTCTGAACCCATTAAGTCATGAATTAGGCTATTCATATCAATTTCAAAACCACGAGCGTTTGCATTATATGCAATTCAAAGAATTCTAAGCCTAAAGTCAGTGTTTCTCAAACCATGGGTCGGAATGCACATCAGGTCGCTAAACGTTTAGGGATAGTGGTACAACCAAGGGGTTCTCTTCCCCCCCCCTTAGCCAAATCACATGGTAACTTTAACCTTAAAATGCAGGCGTTTAAATGTGCTTTGGACTTGACCTGTAAGTAAAGCAAGGGCTGAATGGACTGGATAATTTAATTTTTTTAACTGGCTTCCAAAGCTTAGCAATTTATTTCTTTCAAATAGCTTTGAAAACGTGCAATATGTGATCTAAATGGCGTTAAAATGGCTATTTTTCTCAAAAAATGAAAAAAAAATCTTCCAGCGGCTGGGAGCTTCACCCCCAGACCCCCATCTATAATGCCTTTGAATTGCACCATTTTGCTTAGCTGGACATGAAATTGATGCATTTATCAAGTAAAAAATTTCAACTTTTGGTTCAAGCTCCCTTTTCCCTCTTTAGCAAAATCTTGGTTCAAAATGTTTACTAGTGTGTAGGAGCATACAGATGTCGACTGACAAAATAGTTAAGTTTTTATTTTTTTTTAATGGCTAGCTCTTTGTGTTTTTAGAGCATACCCAAGCTTGTTTAGGTCACAGTGACCGCTGCAAATAAATTTTGCAAGCAATTATGGACCAGAACCGAAAAGCTAAGAAACGCAATCGGCCTTATATGCCTTTTTTAGACATGAACACAATATTTTGTGAATTGCACATAATTTTCAATTGTGCGAGATCAATTTTAATAGTTCAGTTTATTTTAGTGCCCCCTTACTCTCGGCAAGTACCTACTTCATTTGCTGTGGGCTGTGACGGCTCTTCAAGCAGCTGTAGGCTAGGCTCCCACACCCCCACTTTGGAATGCAGACAATTTTAACCGAGGGTTCTAGCCCCCTTAGCAAAATTCTGGTGGCGCCCTGATTTTCGCAATTTTTGCGCAGCAGCAGCAAAAATATATATACTGCAATTAAATGCACATTATTTTAAATTTAGTGGCATTATCCCAATTGCAGAGTTCTTCTAAATCTCGTCTCGCGTTTTTGAAAAATTTAGAAAAAAAAAAGCACTGTAATTTTTCCACCGTTGTATCGAAGCCATCTTGCCGTCAAATTTATCATAAAGTTATTAAAAATACAATATTGAAAGTTGAAACCCACATATTTAAAACACAATTTGCATAAGTGCATATAAAAAACGCAACTTCGGCAGTGGCAACAGCATTTTAACAAGAAAAAAATATATAAACGCTTTTGGCGTAAGACATAGCTGGTCAAAGTTGCTTATTTGTCTATCAATTGTTTGATTAAAATGCGGCGTAAATATTGCAATAGCCAATATCTATCGAAACGCGATAAAAGAAACCATTTTCGAAGCCAGCAACTACCTTTCGATTGACAGCTCTCAAGCTTTGCATCTGCTGTATGTACCATTGTACCACGTACTTGTGTAATATGCAGTACATAAATCAGCAATTGGAAAAATTAAACATAATTGGCCCATTGAGTCGAAACCATGGTTTTGTTTTTCAAACATATTCAAAAAGCGTTACCTCAATAACAATAAGCACAATAAAACTGTAACATTGAACTTATTTTGTTGGTTTTGTTATTTGTTCGCACGAATTGTAATACAAACAGTAAAATGAAACTTTGACCAGGCGACAGAAAGACCGTAGTATGGAAACACAAATTCTTTGCTTGTTTGATTGATGATCTCACTTAGTTGTAAAAGATTCTAACAGCCGTTTTTATGACGAAATGCTATTCGTCATAGCGCCTTGCCATTCCGCACTCGACTGACGGCCGAGAATTTCAATGACTCACTCAGAACGCATAATTTCGATATGCGTCGCTAAGCATGCGTGGCTCATTCTCGCCTATTCTCTTTATTTACGAAAATCAGAACTTGACCTATGTACTGACTTTAACAGTTAATAACTCGCTTTATAGTTGGTAAAAAATTTTGAAATTTTTATCAATGGAAGCAGAATTTATTAACTTAAAAAGTCAAGGAATTTGATCGACTATCTTCAAGTAGCTTTAAAACAATAAGCGTTTAAAAAAAGCGCGTGCAAATGTAGCCCCCCCCCAGTCCAGATAGGGTTAAATCAAAGCTATGGGAACACCAAATTTGCCATGCGGTTGGTGTTCACCAAAATCTTTTAAAAAAATTGGCTTTGAGTAGATGACGTCATCACTGTGACGTCATGGCTATATTTTTTGAAAAATGACGTCATTTTGCGGTGATGTCACAGGCGGTTCAAATCTTGTACATACGTTTGCTTTTTTATTCTGAATCATAAAATACCTAAGCCAAGTAGTTACTTTACAAAAACGTCTTCTGACGTTATTTAAGTTAAGCATTGACCAAAAAATGTTCAGATTTCGGAAAGTGACTTCGGAAAACCTTACAAATCGGGAAACTTCTCGATATCTCATCAAAATTTTCAGGAATTGTTTGTGATAAATTTTGACTCAAAGCTAAGTTTATTTGAAATAAAAATCTTTTTTTCTGAAAGGATTTATCAGAAAAAAAAAGCAATAGTGGGGCAAAAATGCCCCTGTGTAAAATAGGGTTAAGCATTTTGCTACTTTTAAGTGAGGTTTATTCTCCGTTTTGCTAGCTAAATTAGAGTGATAAAGTATCACAACCAAAAAGCAATGTCACGCAGGAATAAACAGTAATCACCTAGAATGGTCAATACTCAAGAAGAATAGGCAAGCTAGAGTTTGCTAAGCAACATCTCCTGTTTGTACAGGTTTAGTACACAACAATATGCCCCCCCAAAAAAAATTTAAAACAGAGGCCGAAATTAACTTTTTCAAGAACTTGCCCGTCGGGCAAGTGATGGCAAATGTTTACTTGCCTGGAACAATCTTAGCTGGCCCGGAACAAATAGACACAGTGAGTTTTGATATTACTTTGAAAAATATGGATAAAAATACCAAATCTGCATTAGTATATCGTATTTCGAAAAAATCCCTTTTTTGAGCGCGATTTTAAAATCAGAGCGACGTAATAGATGCCTTTTTTCAACCATTCAATTGGCTAAAAATGATTTTTGAATGATAATCGTTTCAAATGTAATGTTACCAATAATTCATGGTGCTTTTTTGCTGCAAACACATATTCAACCAAAAATATTTTAGAAACTGCTCCAGCTAAAAAGCTGAATTTTTTGTAAAAGATAGAGGAGCTAAAGATAGGTGAAAAACTAAAACAAAAAACAAAATTACGTCAAATTTGTGACATTTTTCTCCTTGCTTTCTTACAGCACAGAGTAGTACTTCTGATATTCAAAAGAGCGATTAAAGGTGCGTTTAGACTGGACGCGAAGCATGCGAAGCGAAGGTTGGCGACCTTCGCGAGTGGTCGATTACGTCACTCGCGAAGGTTGCCAACCTTCGCGAGTCTTCGCGAGTGGTTGCTAATCTTCGCGACTGGTCGCTTCATAGGCTAATTTTAACAACTTACTTTTAAAATGTATTCAATGAGCAGAAAGCTTTGTGTAGTTTATTATTAAAGCGCTATTAAAGTAATCAAAGGTTCTGTTTCGTCAAAGCGCGCTGGAATTACCGGTAAAACGAAGATTGAGTTTATATTATGTTATCACGCAATAACCGTGAAGAAGAGTCTAGAGTAATAGCTCAGGTAACAAAACAATCTTGAGAAAAAAATTTGTAAAGTTTAAGTGAAAAACGAAGTACAGTAGATCAAATTTGGAAATGAAAAGACAAGTCATTTCTTCAAAAACGTAGTAGCACTTGGCCTATTTACTAGCTATCAATGATTTGTTTAGATCCTTCCACTGAAAACTTGCCCTAATCTGTTTTGACGATGACAGTTCTAGGTTTTAATGCAGAAACGCAAAAAGCTGGAAGCAGATGTCAAAAGTTCTCTTTGGGTGTTTACTCAGTTAACAAATCCTTAAACGCTTTCACCATCCATGTCTCATTAGGGGCTGTTCATAAAAGACGTCCGCCCAAAATTGCAAAAAATTGACCCCCCCTCCCCCCATGTCCGCAAAATGTCCGCAATGACTAAACCCCCCCTCCCCCTTGTCCATGCGGACACAAAAATGCGTTAATTAGACACTGACACACACAAAGTTTTAATACAAAGTTTGCACGGTTTAATTATATTCTTAGTTTTAATACAAAGTTTAATTATATACTAAGTTTTAATACAAAGTTTACACAAAGCAAGCACAGCGCAAGGTGACGTAAAACGTACAGTCATGTGATTTGTTTTGTGTGCGCTTCGCGCCCTTAAATCACGTGATTGTACGTTTTATGCGTGGTTCACACTGGCCCGGAAAACCGAAAACGGAATAAAACAATCTGCGATTTTCCGTCGCGGAAAACGTTGAAATAAGGACGTCCGCATTCAAGAAACCCCCCTTCCCCCTTGTCCGCAAATGTCCGCAAATCTATTAACCCCCCTCTCCCCCTGAGTGCGGACGTCTTTTATGAACAGCCCCTTATGGTAGTGGTAGATCTACCGGTATCTTGTAGAGTGTAAACCAATAGGCTAGTCTACAGGTACATTTAAATCATTAACTATGTTGTTTTTTTGATGTGATGTTTCTTTTTCAGGCAAGCATGTTATGATACCTGTAGTAAGCTTAAACAGTTGTTTGTATGTGTTATTTAGTGCTGTTTATGAAGACTCCCAATGTTAATGCTATGAGTGAAACTGAAAGCTGGATTTGTCATCAGTTATGTAGTGGATTTTTTGCTTATTGTGCAATGGATTGCTGTGTTGATTTGCTGGAGAAAGCAAAAAAACATAGCAGTTTTTGCATGATTTGACACTATCATCGAAGGACAAGAATTTAGCACAGTGATACCTGATACCAGCAGTTGCTTTGAGGAAAAGTCAGCCTCTAAAACTAAGTTTGGTGTTTTATTCGCTAGCGGAGCGCTTATCGATGTTTAGTGCGAAGTTAAATGCTATCGAGAGCATTTTATTAGTTTGCATTTTCTTGCGGTACCAGTAGGTTACGTTGCGACGGTTGCGTTTACCTCAAAGGGCTTCGCTTTAAACCACAATTTGTAAGATACAGACAAATTTTATAGCAGTAAGGTCAAGCCCCCTCTTAGCATGTTTTTGGTTATGCCCCTGATAAAAAAAACATTTAGATTTTTTCGTTTGAAAATTGTTACTCAAGCATCTGAATAAAAGTGTTGTTAGTTCTCACATTTTTATGTAAATGACGCTTCCTTCCCCAGTCCAGTTATTTTTATTATAAATGCTGTATCAAGTTTTTTGTTTAGTTTAGAGAATGAAACAATAGTAATGAACTTGCTTGGCGGGTACTTTTCTACCAATAATAGTAACCTCAGCAAAAAAGCAACTCACTTTCTACTGGTTAGATATATATTGGCTTTCTAGTTCATCTAAATACACTGACTGCAATTGCAATGATTGAACTTCAGACTTAAAATAGTTTCCTTTGTCACTTTATTCACCATGTAAAGCAGTAAAAATTTTAAGAGGCAGTAAAAATATTTTGAAATTCACAAACAACTAAATTCAGATATTACACAAAGACACAGTAAATGAATATTTAACTCACTTGACACTTCTATTTTCATCAATTAGGACTGGAGTGAAAAATCACTACCAGACTACAATATTCATGATTATAAAACTTGGGTAGTCCAAAACCATTGCTTCCAGTTCAACTTGATCACGGTCACAAACCTTCAGAAACAAGAAGACTTTTAAGAGAACATTCAGAAGTAAAAATTCCATGTTTGTAGCTATTCAAAGAAGTGACTACTAATTAGGCCAATCCAAAAGTTCATAGGAGTTTTTTGATTTTTTGTATCTATCTAGCTCTTGTATGTAGCAGTGTAGCTTGAAACCAATTCTAAATACAGTTCTTTTCACCAAGTTGGCTTGGTCAAAAAGGCAGTGAAAAAACTTTTGCGAGTTTTCCAGTATTCAAGGAATTGTTCAATTGTGGTTACTTTTAAAACAACAAGCTAACAAACAATGGGTAAAAACACTATCAACACACTCAAAACTAGCCTGTTGGTGGGTTATTTTATATTCTGAAAAAAAAACATCATGTTAGTTTAAGTTTACTTTAAGACAAAAAAGCAAAAGCTGCTCAGCCAAAAGAACCACTGGACTGGTCTTCTGCTATGCTGCACAGAATAAAAAGTTTTGTTTTAAAAGCTAGATGTCGTGGGGCTAGGCCTACTGCTTTGGTGCATTCATTATAATGAAGCTTTGAGATCCAGCATAGCTATGAAAAATCACTCTAGGATTTATAGCCTTAGCTGTCTAGATCCAAATTAACTTGGCTAGCCTAGGGCTATCGCGAATCTAACTTTGCCAACAACCTATGCCTACTCTTTGGACTGATAAATAGGCGCTAAACCACACAAATGAACTATTTATATTATTTTCTAGCAAACTGCGATCGTAAAAATCAAATCAGTGAATTAGTTGGTTATCTTACTACAGCCTGCAAGCAAGCGCTGTTGCGCAACTGCTCGCGAAGGTTGCGAGCGGTCGCAATCTTTCGCGAGCTGTCGATGACGTCAAATTTTGGTTGCTTTGCGTCGCTTCGCGTTGCTTCGCGTTGCTTCGCGTCCAGTCTAAACGCACCCTAAAGCGGAAAGCGTGGGCAAAATTACGTCGGAAAGCAAAACAATTTAAGCGAAAAAAGCTGCTAAGCGCGTCTGAGTATCAAACAAATCTGCGTGCGGTTTATGATGTATGCGCGATTAAACTAAGTGTTAATTGCAGCGATTGCGCTAAAATAAAGCAAGCAAAAGCTTTGTTTACTTGCATTTATTTTATTACAGCAAAAGCGGCAATTTGTGTTTCTAAATAATCTTGGTTGATGTTGCTTACAGTACTTCATAGGTTGTATTTTATTAACTTGCCCGCTGGGCAAGTAAAACAAACAAATAACTCGCCCGAGGCAATTTTAGCTTAGCGTAGGCAAGCGTTAATTTTAAACCCTGAAAAATATAAGATTACACACAAATTGCAGAGCACAAAGAGCACTAGAATGTGACATCGTTAATGGATATCTGGAGACTTCGCGACAGCTTTATTTGTTGGTCAATTACTTTGCAGTTTACATTATCAAATCATTAACCAACTGACAATTATTGCCTTTGCTAATGCAACTCTTATTCTCTTAAAAAAGTATTCAGAAAATTTTACTTTCAAAAATTTTACCATGCAACAATGGTAAAACGAATTTGGCAATTTTTTGAATTTTTTTCGCACGAGTTTTGATTCTCTCCGCCGAGAAACCACAAAGTAACCGCAATTTCTTTTCCTCTTAAACTAGGGAGAAACGCTTTCCGAACATTATTAAACCGCATAAAAGTGTGGCAAAAGAGTTCTAAATAACTGAATGTACAGCTGCTGTCGAGACAGTTGCTTCATAGATATACCTGCTGATAACCTCAGCAAACCTACACGAAAAATGTTACATCAGGCTTTGGCTCTGCTTTTCTTTTAAATAAACTTCGATTTGATTTCGGAGACTCAAAGTAACTAAACTTTGAAAACCTTGAAAACAAACCTTCAAAACATTTAAAATGCCTTGCATTGAAGTTTACAATTGCATAATTACGTGTAAAAACTAACTGGCAGTAATTGCACAAAAGGCCTAAACTAACTGTACAGTAATTGCATAAAACTTACTGGCTTACTAGAAACTGGAATTTTATTGTATCTAGTCAGCTACAATCAGGGCCTGCGAAAGGGGGGTTCTGTGGGTACATCGTACCCGGGCCCGGGGGGGCCCGGGCTTAAGGGGCCCAGAAGAGTTCAGGTTTCAGCGTTAAGTTTTGGTATCACACCATAACACCGTAATCAAACTTGCCTACAGCAAAAATATCAGTCTGCCTATTCAGTACTGGCAATCGGTCGCTATTTTTGCTACACAGCCTTTAGGACTTCCAATAGTGGCCGATTTGATTAAAAAAGAGGAAAATGTATCAAAAGCCATGCACTTGCACCGAAATTAACGTTTTGTTACATTTCTCTGACTTGAGAGCCTTGATTCTACAGTATAACAATGTACGAGGGCCCGAATTTCCAGAGATCCAAAAGCATTTCAACCTCAGAGAGCGGAGTCAAAGTTGACATACTATACTACTATCATTAAGTAACTCACTCTATCTGTATGAGTTTAATAGGTACGGTATTTAGGTTTGTAAAGTCTATGATTGCAGATGACTTCTTCAAACTTTTATCAGTAAAATATTTGGATTTGCAGTATTAAAGTCATTATATTGTATAATATTGTGTCAATGTCATCATCCCCCACTTCACATACTTTCTTTCATGTAAATCACGTTTTCTGCTTGTCAATTTAAGCAAGTTTGGTGCGGGATGTTGATCAAATGCAGTATTTCACCCTCGAGAAACATAAAAAGTGCTAAAGCTTCCGGGGCTCCGCCCCAGACCCCGGTTGGGGGAGCTCACAGCGCTCCCCCAGACCCCCTAGCTGGATTTAAACCAATTTTATGTCTAGTTGTGTTTTTCATAGGTCCTAACTGTGTGCGAATATCGTTATCCCCCCATTTTTAAATGAACATGTACACCCAGCATCGGACAAAAAATGATTTAACGGCATGGGCCCCGATAAGGCTTTGGTGGCTCTATAAGATTTGGGGGCCCGGTATCGACCTTCGTACCCCCTGGAAAATTTTCTCTCTGAGGCCCTGCCCACTGGCTACGGCTATGTGGCTAGAGCTAGGCTACTTAGTCGAAAGCACTACAGCCTTATCTTGATTCCGAATACTTTGTTAAGTCTTGGCGGCCAAAAAGCTCTAAAACATATCTGAATTCAAACAGCAGTTGTTCCACTAATTCATTTACCTATACGGCAGAGGTGAAGTCGAGGACACAAAGCTTGAGGCCAAGTCCAAGGACACAAAAAAAATCCGCGGCCAAGGACAGCCTTTCCGAGGACAGACACTCTCGAGGCCAAGGACAGGAATGCTCGACGCCAAGGCTACGGACCAAGGGCACAGCCGCAAGTGTTCTAAAAAAAAGGTATTCAAAAAAGTTTTTCGGGCTATCTCCAATTCATAGGCGTACCCAGAAATTTTGATAGGAAGGAGGCCTAATCCACAAATCACATGCAATGACGTCATCAAAAATTTTCAAAAGAGGAACTTTTTGTGGGACAAGGATATCGTAGGATGGAAGATCTAAAATTGTTGCCTGTTGGTACTTAACCCGGATTTTGCAAAGGGAAAGGGCTTAAACTAATAGTTGAAAAGTACAAGTATCTAACTTAGTAAACATCTTTAGAAAGCTAGTATAACTCAAACGTATCACAGACGGGGGTCTGGGGGCTTCGCCCAGCCGTTGGGTGATTTTGGCCATTGGGGGCTTCGCCCAGCCTTTGGGCGATTTTTTGTAATTTTTTGGAAAAAAGCTATTTTAATGCAATTGAATCGCAATTCACAAGTGTTCAGGGCCATTGGAAAGCACAAGATTTTTAACATTATTAAAAGCCAATCGAAAAAATTAAATTGTTTAATCCTCCTTTTACAAGCAATTTAAGTCTAAAACACGTTTAACATATTGCATTTTGGAGTTAAATTTTAATAGTAAGTGATTTAGTCCAGGCAGGGGAAAGTAGGATGCATTGTCTCGTGCAACATTTTAGCAGTAAATAATAACCCACGAGAAGATTTTCCTTAGAGACCTTTGTTTTGTCATAAAAATAACCAGTTATAGAAGTACATGTTCGACTAGGGGGCCCAGGCCCCCTTAATTGAAGTTCAATGATTTGTTTATTCAGGATTATCTATGGCTAATTTTTTTTAAAGTATTTTGTGCGTAAAAACCGGCAGGTGGAGGTGAATTACTGAATTGTTATCGAAAAATGGAACAATAGATGGTTACGCCTACTAACCATGTTACTCCCGGGCCGGATTTACATCGCGCTGGGCCCCTGGCACTTAGGAGATTTTCGCAACATCTTTCTGCCAAATATAGGTGAAGACCAAAACAAGTATTACGATTTGAGCGCAGGGCCCCTAGCTGGTACTGCGCCATATTATGGTAAATCCGGCCCTGGTTAATGCATAACGTTCATAAAAAAGCTATATGAGGGTCTGAGATAGCAACTTTTAGGACAAAAACTATCTATTTCTTCCGGGCTATACGGTTAAATTGGCAAGCAAAAATTGAATTCAGAGAGGCCCGGGGCTACTGGTCTTCAATATTGTTGTTAGTTACTGTTGTAAGCGAAAAATGCTAAAAAGAAACTGAAACTGAAGAAACAATAGACTTTTTTGTCACATTTTTGTCATTGGTGAAATTTCAATTCGGGGGGCCCTGCCCCCCTCCTTGGCTCCGCCTATGCTCCAATAAAGGAAAACAAAAAAGTTCTTCGCAAATTTTCCGCGAAGTTTCTGGCGTTTCCCAACAAAATTTCAACTGTTCCAAAAATAGTGCTGTCCTCGAGCCGAGGACAGAGCAATTTTCGAGGATTTTAGGCTTCGAGGCCAAGGACTTGACCTTCGAGGCCAAGGCTAAGGCCAAGAACTACAAAATGTGTCCTCGAAGCCAAGGACGTCTTCGAGGACTCCACCTCTGCTATACGGTATAGGTAAATGAAATGAATTTGTGAAACAACATAGGCTATACCTTCAGCATTCATCTAGCTCCAAGAAGCTCGCTAGGCCTACCAAGTAAGACTTGAAATAGGAGAAATATTCAAAACTGATTTATTGGGCAACCTTCTTGAAATAATATGGCCGAAATTTGGCTTCTAAGAGGAAAACATAATTTTTTTTCCCTTAGAGTACTTAGACTTTCTTAACCTGATGAGTAGAGCAAGTTTTTATTGACCTAAAAATTTAAAAAAATTGACTTAAAAAAAATTACTTTATTGACCTACCAAATTTTGGACTAAATAAATGATATTTCTTGAGAATTTATATTGAAAAAAATGCTTAATAAACGAAAGAAGGTAAATTATCAACGAAAGTTGCGAAATAAGTCTATTAGGTGCTACAAAATATGTCAAGTGTTGCGATGTAACATTGCAAGCCATTCACTGGGTGGAGAAATTGAAGTGTAAAATCATGTAATGTTTTACGTCCTCAGCTTTGAAGTTTCTTCTCTTTGCCAAAAGTTTTTTCAGCATTGAAAAGCTTATATCTATGGAAGCACATGTGGGCTGAGAATTTTGAAGCAAACTGTAAGCAGTTCGTGAAATATCTTGTCTTTCCATGTTTAATATATTCGAAATGTCATGATTTTGCATTCTTTTTTTGACGTATCGGTTGATGTTGCAAGTGTCTTCTCTGAAGCCAAGTTTCTTGGATTGCCTGCACTGCTTGTCTGATTATGTATTAGGCACTTTCAATTGTTTCTATAAGCTTAACTGGGCATTCATATTGATCTTTGATTTTGAGAAGTTGATCAGTTAAACTTAGTGTTAGCAAGCTATCTTTTGCTTGAGTTACCAACACATTAGACCTTTCAAAATTCTCCACAATCGCTTTCACTTCAGATAAATTCTTTGCGTAAAATAAAGCATCATTTAACTAGCTTCTCCATCTTGCGAGAACAGGCTGAGGCCGGTGACCTGTAGTAGCTAATTTGGCTTGTCTGGTTTGCTTTTAACTGTTACTAAGTCGACTTTTGCAATTACCTTATCAACACCTTTGAAGTGAAATCTGACTTTCATGACGCAATTGTGCAATAAATGCGCTACGCATGCCACGTGAAACAGCTTAGGATACAACGATTTTAGTAAAGCACCTGCTGTCACTACATATTTTCCAGAGGTGGAGTCGAGGACACAAGGCTCGAGGCCAAGGCCAAGGACACAAAAAAATTTCGAGGCCAAGGACAGACCCTCTCGAGGCCAAGAACCAAGGACACAGACGCAAGTGTTCTCAAAAAAAAGGTCTTCAAAATTTTTTTTCAAGCGATCTCTACATGAGGAAACCAAAAAAAGGTCTTTGCAGATTTTCCGCAAGGTTTCTGACGTTTTCCAACGAAATTTTAACGGTTCAAAAATAGTGCTGTCCTCGAGCCGAGGACAGGGCAATTTTCGGGGACTTGAGGCTTCGAGGCCAAGGCTAAGGACTTCAAAATGTGTCCTCGAGGACGTCCTCGACGCCAAGGACGTCCTCGAGGACTCCACCTCTGATATTTTCATCGTCCGACAATAAGAGATAAAAAGAGTTTCTGTTACTTTCAAGAGTTCTGACTGCATCGTCAACTGCTTAAGCAATGCTGCTGCTACGTGGCACACATATTAGAAGTTGACAGTCGTACAAGTTACTGACGTATGGTGTTTCATGGCTTCCTACTAAAATATTTAAGTACGATGTGTCAGACAGATTGCTCTCTTCAACAACCAGAAAATTTTGTTTGTCATGAATAGCATTTCGTATCCGCTGCAATTCATCTTTGCTTGATTATAGCACTGTTTGTCTACAAGTAGTTTCAGATGGCAAACTGTGACCAATGTCACAAAAAAGGTTTCTCATGTGCTTATTGCAAAGCTTGTACAAAGGAATGTCAGCAGATAAAAATGCCTTGGTCACGTTTTCTACAAAATTGGTGTCACTGCTCTTTAAAAATGTTTGTGAAGTGTGGGGGATTAGTTGCTCAGATCTGCTATCTAGTACAAACCGTACAGTTGCGAAAATTGCAATATAATTCGTTGTGGGACTTTTCATGAATTTTTCAGGGAATTCTGTAAGAATGGATTGAATTTTATAAGCGTTGGTAGCTTTAACTTTTGGCATCATTTAAAAATAATCTAAGACACAATCTAAAGCCAAATTTAAATAATTTTGTTAATTGTTTTTGCGTCACCGTTTTGACAGTTGAATTCACAGCAAACTGTCATCAGATTGGCTAAATTAACGCAAAGGCTGAAGAGGGACGGTTACCACCTCCCTAGGAAATCAAGAACAAAAAAATGTATTATTTAGCTCTGTTGGTCAAGTATTGAAATAACAGTGCCTTCTGTATTTTGCGTCGCTTAAACCTTAAACCAATGCCGACTAAGATTGACAGTTTCAGCTTTGACACATAGTGGGAGATTTTTTAACGTAGCCTTAGTAAATTTGCACACTGCACCTGCGCGAATATACTATTCACTTTTTTCTTTTCCTTAACAGGTTAAATAATGAAAAGGTGCTTTAAACTAACCTCTTTTTCTGCGCAATACTGCATAAGTTTTTATCGTAGAAATGTTGACTTGAACAATGTCGCGCTTCTAAATTGGCATTTTAGACTCAACTATTCGATTGCAACGCACTTGCATAACATTTCATCTAACTTTGACTAGTGCACGAGATTGCCCCACAATCAGGGCCTCAGAGAGAAAATTTTCTAGGGGGTACGAAGGTCGATACCGGGCCCCCAAATCTTATTGGGCCCCGGAAGCCTTGTCGGGGCCCATGCCGTTAAATCATTTTTTGTCCGATGAATGTACATCCTCATTTAAAAGTGAGAGGATAACAATATTCGCGTACAGTTAGGACCTATGAAAAACACAACTAGACATAAAATTGGTTTAAATCCAGCTAGGGGGTCTGGGGGAGCGCTGTGAGCTGCCCCAGTGGGGTCTGGGGCGGTGCCCTGGGAGCGTTAGCGCTTTTTATGTTTCTCGAGGGTAAAACACTGCATTTGATCAACATCGCAGCACCAAACTTGCTTAAATTGACAAGCAGAAAACGTGATATACTTGAAAGAAAGTATGTGAGGTGGGGGATGATGACATTGACACAATATTATACAATGTAATGACTTTAATACTACAAATCTAAATATTTTACTGATAAAAGTTTTATCAATTTAGCTAGTTGGATAAAAAATTCCCTATCCAAAATCTTGATTATCTTGGCAATAAATTTGTTTGTTAATATACGGGACACGGGTAATATACCAGTGCCTAAATTGAGCTAGATAGACATAGAAGGCAAATAGGGCAGGAGTAGTGTAGCCATTGTGGTGGGGTTAAGGTTATGTTATGCCTTCTATGCCTATAGGCTACTGTGCCTATTTTGAACAACCCCAAGTGTCTTGATTGTGAAGGCCCAGAAAATGCTTACCGTTAATATTAATTAATTTTGTTTTAGCTTAAAAATTTTTCTAAACAGTTGCTCTTTGCAGTGGTTTGTTATGTCAACACTCAAAACTACAGCATAGACACTACACTTTGACTACACCACTGATAGCAGTGGTTGACAATTCTAAAATTAGATTTTCTATTGCTTACTCTCTGGCATATACAAATTGTACGCCCTAAACCAGCGATAGGGGGTTCAGGGGATACATCGTACCCGGCCAGGGCTTAGAAGACTCGGAAGGACCTATAAGTTCACGCGCACTCAAGTAGTTGCTCCAGCATTTATTTAGTAAATTAGTAGCAATTCGGTTTGCAGGCCAAAGCTTAGCGAAGTAGACCTTTTTTTCTTTTTTTGGTCTTTACCTAATTTTTGGCCCTGGCCTTTACAAAAGGGCCCATATCAGTCTTCATACCCCCTGATAAGATTTCTCTCTGAGGCCCTGCCAGTACCTGAGTACAACAGTGACACTCTCTGTAAAAACCACAAACAAGAAGTCATCTGCAATCATAGACTTTACAAACCTAAATACCGTACCTATTAAACTCATACAGATAGAGTGAATTACTTAATAATAATAGCATAGTATGTCAACTTTGACTGCACTCTCTGAGGTTGAAATGCTTTTGGATCTCTGGAAATTCGGGCCCTCGTACATTGTTATACTGTAGAATTAGGGCTCTCAAGTCAGAGAAATGTAACAAAACGTTAATTTCGGTGCAAGTGCATGGCTTTTGATACATTTTCCTCTTTTTTAATCAAATCGGCCACTATTGGATGCCCTAAAGGCTGTGTAGCAAAAATAGCGACCAATTACCAGTACTAAATAGGCTGACTGATATTTTTGCTGCAGGCAAGTTTGATTACGGTGTTATGGTGCGATACCAAAATTTAATGCGGAAAACTGAACTCTTCTGGGCCCCTTAAGCCCGGGCCTCCCTAGGCCCGGGTACGATGTACCCCCAGAACCCCCTCTTGAAAGCCCTACCCACAATCATTGAATACGCTAGGAATTGTAATCAGTAAGGCCTACTACAGTGCCGTCGCCAGAGCAAACGAAGTGAGGGGGCACCAGCGGAAAATGGGGGGCACTAAAATAGACTGAATTTTTGCACATAAAAACTGATATTTTACGACTACAAATTATGCGCTTCTTTAAAAATTTTGTATTCATGTTTAAAAAAATAGACGTATAAGCCCGAAAGCGTTTATTAGCTTTTTTCGTCTGCAGTCCATATAATCACTTAAAAAATTCCGAGGCCAAGGCCAAAGACAGATCTTCTCGAGGCCAAGGCCAAGGAGCAAGGACACAGGCTCAAGTGTTCTCGAAAAAACAAAGAAAAAAGGTTTTCAAAAAAAGTTTTTTCAGGCGATCTCAAAAAAAAGGTCTTCAAAATTTTTTTTCAGGCAAAAAAGGTCTTCAAAAAATTTTTTTTCAGGTGTTCTCCACTTGAGAAAAACAAAAAAAGGTCTTCTCAAATTTTCCGCGAGGTTTCTGGCGTTTTCCAACGAAATTTCAACGGTTGAAAACTTAGTGCTGTCCTCGAGCCGAGGACAGAGCAATCTTCGAGGACTTGAGGCTTCGAGGCCAAGGCCAAGGCTAAGTGACTTCGAAAGTGTCCTCGAGGACGTCCTCGAGGCCAAGGACATCCTCGAGGACTCCACCTCTGTGATATGGGCAGAATATGAAACGAGCTAGGAAAAGCTGCTGGCCTTATACGTCTCTTTTTTCAGACATGAATACAAAATTGTTAAAATGATGCATAATTTGCAGCCGTAAAATATCCGTTTTTATGTGCAAAAGTCGAGCTTATTTTAGTGCCACCCCCCCCCCCCCCCCTTTCGGCTAGTGCCCCCTCACTTCGGTTGCTCTGGCGACGACACTAATTTGACATCAGGGAGTGAAAATTTGGAATAACATTCCTTCAGACATAGGTGTAGCCAGGATTTTTGATAGGGAGGGGCCCAAATCACAAATCACATGCAATGACGTCATCCGAAACTTCAAAAGAGGAACATTTTGTGGGGGCAAAGATTTCGTAGAATGGAAGATCAGAAGCCGTGGCTTGGTGTTGGCAGGTAACTGGGAACTCGTTCAAGGAGAGAGGGCTTAAACCAATAGTTAAAATGCGAAAACGTCTAAATTGGGAGACGTGATTGAGTAAAGAAGCATAGGTCTATTGTAATTCAAACGTATCACAAACGGGGGTCTGGGGGCGATGCCCCCAGCCTCTGGGCAATTTTTCGTAATTTTTTTGAAAAAAAAAAGCTATTTTAATACCAATGGATCACATTTCGCACGTATTCAGAGCCATTTGAAAGCACTACATTTTTAACATTCGAAAGCCATTTGAAAAAATTAAGTTGTTCAGTCCTCGTTTTGCTTGCAATTTAAGTCCAAAACACGATTAAAATCTTGCATTTTGGGATGAAATTTTTTAAGTGATTTGGCGCAGGTAGGGGAAAGTGATGTACATTGTACATTGCCTACTGCAATATTTTAGCTGTAAATAACAATCCTGTCGAATATTTTCCGTAGGGATTTTTGTTTTGTCATGAAAACAACCAGTTTTAGGAGTACGTATATGGCCAGGGGGCCAGGTCCTCTCAATTCAAAAAATTGCTTAATGAGCATTTCCCCTTATTGTAGCTAATTTTTTTCAAAAGTATTTTGTTTCAGAAAAACTGGCCGGGTGGAGGTGAATTGTTATTGAAAAATGTACAATAGATAGTTACGCCTACAAACCATGTTATTGCCCGGGCCAAATTTACTATGAGTTGGGCCACTGGCACTTCGGGATTTTCGAAATAAGTTCCTGCCAAATGCAGGTGAAGACCAAAAAAAGTCCAATCTTATCCAGGGGCTATTTAAATATTATTCTAGGAGGCCCATTTAAATTGGTTGGAAAAAATAAATTGAGTTGGCCTGGATCATAGGCGTAGCCAGGGGGCCCGGGCCCCCCTAATTAAAATACCACCTATGACAAAAATTACGACAAAGTAGGCTAGCGCTGTTTAGTTGCAGTTTTTTTTCAGCAATTACGTACATAAGAGTGATTAACAATAACATTAATGATGATGAGGGAGCCCCGGGGCCCCCAACTAACAACCAGGGGGCCCCACGTTAATGACTATGGGGCCCAAACCAACAACTAGGGGGCCCGGGGCACCTAACTGATAATCAGGTGGCCCCGATTGCCCCTAACTGACGACCAGGGGGCCCAAAGGCCTCTAACTAACAACCAGGAGCACAAGGGCCCCTAACTAACAGCCAGGGGGCCCCAGGACCGCTAACTAATAACCAGGGGGCCTCGGGCCCCTAACCAAAAACCAGGGGCCCCGGGGCCCCTTACTGACAACCAGGGGCCCCAGGGCCCCTAAATAACGATCAGGGGCCCCTAACTAACAACCAGAGGCCCCGGGGCCTGTAACTGACAACCAGAGGGGCCGGGGCCCCTAACCGACAAACAGGAGGCCTCAGGGCCCCTAACTGACAACCAGGGGCCCCGGGGACCCTAACTAACAACCAGGGGGCCCCAGGGTCCTTAACTAATAACCAGGGGCCCCTAACTGACAACCAGAGGGCCACCAAATAACGACCAGGGGCCCCTAACTAACAACCAGCGGGCTACGGGGCCCCTAACTGAAAACCAGGGGGCCCCAGGGCCCCTAACTAACAACCAGGGGGCTGGCGCCCCTAACCGACAAACAGGGGGCCTTAGGGCCCCTAACTGACAGCCATAGGCCCCGGGGTCTCTAACCAACAACCAGGGGGCCCCGGGACCCCAAACTGACAACCAGGGGCCCTGCAGACTCTAACCAACAACAAGGGGGCCCCTAACTGACAACCAGGGAGCCCTGGAGACTTTGACTGACAACCAGGGGACCCCCAACTGACAACCAGGGGGCCCCTAACTGAGGACCAGGGGGATCCAGGGACCCTAAATAAGGACCAGGGGGCCCCAGGGCTTCTAACTGACAACCAGGAGTACCCAGAGCCACTAACTGACAACCAGGAAGCCCCAGAGCCCCTGACTGACGACTAAGGGTCCTGGGCCAGGAGCCCCTTAATTCAAATTTTTAATAATTTATAAGCAAAACCTGTAAGAAATTTAAGAGTTTCTCCTAAAAGTTGCAACCCCAGGCCTTCGTTTAACGTTATTATGAACTTAATGCTATAACTCAGGCGGTAGAGCGAACCCCCCAATTGAAATACTACCAATGCTAAATGTAATGAGAGCATAGCCAATACGTTGTCGTTGTCCTGAATTGCAGTTTCTCTAATTTAGGATTTAGGCGTACAAAAGTAAGTAATAATAATGACGACCACGAGTCCACGTCATAATAATGTCATGCAATTCTTGGAGGTTTCAAAAAATTGTCAAGTGACTTGACTTTAGTCCTCCACGTTTTGGAAAAAAGTTATTTTAAGTTTGCTTTAAATGTTTTTTTTATGAAAAAACTTAAGTGCGCGATCTTATCTCAAAATCATAGACGAAGCCAGGGGGGTGGCCCAGGGGTAAAAAAAGCTATTTTAATCCCATTTTTACAAACATTTTTAACAAACGTTTTTCCAAAACAAACATTTTTTTTCAAAAACTTTCCAAAACAATTTTTTCATTTTCCAAAACAATTTTTTTCCACCACAAACATTTTTTCCAAATTTTACAAAAATCGTCCAGCGGCTGGGGGCTTAGCCCCCAGACCCCCATAGCCACCGGCGGCTGGGGGCTCCGCCCCCAGACCCCCGTCTGAGACACGTTTGAGTACAATACCTTTCTCAACAGGTCTCCTAAGTTAGACATTTTCGCTTTTTAACTGTTAGTTTTCGCCCTCTCCCTTTACCAAAATCCTGGTTAAGTGGCAACAGACCACGACTTCAGATGTTCCATTCTGCGATATCTTTGCTCTACAAAAAGTTCCTTTTTTGAAAATTTCTGATGACGTCATTGCATGTGATTTGTGGTTCGGCCCCCTTCCCCAATCAAAAACCCTGGCTACGCCTATGGCCTGGATAAATATTATTGTTGGGGGCCCATTTAAATTGGGAACCATTTAAACATTATTGTACGGGGCCCATTTAAATTGTTTGGTAAAAATTGAATTGAGGGGTCAGGCCCCTTGGATAATAGTATTGTTGATTACTATTGTACGCGTGTATTGTTCTCTGGCGAAGATGCTAAAAGAAACTGAAGAAATAATAGTCTCTTTTGTGACATTTTTATCATAGGTAGCATTTCAATTGTGGGGCCCAACCTCCTGGGCCTCCCCCTGGCAACGCCTATGTTCTCAATATTAGCAAACCCTTTTTGAATTGGAAAAACTATGGATTTTGAGATAAGATTGCGCCATTAAGTTCTTTCTTAAAAAGAAAAAAAAAAAACATTTAAAGCAAAAGTAGAATAACTTTTTTTCCTAAACGTAGAGGACACGAGTCAAGTTACTTGACAGTCTTTTGAAACGTCCAAGAATTGCATGACATTATTGTGAGTGGACACATGGTTGTCATTATTATTACTTACTTTTTGCACGCTCAAATTCTAAATGAAAGAAACTGCAATTCCGGACCAGGATAACATACTGGCTATGCTCTCATTATATTTATCAATGGTAATATTTCAATTGGGGGGTTTTGCATTACCGCCTGTGTTATATCATTAAGTTCATAAAAACTTTAAACGAGGGCCTGGGGTTGCAACTTTTAGGACAAAACTTTTAGATTTCTTGCAGGTTTTGAATGTAAATTGTTAAAAATTTGAATTAAGGGGCCCCTTGGTTGTCAGTCAGGGGCCCCGGGGCCTCCTGGTTGTCAATTTAGGGGCCTCGAGACCTCCTGGTGGTCGGTTATGGTCCCCGGGGCCACCTGGTTGTTAGTTAGGGGCCCTGGGGCCTCCCCTTGGTTGTCAGTTAGGGGCCCCCTGGTTATCAGTAGGGGCTCTGGGGCCCCATGGTTGTTAGTTAGGGGCCCTGGGGCCCCATTGCCCCCTGGTCGTTAGTTACGGGCCATGGGGCCCCCTGGTCATCAGTTACGGGCTCTGGGGCTCCTTGGTTATTGGTTAGGGGTCCCTGGTTGTTAGTTAAGGGCCTCCTGGTTGGCAGTTAGGGACTGCGGGGCTTTCTCGTTGTCATTGATATTATTGTTACTGTTATGTGCGTAATTACTGAAAAAAAACAAACTGCAACTAAACATCGCTAGATTATGTTGTCATCATTTTCATCATTGGTGGTATTTTAATTGGAAGGGGGCGGGCCCCCTGCCCCCCCGGCTACGCCCATGCCTTCAGATATTAAAAACAAAACCTTTCATCTTCTCAAATGCAATTGCAAAAAAAAGCCTTTTAAACCTACTAAGACACAACAAACATTGCTCATCTTTTTCTTGAATCGGATTTAATAAGGATAACTTGACTTTGTCTGTAGTAGCGCACATATGCTCATTTACTCATAGTTGATTGCAATCTCGTTCTGACTATGGGTGGCTGTTTCACTTGGAACCCGAAACGTTCGTTAGCATTCTCCCTCACTGATTGATTAATATTTTTTATTTTTATTTGCGTTTGCATGACCGTTCGTTTGTTGTTAACCAATCATCAACGCAGTACCGGTAACGATTCTATAGGCTTACATCCTATTGCGCGACACATGCGTAAAGTCGTGTTAAAAAGACGGATTATTGCGTCACATTTATGTACAGTAGTTGGAGGCCAACAATTTTGCAAAAACTAGAAAAAACTTCAAACAAGAATTATCTTTGAACGTAATTATTCCTTTTTCGATTATTGCCTGTTATTTTATTGTTGCGTGATGCTCCAAAAAGTATTCTAAGTAAACTGAAATGAGGGGGCACAAGCAGTCGTTAGGGGGAGCACGGCTACCCCTGGCCCCCCCGTAGCGACGGCACTGGCCTACTACCGTACATAAATTGCCAAATGTAATAATGTAACGTAACTTATCACTGTTATAAAACTATCATTTTCTTAGCAGTGGTAAAAAGATATTTCGGCCAGTAGGTGACAAAATTGATAAGTTGATGTAGTTGATAACTGAGTGATAATTACCAAAAAATTGACTTTATTATTCAATGAAAAAATTTTGACCTAACGGTAAAAACTGACTTTTTATTGACCTATCAAATTAAGAATATGAAACGTACTTTTTCTATCCACAATTTTAGCAAAAAATTACGTCATTCAAACTTACTACTAAAAATTGACTTTATTAAAAAAACTTGCCCTACTGATGAGTTGAAGAATCTCAATGGGGTCATGTTGGTAAACGTATTTTTAAGATTTTTTCTACGTATTTCAATAATAGGGTTGAATGCCATTTTAGGCTTATGGTCTCTTTTCTGAGCAAAAACAATGAAATCGCAACTTTTTTAAAAACAAAATAACAACCTGACTTTAAAATTTTTTATTTTTTATTTTTGGAAAATAGTAATGTTTTAATCTGGCTTTAACTACGTTTGCAAAAGAGTCTTAATTTCTATTGCTTTCTTACTAAAAGCAATACCTATTTTAATATTGACGAAACCAGCCTGAAATTTGAAAGGTTCAAAAAAAAAATTGTTTTCAAACATTTTTATTAATATTTTTTCCCTATTTCCTCTATACCGTTTATTTGATTACGGGTGGGACATACAAAAGCTAAATCATATTTCATATTTATTTTATTTCGTTCCATTCAAAACAATAAACAAAGTCTCACGGACACACATAAGTACAATTAAACAGAACAGAAAGCTGCCAGGACTTCTAGGTCATCGAGTCAAGCAGCCACCCAGAAATTAGTCGTGTCAAGCTGCTTTGCGTGTTAGTTTATCATGTTGATTTGAATCTACTGTGTATAGATCAAACTTTTAAAAGCCTTTATCAATTTTAATTAATTTAGAATTGTGAATCACCTCTAATTTAACAATGAATATTTTTTGTATTTTGATTTAAACTGATCGAATGGTATTTTTTTTAATTCATGTGGTACCGAGTTCCAGATTTTGGCTTCTTGATACTTAAAACTTTTTTGTAATTTTTGTGTTCTCTACCATAGTAAATACAAATTAAGTTCAAATAAAGCGAGGCGCGTTGTTCGAATGTGTAATGTGTATCGCTCTGACAGGAGTGAAGTGACAATTTAGGCGTTTCGGTAGCTTTTTTCGTGAGTTTTTGCACATTAACTTTGCTACTTCATTTACATGTCTTTCAGTTTTAAGATTTATAATCGGTGATAAAATAAGGTAACGCGGTCCTGCCGCTGTCCACCAGCAACTATTTTGACAGCTTTATTTTGAACAATGTAATCAGTCTTTTCAAATGATTGCCATAAGTGTTACCCAAGATTACAATGCCATATAAGAAATGAGAGTGAACCACACCATAATACAATTTACGAAGAGCTGTAAAAGGTAAAATGTTCCGCAATTTAGACAAGATACCCACATATCTAGATATTTTACGTGTTAACTTGGTAATATGTTCTGCAGTTTCATTTTTCATGAACTGTAATGCCCAAATATTTTACTAATTTATTGATGGAAACAGGATAACTGTTGAAAAGTATTTCGATCGTTGGGATAGTATTGGTGATTTGGGGGTGCAAAATTGACGCTGTAGATTTTTTTGGGTTAACAGTTATTTTGTTGGCGCTCGTCCTTTTCTCGTACACTCCGTAACTCATGATTTATATTATCACGCAATACGCTCGCGAAGATTGCGTCCGGTTGCAACTTTTGGAAAGTTGTCAATGACGTCACATGGTTGCGTCGCGCAATGTGTGAAGGTGCCTATAAACCGCAAATCAAATCTTTCGTTATACTTGCTGTAATACGACGAAGCTTGTAACGAGTTGTGCCCGGGCGCAACGACGCGGAGATGTGCGTATTACAACTTGCTGTAATACGTACATCTCCGCGTCGTTGCGCCCGGGCAACACAGCTCGATCCTTTCGAAGAATGTCGCAGCGGTGGCGAGTCGTTGGCAACTCTGTGTCCGATCCGATTTGACCGGCTCGAGATTTGAACCTCATACCTACCGCTCCAAAGACGAACGCGCTACCGCTCGACCAACTGGACGAATTCTAAAGTAATGCACGATATTTAAAATTTGTGAAATTTGTAATTTATGTGACCATATTACTCTCGATTATTTTTTCTGTTTTTGTATTTTATATTAGGAACATGCGCCTAAAGAGAATGCTTGAAGGACTCAAGGATATGACGAAATTTCCAAAACCAAGTTATTCAAAATACACAAACAAGCGCCCGCACTATGGTGATGTGGATATTGCGAATGCGAATGATCGCTTCTTTGAGAAAACTGACTGTGCTGCTGTTGATCCTGGCCTTCATGCGACTGGGACATAAGACATATTCTAAAAAAAAGAAAAACTAAAAAATAGTTTTAAAAAATCTATTAACTTGTTTCATTATTTGTAATACCTGTAGTTTGTACCATGTTATGCAATTCTTTTGGTTTTATATTGCATACTGCATTCACAAGTTTTAAAGTGAGTTTACTGTACAAAGCTACTGCATCAATACTACATAAAATGGTGAAACGTCTAAGAATTTTTTGATTTACTATTATTAACTTGTTTGTCTATTTATTATGTCTGTAACATACCGGTAGTAAAATATTGCGTTGGAATATTTGGCAAGTTTTAATGTGAATTTGCAAAAATACTTTATTGTAAAATGTTGTGACATGTTAAAAGCTTTTATCGCGGTCCCTTTTTGGTGAGATTTGGTGTGGTGGCATTTGCATCTCGAAATAAAATAAAAACTTAAATGCGTTAATTAAAAAAATCGAATTCAATCTATTACTTCTACAGATACTTTTGTTATTTTTTTTTTAGGGGTGCTCTTAATTCGTTCTTTTCGTCGTGTGCTAGAGTTATTGGCCAGTTTTTCTATAATCAAGTTTATGCGATAATAATTGAAAGCTCTAAAAATCAAAATAAGACTAATTTTTCAGCTGGGAGCAAGTATTATAAGCGTCGAACTAAAAACTAAAAATAATGTAATGTGGATCAGAGTAAAGGTGCGTTTAGACTGGACGCGAAGCAACGCGAAGTGAAGGTTGGCAACCTTGGCGAGTGGTTCCTTTTGTCACTTGCTCAAAATAGGCCAACAGTTCAGCAATAGTTTTGTCTAAGTGAAGTTAAACAATCGCTCGCGAAATCTGCGACCGGTTGAAACTTTTCGCAGTTATTATCGATGACGTCATATTTTGGTTGCTTCGTGTCGCTTTGCGGCGCTTCGCGTCGCTCTGTGCTGCTTTGCGTCCAGTGTAAACGCAACTTAAAACGCCAAAGATTAGATAGAGTAGATTTGAAAAATCTCGACTAGGTATTTTCATCAGAGCTAAAATAAAGACGTCCGTGTGCAAAACAAGATAAACTGCAAAAACAAGGAAAAAAGCAAAAATGACATCGCTATAAAATTCAAGCCGTAATGTCAAAAAGTTTCGGATTTTGGTTGGAAATTTATAATTTTGTTTGTCATTTTTGTAGTACCTGTTAATCTTGAAGTAACATTGTTAGTTTTATTTTAGCTATGGTTGCCATACGTGCCGTTTTTGCCGAAACAGTCGCGTTTTTGAGGCCTTGTTCTCGTGCTACGCCCAGTTAATCAATTTGTTCCAGAAATTTTGATCTAACTTCATCGAAAATTTACCTAAGTGAAGAGCTTTTTTTCTTTTTTTGGTCGTCAGCTTAAATCCGCGAAAAACTGCGGTTTTCAGAAGCGAAGACCTTTTTTGTTTTCCAGAGCAATCTCATCAAAACGAATATAAGCGTTTTAATTTCGAAATAATTAAATAACATAGGCTACAATTTTCTTGTTTGAAAGTGAAGATTGGAGTGAGTTCCTCGAGATAGAAGATAGTTGAAACAACATTCTCCAAAGAAGTATTTTTTATTAAAGCTAACGTTTTGCTCCCCAGTCTGGAGAGTATTATCCAGAACAATAGCACGTACTTATAGTTTGCAAAAATCAAAGTTTCAAAAATTTTGATTTGATTTTTGCACACTACAACAAGACCATTCTGTTAATGCTCCCCGTTAACTTTAATAAAAAGAAACTACATCGGAGAACGGAAATTGTTTCAAATAAGCAATTTTCTTTTGTCATGATTTTAAATATGCCGTACAGAATAGATAACGTCCATCAGCATCATGACAATGAAAATGATACGGACAACTTGGACCCCTTGCCACACGAACTTAAAATTCCAAAGCGTAACAGACCAAACGCGGAATGCGCGTGTACGAAAAACTTCATGTCTTTAAAGAACTTATCTTCTCCACGCGATGAAATCTAAAACCAATTGTTACAGATTATTTTCGCAAGAAATATAACCTCCAACCCGAATTGCAAACTCCTCTCAAAGAATAATTTCAAGCAGTTGTCGCGTTTCAAACCCGGGTTCTTTCACACTACGACTTACTGTTCCTTCTCTTCCAGTTTCACTATCCTTGTCCAGAGGTCTTGATCCAAGTTGAGTATCCAGTTAATGAAATACAGGGTGTCCATAAATTATCGCTACAATTTCAGAAATTCGCCACAGTCTTACTTTTTAAGATATTTTCAATCAGTTTGTTTTATAGTAAAGGGAAATGCTTCAAGTTTACGTAGATGCTTTAGTATACTTCTACGTGTGCACCATTAGTCGCACGTACGATATCCAATCGATATTCAGTTTCTAGCCATGTTCTTGCTAACATATCCACAGTAATTGCTGTATCAAGTGCTTCAATTATTCGTTGTTGCAAATCACTAACGTCTCTGACTTTGGTTCGGTAAACGATATCCTTTACATACCCCCACAGGAAAAAATCCAATGGTGTGTTATTAGGAGAACGTGGCGACCATGGAATGGGACCATCACGTCCAATGCATCTTTCTGGAAATGTGTCATTCAAAAATTGACGAACTTCAAGACCCCAATGAGGGGGTGCACCGTCCTGCTGGAAAATAACTTGTGGTTGATACTGTTCAAGCTGTGGTGACACATATTCGGTCAAAAGGTCGAGGTAAATTTGAGCTGTAATTGATTTCTTAGCGAAAAAAAACGGACCAATAATTTTATCATGTATGATTCCACACCACACACTTAGTTTAGGGGAGTCTCGTTCAAGCTCGTAGGTTTCATACGGATTCTGCGAGCCCCATATTCTTGAGTTGTGTCTGTTTATTAATCCAGAAACGTGAAACGTTGACTCGTCACTGAAACAAACACGTTTCAAAAACCCTGGATCTGAATCTAATCTTCCTAGCATCGTCACGGCAAACTCTTTTCGTCGTGGCTTATCTTCTGGCTTAAGGGCTTGCAGTAACTGCACTTTATATGCATAAAGTCGTAAATTTCTATGCAAAACTTTGTGAATAGTGGAGCGTGGGATCTGCAATTGGATAGAAGCCCTGCGAATAGACATTCTAGGGCTTCTGGTATATGCCACTCGCACAGATTCAATTTCTTCTTCTGATATTTGAGTTCGGCCAGCTCCCTTTCTCTGTAACATACTACCAGTCTCCATAAACTTTTCATGCCATGCTCGAATGGTAGATCGCGCAGGTGGCTTTCTTCCATACTTGCGTGTAAAGTTTCGCAGTGCTTGGATGACTGACTTTGTCTCTATAAACCAGGAACACATTGGGCCTTTTCCTGCGGAATGCTCATTTCCATGAACTCTACTTTCGCTACTTTTCAAAAATATTCGGCGTAATCACTAAACAAGTTGTAATTTTTAAACCTAATATTTCCACAACTATCAGTTAAGAATAAAAAAAACTTGAAGCATTTTCCTTCACAATGAAACAAACCAATTGAAAATATCTTAAGAAATAAAACTGAGGTGAATTTTTGAAATTGAACCGATAATTTATGGCCACCCTGTATTATAATTTCATTCAATCTTCCCGCATCAGTTTTTTACACCACAGCCTTTCCCACCACGATTAGCCTGGCCAACACCAATTTTAAAACCTTATTCAAATAGAATCAAGAGTTAGCAACAAATAATAACATGCACAACATGTCGCTGATTAGATAAAATCAGTCTCCTGAATTCCTATCATATATGCTGCTAACGGACGGTTACAAATATTCGCTCTACACAATCATTACTTGCAGGGACACAGGCAAATTTGCTCTAACAGATTAAGCGCCGCTTTGCATCGACAAAGATTTCATCACGCACTTGTACAAAAAACAGCGCTTGAGCGCGCATTCAAGAATCTGCAATGCCAGTGAGAACCATGATGACCACGGCTCGACACCAGCTGAGGACACTGTCCACGACACAGTGCAGAAACAACGCAGTCATAAATTTGCAGGCGTGATAAAGATGGAAAAATCTTAGTCGTAAACTATCAAGATTACAGTCAAATCATGCACGCTGAACTCAATAAATTTGTTGACATACCGAACTGCAGTAATAATAACATTTTTATCTACATCGTTTTACAATAGGTTTAAATAATTTTGACACTTTCAATGATTTGCTCTTTAGGCAGGTTGTTGGGGAAAAATATGGCGACATTATCAAAAAATTCCGGGGACTAATGCCAAGTTTTTTTCATGCAATCAACCCGCGCGTGCTTACCCTATTTTCAAAACCTACAAAATCCCTCCTGAATCCCTCCACCAAATTTTGATCCAAGATATTCCTGGACGCCTTTCACAATCAGCAGGTAATATTGTTAAATCTCATATTCTCCACGTTTTGGAATTTATGATACAACCTACAGTATTCGCATAAAATTACGTAAACTCAAATTTGAATAACACTGCCGAAACAGTAAACAATATTTGGAAGACTTATCTCAAACGAAAACTAAGCTAAACCTGCTGCCAATCTGTTGATGGCGCATAGGCGTAGCCAGGGAAAGGCCCAGGGGGCCCGGGCTCTCCCCAATTGAAATACTACCAATGATAAAAATCTCACAAAAAAGACTATTATTTCTTCAGTTTCAACTTTTTTTAGCATCTTCCCGTACAACAATAGGCCTACAAGCGTACAACAGTAATTAACAATAATATTGATCCAGGGGGCTCGCCCCCCCTCAAATTACTTTTTGCCAACCAATTTAAATATGCCCCCTACAACAATATTTAAATGGCCCTCCATTTAAATGGACCCCAACAATAATATTGATCCAGGGGGCGCGGACCCCTTTAGTTTAATTTTTCCAAACAATTTAAATGGCCCCCTACAATAATATTTAAATGGCCCCCAATTTAAATGCCCCCCCCCCCCCCCCTAACAATGATATTGATCCAGGGAGCCCGGGCCCCGTCAATTTAATGTTTGCAAACCAATTTAAATGTATAACCCAAGTGAAATTAAGAGTTATTATTATGAAAGTTGCAAACTGAGACCCTCATCTAATCTCTTTATGGACGTAATGCTTTTCAAACAAGATTACAGTAGCACCTGACGAGTCCTTAGGACGAAACAGACTATTGTGCTTTTAAACTTTTAATGTGATTTTATAGTTGCATAAACGTAAAGCAATTGCTAGGGATGGATTTAACATATGGCTCAGTGCCAGGGGTTCTGCGCTCACATAAGACTTTTTTTTTGGTCTTCACCTGCATTTGGGAGGAAAATATTGCGAAAATCCCAATAAGCCAGGGGCTCAACTCAATGTAAATCCGGCCCGGACAATAACATGGTTAGTAGGCGTAACTATCTACTGTGCATTTTTCAATAACAATCCTCTTCACCTCGCCAGTTTTTATGCAACAAAATACTTTTGAAAAAAATTAGCTACAATAAGGGGAATGCTCATTAAACAAAATTTTGAATTGAGAGGGCGTGGGCCCCCTGGCCGTATATGTACTCCTCAGAGGTGGAGTCGAGGACACATGGTTCGAGGTTCGAGGCCAAGACCAAGGACACAAAAAAAATCCCAGGCCAAGGACTGCCTTTCCGAGGACAGACACTCTCGAGGCCAAGGACAGGAATGCTTGAGGCCAAGGCCAAGGACCAAGGACACAAGCGCAAATGCTCTCCAAAAAAAAAAAAAAAAAAAAGGTCTTCACAAAAATTTTCAGGCGATCTCAAAAAAAAAAAACAAAACAAAGGTCTTCACAAAAATTTTCAAGCGATCTCCACATAAAAACGTTTTCCAAGTAATGTTTCAAGCGCTCCACAAAATTTTAACAATTTAAAAAATAGTGCTGTCCTCGAGCCGAGGACATGCCAATTTTCGAGAACTTGAGGCCTCGAGGCCAAGGCCAAGGACTTGACCTTCGAGGCCAAGGCCAAGGACTTCAAAATGTGTCCTCGAGGACTCCATCTCTGGAACTCCTACAACTGGTTGTTTTCATGACAAAACAATAATTTCTAAGAAAAATATTCGACTGGATTGTTTTTTACTGCTAAAATATTGCAGGAGGCAATGTACTGTACTTCCCCTTACCTGGGCCAAATCACTTACAAAATTTAACACCAAAATGCAAGATTTTAATCGTGTTTTGAACATAAATTGCAAGCAAAAGGAGGACTGAACAACTTAATTTTTTCAATTGGTGGAGGTGCAGACGAGGACACAAGGCTCGAGGCCAAGGCCAGGGTCAAGGACACAAACAATATCCAAGGCCAAGGCCAAGGACAGCCCTTACAAGGACAGACCCTCTTGAAACCAACAACAGAAATGCTTGAGGCCAAAACCAAGGACCAAGGACACAAGCACAAGTGTTCTCCGAAAAAAAAAACAAAAAAAAACAGGACTTCAAAAGTTTTTTTTTGGCGATCTCCCAAAAAAAAAAGATTTAAAAAAATTTTCTCAGGCGATCTACAAAAGTTTAACTTCCTCTTCTTCTTTCTTCACTGCCCGCTTTTCCGTGAGGGTTGCGGGGGCAGCAGCTCGAGATTAAGCCGCCACACTTCACGGTCTTCCATCACCTCCATTATTTTGCTTGGGTGAAGTACCAAACGGTTCCATCCAAGATCCTCAATGTAATTGGTCCATCTAGTTCTAGTTCGTCCAACTGGTCTTCTCCCACTTGCTTTGACAAGTAAAGCTTGCTCGGGGAGTCTTTCCTGAGGCATTCTGCTTACGTGGCCAAATCATCTAAGCTGAGATCTTTCAATTCGGAAAAGTAACGGCTCGATGTTGAGAGATTTTCGAATCTCAGAGCTCCGCACCTTGTTAAACAGTGTAACTCCTTCGATTCTTTGTAAAAACCTCATTTTGAACGCTTGCACTTGTGATCGCACTCTTTCGGTCATTACCCAAGATTCATGATCATAAGTGAGAATGGGGACAAAAACTGTTTTGAAAATTGGAGCTTTACCTTTTTCGACAATTCTCGTTTCATGACAACCGAATAGTACATAAGGCTCGCATTATTGCACTAGCCTTGCCTACTCGGGTAATCAGTTCTTCGTCTTGCCATTCGTCACTCGTAAATGCAACCCCAAGAAACTTGTACTGCTCTACCTGCTTCACTGTTGCTTCATTCACTTTTAACACGCACTGATCAGGGTTTCTTGAAAGACGAAGTACCTCAGTTTTGGTCGTACTTACTTTCATTCCGGCGGTGTTGCAAGCATCTGCAAAGCTATTTAATGCGTGCTGGAGGACAGATTCTGTGGAAGAAAGCAGAACCAAATCATCAGCGCATAGCAGATGACTGATTTTGCAATCTCCAATCGTGGCACCCTCATCAGCTTGGTTGCATTTGTCGATTCAATTCATGTAAAAAATGAAAAAGAGAGATGACAAAACGCACCTTTGCCGAAGTCCAACGCCTACATGGAACGGCTTTGATTGCTTGCCATTTACCCGAACACAAACCTCCTGTCGGCAGTAGAATGACTTAATGGCGCGCAACAATTGATCATTAACGCCATACTCCTGCAAAACCTTTCAAAGTTTATCCCGAAAAATTAATTCGAAAAATAGCGCTGTCCTCGAGCCGAGGACAGGGCAATTTTCGAGGACTTGAGGCTTTGAGGCCAAGGCCAAGGACTTCAAAATGTGTCCTCGAGAATGTCCTCGAGGCTAAGGACGTCCTCGAGGACTCCACCTCTGACAATTGGCTTTCAAATGTTAAAAATGTAGTACTTACAAATGGCTCTGAATACCTTCGAAATGTGATCCAATGGTGTAAAAATAGCTTTTTTTTTCAAAAACTCACCCAGCGTCTGTGATGCGTTTGAATTACAGTACACTTCTTTACTCAAACACGTCTCCCAATTTAGACATTTTCACGTTTTAACTATTGGTTTAAGCCCTCCCCTTTAAACGAGTTCTTAGTTACGTGCCAACACCAGGCCACGGCTTCTGATCTTTCATTCTGCGCTATCTTTGCCCCCACAAAAAGTTTCTCTTTCGAAGTTTCTGATGACGTCATTGCATGTGATTTGTGGTTTGTCCCCTCCCCAATTAAAAATCCTGGCTACGCCTATGCGATGGCTGCCAGGGCTGTAGTCAAGACCGACTCGTTCGAGACCGGAAAATTTTTCTGAGATGAAGATCGAGACCAGTCACGGTTTCGATTTTGGCTTCGAGACCAAGACCGGCAAAGTTCGAGGCCGAGTCGGAGACCGGAATAATGACGTCATCATTGTTTTTTTTTGATTTTTGAAAAACATTTTTGGGCTCAAATTTGTTCAAAAATTGGTTATATGATTATAAATTGAGTTGGATGACAAATTCCTTTAGTCGAAATGACAACATCATCAAAACATCTCAACGACATTCATTTATATAGATTTTCACTAAAATTATTTTTGAAGACTGCCTTCATCATCATTTTGCTCCAGGAATGTGCTTCCTTCTATTTCTGGAGCCAAGGACTTCAAAATTTCAAAATTTTGAAGACTGCCTTCAACTAAACTTAATGCCTCCTTCTCGAAGATCGGAGCATGAGAAAAAAAGAAAAATCATAAAAAGCTCATTGTACTGTATATTTGAAATATCATACATACGACTGTATAGTTTGAAATTTTCTCTCTAATTCCGTTCACTCGTTGGTCCTTCTCTCCTGCCAATCACAACTAGGCTTTTTTCTACAAATAGTCGTTCTGGTTTTGCGCTCTTTGTTCTTACTATTTTTTTTTTGACAAGTGTCAGACGAAAAGCTTCGAAGAAATCAACATCCTGATTAAAGCAATTCATTATGTTTAAAAGTACTTTACTGCAAATCTTCATTCATTTATGAACAATTTTGAGGTGGAGCAAAATTTGAATATGACTTTCAATAAAGTCGATTTCATTTTGCTTTCACAATAGGCTTTTCGGACAGAACTCTTCAGTTGCGATCTCTGTCTGGTTTGGTATATGGTGAGCAGGATCTTTAAAAGACCAAATGCAATAAAGAGAAATGCACTCTGCAAGAAGGAGAAATGCACTCTGCAGTAAGGAGAAATGCATTTTAAGGAGATAGCACAATAGTAACGAGAAACGCAATCTATCCAATGACAGCAGGCTTTGATCTTACCGAAACAGTTGTACAGTGAATACGAACAGTAAAAAAGATGTCCATTTGTGCTCATTTGACATTTCAAGCCTATTTACCAATGTACCTCTCAAGGAAACGATCGGCATATGTGCAGAAGCCTTGTACAAAGACTCTTCTTCCGCACCTCCCATCCCCCAAGCGGTATTTATTGAACTTATGGAAAGTACTACATCATCCGTAGAGTTCAGCTTCAATGACACAACGTCAAACAAACGGACGGAGTAGTGATGGACTCACCACTGGGCCCAGAATTTGCGAACATCTTTGTTGGATACCACGAGTCCAAGCTATTTTCCTGCGTTCAAAAATCGACAATTTATTTTCGATATGTTGACGACATCTTCGCCATCTTTAAACAATAGGGTGACGTTGACGATTTTCTGGTCACGCTTAATCGTCTACATCCTGCTCTCGAGTTCACTTTTGAAAAAGAACATGATGGCTAACTTCCATTTCTAGACATTCTAGAAGAAAGAACTGAACTTGATTTTGAGACCAGTGTATACCGAAAGCTCACTTTTTCTGGTCAATATATCAGCTGGGATTCCTTCAGCCCACGCAAACGGAAAACGAACCTAATCGCCACCCTGGTACGCAGAGCACTTATGATACGTACAAAAAACAAGCTTAAGCAAGAGATTGATTTTATCAAAAACATCTTGCTTGACAACAGGTACCCTGAAGATATAGTACTCAAGCACATATCCAAGAAAATTGCACAATTTTCTACAGCCAAACCCTTTGACCATAAAAGTGTCCAGAGTACCTTAGAGCCCCGTGGATAGGCTCAGCTTCTCAGCAATTAGAACATCAAATTAAAAGTACTGTGCAGAATTGCTACGGAGCAGTGTCACCACGCTTGATTTTTTCAAGCCAATGCATGCTACCTGCTATCAAAAAGAATGTGCTACCTGCCAATCAAAGAAGTATGGTTATTTATGAATATGTGTGCCACTGTGATAGTCGGTACGTAAGTCGCACTATTCAGAGGCTTCAGGAACGCATCAAGCAACATGTTCTAAAAGCAATAAGGCAAAAAACCACTCTTACTCAGGAACTGGGAACCCACCGATCTCAACCAACCAGCAGTGGCGGATCCAGAAAATTTTGGTGGGGGGGGGATTTGAAGCACAAAACCTCAAAAATTCGGATGTCTTCACCAAAATTGTGAGTGATTTTTCGGCTGAAATCGGAAATTTAAACGTTTTTTTCGCCCAAAAATCAGGTGGTCTCCAAAAAAAAAAGGTCTTCACCAAAATTGAGAGTGATTTTTCGGCCGAAATCGGAAATTCAAACGTTTTTTTCGCCCAAAAATCAGGTGGTCTCCAAAACAAAAAAAAAAAAAAAAAAGGTCTTCACCAAAATTGAGACTGATTTTTCGCCGGATTCGTTACGTTTAGGTCGGTGGGGGGGAATGCATCCCAAAATGGAGCCGAATTATTCGAAATAGAGGTTGATTTTTTGGCCAAAATCGTTACTTTTAGGCAGGTGGGGGGGGATGCCCCTAAATCCGCCACTGCCAACCAGAACCCAGCCAAATAAAAAATGCGAAGCAAAAAGTATGACTCAATTCGAACCAGAGAGCGATTCAGCCATTGGCCAACATTTGTTGGAATCCAATCAGTGTGCAGGCAACTATTCTGATTCGCAGTTTAAGATCCTAACCAAGCTCGCTTTCAGTTTCACTTGAGCCTGTTGGAAGCGATTTATATTTCACGGAAAAAAACAGATTTGTGCAGGCGAAAGCAGTTCGTATTCACTGTACAACTGTTTCGGTAAGATCAAAGCCTGCTGTCATTGGATAAATTGCGTTTTTGGTTACTATTGTGCTATCTCTTTAAAATGCACTTCTCCTTACTGCAGAGTGCATTTCTCTTTATTGCATTTGGTCTTTTAAAGATCCTGCTCACCACATATCAAACCAGACAGAGGTCGCAACTGAAGAGTTCTGTTCGAAAAGCCTATTGTGAAGGCAAAATGAAATCGACTTTATTGAAAGTTATATTCAAATTCATTTATGCTCAATAGGAAGGAGTTCATGAGTGACAAACCCGTCACGTGATCGATTTTACCAATGAAATACTAAAGATCCTTGAGTTGCTTTTGACGTTTGTGTGGAAGTGCTCATGAGGAAGGTTATAGTAAACCAAGAACTTTGGGAAACTTTGGTATGCTAAATCTGAATTGGAACTGACTATTTCACTAGAAAATTTTAGATTAAAAAAAGCAAAACGAAAATGAGGAATAGTAATCGGCACATTTTTTATTTGCATTTTCAGGGGTCAAGATTGGAGTTGAGTTAGGGTTAGATTTTAGGTTAATCTTACAGGCACGCAAGCAGGATTTTGTTAAAGGGGGCGGGGAAAGCAGGCTTGAACTAAAAGTCAAAAATGTTTGTTGCAAAAATGCCTCATGTTGGTGGAGTGCTGAACAAACTAGTGCGACTTAATAGGGTGTTTCACAATTTTTTCAGGTTTTGAAAAGGCTCCAAATTGTTTGTTCTATTTTTTTTTCTTCTCGTCTGTGTCAGATTTTGTAACAAATACTTTGTCATTTGATATTTTTCCAATAACATTATCTTTATGGTGTATTCCAAAGAGCAAAAAATCAAAATCGTTGAATGGTGGTTTGAGACAAAATGCTATACAGCAGTTTGCCGTCGTTCTGCTAGAGAATTTAATGTGCGTTATGTTGAAGCTCCACAGCACAAATTTATCCAATACACGGTCCGAAAGTTCATGACTAAAGGAACACTACTTGACTACAGAAAGGAGAAAGCTGGTGCCCCAATCACAGCAAGATCTCCGGCAAATGTGGATAGAGTCCGTGCTTCTGTACAGCAGCGTCCAAACCTCAGGCGCAGGAGCCAAGGCGCAAGTCCCTCAGGCGCAGGAGCCAAGGGCTTGGGATATCAGTCACATGTCTTCAGCAAATGCTAAGGAAGAACCTGAACAAGTTCCCATGCAGAATATCCACATGCCACAAGCTCACGGACACAGACATGCAGAGGCGTACTGAAATGTGCAACAAAGGAGCAGAACAAATAGACCGTTTTCGGAATTGGATAGACAGAGTTTGGTTTATTGATGGGGCCCATTTTCGTGTGAATGGTGCTGTAAATCACCATAACAATGTGTACTGGGGAGATGAGAGGCCTGAGGAGATCGATGAAAGGTGCTTGAAAGGCCCAAAGGTGACCGCTCTTTGTACATTAAATGCAAAGAAAGAGATGCTTGGGCCATACCGGTTTGAGGACAGCAGAGGAAGAACAGTCACAGTGAATGGAGAGCGCTACAGAGAGGTATTTAATCGAATTAATGAGGACCTCAACCAACTATACACACCAAACCAAAAAAGATCACTGTGGTTCCAACAAAGTGGTTCAACTCCCCATACAGCACACGCGACTATGGCCCATTTGCGCACATTGCTTGGAAACAGAATTTGGAGTTTGCAGGCAGAGCTTGAATGGTCTTCGCATAGTTCGGATCTTGCATCTCTTGACTCCTTCGTTTGGGGTGCTGCTAAAGCAGAAGTGTACAAAGAGAAGCCTTACTCTTTTAGACAGCTGAAATAAACTGTTGAATCATTCATCCAGGGCGTTACAACAGATACATGTCGTCGCGTGAATAAGAATTTTGCTGTTCGCATCAATGCCTGTGCAAATCGAAATGGGGCCCATATTGAAAACGTAAACTGCAAAAAATTTGCATAAGTCAGCGGCATGCTGATGCATATGCAAAAATAACATACTTTTGTTTAATAAAATTTTTAAAATCTGAAAGAATAGTGAAACACCTTGAGTAAGGTATTACAGACGGGGATGCGATTTTGTGATTTTTTAAAGAAAATATCCATTTTAACGCTGTTTGAATCATATTTTGCACGTTTTTGGAGCCATTTAAAAGAAATAACTTGCTCAAATTTGGATGTCATTTGAAAGAATAAATTGCTCAGCCCCTTCAGCTCCACCTAACTTACTTGGTCAAGTCCAAAGCACGATTAAACGCCTGTATTTTGGGTTAAATTTTCTTAGTGACTTGGTTAAGTGTGGGGGTAAGCTGAAGCCTTTAATCCCCTCCTCTGGTTGCGCCACTGAATACTGGAGTAAAAATTTGCGTTTTGGATAGATTTTAATCAAAATTAATAAAAAAGTAGATAAAAATCTCCGGTAAAGTAGTATCTTCCATTGAAAGTTAATCTACAGTAACTGCAACAACTTCAAACACTAAATTGAAGGAAACACGTGTTTTATTTAAATGAGATCTAACTAACAGTTATAAAAGAACCTTTTAAGCACAACTGTACTTTCAAAAATTTTTTTTCAGCTCAAAGCTCTGGGCCGATTTCGGTGGCTAATTTGCATAATTTTTTTGGCGCATCAAACCTTATATCGGATTTCAACGCTCTATTTGCATTTTGATCGCTGGCCAAACGATAATTTTGACTTCAGAGCTTGTGGTTGGCTTTGCCGGTTTTTTTGCTTTTTTGTTTCGGTCTTGTATTTTTTCGGCTTGGCCTTTTTACAGCTACCTGAAATTCTATTAATAGTGAGAAAATTTTTGTTTTTTACTCATTTCGATTTATGCCAGCTCACCTGACAAGGTTTGGTATTGACCGAAATAGCGATATCCAAAGCAATGCATGGAGGTTAGTCATACTCTCAAATTCTTTCTATTACAGAAAATTTTTTTTTTCCGCACAACTGTTTTGCTTGGTGGTAGTTCGGTCAAGAAATTGACTGAGCTCTGTGATTTAACAAAATAGTTGTGCTTTAGACTTTGCTGGTACCGATCATCAATCAAATTTTCCTAGCTTATGCGAATCTTGTAGTTATAAAAGATTGTCGATTCTATAGTTAAAAAATTGTTACTAGTCAATCCTCTGAAACAGTGCTCGATGATATACAAAGCAAAAGCAGAGCAAAATATAACTATAAAATCACAGTGAAAGGTTAAAAGCATAACAGTCTGTTTCGTCCTAAGGACTCGTCAGGTGCACCAAAACGGAATTCAAGACTCGTTATTACAATCGCACCCACTCCTTCAGATATCGAGAGAACAGAAATGCGACAGAACTCTCAAAAACGTTTTTGGAATGCTAAAGATTCTGGCCATGAGCCTATAATCAAATGGTCTATTGCTAATCGAACCACTGCTTACCAACCCTCGTGTTTCGATCCTGCAATAATGATGCCTGACTGAGAAACTCGCAATTCTTTCAGCTGACAAACGTACTGCGCTTAACAAAAGATCAGAGCTTACGGGGAAATGCAGGCACAAAAACAAATACAAGTTGAAAAACGTTCGACCATAGTTTTTATTTTTTAACCGATGTTTTAATCAGTGCGGTATTTCAACACTGCAACTTGCAGTGTTTGGTAGTGTTTTGGCTGGACAGGTTCTTCAATGATATACGGTTTTAGGTTTCAGAGATTTGACGTTTTAGTTTATAATATTTCTTTTACATATTACAGTAGCACCTGACAAGTCCTTAGAACAAAACAGACTGTTGTGCTTTTAACCTTTTACTGCGATTCTATAGTCACAAATATGCTTTACTTATGGTGTGCTGGAATCATGTTTAAGTTTGGATATACAGTATTCTCAAAAATTAGCTCCACAGCAAACCAAACGACACAAAATGAGAAATGAAAAATAAAATTAAAAAATTATTGCTCATTTTTTCCGTATGCATGCAATACCTTCGGAGCCTTGTTGCCTTGAGTTGGATTCCTGCGATAACAAACAAAAGTGATAATCGTTAATTTTTCAGCATACTCGTATTTTTGTTCTTGTAGTTATAAAAATGCAACAGTATCACCAAAACTTGTATTAATTTATTCCTGAAGTAAAATATGCAGAACTAATTTATTAATTCATACAGAGACATCACGTCTTACAATCCTACTTCATTATTTTAACAACACCTTAATGCTGTCTCCATGTCAATCTCTTATTTAATAAGATTTTTTGTATGATACAAAGATAAGACTTATTATAATTTCTATCATACAAACTTTCGAAAAATTTCCGTGAACACATTAAGTCATTGGAAACTGGGGAGGACATGAACGACCGCTGATTCAAAAATTTTGATGTTATGTAAAAATAGGTATTAAGGTTATGTTGAATAAAATTGTAAACTAGTTTTGGCAAAATATAAAACTTATTACGTCATAAAGCAATGCCGTAAAAATATAATTAATACATAGTGCGTTATTTGCAATTTTAGAAAAAAGTTTTAGAACTAAATTTTAGTTTTAGGGAAAATAAAATTTTTTTCGAAAGCTGGCTAAACCACAATTTTATGGCTACGCTACAGTTACAGTAGAATAGACATGGTAATGTACCGCAGTGGTTGGTTCAATTTAATATTAATTTATTTTGACTATTATCTGGCATATGAGAAATAATTAAAAAATATTAACAACAATATAGGCCTAACATGAACTGTAACTTTTGCTATGTGTCATTGTCCGTCATGCTGTTCTGCAATGTTTGTCTTGGAGTTGAATCGCAGATAGCATATTCTATTGATGCTATGGACGGGAGAGTATTTTCAATTGCAGAAGAGGCACTTGATTTTCATGGTGCTAAAAAAGCCTGTCTAAATCATGGACAAGAACTTGCTGTCGTCAGAATCAAGAATGAGTTTATTGCCTTAGCAATAAGACACCTTTTGAGCATAACTGATGGTAAGCGAGTACCGCACCGTATCCATCACCAGGGTAAAATATTGGAACGACGACGCTCGCTTCGAGTGTTCCATTTATTTTAACTCGGCCATTTTCAAACTAACGAGTGCGAAGTTTCAGACTTTTGCTTATAACTCGAGAACGGTTAGATCTAGCTACATGAAATTTTGACAGCAGTTTAAGATGAATGAGTTGCATATCTGTACCAAATTTCGAGGCAATTAGTTACGTGACTTTGGTTTTAGAACTCGAAAACCGCCACTAAAGTTTGGCGAAGAAAGCGGTCTCAAAAAAAAATAAAAAAAAACGGCTTAAGTACGGCAAAAAATATTTCATATGGTTATATGCCTTAAGATACCTTTTCATCCCTTATAACACACTTTTGGCCGTGATGAGATTTTTTTTCTTTTTTTTCTTTCTAAATTTTGTACGCTTTTCTTCTCCTAAACCACGAAACATTAAAATCTAATTTTTGTGTAAAGTTGTTGAGCTGCAAACGCAATTTTGTCTCCCGAAAGTTTTATGGGGACTACCATGGGACCTCCTAATGGGGCCCTAAAAAATCAATTTTTTGAACGGCTCCAGCTAGGGCGCCAGTTTTTTGATATCAGTAGATGTTCAACAGACAAATATTTTCACATAGTTTAGGAGCACCATGTCACTCTCACGGGGACCCCCTGAATTTACCCCCAAAAATCAATTTTTGAACGGCTTAGCCTAGGGTGATAGTTTCTTTTTGATATTAGTAGATATTTAACAGACAACTATTTTGGCATAGTTTGGAGGTACCATGCCACTCCCCTGGGTACCCCACCAAATTCACCTCCAAAATCAATTTTTTGAACGGCTTAGCCTTGGGATCCAGATTTTTTTTTTTTTTTGATATTAGTAGATATTTAACAGACAAATATTCTGACATAGTTTGGGGGTACCACCTTCCTAAATGGACCTCCAAGATCTAATTTTCGAACGGCTGAATCTAGGGTGCCAGTTTTTTTTGAAATCAGTAGATACTTACGAAACAATTATTTTGATATAGTTTGGGGGTACCACTCCCCCGGGGACCCCTCCAAATAGACTCCCAATTAATTAATCGTTTGAACGGTCTAACTTAAGGTGCCAGTTTTTTTTTCATATCAGAAGACATTTAAATGACAAAGATTTTGACATAGTTTGGAGTACCCCCCGGAGGACCCCCCCAAAATCACTTTTTTGAACGGTTTAACTTCTGGTGCCAATTTTTTGATATCTGTAAATGTTTAAGAAACGAATATATTGAGATAGTTTGGAGTTACCATCTCGCCGGTAACCTCCTAAATGGATTCTGTAAAATTTTTTTAACGGCTTAAGCTAGGGCGCTAGTTTTTTTTTTGAAATCTGTAGATACTTGCATCGGTCGTTCAAAGGGGTTGCTCTCCAGCAAGCTTCCATTTGGTTAGAGTACAGCGGTTTCTGAAATGTTGCAAGATGAAAAAAAAAAGCCGAACGAGAACGAATTAGCTGAAGTGAATTCGGAATAAATAGATAAGATGTAAGTACTAGCTAGCGACTGTTCAATAATAATCAAACATTGCACTGTTTATTCTGCAAGAAACTGCCAATTTACTAATTACTTTGCAGAATAAGCAACGCGATGTTCGATATTCTAAAGAAATCTTGCCAAGTTATCCTTTTTTGACATCACTAAAGTTCGAAACGCAGGGTTGCCACTGGTACGGATTCAAACGAATTAAATCTATTTTCGAAGACAAGGGGAATTTGTAGAACAAGATTTGCAACATCTCATTATTACCTCAAGTAGTTTTCAATTCTTTAATAAAACTGATCTCGAGCAGTATCTCCTTAATGGTCGACATCGTACGCTGTAATGATAATGTACCGAGATAAAAGTAGGCTACAATGATACTGCAAAAACATAATCAACGGTTTGAATTGTTGTACCGTAGTCGTAAAATTAAATATGAGGTGCGTTTACACAGAATGCGATCCTACGCGAAGCAACCAAAATGCGACGTTACTGAAAACTTGCGAAAGGTTGCAACATGCTGCAATTTTCACAAGAGGTTGCTCAACTTCATCATCTTAAACAAAATTGTTGTAATAAAAACAATAATAAACAAACTGATGAACAATTGGCCTATTTTGAGCAAGTGACGTAAGCGACCACTCATGAAGATTGCCAACCTTCGCATTGCGTCGCGTTCTGTACAACCGCACCTTTGGAGTCAAATGTAGAAAACAAAATTATCCAAAATCATTTATTTAACTAGAAATTAAAACATGTGCACCAAAAACCTATAGTATTATCTTGAAATTTTTATTGCGGAAGTAGTGTTGCACTTTTAACGTTTTTTTTGGATTGTTCACAATGCAACTTTCCCAAGTTGAATGGATGGGAGTTTGCAAGCAAGGTTAGTAAACGACGAACACATTTTTTTTCAACTACAGTACCGGTAGTTTTTTGTTTTTTGCTTTTGCTTTTGCTTTTTTCGCTTTTGCTTTACTTTTTTGCTTTTGTTAACTTTTTTATTTTTTTAAAATTTTTTAAGTGCTTACTGCTTTACTTAGTATTGGTCTGTTATTTGTGTTTTATTGTATTGTGGAAACCTTCGCTTTCAGGGAGACTGCACGACTTGAAGACCCTAAACCGGTCACTTCGCAGCATCCTTGTTGTCTTTTCCAATATTTTACGTGGTGTGTTTTATTGATTATTGATGTGAGCAACAAAAACAAAATAAATCGTTGGTTCGTTCGAAGCATGTTGAATAATGTGATTTTCAAAAATGCTTTTGTTTTCCGATTTAGAAACCACTTTAAAAATATTATCTTTTGAGGCCCCAAGGAGATTGAAATCTCAAACAGCATCAAAACATAGATTTATCAACCACATGGTGACTGCATGATCCTAACAAAAAAAAAACACTTTATTAGCTTTAGCCGTTTAAAAATCAACGGCTGGGTGCACATTTGAAATGTCCCCGAGGTATGGTCCTAAACATTTGTCTGCTAAATATCAATATAAGCGTTAAAAGCAGTAATGGCAATTGCATCGATGACTTTTTGCGATTACGCTAGAAAACTGTGATGCAATTTTGCTCTGCTAGGCAGAGCAGAACAATATGGATGCGATTTTTTTCGAATGTTTAAATTTTTTTTTCAACGCGATAAAACCGCAGCTACTTTGCAGATATTTGTGCGATTATCCATTTTTTCAATTAATTTTCGAATTCAAGTTCATTGCCGACAATTTAGCACTCAGTTCGCAAAAACATAGCTTATGTTTAACCCATATTTGCAAATCGATATGAAACGAAAAGTTGTTGTGAAACAAACCAAAACTGGTACACTCTTAATAAGAACCAGTTTATATGAAAAATATGAGAAGTTTGCTAAAAAAAAATGCAAATTGCAACCTGGATATGGATAAATAATACCGATATGACAAAACACGATTGCATGGTAGCACCTTCAAATTATACTACAACTTTAAGTACAGGATTGTACAAACTAGTCAAGTCAAACTGAATAAAATTTAAGTACAAACTAAACCTAAGACCAATTAAGGTTAAAAACTCGTTAAAAATTTAACCAATTTCGACACTGCTTGAATTACTTACATTTAACTGTAGAACAAACAGCTCAGACAAGTTTGGCCAGGCCTTCACCTAAAATTTCAAACAAATTTTTCAGTCGTGGAGTTCGAGAAGGACGCAGCTCACAAAGTACTGACGGTAGTCAACAACTAACTTCGGCATGATTTCCCTACTACAAAACTTGATTTTATACGTTTCACAATATATGAAGCAACTACATAATTATCGGGCGTGCTGAAATGATCATCCATCCCTAGAAATAGCTTGTGAACTGAAGCTAAGCCAGTGCAAAATTTTTATGTAATTAGTGGATAGGTTTAAAAATTCATCGAGAATAGATGGGATCAGCCACAAAATTGGGGGTCACAAACATCAATTCCGTCGAAAAGACCAGGGAGGCAGTAATCTGCTCAATCGCAGGTGTTAATCGGAGAAGCTTCACTAAAATTCACAGCAAACCGAGGATTACTATTAAGCCATCATAATTACAAGTTTCACATAGGCTGAAAAAATTGATTGAAAACGGCACCAGCAAAGTCCAAAGCATAACTATTTTGTAACGTCATAAAACTCAATCAATTTCTTAACCAAACAACCTCAAAGCAAAACAGTCGAGCGGAAAAAAAATTATAAAAATAAATTTTGACAGTAAAATAATTAACGACCCTCCATACAATACTCAGGATAGCGCTATTTCGGTCAATATCAAACCTCGTCAGCTGAGCTAGCATTAATCGAAATGAGTAACAAATCAAAAAATTTTCTCTTTATTTAAACAATTTCAGTTAGTTAAAACAGGCCGAGCCGAAAAAACATAACAACAAGAAACAGCGGCAACAACAAAGCAAAACGTCAGAACTACAAACTCCGCAGTCAAAATTATCGTTTCGTCAGCAACCAAAATGCAAATGAAGCATTGAGATCGGCCAAGAGTTTTAGGGTGCCGAAAAAAAAATTAGGCAAATTGGGCGTTGAAATCGGCCATGAGTTTTGCGCCAAAATTCTACCAATCAATCAAAAATTTATTTTCACTGTCAAAAGCAACAAGATGAAAATTTGTTTGAGACTTTCAAAATATTCTAGCTTATGTTTCAATCAATTTTTCTAGCGCATGCAAACCTTGTAATTAATTTAATAAGCATTACACTTCGTGATTGTTACGCAACAGATACTTTCTTTTTTTTTTTCTTCCTAAATCTTGTATGCTCTTCTTCTGAACCGCATAACACCGAAATTTAATTTTTGTGTAAAGTTGTCAGCTACAAACATAAGCGTAGCCAGAATCTTTGATTGGGGTAGGGGGGGCCCAAACCACAAATCACATGCAATGACGTCATCTGAAACTGCAAAAGAGGAACTTTTTGTGGGGGCAAAGATATCGTAGAATGGAAGATCAGAAGCCGTGGCCTGGTGTTGGCACGTACCTAGGAACTCATTCAAGGAGAGAGGGCTTAAACCAATAGTTAAAATGTGAAAATGTCTAAATTGGGAGACGTGTTGAGTAAAGAAGCGTACTGTAATTCAAACGTATCACAGACATTTTTTGTATATTATTTGGATATTTTGTATATATTGGGCAATTTTTTGTATATTTTTTGGAAAAAAAGCTATTTTAATACCATTGGATCACATTTCGCTCGTATTAAGAGCCATTTGAAAGTACTACATTTTTAACATTTGAAAGCCAATTGAAAAAATTAAGTTGTTCAGTCCTCGTTTTGCTTGCAATTTAAGTCCAAAACACGTTTAAAATCTTGCATTTTGGTGTTAAATTTTGTAGGTGATTTGGCCCATGTAGCGGGAAGTACAGTGCATTGCCTCCTGCAATATTTTAGCAGTAAAGAACAATCCAGTCGAATATTTTCCTTAAAAATTATTGTTTTGTCATGAAAACGACCAGTTGTAGGAGTACATATACGGCCAGGGGGCCCACGCCCTCTCAATTCAAAATTTTGTTTAATGAGCATTCCCCTTATTGCAGCTAATTTTTTTCAAAAGTATTTTGTTGCATAAAAACTGGCGAGGCGAAGGGAATTGTTATTGAAAAATGTACAGTAGATAGTTACGCCTACTAACCATGTTATTGCCCGGGCCGGATTTACATTGAGTTGAGCCCCTGGCTTATTGGGATTTTCGCAATATTTTCCTCCCAAATACAGGTGAAGACCAAAAAAAGTCTTATCTGAGTGCGGGGCCCCTGGCACTGAGCCATGTGTTAAATCCGTCCCTGATTAATGGTAATTGCTTTACGTACATAAAAGATTAGATGAGGGCCTCAGTTAGCAACTTTTAGGATAAAAAACCTTCCTTTCACTCAGATTATAGTTTAAATTGGTTGGCAGACATTAAATTGAAGGGACCCAAGCCCCCTGGAAAAATGTTATTGTTGGGGGGGCCATTTAAATTGGGGCCATTTAAATATTATTTTAGGGGGCATTTTTAAATTGGTTGGCAAAAATTAAACTCAGGGGGCCTGGGCTTCCTGGATCAGTATTATTGTTAATTACTATTGTACGCGTGTACTGTTGCATGGGAAGATGCTAAAAGAAACTGAAACTGAAGAAACAATAATCTTTTTTGTGTCATTTTCATCATTGGTAGTATTTCAATTGGGGGGGAGGGGGCCGGTCCCTTTGGGCCCTCCTGATTACGCCTATGGCTACAAACCCAGTTATGTCTCCTCCAATATTTTGGGGCCATCCCTTGGGAACCTTCTCAAAATAGCCAGCCCCAAAATTCAGTTTTTTGAACCGTTTAAACTAGGGAGCTACCGCGGTCATTTTTTTGATACCAGTAGACATTTATTGTCGTTAACAAATGCGACAATAACTACACCGGTATTTGCTATATCCATTACGGTTTTTGGTATCGGTTTAAAAAATAGTTTTGGGAACAAAAAAACACACTTGGTCAGAAGCGTATTAAATTTTAAAATAGGATCGAGAAGTATTCTCAACAGAAAATGAAGAATGAAGCCCTCAGGTCGCATTCATGTAATGCCCAAAAATTAATATGATTTTTTCTGTTAAAAAAATTAACGTTAATTTTTTGTGGCTTGGGAAAGCCAAGGACTCGGTTATTTTGTTTAAAAATAGAGAGATAGTTTTGGGGCAATTTCTTGTTACCCCAAAATGATAGCTTTATAAAATTTTGCGAACTAGTATAATTCTCATCAGGTTCAATACATTTGCAAAGTTTTGACTAATAGTTTTAAGCTACTTTGAAAAAACAAAAATTCAAAAAATCACAAATTTTGAGCCAGTCTCCCCAAACCACGTGACCTAGCACCGCGAAAAAACGCAGGTACATAAATTCATTACAGACGCATCATATCTCTATATTTCAAGCTTCTAGCTTTGGTGGTTTTGGACTTTTTGTATGGACAAGAAAAGTTCTTAATAAAAAATAAAAATAAAAAAACAAAGAAAAAATAGACAGAAAAAAGTGTAGGAATTCAAAAAAATGTTAAAGAGGGCAAAAACTGCATTCTCAGTCGATTCTAAATTTGCAGTTTTTTTATTCTTCTCCAGCCAGTTTTTATGCTGGAGCAGTTTGAACCTCGATTAGCTTTTTGATTTTTGGCTTGAAAACCCCTATCACGTGATCAGTTGCCCCCAAAATTTGCCCGAAGGTTGTTCTATACGTTTCCCATCTACAGTAAGTTCTGAATTTCAAGTTTCTACCTCCAGCCGTCTTGAAGTTATGAAGATTTCGGCCTCTGATTGCAAAAAAAAAACCGTTAATTATTCACGGATAAAAACAATAAAGGGACTTCCGACGCGAAGCATCGCGTATGTCCTAAAAACTGGTTGTGGCCAAAATTAGGTTGGTAGGTTGGAAAAGGTGTCTTCAGAAATAAATCTTGTAAAATTGTTTGCCGAGCTAATGTCGTTTTTTGATGAGGCCGTTTTTTTGCCAAATTTTCGGAGAAGATTTCGTGCGTTAAAAGCAAAAGCAAATAGTTTATTGCCTCGAAATTTAGTGCAAACAACCATCATAATAATTTTTAACCGTTGTCTAAATTTAGTGATAACGAGCTCATCTCTCGAGCGGGAGGTCTGAGATTTAAAGCTTAGGCCGGTCAAATCAAACACAGAGTTTCCAACGGCTCGCCACGGTTGCGACTGTTCTTCGAAAGGAACTGTGTTGTCTGGCGCAATGACGCGGAGATGGGCCCTGCAAACTCGTTCCACGCATTGGCGTAATACAGCGAGTTTAATGAAAGATTTGATTAGACCTAACCGTTCTTGAGTTATAAGCAAAAGTCTGAAACTTCGCACTCGTATGTTGCAAAATGGCCAAATAAAAACAAAAGAACACGTAGCATTGATTGTTCTAATTGTTACAGTTAGAGGATCAGCAATCACCAATTTGAACATAAAGTGATAGGCAGTTAAGTTCGCAACAGCTGCTTGTGTTCAAGTTCCAAACTTAACCCTATTTAACACGGGAGTGGGCATTTTTGCCTCCTTTCGTTTTTTTTTTGTGTGATAAATACTTTCAAAAACAAGCTTTTTCTTCAAACCAACGTGACTTTGAGTCAAAATGCGCTAAAAATAACTCTTGTTTGAAGTTGCAAAATTTGAAGTTGCAAAGGTAATGGGATGTTTCCCCATTTTTGAGGTTTTTCGAAGTTACTTTCCGAGTTCTAAGCACTTTTGAGCTAAAATTTTACTTAATTAACCTAGCTAACTTGTCGTTTTTGTGATGTAATTAATTTGATATAAGCATTTTATTATTCAGTATCAAAAAAGAAACCTACGCATAAAATTTGAACCGCCTGTAACGTCATCGCTAAAATGACGTCATTTTTTGAAAAACATTGCCGCGACGTCCCAATGATAACGTCATGTACTCAAAACCAACTTTTTTGAAAAATTTTCATGAACACCAACCTGCTTGTCAAATTTGGTGTTCTCATGACATTTGGTTTAGGAGTTAGATAGGGGGGCCTTTTTGCTCCCTCTGTGTTAAATTTATGGGCCAAATAAGCCCATGTAAAATAGGGCTAAAAGGTATGTTAATCGTCTCGTCTAATTTTCCTAATCAGTTATATTTTATAGTACCCCACCCATGCTACTGGGCAGCAATAAAAAGAGACAATGGATATAGCCCATTTAAGTGGATCGACGATGGTTCCGTGTACAATGAAACAACTCAAGGTTTTCAGTGGAGTCCAAACGACGATCCAGCAAACTTACCTCATTTTCATTGCGCTTGCTTTGGATTTGATCCTGACGATTATATCCGGACGAGGGCTCAATTTTGTGACTTCCACTATATTGGTTACATCTGTCAGCATTGGGGTAAATAGACAGTTAAAAAGTAAATAAAAATTACGTAGATGAATGTTATAGTTTTGCCAGTACTTCTTCATTCTTTACAATCCATGAAAGCGTGTTTAAAGGCCAGAACGACAATGGGGCATTTATGGCGCTTTCACTTCGAAAATTACAGACAAAAGAAATTTGATAACTCTTCAGAACTTTGTTTGGCGAATTTAAGTTTGTTTTGGTCAATAAGATATGGTAAGCAACACTCATAGTTATGACGTTAATTAAACTTGTGAAAAATCACGACCAAACCTGGGAATCATGATGAAACATCAAGTGCATGTTTTCACAAAACCAGTCAATAATACTCTTAAAAACAACTAATTCATTCAAATTTCATAAAAATGATAAAATAATAAAACTAATTTCGGCCTTAAAAAACAGACTGAATGCAATCTGACTATTTTATTATTTTTATGAAACTTAAAGGGCATTCAGGTCGGAAAGTTTTTGGCTTAATTTTTTGTCAAAAAATTTTAACAGATCTGAACGCCAACTTCACCAAATTTGAGCTTTCTACGACCTTCCTTTGCTGAGGTATAACAGATTAGATTTCCCCTTAGAAAGGATTTTTTCCCCTTAGAAATTTTGCCAGGGTTGCCAATTAGAAACAAAATTTCAAAAATTGACTGCATGTTTTTGATTCTCCATAAGTCGTAAAAGGTTTTTTTACAATATAGCGCTGAAAATATGTGTTCTAGAAGTGAGTTAATACAAAGAAATGTAAATTACACTCATAATGTTAACGAACAAACGGATTTCATTGACTTCCGTTAATTATAGCTGAAAATAGCCAATTAACTTTAACGGAGGTATGAAGTTTGTTAACGGACTAATGGTTAACGAAGCAAACGTTTTGCATTAATTTGCCCACTTATGGTTATTAGACAGTGCGAACCGCAGTGCAGTCTTATATCAGTCGTCTGCATGATTTAGTAGACGTCACTGACGTTTACTAATGTTACTAAAGGTGCGTTTAGACTGGATGCGAAGCGAAGGTTGGCGACCTTCGCCAACCTTCACGAGTGGTCGATTACGTCTCTCGCGAAGGTTGCCAACCTTCGCGAGTGGTTGCTAATCTTCGCGACTGGTCGCTTCATAGGCTAATTTTAATAACTTACTTTTAAAATCAGAGGTGGAGTCCTCGAGGACGTCCTTGGCCTCGAGGACGTCCTCGAGGACAGATTTTGAAGTCCTTGGCCTCGAGGCCTCAAGTCCTCGAAAATTGGCCTGTCCTCGGCTCGAGGACAGCAGTATTTTTTGAATCGTTAAAATTTTGTGGAGCGGTTGAAAAATTTTTTGGAAAACGTTTTTATGTGGAGACCGCCTGAAAAATTTTTGTGAAGACCTTTTTTTTTTGGAGATCGCCTGAAAAATTTTTGTGAAGACCTTTTTTTTTTTTTGGAGAGCACTTGCGCTTGTGTGTCCTTGGTCCTTGGCCTCGAGCATTCCTGTCCTTGGCCTCGAGAGTATCTGTCCTCGGAAAGGCTGTCCTTGGCCTTGGCCTCGGATTTTTTTGTGTCCTTGGCCTTGGCCTTGGCCTCGAGCTTTGTGTCCTCGACTCCACCTCTGTTTAAAATGTATTCAATGAGCAGAAAGCTTTGTGTACTTTATCATTGAAGCGCTATTATAGTAATCACAGATTCTGTTTCGTCATAGCGCGCTGGAATTACCGGTAAAACGAAGATTGAGTTTATATTATATTATCACGCAATAACCGTGAGAGAGAGAGAGAGAGAGAGACTTCTTTATTTACCAAGTGACGCATAAAGCAAAGGCAAAAAAAAACTGACACTCTGCAAAACCATACTTCAGTCGTTCGTAAGAAACATCACATTTTTCCAAATTTCTCAAGTGTAAGCAGCAGGGATACGGATAGTTCATACGTGCAGAAAAGTGGGATTAGCAGCGCCCCACGCAAATGTGTGGTTATGATAACATTATCCTGGATACAGATTAGTTACACACTGTTTCTTTAGGCAGAAAATACCAGCGCATCCCTTTGCCTGCACTTAAAACTAACAGTGCAAATTATGCAATACAATACACAGTCACTTGGCAAGGAGACAGCGAAAAGACCAGAAGGTCATCAAGGTCAGCAGCCACCTTACCAATTAGAGTTTTTGATGAAGTAGTGCACAAAGTGAGATATTCACTGCACACATCAAAATGAAACAAATGTAACGAAACACAAACAAAACAAAAAAAGAAAAACAAAAAAACATAATACGGTCTTCTATTCTAACTTAGTCTTAAGACAGTCATGGTTACATAGCTTATTAAAAATGGGATGCAGGTAAGGTGAAACATTATAATTTACTCTACTGGTGCTTATCATGTCATCAATAAACAGAATTGACAAGACAATTGATTTAAAACACAACTGTAATGTAAGGTTTTGACATGATTAGTACGATGCAATCAAATGACATGTTAGCAATTTTACAAAAGCTTTGAAGTGATTGGCAGATTTTACAGAGTTAGGCAATTCATTCCAAAATTTAGTTCCACGATACTGAAGTGATCTTTGGCCCATTGCCTTTTGTTTTCTGGCAAGAAAAAAGTTTTTATTAAGTGCCTGTCTCGTACTATAATTATGTATAAAGCGGCATTCTGAAAAATAATTTGAGAAAATTTCTGGAAGAGCATTTTGTTTAACATTGTATACAAATTTACATACCTCTGCTTTGTATGCATCTTTTATGGTAAGTACCTTCGAAAGAGCATATAGATCAGACACATGCATTTGCCTTACTTTTACAAAGTTAATACATCTTAGTATTCTATTTAGCAAAATTTCAATAGGACGTTTTATTGATTCTGAGCAGCTACCCAACAAATCAGACCATAATATATTACTGGTTGTACTAAAGCATAAAATACTTTCTTCAATATTGCAGTATCAGTATAATTTCTGAGTTTGTACAGTAGACCACATAATCTAGACAGCTTGACAGCTATCATAGCTGTGTGTGGTTGCCATGACAAGACATCATCTATAATTACTCCCAAATATTTGTGAGAATCTACTTGTTCCAGGAGATTTCCTAAAAGTTCAATTTTAAATTTATAACTGGATTTAAATTTTGGTGATACTATCATGTACTTTGTCTTTGAAATATTGATGGACAACTTATTTGCTTGTAGCCACACTTGCATTTTACCAATTTCAAGATAAACATTGTACTCTAATGTGTGGGCTTCTTTAGACGACATAAATAAAAGGGTATCATCAGCAAATAATCTGACATTAAAATCAGAGGCATTACAAATGTCATTCACATAGACAAGAAAAAGCAATGGGCCAAGGACACTATCTTGCGGCACTCCACAAACAATATTGCGCTTGGCTGATACATGATGATTTATTTGTGTAAATTGTGTTCTATTTTTTAAATATGACGTCAACAAAGAAAGAGCATTACCTCTCACACCATAGTGTTCTAGTTTGGTGAGAAGGATGGAATGATTCACTGTGTCAAACGCCTTTGCTAAAGCAACAAAGACCCCACAAGTTATTTCCCTATTGTCAGGGTTGTTTCGAAAATGATCACATATCTCAGTCAATGCTAGTGTAGTAGAGTAACCCTCCCGAAACCCAAATTGAAAATCATTAATAACGTTGTATTTTTCAAAAAAATCAACTAATCTCTTATTAATCACTTTTTCAAATAATTTGGATAGTGTAGACAAGACAGAAATGGGTCGATAATTGTTCACCACATTAGACTTACCTCCTTTATGTAAAGGAATAATTTTTGCAACTTTAAAGCTATCTGGAAATTTACCATGTTGCAAGGCATGATTGAAAATATCCGACAATATGGGGCAAATTACATATGCATGCAATTTTATGGTCTTGCATGATATTCCATCGTGACCAACTGCTTTTTTTGGATCCAATAGGGAGATAAGGCTTAAAATTTCAAAGGGATCAGTTTCCTTTAACACAATAGAATTACATATACGTCTGCCAAGATATTTGGTATAAGAAACATTAGACTTAGGAATTTTTCCAGCTAATTTAGGCCCAACATCAGTAAAGTGATTATTCATTACCTCTCATATTTTTTGTGGACTTGTAATGTCTTTATTTCCATGGGTTACACTGACGATGAATTTAGGTTTTTGATCTTTGAATTGTAAAATTTGGTTAATTATTTTCCAAGAAGATGCAGCATCATTTTTGCTTTGGTTCAATAAACTTTTAAAGTGGTTTTTCTTCACTAGTTCTTTAATATGGGTTAGTTTATTCCTATATAGCTTATATTTGCATAAAAGCATATCATCGGAAAATTTTGTTTTACAAAGTCGAGAATACATCTCATTTCTGTTCCTGATAGATCTTAAAATACCTTTAGTTATCCATGGTCTATGATGAAGCCTATTTTGTTTTCGAGATAATTTTACTAAGGGCATGTGCTTATCAATTGCAGTAGATAAGATACTGAATAATGTGTCAACTTTTTCATCAACAGTTTGACTAGCTCCAATGAGTTTTCTACAATAATGTTGCACTTCCATACAAAATTCTTGGTCATTAAAGTTTCTGAAACTGCGGATAAAGGTTACTGCCGATTTTTGAGGTCTCATCATATTTGTTTGTTGGATTTCAACTACAAATGGAAAATGGTCAGAGATATCAGGCCTAATGATAAAACAGTTGCTACAGTTTGTAATATCATTTGTATAAAAATGATCAATTAGAGTTGCTGAGCTGCTTGTAATTCGTGTTGCCTTAGTAGTTATATTGTTTGCATTATAGCTAGTGAGAAAATTAGCAAACTGAGAAATTTTGTTATCTCTGTGAATTTTGATGTAATCAACATTTATACCTCCACAAATATAAAATTTACAGCCTAGTAATTGCAGTTTTTGAAGCGTTTGCTCAAAACTATCAGTAAAGTTGTCAATATTGGGGGATGGATGCTTATATATTACACCAAATATTATTGTTTTTTGCTTATTGTTGAAATTTGTTGAAGCATTAGTTGGCACTAGCTCTATCCAAAAATTTTCGCATCCTTCATTACAAAATTTTAAGTCACTCCTTACTTTAAATTGAAGATTATTTTTAATGTACACCCCAACTCCACCAGCCAAGGTTAGTGAGTCAGCATGACAAAAAGTATACTGCGGAAGGTTAATTGATTGTAGGTTTGAAGATGTTTTGAGTCTAGTTTCAGTTATGGCAATTAGATGAGGCATTACTGGAAATTTTTTAAGAAATTCTCTTTGCCTGTCAAACCGATTTGTTAAGCTTATAGTGTTACAATGCATCACCAGCATTGGCTGTAAGTGAGATAAAGGGTAAGAGCTTAATGATTTGCTTAAATCATTCTCATCCACATATACAGATTCTTTTACATTCTGGCTTACATGATTGCAAAAAATGCTATTTCCAGAGTCAATACTATTACTACCCATAGCAACAGTGAATCATTCCAAAATTGCAGTAAATCCTATCAATTAGAGCAAACAATAATAGCCATGACTTTGAGTTAGCTAGACCAACATAAACCTCAAAAAACTTACAATGATTAGCAAATAGTCAATACTCATCATCATATTCAGCAACTCCTAGCCTCTTTAGGTCATCCTTGCTCCGTATTTTAATCGAGTCACTGTCATCATCTTCTTTTAGGTATGAAACGCCATTTCGCGTCCATGCATACTTCCACTTATGCTCTTTCTTAAACTTTCTGCAGAGAAAGAAAATATTCTTGTTCTGTTTAGTTAGGCTCTCATTTATGTAAATAGGAGTACTTGTTGAGGTATCATTAATTTCAGCAAGTTGGGAGGTGCATGGATTTTTAGTGTCATCAGTATCCTTTTGAAACTCCTGTTGCTGTTTGCGTTTGTCGGTCAATTTCCATCTTCCGTCATAAACCAGGTCCCTTGTCTTCCTAGTAGAAAATTTTGCAATAATGGTGGAGTGCCGTCTCTTGCTGCTGTTGTTCTGGAGTCTACCGACCCTATGCGAGACACTTATGTCTTTACTTGAAATTGCTAGGTCAACTTTTTTTGCAACAGCAATAACTATATCATCTGTGTTTTCGTTAGGCTTTTCAGGTACACCATTAATTTCTAAGCATTCTCTTCGAGAATACTGCTCAAGGTTGTTGATACTCATTTCTGACTGTTTGAGTTTGCTCTTCAGATCATCAATTTTATTGGTTAAATTTTTGTTGTTCTGCTGCACAATTGTTAGTTGTTTTTTGTTTTTCTCAAATTCTAACATTAAATTGTCATATTTGCATGCAAGAAGAGACTGTGAGTCGCGAACTTGATCAAGCTCTTTGAGCACTTCATCTAGTTTGCTATCTAGTCGTTTTCCTCTTTGTAGGCTAGTACATTCAAAAGACTCCAAACGGTTTTCTATTTTCTCCAATGTGCTTAGAATGTTGTTAATTTCCTTTTTTGTAGTCATAGTTCCACCAGTGGCTTCTGAACCATTCAATCATAAAAATGCAGCTAATCACTAAATTACTAACTAACTCCGAAGCACGTTATCTAGTTGTTTACGGCTAAGTGCTTATTCAAATCAAATCAAATCAAATTTATTTTTCGAAGATGCAAGACAAATACGCTACGACAACATTGCATATAGCAGAACATCGTCAGGAAAACATGGCAAAGCCCGAAGGCTTAAAACATACAAAATTATTAGCATTATTGTTGAGATAAATTACATCATTGCTGTATGGCCATGAAACCTTTTAGCAACGAACAAGCAGTGCTTATGTACAAAATGTACAATTATATACAGCCATAAAAATAGACGTCAAGGACAAATGGTCTAACAGCTGGATACAAAACACCAAAAATAAAAAAATAAAAAAATAAATAAATAAACAAAAGTAAAATAAAAAATAAAATAAGATAAAATAAAAAAAATAAAAATAAAAATAAAAAAATAAAAATAAAAAAATAAAAATTTTTTTTTTTTTTAAATGAAAAGCTTAGTAACAACAAAAAAATACAATTTTTTCTGTGCAGAGAAAGACTTGTAGGCTACAAGACAGACTAATTTAGTATCGCAAGAATAGCAATAAAACTGTTCTATGTAGTTAAAATCATTGAATTGATAATACACAGTATACTTAAATTCGTAATGTAGCAGTTAATATTGGTAATCACTGTTGAACCTAGTTTTCAAATAACGTTTTAAATTGTTTTTGAAAGCACTTTGGCTCTGCATATTTCTTACAGTAAATGGTATAGAGTTCCATATTTTAACTCCGCTACACATAATTGATTGTTGGGTGACAGTTTTGGAAAAATAGGGATAATAAAGAGACTTACTATTGCGTGTAGAGAATGTGTGCACTTGTTCATTACGTTGAAATAGAGCTAGGAACATATTAGGCAAATTGCGGTGGTGCAATTTAAACATAAAGATGCCCGTTGTCAAAATCTGTAGTTCTTTTATTGTGAGAAATTTATAGTGTTTTGGTGTTTTGTGATTTATGAATGAAATAAATTTATTGCAGAGTTGTTGCATTTTCTTTACTATGGTAATATTGCCATGATTCCACACAATGATTCCATAACGAAGATAACTTTCAATTAGTGAATGGTAAATTTGCACAAGATTTTCAACGTTTAAACAATATTTTAATTTAGAAATTACTCCAAAAGAAGACCGTAGTTTATTTAATAGTGTTAGCATATGTGGCTTCCATGAAAGATTTTCATCAATAAGTAATCCTAAAAATGAAATTGCATGCACTTTTTCGATAGGAATATCATTGACATATAAGGATTTATCGGTTTTAATACCTTTCTTTTTGTTTGACGTGAACACTATGAATTTTGTTTTATTTACGTTTAGTGTTAATTTGTTGGCAGATAGCCAATTTGTTACTAGAACCAATTCTTTTTGTGCTACGTCATATAATGCATTAATATTTTTGTGATGCAAAAATATGTTTGTATCGTCAGCATACATAATAGCATCTGCTCTTTTAAGGCAGTTTTTGAAGTCATTCACATAAATTAAAAACAAAATAGGCCCCAAAATTGATCCTTGCGGAACACCAAATTTAATATCAGAAGAATTTGATAATGCTTCTCCATATTCAGTGATTTACTTACGATTGCATAAATAACTGGAGAACCAATTATGAGCAGTACCTCGAATTCCACAATGATAGAGTTTAGCAAGTAAAATGCTATGATCAATAGTGTCGAAAGCTTTGGACAAGTCCAAGAACACTCCTAAAGTTGCTTCATTAGATTCCATGGCAGCAGTTATTTTATTAACTAAGCATGTTGCAGCCAATTCAGTAGAATAGTGCTTCCTGAAGCCAAACTGGTATTTATGAAAGAAATCATTTTTTTCCAAAAAATTGGTGAGTCTAACTTGCACAATTTTTTCAAGGATTTTAGAAAAGCATGATAATAAGCTTATGGGCCGATAATTAGTAATGTTTTTAGAATCACCTTTCTTGTAAATTGGGATTATTTTAGCAGTTTTAAAATGTTTGATAAACTTTCCTTGAGACAGCGACAAGTTAAAAATATGCGATAAAGCTGTTAAAATGTTATTGGGGGTAAATTTTATTACTGTGGATGGAATATCATCTATGCCACAGCTTGGTTTTGGTTTCATGGTAGTAATTATACTTTGAATTTCTTCAGCGGAAGTGGGTTTAAAGAATATTGTGTTTAAAGTAGGTTGAGGTAAAAAGTCAGCAAATTTAGCAGCGGTCCAAGGAATTTTTTTGACCAAATTTTCAGCTATTGTTGAGAAGTAGGTGTTAAAATGGTTTGAAATTTCTGCATCATCACATATCAACTCATTGTTAATGAAAAATTGATTCTTAGTTTTGACTTTTGATTTACCTAAAAGCTGATTGATTATTTGCCATGTTTTCTTTAAGTTCGTTTTGTTTTCCACGAGTTTAGATTGTATGTATTTATGCTTTTTGTTTTTTACAAGTCTATCGTAGTAATTTCTTATTTGAGCGTATTTACTTTTATTTTTTTCATTAGGTTTTTTCATAAATTTTTTATAAATTCGCTGTTTAGTTTTGTAAATGGTTTGTAGCTCAGAATCATACCAAGTTGTACTCTTATTTTTGTATTTTTTTGACTTGAAATAATTTATTACAGGAAAGTTATCGTTAAAGATTTTGCTGTAGTTACATTCAAAGTTACTGTAAGCATCATTAACATCAGTCGATGTCAAAATTGGTCTAGTGTCGACATTTTGCAAGGCTTCCATAAATTTTATCAAATTTTCACTGCTGTAATTTCGTTGTTGTTTGCTTTGATTTTTGATTTGAGTTGGAGGATTATGTAATTGTAACCAAAGAAGAATGGGTAAATGGTCAGCCACACAGTCTACCATTACAGCGGACGCTAGTTTTTTGTTGAGTATGTTGGTCCACATATGATCCAGCACTGTAGCAGAAGTAGCTGTGAATCTGGTTGGTTTTGTGATAGCAGGATAAAAACTGTTTTCATACATTAAATCAATATAATCACTGACACAATTTTTGTCGTATTTTAATAAATTGTAATTTTGATCACCAGTAATTATAGTCGGAATTTGGGATTTAGACATTGCTTTTAATATTGGTGTTAGATGATCAATAAACTGCATGTTGGCTTTTAATTCCTGGTTTGGTGATCTGTAAACAGTACCAATTGTAAGTTTATCATTGTTAAATGAAATATCAATGAACAAAGATTCAAAAATTTTTTCAATCATTTTAGAATAGCTATTTTTTATAGTGAATGATAAATTTTTTTTGATGTAAAAGGCCACGCCTCCTCTGCGGTATTTACTTCTACAATTTGTCACCAAAACATAATCTAAGAAAGCATTGAATTCTCCTAGCTGACCATCTTTAATCCAAGTTTCATTTAAAGATATTACATGTGGTTGATTTTTCATTGAAGTTACTAATATTTTTAGTTTGTCATAGTTAAGAGCTAATGATCTGATGTTTAAATGCATAACGATTAACGAACATCTTCGGTTCATGCCTTCCACTAAGAGCGAAGTATTTTCTGAAGTAATGTAATTATGGTCAATGAAATCAAGGTTTTCTTCTGTTAAATTGTTTTCAAACTGACTGTTGTGCAAATCAGTTTTCCAATTATCGCTATCAGTATTTGAAAATAATTTATTAAGATTGGAGGGGTCTAATTTGGTTTTAGACAGAAGTTTATCTTTATTACTGAACAAAGAATCAAATACTTTGCTAGTACAACAGTAAAAAGGCAAAGCTTTCAGCAAACATTTTGAGCAAGTCCATTCAGTCTCTTTACTTTCATTACATAGATTTATAAATTCAGCTGTAGTTAATTTTTCACATTTTGCATGTATCCAGTGATTACCAGTATTACAAAATATAGCATCCTCATTATCAGAAACAAATTTCAAGCATAAGGGACATTTTAATGTTAGCATGTATTATATAATTATGAAACAGAATCCTGTAATAGATTAACAATGCACAAAATTCTAAGGTTTGATGTAACTTTGCAGTAACTGTTAGTCTATTCTCAGTGGTAGTGTGCTAGTTTTAGAAATGCCAGGTTAGCCAAGCTATCGACTGTTAACATAGCTTGTAAATTAGGTAAACAATTCAGCAATGGGAGTTACCTTGGTCTTGTGGCTTTGATATTGCAGTGGATCAGATTGTTCTGGAAGGCTTTCTACTAACCTATATAGATCCAGTTGAGAGTGTATTGCTTCTCTTTTAGAATTAATTTCACAATATACTGTTCCATTGAAGGTCCAGACCTTATCTTTTCCAATAAAACTTTGTGTTTCAGTAAACAAGGCTAGGCGCATTTTAGTGAGTGATTTGGTTAAGGCTAACCCAGATCCAGCAAGCATTTTCTTCTTTCGGAAAATGTTGTTTCTCTCCGATCTCCTTAAAAACTTGATTATAATTGGGACTTTTCCATTTCTTGCTTTAGGCAAAGGATGAGCAATATCTATTAAATTTTTCGACAAATGGAGTCCCAGTCTTTGATTAATAATAGACAGCAATACTTCAAGAAACTTGGAATAGTTATCATGACAATTAGGTAAGTTTTGAATGTTAATACCATGCAGAATAAGGCAGTTTCTTCTGCTATATTGTTCTAAATTGTCCAACCCCAATTCAAATTTTGTTATCATGTCAGAAATTAGTCTAAATTTAATGTGGAGTTCTTCAATTTGTTGGCTTAATCTTCCTATTTCAATGTCCATTTGCTGATTATTATTAGAAGTAATGCCAGGCTTTACCATAGAGTGGCTTTGATCAACTAGGATTTTTGTTGAGTTGGAACTTGCTTTGATCTGTTTTTGGGCTTCCCGGATTTCATCTATTTCTGATCCAATTGCTTTAACAGCTTGTTTAATTTCGTTGAGGTCCATTTTATTCCCAATGTTGAATACGGTGTAAATGTTAATGTAATAATTCAGCAATCAGCTTAGCTACTCTGGCAATATTACTAGCCTACCTATCAGTTTTCATACCCAACTCTTATTCAAATAGAATGTTGCACTTTCCGCTACTATACCTTCCTATTTTAACAGACTAAAGACAATCATACCAGTAAATCTGCAACAGTATCAAACGCAACTACAAATGCAACAACAAGATAGCCTACATCCCATTTAGAATGTTCAAATTCAATCTTATTCAAATAGAAGAGTCTAGACTAATAATCGCTCAGGTAACACACCAATCTCGAGAAAAAAGTTTGTAAAGTATAAGTGAAAAACGAAGTACAGTAGATCGAATTTGGAAATAAAAAGACTAGTCATTTCTTCAAAAACGTAGCAGTACTTAGCCTATTTACTAGCAATCAATGATTTGTTTAGATCCTTCCACTGAAAACTTGCCATAATCTGTTTTGACGATGACAGTTCTGGGTTTTAATGCAGAAACGCAAAAAGCTGGAAGCAGATGTCAAAAGTTCTCTCTTGGTGTTTACTCAGTTAACAAATCCTTAAACGCTTTCACCATCCATGTCTCATTATGGTACTGGTAGATCAACCGGTATCTTGTAGAGTGTAGACCAATAGGCTAGTCTACAGGTACATTTAAAGCATAAACTATGTTGTTTTTTTGATGTGATTTTTCTTTTTCAGGCAAGCATGTTATGATACCTGTAGTAAGCTTAAATAGTTGTTTGTATTTGTTACTTAGTGCTGTTTATGAAGACTCCCAATGTTAATGCTATGAGTGAAACTGAAAGCTGGATTTGTCATCAGTTATGTAGTGGATTTTTTGCTTATTGTGCTATGGATTGCTGTGTTGATTTGCTGGAGAAAGCAAAAAAACATTGCAGTTTTTGCATGATTTGACACTATCATCGAAGGACAAGAATTTAGCACAGTAATACCAGCAGTTGCTTTGAGGAAAAGTCAGCTTCTAAAACTAAGTTTGGTGTTTTACTCGCTAGTGGAGCGCGTATCGATGTTTAGTGCGAAGTTAAGTGCTTTTGAGAGCATTCTATTAGTTTGCATTTTCTTGCGGTACCAGTAGGCTACGTTGCGACGGTCGCGTTTACCTCAAAGGGCTTCGTTCCAAACCACCGTTTGTAAGATACAGACAAACTTATAGCTGTAAGGTCAAGCCCCCTCCTAGCAAGGTTTTTGGTTATGTCCCTGATAAAAAACATTTAGATTTTTTTATGTGAAAATTGTTACTCAAGCATCTGAATAAAAGTGTTGTTAGTTCTCACATTTTCATGTAACTGACGCTTCTTTTCCCAGTCCAGTTATTTCTATTATAAATGCTGTGTCAAGTTTTTTGTTTAGTGGTGACTAATGAGAATGGAACAATATTAATGAACTTGCTTGGCGGGTACTTCTCTACCAATAATAGTAACCTCAGCAAAAAAATAGAACTCACTTTTTACTGGTTAGATATATATTGGCTTTCTAGTTCATCTATATACACTGACTGTAATGGTAATGATTGAACTTCAGACATAAAATTGTTTACTTAGTCACTTTATTCACCATGTAAAGCAGTTAAAATTTTAAAAGGCAGTAAAAATATTATAAAATTCACAAACAACTAAATTCAGATATTACACAAAGACACAGTAAATGAATGTTTAACACACTTGACACTTCTATTTTCATCACATAGAACTGAAGTGAAACATCACTACCTGACTACAATAATCATGATTGTAAAACTTGGGGTAGTCCAAAACCATTGCTTCCAGTTCAACATGATCACTGTCACAAACCTTCAGAAACAAGAAGACTTTTAAGAGGACATTCAGAAGAAAAAATTCCATGTTTGTAGCTATTCAAAGAAGTGACTACTAATTAGGCCAATCCAAAAGTTCATAGGAATTTTTCGATTTTTTGTATCTATCTAGCTCTTATATGTAGCAGTGTAGCTTGAAACCAATTCTGAATACAGTTTTATTCACCAAGTTGGCTTGGTCACGTAGACAGTGAAAAAACTTTTGCGAGTTTTCCAGTATTCAAGGAATTGTTCAATTGTGGTTACTTTTAAAACAACAAGCTAACAAACAATGGGTAAAAACACTATCAACACATTCAAAACTAACCTGCTGGTGGGTTATTTTATATTCTGAAAAAAAAACAACACCATGTTAGTTTAAGTTTACTTTAAGACAAAAAAGCAAAAGCTGCTCAGCCAAAAGAACCACTGGACTGATACAATAGCTTCTGCTATGCCGCTCAGAATAAAAAGTTTTGTTTTAAAAGCTAGATGTCGTGGGGCGAGGCCTACTGCTTTGTTGTATTCATTATAATGAAGCTCTGAGATCCAGCATAGCTATGAAAAATCACTCTAGGATTTACCGCCTTAGCGGTCTAGATCCAAATTAACTTGGCTAGCCTATGGCTATCGCGAATCTAACTTTGCCAACAACCTACTCTTTGGACTGATAAATAGGCGCTAAACCATACAAATATACTATTTACATTATTTTCTAGCAAACTGCGATCATAAAAATCCGATCAGTGATTTAGTAGGTTATCTTACTACAGCCTGCAAGCAAGCGATGTTGCGCAACTGCTCGCGAAGGTTGCGACCGGCTGCAACCTTTCGCGAGCTGTCGATGACGTAAAATTTTGGTTGCTTCGCGTCGCTTCGCGTTGCTTCGCGTCCAGTCTAAACGCACCTTAAGGTGCGTTTAGACTGGACGCGAAGCAACGCGAAGCGAAGGTTGGCGACCTTCGCCAGCCTTCGCGAGTGGTCGATTACGTCACAACCTTCGCGAGTGGTTGCTAATCTTCGCGACTGGTCGCTTCATAGGCTAATTTTAATAACTTACTTTTAAAATGTATTCAATCAGCAGAAAGCTTTGTGTACTTTATTATTGAAGCGCTATTATAGTAATCACAGGTTCTATTTCGTCATAGAGCGCTGGAATTACCGGTAAAACGAAGATTGAGTTTACATTATGTTATCACGCAATAACCGTGAAGAAGAGTCTAGACTAATAGCTCAGGTAACACACCAATCTCGAGAAAAAAGTTTGTAAAGTATAAGTGAAAAACGAAGTACAGTAGATCGAATTTGGAAATAAAAAGACTAGTCATTTCTTCAAAAACGTAGCAGTACTTAGCCTATTTACTAGCAATCAATGATTTGTTTAGATCCTTCCACTGAAAACTTGCCATAATCTGTTTTGACGATGACAGTTCTGGGTTTTAATGCAGAAACGCAAAAAGCTGGAAGCAGATGTCAAAAGTTCTCTTTAGGTGTTTACTCAGTTAACAAATCCTTAAACGCTTTCACCATCCATGTCTCATTATGGTACTGGTAGATCAACCGGTATCTTGTAGAGTGTAGACCAATAGGCTAGTCTACAGGTACATTTAAAGCATAAACTATGTTGTTTTTTTGATGCGATTTTTCTTTTTCAGGCAAGCATGTTATGATACCTGTAGTAAGCTTAAACAGTTGTTTGTATTTGTTACTTAGTGCTGTTTATGAAGACTCCCAATGTTAACGCTATGAGTGAAACTGAAAGCTGGATTTGTCATCAGTTATGTAGTGGATTTTTTGCTTATTGTGCAATGGATTGCTGTGTTGATTTTCTGGAGAAAGCAAAAAAACATTGCAGTTTTTGCATGATTTGACACTATCATCGAAGGACAAGAATTTAGCACAGTAATACCAGCAGTTGCTTTGAGGAAAAGTCAGCTTCTAAAACTAAGTTTGGTGTTTTACTCGCTAGTGGAGCGCGTATCGATGTTTAGTGCGAAGTTAAATGCTTTTGAGAGCATTCTATTAGTTTGCATTTTCTTGCGGTACCAGTAGGCTACGTTGCGACGGTCGCGTTTACCTCAAAGGGCTTCGTTCCAAACCACCGTTTGTAAGATACAGACAAACTTATAGCTGTAAGGTCAAGCCCCCTCTTCTTAGCAAGGTTTTTGGTTATGTCCCTGATAAAAAACATTTAGATTTTTTTATGTGAAAATTGTTACTCAAGCATCTGAATAAAAGTGTTGTTAGTTCTCACATTTTCATGTAACTGATGCTTCCTTACCCAGTCCAATTATTATTATTGTAAATGCTGCATCAAGTGTTTTGTTTAGTGGTGACTAATGAGAATGGAACAATATTAATGAACTTGCTTGGCGGGTACTTCTCTACCAATAATATAGTAACATCAGCAAAAAAATAGAACTCACTTTTTACTGGTTGGATATGTATTGGCTTTCTAGTTCATCTATATACACTGACTGTAATGGTAATGATTGAACTTCAGACATAAAATTGTTTACTTAGTCACTTTATTCACCATGTAGAGCAGTTAAAATTTTAAAAGGCAGTAAAAATATTATAAAATTCACAAACAACTAAATTCAGATATTACACAAAGACACAGTAAATGAATATTTAACACACTTGGCACTTCTATTTTCATCACATAGGACTGGAGTGAAAAATCACTACCTGACTACAATATTCATGATTATAAAACTTGGGGTAGTCCAAAACCATTGCTTCCAGTTCAACTTGATCACGATCACAAACCTTCAGAAACAAGAAGACTTTTAAGAGGACATTCAGAAGAAAAAATTCCATGTTTGTAGCTATTCAAAGAAGTGACTACTAATTAGGCCAATCCAAAAGTTCATAGGAATTTTTCGATTTTTTGTATCTATCTAGCTCTTGTATGTAGCAGTGTAACTTGAAACCAATTCTAAATACAGTTTCAGTTTTATTCACCAAGTTGGTTTGGTCAAGCAGGCTAGACAGTGAAAAAACTTTTGCGAGTTTTCCAGTATTCAAGGAATTGTTCAATTGTGGTTACTTTTAAAACAACAAACTAACAAACAATGGGTAAAAACACTATCAACACATTCAAAACTAGCCTGTTGGTGGGTTATTTTATATTCTGAAAAAACAATAACACCACGTTAGTTTAAGTTTACTTTAAGACAAAAAAGCAAAAGCTGCTCAGCCAAAAGAACCACTGGACTGATACAATAGCTTCTGCTATGCTGCACAGAATAAAAAGTTTTGTTTTAAAAGCTAGATGTCGTGGGGCTAGGCCTACTGCTTTGGTGTATTCATTATAATGAAGTTCGGAGACCAAGCATAGCTCTGAAAAATCACTCTACGATATACAGCCTTAGCGGTCTGGATCCAAATTAACTTGGCTAGCCTATGGCTATCGCGAATCTAACTTTGCCAACAACCTACTCTTTGGACTGATAAATAAGCGCTAAACCATACAAATGAACTATTTACATTATTTTCTAGCAAACTGCGATCGTAAAAATCTTACTACAGCCTGCAAGCAAGCGATGTTGCGCAACTGCTCGCGAAGGTTGCGACCGGTTGCAACCTTTCGCGAGCTGTCGATGAGTCAAATTTTGGTTGCTTCGCGTTGCTTCGCGTTGCGTTGCGTTGCTTCGCGTCCAGTCTAAACGCACCTTTAATGCGCATATTTCATTTGTTTTTCAAGGGTCAAGATTAGAGTTTAAATTGGGGTTTAGGTTAGATTTGGGGTTTGTTTTAGGCAAAGCTTTCGGTATGCGTTAGATTTGAGTCAGAGTTTATAAAAAACTAGATAGAATTAGCCGGTGAAATAGAGCCTTTCTTAATGTAACCATTGACCTTTGCAATGCAGTGTAACCAGAGCTGCGAGCTCAATCAATTTTGATTCGAGTTCGAATTCAGCCCATTTTAGCACGTCTGACGAGTTCAAGTCCTGAACTTTTTTTTTGAGTTTAAGTTCGTCAAACGATCGAATTTTTTCGAGTTCTAGATGAATAGCTTGCAGACCTAAGTGTGGCTATGCTAAACTCTAAAGCGGTATTATTTGGCTTTGCACAGTGTGTCATTTATGAATAATAATAATAACATACCGGTCCAGCACAATTGTGCCACGGTAAAATTTAAAACAATTCAATCGTTCATCAAACCAAATGTATACTATTATCATGCCAAATATATTCCATCAACAATGAGACCCAAATCAGTTTATTATAGAGAAGACAATTCAGTATATTTAAGCTATAGTAGTGTGATAACCAAAATGGTGTGTGCGATTTAAAAGTTTCCATGTTTCACCGTCATTTTTAACATAAATTTCACGCAACATAGTGTTTGTATGTGTGACCTAACGCAATCCGATTGAAAGTTTTGATTGTGAAAATAAACAAATATGAAGCATCTGCAAACTGCATGAGCCAAACAAAAATGATTGGTTTCAATACAATTGCAAAGGTTGGCAAAAAAATATTGCCCCCCAAGTTTTGCTCTTACCCCCCAAAGAATTTCTGTCTGGCTACGTGCCTGGTTTGATCATCTTTTTTTATGTTTATCTTTTCTACAAATTTACTTTGTCTAAAGTGGTATTCCCAAATTCTGTCACCTTTTCTCGTTGTTTTTTATTAACTTTTATATATTATGAATTGTTTAACTCAAGAATTAAAATTTGTTTAACGCAAGTAGTTGAAAGTTTTAAAAATTTGCTGTGTTTTTTTGTGGGGACCTGAGTGCTCAATTTTTTTTTAATTTTAAAAAATCCATTTGGGAGAAAACTCCTTAACGTAAAATCAACAAAAGTTGTCATTTTTCAACTTTTATGAAGACCTACATATCCTTCAAATTTCAGTAATTTAGCTTAAGTGGTTAAAAGTCGTAATTTTAAGAGATCATTTTTGAAAAGTCCCTCCTAATGTGGCACCTCTAAATTTTGTCATAAATTATCTTTTTTTCATATTTATCTATCTTGAAAATTTGAAATTTTCTTTAAGCTTTTGAATCAAGCTCTTATTTTGCCGAGCATTTACGTAACAAATTGTCGCAGGTTGATGAGAATAACTTATTAAACCGTTGCAGTTCCTTGCACACCCTTCAACAGCACGATTTGTTGAGATACTACCCATGTTTTTTTTGAAGTCTTAGTCAGAGGTACTAAGAATGCCCTGCCATTTTTGGCTTTGCCCATACGTTTAGCAATCCATCGAATTTTTCTGAATCATTAGCTACTGTATTTGGGTTTACCTTACTCAGTTATTTGGCATTAAAAATGAAAAATAACTCAGGAGAAACTTATGCTAATGAACTTCAAAATAGACTATTGAAAAAAGTTTCGTTAATTTTCATATAAGGTATAAAGGGGCCTCTAATTTTGGAACACTTCGTAACTAAACATACAGGGTTCGAAATTAACGCCTGCCCGCTTGCCCGAGGCAAGCTGAAATCGCCTCGGGCGAATTAATTTTCAGCTTGACTTATCCGGCGGGTAAGTTAGCACAATACAGCATCTTAGCCAACATTAACAAGATTATTTCGAGAAGCAAATTAGGTCCGCTTTTGTTGGAATAAAATAAAATGCAAGTAAAGGAAACTTTTGCTTTATTTTAGCACTTGGTAATCATCGCAATTAGTACTTTGTTTAATTGTACGCACATCATCGCAATTAACACTGTTTATTCGCACGCAGATTCGTTCGATACTCAGATGTTCTTTGCAACTTTTTGCGTAAAATGCTGTGTTTTTTTTTGAGAAATATTTTTCCACTCTTGCCGCGTGAACCGCTCTTTCAGATATCAGAAAATACTACCGGTGCTGCATAGAAACGACGCCAAGAATTGTGCATTTTTTATTGTTATTATTTTATGATCTTTTCAATCCTACAACTTTGCAAAAAAAATTCTGCCTTTTTAGTTGGTGTAGTTTTCCTAGATGTTTGTGATGAAAATGCATTGAGACAAAGTTAACGTTAATGAACATCATTGTCAACGTGATAATTGAAGTAATTACAATCAAAAAATTAATTTTTGCCTAGAGCATGATTGAAAAAAGTTACTTATAACGTCACATTTACATACCAATCAGAAGTGGCCGGATCCACATGTCAAAAGATCCGGAACCAATCCGGATTCAACAAGAAGAGATCCGGATCCGATCCGGATTCTAAACCTTTTAAATATTGAGATCCACATCCGATCTGGATCCGCCAGTATGCAACTGCACTTTGTACATTTCAACGAATGTTTTGACAAATATCAACAATGAGTTTGAAAGTAATCACCAAAATCAGATCCGGATCTGATCCGGATCCACATCTAATAATGAAACTGGATCCGTATCCAATTCGGATCCGATAAAAAACAGTAAGATCTGGGTCCGATCTGGATACCATTCACGCACAAACACTTCATTCTCCAACATAAACGTGAATTTTGCTAATTCGTTGTTTTTTTGCCAAAAATAAGTACATTTTACGAATTTTTTCGAAAAGAAACACCTCAAAACTTATTGTGTTTTTTTGTTTCGGGCAAGCTGGGATTTCCTCGGACAAGTAAACATTTTGGCAGCGTGGCCGAGAGGGTTAAGGCGTCGTTTTTCGACGACTCTGATCTCATGATCATCAGTTCAACCCGCACCCTGGTCACGTTGTTGCGTCCTTGGATAAGACGCTTTACGATAATTATCTCTGCTTGGTGGCTTCGAACAAGCAGCAAATTTATGTGGGAAGAAGTCAAACGTCAACCGGAAAGCTTAGAAAATGGTCAACTCCTAAGCGGGTGCGGATTCGTCCAAAGCATAGCGCACAGTCGCTTTCTCGTGATAGGAGGATAAAGATGCACCAATCAATCAATCAGTCATCATTTGATATTACTTGCCCGACGGGCAAATTGATAAAAAAGTTAATTTCGACCCCTGACATAATATGTTCCTTTTGCAGCAATCGCAATGGACCCGTCAAGAATAGGAAAAATTTCCGGCACAACATCATTAACAACAACAACAACAACAACTGCAATAACAAGCACAGTTGTTACTGGTGTAATAGGATCTCTGAGCATGGTCGGTTTGTTGGTTGCAGGATTGCTATTTTGGATTACAAGAAGGTCTGTAGTCATGACGTCTTTTTATCCTTAAAGGGATTGTTACATGGTCAATCTCGAACATTAATTTTTGTTAAAATGATCAGCAGTAAATAATAATCTATAGACAGTATCCAGAGTCTTATAGGCTCAATCAAACCTTTGATTAACAGCCTAAAACATACTGTTTCGGAGTCAACATTCGTCTTTTATTCCTCGTCAGTATAGCAAAGACTGCTGGACTACAGGTATGAACATGCGCTTAGAAAGGCAAGGAATCTCAAATAATTTGCGATTCCTTGCCTTTCTACACTCATGTTCATACCTGTAGTCCAAGCTATACTGACGAGAAATAAAAAACAAATGTCGATTCCGAAACAGTATGTCTTAGGCTGTTAATAAAGGTTTGATTGTGCCTAAAAGACTCTGGATATTGTCTATAGCTTATTATGGATTTTCTTAATACATTGCTCTTAATAAAAACGTTCAGCAGTTGTTCTACAACTAAACTGGGTATTGTGATATCATAATGACAATTATTCATTGAGCTAAGTCTTCTGACCGAGTCTGATATGACGCAATGATGTATTCGCTGCAAAATGCAAGCGAATTGCGTTTTTTTTACTCAAAGGCTTTCAAAATGGTTCGAATCTTCTGTCATTGCTTATTCCACAAATCCTGATCATAGCCTGCAGTATGGGGCGCCAAGTGTAAAGCGAAATGTTCACGTCGTTTTTCTGAGTTATGATCGACGCGCCAATTTGTGGATTTATTTAAATGTAAAAAAAGTCATAAGTTTCATGTGTCAATTTGCATATTTAATTCGCCAATTTTTTAGCTATTATTTTTGTCACTTTCGCATGCCATTTTAAGTATCGCGTAAATTGGCATGCCAAAAGTCTGCAAAGCTAAAACATTGCAAAAATTGACACCTGAATCATCATCATCATTTTGCTCCAGAAATGTGCTTCCTTCTATTTCTGGAGCCCAGCAGAGTTTCCCCGCATGCAGGGGTCAGCTAGTTTTTGCAGCCTAGACACCATCTTTCACGATCTTGAGCATCCAACCTTTGCAAACCTCTGGCAGTCATGTCACATTCCAGTACTTCTTTCCACCTCTTTTTCGGTCTTTCTTTTTTTGTCCCATCAACTTCTAAGAGTAGTGCCTTTACTGGACCCCTTTCTTCATCCATTCTCTCCACATGTCCCAACCATCGCAACCTTTTCTCTCTCAGAAACTCTTCCAATCTCACTACACCCGTAATTTCACGAATCTTCTCATTGTTCATTTTATCTTTCAAGTTTTTCCCACATATCATTCGCAACATTCTCATTTCTGTGGTCTTCAGCCTCCTTTCATCTTCCATTTTCAATGCCCAACATTCAGCACCATAAGTTAGAGCATTTCTCACGTAGCTTTTGTTTAAGGTGCCTCTAACCTTCAATGATATGCTTCTTCCGCACAAAATATTCGAAACCTCTTTAAATTTTTTCCATGCCGATCTAATTCTTGATGTTACAGCCTCCTGAGCTCCTCCTTCCGTACTGATTACATTACCAAGGTAAGAAAACCTGTCCACCACTTCCATGTTGTCTCCATCCAAAGTTATCATTTTATCTTCATCGTCAAATAACACACCAAGGATGCATTTTTTGCGACTAAAATCCTTCTTTTCGGTTAAACTTCCATGAACTCCAGAACACCTCTTGTGTACCCAGTGTTGACATTTTGTACACTGCACGAAGTTTCTTCCCACTCCTTTGCCACATACAGAGCAAGGATACTTTCGCATTTGCATTCGTACAAAATTTCTGCTTGTATAAAAAGCCTTTGCCTTGTTTACATTTATTTTCATTCCTTTAAATTGACACCTGAATGTCAGCAAAAAAAAATTGTAGGAGCACGATATAAATGTGCAAAAAGAAGTACGCGATAAAAATTGACTCGTTCATTCTGCAAAAAAAAAGTACACGCAAAAACTGGCACGTTAAATGTGGAAAAAAAATACACGCAAAAATTGACTCGTTAAATCAGCGAAATAAGCAGGATCAAAATTTGCAGATTTAGTTGTGTCCACAAATGCAAATGGGCACTCCTACTCACTAAGTGCTCTGCGCATGCCGCATGGTTGTTGTAAGATCCACGTTTGGCAGAGCGCTAAATTTTGACAGTGCCTTTTTGCAGATTTAACGTGCCAATTTTTGCGCGTACTTTTGTTTTGCAGGTTTACCGTGACAATTTTTGCGCAGACTTCTTTTTGCACATTTATATCGCGCTTCTGCAATTTTTTTTTTTTTTTGACATTCAGGTGCCAATTTTTGCAATGTTTTACCTTTGCAGACGTTTGGCATGTCAATTTACCGATACTCAAAATGGCATGCAAAAGTGACAAAAACAATTGCTACAAAAATTGGCAAATTAAATATGCAAATTGACACATGAGTCTTATGCCTATTTATTAAGAACGATGTACTAAGAAAATTAATAATAAGCTATAGACAGCATCCAGAGTCTTAAAAACACAAAAAAACCTTTGATTAACAGCCTAAGACATACTGTTTTGGAATCGATATTCATCTTTTATTCCTCGTCAATATAGCTGAGACTACAGGTATAAACATGGGCGTAGAAAGGCAAGAAATTGCCAATTAACCAGATCATAACACAATTTCTTTTCCCAAAAATATTAAGTAATCATAATATCAAAAGAGATAATTATAATATGTCAATTCAAAATAATTTTCAATAGCATGCCTTAGACAGCTATTTCGCCCAATCTCAGGGCTCATCAGTAAGGCTAGCAAGACCAAAAGAACAATTATCAAGGACAGACTCTTAATACATTGTTCTTAATAAATTGTCATTGTTGAGTCACTGTACAATGTACATAATATACTGCGAGTCACTGGTTCTAGTTTAGAGCCGTCTCGGCCTGTTGGAGACGTAGCCATTTTAGGCGAGCTACGAGGAGAGCAGAGGGTATTGAAAGCGTTTCATTTCTGAAGATTGTTTGCCTAGTTTAGCTCTAGTCTGAATTTTGGCACTAGTTTTGAGCCTTTTGGCCTACTGGAGACGTAGCCGTTTAAGGCGAGCAATGAGGAGAATAGAGAGTTTGCTAGCCTATTGTTCTTCTGAGAGATATGAGGTAAGATTTGTGCTTTAGTCGGTAAAGATTTGATTTGTTGCGTATAGTTTCATTCGGAAAAGATTTAATTAATAGTTTTAGTTTCATTGGGTAAAGATTTTTCAGTTAAGATTTACTTATTTTGGCTAAAATATGGCTGATTGATGGGTAAAGATGATAAACATAATCGGTAAAGATTTATTCATTGATTGATAAACTGGTAAAGATGTATGTTTTGAAGATTTTTATCACTGGTGATATTTGTCCTTTTGGCCTTGCTAGCCTCACTGATGAGCCCTGAGATTGGGCGAAACAGTTGTCTAAGACATGCTATTGAAAATTATTTTAAATTGATATATTATAATTATCTCTTGTAATATTGTGATTACTTAATATTTTTGGAAAAAAAATTGTGTTATGCGCTGGTTAATTGGCGATTTCTTGCCTTTCTACGCGCATGTTCATACTTGTAGTTCTAGCTATACTAACGAGGAATAAAAGACGAATGTCGATTCCGAAACAGTTTGTCCTAGGCTGTTTATCAAAAGTTTTATTGTGCCTATAAGCAGTACTTAAACTATAAAATTTTGCATGGGGAACGCTTTTGCAGCCTTGACCAAACGCATTCGCAATGCGGAAGTATTTTTGTGGAAAGTATGTCTTTCGTCCCCGAAATCGAGCGAAGACCAAAAAAAAGCAAAAAAGGTCTTCACCGCAATTTGGGACTAAATTTGGCCGGAATTTGTGGGATTTGTTCGTGCTGCCAGGCTCTTTTTCGTCTGGTCAACCAGCGCTCAAACCTCGATGGTTGGACGCTAACTCTCGATGGGGATGCGTCCCCTCTACAATTTAAGTACTGCCTATAAGACTCTGGATACTGTCTATGGCTTATTATTAAACTTATGCCTTTTTTTACATTTAAATAAATCCACAAATTGGTACCTCATAATCAGAAAAACAACGTGCATATTTCGCTTTACACTGGGCGCCCTGCAACAACCATATAGTGCTGTAAACAACGCTTCTAATATAAGAAACTGCACTGTGCAATTGTGATGTGCTAATTTTGCGAAGGAAATGATATAAAAAAACATTGAAAAAATAACGGAAAGATAAAGTAATACAGCAAATGTAGCATAGAATCAAATTGTTTGCAACGTATACTGATATTTGGTTTACTGTAATTGCGCGCCAATACAGCTGTAGATCTAAAAGAACAGCAATATCACGTCTTAAGTTAGCGCAGTAACTGGAGGTGGATTTAGGGGGAAGGGTCTAAGGGTCCGGACCACACTGCTCAAACCGAAAAAAATATAAGAAAAACTTGTAAAGCATAAAATTCGTTGCAATAACTAAAGCAGGATCCATTGCCTGTCTAGACTTAACATTAAAATTCTCGGTGAGGGTGGGAATAAGGTGGGGGAATGAACATCTCCAAAATTATCTTTTTTTAATGCAAACGAATTACGTTAAAACTTGTGATTGTTTTTATATCGTGATTTACCGGTTTAAAATAAAAAGGCTGAAATTTTACCATGAGTCACCGTCCTCATAATCCCATTTACGCAGCTAGTTTCATCATCTTTTTGCACTGTTAACTAAAATAGGCCTAAAATTAAGTTGTTTTTGCAAAAAAAAAGAAAAGAAATTGCAAAATCTTTGAGAGCTGAGGGCTTTGCACCCAGACTCGCTTGTCTCCGGCGGTTGGAGGCTCATCCCCAAAATAGCCCCTCCCCCATTGCAGATTTCTGACTGTGCGCCCGGCTAAACTAACAGTCAGTATTCAAAAATTTATTTCGGAAAAAAAAACACATGCGGCTGTTTACAGCTAAAGTTGTCATTAAATTGAAAGGAAAAATCGTACAAAAACGTTTGCAAGAATATTACATCTTCAGCGGACCATCCCCTGCAAAAATTTATGAATCCGCCCATGGTAACTTGAAGGCATTTTAGCGTAACAACTTGAAAAAGTTCTTGAAACCAACAAGTCTTCGCCAAAAATAAAAAGTGATCATCTTAATCTCTTATAAAAGCATAGGAAAAGATCAATTTTCGAGCAAATAATAGTTAGGCCAAGAGTAAACTTATGAAAAAAGTGTATCTATCCAATAAATGACTTGTTGCTGAGTTTCAAATATTCTTAAATTGTAACATTGGGGTTAATGTTCAATCATTTTGCTTGCTTCTGGCCTAAAGGCTGCCAGTGTGGAAGCTTAGGGAAGAGCCACCAGAATGGCGAATACTTAAAAACAAGCAATGCGAAAAAGTTATCCTCCCATAGGCTTCGAACCTGTCTTGACCTATCCTTATGTGTATATATTATGCGTATATATAATTTTGCAAAATTATGCGTAAATATAATTTTGCAAAAAATGTCAACGTATATATTTCATCGACAACATAGTGACTGATAATAACAAAAAAATCCTACCAAGCTTAAGCCGTTAACATGGAGGAGTAATCCTATAAGTTAATTTACACTTTAAACACAAAATTGTTAAAAACAATGAATGGTAAACGCAAATGAAAATATTTTGCAAAATTTACCTAAACGCGACGTCTTGCGATTGAATGTTTAAGATAGTAAAATCTTTACCAACGTTTTCTCAATCCCTTAATTACAGTGATTTGTTTTATCTCATTTACAAAAACAATAGTCATTCATCAGGTTTCGAACGTGGAGTTAGAAACAAATAGTTCTGTAATTTTGTCTAATTTTGTAATTCAATATGTTAGAAAGTTGTAATTTTGTGATTTTGTCTTGCTGAACAGCGCAACAGCTAGCATACACTTTCGTAAATAAAAAGGTTCAGTGCATCCTCGATTGTCCGGCTCCCGATTAACCGGCATCTTGATTAACCGGCCAGGTTCAACAGATAGCTACATTCAATTATTTAGTCTAAAATCTACACATTTTACAGTGGGAAAAACTAGAAAGCCACCAAACAATGCTGTCAAGAAGCTTGTTTCTTATTTTGTATTTAAATTGTTTTGTGGCTAAGCTTGTTATTCTCATACTAATTTCGCTTTTTCGTTCTTTAGGTTGTTTAAGTGTGGTGTAGGTGGTGAACGGTGAGTACCTTATGATAGATACTTTTCCTATCCGGCCAAATGCTTATCCAGCCGAGATTTTGGAAAAAGGTTGCCCAACTTGACCGGATAATCGAGGATGCACTGTATTAACCATAAAGGAAAAATAGTTCACTCTGAAACTTTCTGTCCAGGTATTTTCACAATAAAAAGTGTCATTCTATTTTAAGTTATCTATTTTTTTCAAACAAGTCCTTTAAAAAATTAAGAGCGAAATCGTTACTGCTGGACAAACTCTTCTTATATTGATGACGAAAATCTGAAAATAAGTATAGTCTACGAAAAAAAAAAGAAAACAAGGCCAATTTAAATGAACACACAATTTTTTTTAAACTTGGATTTCCATGCCCTAAGGCAGGAGCGTCCAACTTTTTTCAGTCGCGGGCCAAATTTGCTGTTCCAAAAGTTTCGCTGGCCAAAATTTAGTCTTACTTTATCTTCTTCTTCGCAAACTAAAGTCTTCCGGTGGATTTCGTGGTGATCTCCCAAAAAGAAAAAAGGTCTTCATTCAGAGTTGATCGTTTTTTTCTGCCAAGCACTAGGTGAAGACCAAAAAAAAAGGTCTTCACTCAGGTTTTGATCGTTTTTTTTTCTGCCAAAAAGCAAGTGTACACACACAAAAAAAAAGGTCATTCCGATGGATTTTGTGGGATTCTCCTAAAAGCAAGAACATAAGAAATTCAAGGACTCGTTTCTACAACTCACAACGTCAGCGCGGAAGCACCAATCAACCAACCAATGCAGAAACCTTTGGCGGGCCACTTGTGGCCCGCGGGCCGCGTGTTGGACGCCCCTGCCTTAAGGAAACGTAAGACAGCAAAGAATTGAACATTTACTCTCGCAAGGGAACGAAGTCTTATAAAGTAACTAGCGCCTTCAAGAGCGTATAACTACCAAAAGGTTATGGTTTCGATGCAAGAGTGGTAATTTTTGTAGTATATTTCATTTAATGACGTTGGGTGAAGGTGAAATTGATTATTTCCAGTCCATAACAGCGCCGCATGTATCTATTTCGATCAAGTGACGTTGAATGGACGTACAACAGAGAATAATGTTTAATATTACTGTATTAGTAATTGTGATCTACATTGTATTTTACAATATATTTTCCTGTTTGCAAAAGCCTCCATTTCGTTTTATCCGTTCGCTCACGGTTGTCTGGTGGCATCAGGTGGATATTTCAACTTAAAGAGTAATGAAACAATGTGACACTAACACTTGACTTTTCAATGGCTTAACTTAACCTGAAGATTTTTTTTAAGGAACAGAAACAATGACAATGATAATTTTTTGATATTGTTTGTGATTTCTACTTTTCTGGAGGTCCCAATATGAGATATTTTTGAATAATTGCTGATTTCACGGTAGACGAAAAGTACTTTTGAGCGTCATTGCACTAACTAAGCGTCGGTCGTTCATTGGGTTTGCTGGCAAATTTCCATGTAGTTTTAGTTATATATATATGGTGATAGTGACGCAACAAACGCTAAAACATTTTTAAATTTCTGCCCAAAATGCAATTTGTGACGAAACAGAAGAAATCAACAGAAATAATGACAAAAAAATCAGAATAATCGCAAACATTGTCCATCTTTTTTCAAATTCTGTGAAGAGCAGTGACGTAGGCACAAACTTCAGAACGGGAGGGCATGGGTCAAAAGTTTCAACTCAATGCGGGGATCCTGGAGCGAAGCCCAAGCAACCGTAGGCAAGATTTTTACGTTTTTTTACAAAAATAACTCAATTTTAAGACCATTTCAAATCAAATTTTTGTTTGAAAGGCATGTTTTTAGCAGGGCGAACATAAACAACATATGCATGAAAACAACTCCTAAAGGGAACAAGTTATTTAGTCATCCTTTCTTGTGGTACAGTACGAAATTAAGGCCAGAGAAAAAAGTAGGAGTTTCGTAACTCTGGTGACAGATTAGTTTTTTGCAGCGTGTTAAGTAGCAAACGCTAAACTATTATTGGTATTGGCTGGAAAACGTCTGACATATAACTTGCCCTCAGCAACTGCTTGAGATGCTACTGCATGAAAAGCCTTCTTTGAATATGTTACAACTCAGATGAGAGAGTAAGGGTAACGTACGAGGCCTTCTTAAACGTTGTGTGTCATCGATATCAAATCTTTTTAGACTCTGTTTGTATTAGGATCTATTGGAAATGGTGTCGCACAGTTTTCTTCCCACTTAAAACGTTATTTGCTAGGAATAAAATAGAGCTACCTGCTACAATATGTCTTTTTGTTACAACATCTGATATAATGGAAGTAGTGATCTTAAACTGAAAACTTTTTGAAGCTGCAAAATACTGGCATAGGCAAAAAAAATCTGAAATCAGCACTATACTCCTTTCCACAAACTGACTAAAATGATGCTGAAAAGGCATGTAGCAAACGCTTTTTCCAAGGGTGTGCTCCATCTTAATCTAAAAACGCTAACTTTAACATTTTTTACACGCTTTTTGGCTTTTTATCACGGCTCGAAGGGGGGTATGGCACATCTACCCCTCGCCTTGTCTACGCTACTGGTGATGCGGTAATGGATGTCGATGATTTTCGAGTTTGGATATGATAATTTTGGAAAAGAGGCCTGCGATACGGTGTGATTCGGACCGTGACTACTAGGCGCGGACGTTTAGGCGCGGACGTTTAGGCGCGGACGTTTATGCGCCGCCGATTAGTCGCCGGGACTTTTAGGCGCCTGAACTTTTAGGCGCCTGGACTTTTAGGCGCCAGAGGTAAAAAAAAATTTTTGTCAAAAAAAATTTTTTTTCAAAACCAAATTTTATTTTCCAAAATAAGTTTTTTTCAAGAAATAAATTTTTTTTTTTAAAAACAAGTTTTTTTCCAAACAAAAGTTTTTTTTCCAAAAAAAAGTTTTCTTTCCAATAAACATTTTTTTCTTCCCAAAAACGGTTTTCTTCCCAAAAAAATTTTTTTTATTTCAAATGACAGTCTTTTTTCAAATAAAACTTTTTTGAAAAAAAAACTTTTTCCAACAAAAAAGTTTTACTTTGATTATAATGTTAATATTTTCGAAGCTGTTATCTGATGTTTGTCAAGAAGAATCGTCAGAATAGAGAGCGCAGGAAAAGAAGTGGTTGTAGGAAAAAGCCGAGCAGTGATTGGCTGGAAAAGGATTGCTGAGAGAGCGTCATTTGTGCACAACCTTTAAGCTGTACAAGAATTTTTTTTGTGAGCAGAGGGCGGGGTTAGAAGTTTTGATAAAACTGACTTCAAAAGCAGATAGATGGAAGCAGAGCGGAAAAAGTTTTACAAAAAGTTGATTTCTTATTGCATTTTTTCAATGACAAAAAATGTTTTCCACTACTTACTTGCAAAGTTTTTTTTTTACCTAATCCAGACGCATGCCACCTCCAGCCAGCAGTCTCAAATTTTGCGGTGCACGGACACGAGTTGCTTGTGCAATATTGGCACACGCAGCAAGCCGAATCAAATCAAATCAAAACTCTTGAAAAATATAAAATCAGTCGAAACAAGTTAGGGTCGAAGTGTATTCTTTCTCTTTCAGAAAAAAAAAAAAGATTCGGTAATAAAATTGGTTCATTTTCTTAAAGAACTGATTAATTCTTAAATTCAAAAAATCTTGAGCTAAATTGTGATATCGGGAGATTTTTTGTTGAGATCGGCAGGCCCGGCACCACGGGGGGCATTCCGGGGCCGTGCCCCCCAAATGACTGCTTGTGCCCCCCAAACGAAAATTGTGCCCCCCCCAAGCGAGGACTGTGCCCCGAAGGAATTAACAGGTTCGGGGCTATTGAAGTGCAAATCGAGGCATCTCCTAAATTGGTGTTTTCCGCCCGTATTTTTGTAATTTTTGTGGACCCACACCGGATTTTATACAACTTTTTGGACGAAGACCTTTTTTTTCTTTTTTTGGTCTTCACTCATGAATTAGTGAAAAATTGCAAGAACTTTGAGACGACAACCAGAGTTTGTGGAAATTTTCGAACTGAAGACCTTATTTGGTCTTCACCTTGTTTGTTTGATCCACACTGGAATAAATTTCTCGTGCCCCCGTGCCCCTTTCGAATTCACATAAATAAACTTCTCGTGCTCCCCCAAAATTTATTTCTACCGCCCAGTCACGCTATCCTGGAGCCGGGCCTGGAGATTGGGAGAAGTCCTCGAAATCGGGAGTCTCTGACGAAATCGGGAAAGTTGGCAGTTATACTTGTCGATACTTTACTGTATATTACGTACTTACAAATTTATCTGAACTTAAAATTCGTAGTAATTAAAAACAAAGTAAAAATAGAGAATGCTTATAGAGTTCATTATAGTTTTTTTGTCTGATGCAGTTAATTTTAAACTACGCCTACCGTGCTGTGTAGATAAATTGGAGATACCTTGAATAGTTTTATGCATATTGTACATAGCTCGAATTTTTGCTCCGTAAAAATTGCAAATCGACAGAGGTGGGCACAAATAACATTATACCAAAAGCGCAGCGCAACAAAGCGCAACGATCTTTCCAACCAGTAAAAGCGCAGCGCAACTTTCGCAATGAACTTTTTCATGCAATTGAAGCGCAACGCAATTCCGCAATTGCGGAACAGCGTTTTTGTACCAAGTTAAAGCGCAATCTAACTTCCGCAATTGAAATTTCACACCACAATGCAAATGCAGCATTTTTTCGACTTTGGACAGTAAAAGAATAAATAATTTGCGAAAGAAGGCAGACATTTATCACTATTACGATCGAAATGAAACAAAATTAAGTTCAATGTATAGAATTGCGCTATTAACCGAAAAAAAATTTTAAAGCGCAGCGCAATTAAAGCGCAACAAATTTTAAAAACTTTTGTCCGCAACGCAACTTCCGCAATTGCGGAGGTTGTGCTTTGCCCACCTCTGCAAATCGAAGTGCTTTGTTTTTTGTTTTCTTAAAGGTGTATTGCTAGGGTGGAGTGAAAAAAATTTTTTTTGGAAATTCAGAAAAGTGTAGTTTGGAAATCCTGGCAAATGGTCTAAAAATAGAAAAAAAATCGACTTGAGCCAGTTGCCACCTACCATGGGCTGGCTACCCCCCCAAAAATTGGTCGCGGGGGTAAAATGGCCATAAAATCATGTTACTTGATAACCGCTAGTCGTAGAGACCTGATTTAAAGCTCAAAAGTTGCAGAATCATCATGTTTCTATGAGTGCTAAGAGGACTTTTTTGTGTATTTCAATCATAAAAAAAGTTACAGTCAAAAAACTAGTTTTCGTAGGTGTAACATAGCCTTTTTTAAGGATTAGGTAGACGTAGGCTTACGTCTATTTAATCCTTACAAATTTTTAAAGATTTTTTTCTTTGTAGATAAGTAATTAGGTGCTTAGTACTATTAATGAAATAACTTGATAACCACCGTAGTTTATAGCTATGACAACCAGGCGAAGTGCAAGCAACGTTAAAGTTTTACATAGTGGATACACTTTCACTGGAAGTAAAAGCTTTCCATCCGGTATACTACCCACCAAATGTCAAGTGTTAGAGAGGATCATCCAATTCGAAAATTTTAGAACTGTGGACGTTGCAAATGATGTTGCTGAAGAAATACATGACAGATTGGTGTGGTGTAATGTTTATCCATTACATTACTTAACTATATCTAAAAAAGTACAGGCACTGGTGGTAGCTTTCAGCAAACTTGATCGGTATCCCAAGAAAAAACGTGGAGCATCTTTTTTGGAAAAAGAAGCGGAGTTCTTGTCAGATATAGATAAGTTGTTCGACGTGTTTTGCAATGACAATGAACAACGAAGACGTTTGGAAAAAGACCACAAGTTGCGAATGACTGATGAAGATTTTGTATTTTATGAAGATCAAAAGAGTCGGCGTATTGGAAAATGTTTAGATGTAGCTTTGCCTTTGACCTCATCTGACCAAAAATTTATACGACGTTCAGAATCACATGTCAATGCCCCAAGTTCACAATGCCAAGATGAAATTATTACTCTGTCAACTACTGATTATGTCTCGAAGTCCGAATCTTTGGCATCAACAAGCACAGACACATCACAATCATCTGCAGTTTCTCAGTTCTTAGCGGAAATGCCAAATCCATACATTCAAAATCGCAAAAAATGGCCAAACCTTGCCAGAATTTGTGAACGCTACCAGCTATCGGATAGAGCAGCTGCTGCAGTTGCTAGCAGTGTCCTAGTGGATGTTGGTTTAGTTACTGAAGATGATAAAACACGCATCATTGATCGTAGTAAACTACGAAGAGAGCGTGAAAGATGCCGAAATGAAATCCGGAGCGAAGAGCAACAAAACTTTGGATTGGTGAACGCAGTGTATTTGGATGGCCGCAAAGATGCAACCCAAATTGTTGCACAAGGTCCAAATGAGAAGCATTATCGGTCTGTTCAACTGGAAGAACATTATACAGTAGTTGGTGAGCCAGGAAGTTATTACCTTACTCACTTTTTTCCTGAAGATGGCAAAGGTAGAACAATTGCCCAAAAGTTGTTTGATTCTTTCAGTGGTACGGAATTGGAAAGCAAGCTTGCAACAGCTGGCACTGACGGTACTGCTTCTATGACCGGCAAACACAATGGATGCATTCGAAGTTTAGAAGAATTATTACACAGACCTCTTCAGTGGGTTGTGTGTTTACTACACACAAATGAACTTCCCTTGCGACATGTGTTTGCTTCTTTGGATGGAGCAGCAAGTGGTCCAGATACATTTGCCGGACCAATAGGTAAAAAAATACAGGGTCCTGTATCAAGTTGGCCAGTTACTCAGTTTAAGCAAGTGTTCGTCCCTATTTCTTCTTTTCCAAAACTTCCACCTCATGTCATTGATGACCTGAGTACAGATCAATACTACGCTTACAAAATCTGTTTGGCAATTATAACTGGTAATGGTGATGATGATCTACAACATTTGGAAGTTGGCCCAGTGGTGCATTCAAGATGGTTGACTTTGGGTTGTAGAATTTTGCGGTATTACGTGTCACTTGATGAACCACCTCAGAACTTGGAAATTTTAGTTAACTTTTGTTTAACTGTTTATTTTCCCACTTGGTTTGAAATCAAGTTATACAACCAACTAACACATGGTTCTAAAGTTTTTTTCAACTTGATCAAAAGAATTAACAGTCTGACAAATCAAGATCCTCGACAAGTAGCTCAAAATGTTGTTCAAAGAAATGGATATTTTGGCCATCCAGAAAGCATTTTGATCGCAATGTTAGGAGATGACGATCAAGCTGTTCGAGACAAGGGCGTGAATCACGTTCTTTCACTTCGCAAGAACGACACCTCAGTTCGTTTATTTCACCTTCCTACTTTAAACTTGGAAGCAGACACATACTATGAGTTGGCTGATTTGGAAATTTGTCAGCAACAACCTCCAGCTATTAGACATTTGTCCGATTGTGAAATTGAAGACTGTCGAATGAAACCCTTAATTTTACACCATTCATGCCACAATCAAACTGTCGAAAGACATGTCAAATTGGTAACGGAAGCATCAGCACAAGTCACTGGATTTGAAAGAAGAGACGGACTTATTCGCCAAAAAATTAGATCTCGCAAATTGTTAAAAAAGTTTGACACTAAAATGCAATTTTTGTAAAATGTTTTTATGTTGTGTTGACTGTTGATAACACATCTATGTTTGCCAGCCTCGCACTCACTTTTGTTGTGCACTTCGCATTACTACAGTAATATGTTGTACGACATACCCCTAAAATCAAATTTCTTAGCAAGTTACGAATTGCAAGAGTTCATGTTAACTAGTAGTGAATCACAATTCTCTATGATGCAATTTTAGCATGAAAAACTGGTTTTTTGACTGTAATTTTTGTTATGATTGAAATACACAAAAAAGTCCTCTTAGCACTCATAGAAACATGATGATTCTGCAACTTTTGAGCTTTAAATCAGGTCTCTACGACTAGCGGTTATCAAGTAACATGATTTTATGGCCATTTTACCCCCGCGACCAATTTTTGGGGGGGTAGCTAGCCCATGGTAGGTGGCAACTGGCTCAAGTCGATTTTTTTTCTATTTTTAGACCATTTGCCAGGATTTCCAAACTACACTTTTCTGAATTTCCAAAAAAAATTTTTTTCACTCCACCCTAGTGTATTGCAGCAATGCATCGTATTGATAACTCCAGCCATACTACCTTGACTTGATGCATGATATAACGTTATTGGTAGTGCTGCTTCCCTTGTTTGTGCCAAGATATTGTTTTTCTATTGAATTGGCTACGACTGCAATGCTTCTTCTGACGTAATTACAGCTCATTTGATTAAAATTGTACTGTATGTTAGTGCCATTAAATAAATAAGTATGATCAATCAATCGAGCTCTTCTCTCTCGTAGTTACTACGTCTTTCGTCTATCTTTATTGTTACCTTTTATTGCTGTTTTCCGCTTTTTTTCATGCTTATAATTGCATCCATGCGAGAGTACATATTCACATTTGGGCCGTCACTCCTGTCATTACCATGTTTCATCAATTAGTTCACTTCGCTTGAATGAAGTGGTAGGCAGTTTTAAAATCTATCCTCAATGAACTATGACGTCATTTTTTAGCTTTTCCTGGTGACAGATTTTTTGATTCCCGTCTTGTTCTTGTGAGTTTTTTGGTGTTTTGCTCTTTTAAAGCAGACGCTTATTTCTTTTCATTTTTGCAAATATGATTTCTTTGATTAGTTTTTTTTTTACATTTTGCCTGCATAGCCAAAAAAGGTCATTGCGAGGGGGTAAAATTTCAGCAACTCGAGGGGTCTTGAAAATTGATAATTTGAACGGTTTTACATTGATCTTAGGCAAGTACTTAAAAGTGTTGAAGAGCGGAGTTCTGGTGAAACACCAAGTCAATTAAAACAACTAAACCTTTTTCTTTGATTGTTTTTGGTCTTTACCGTACATTCGGGAGAAAAATATATTATATACATATACGTTAAAACATGGAAAAGTCGCTGCGTGAGTGTGAACAAATTACACTCGTCATCGTGCTGTATCCCGGGACAAAATTTGAGCTGATCTGTCCTGCTCGAAAACGTAGCAAAAGCAATCAATTTTGAAGCAAGTAGTATATAATATGAGGGTTCTGGGACACTTTTAGGTCACGTGATAAATGTTGGGAAATTTTTTGTTATCACGTGACCAAATTTAATATAAGGGTTCTGAGACACTTTTGGTTTGGGGGTACTTTCAGGTTCTGGGACTTTGGTTATGCTTATTTTTTGAACGGCGGTTCTGAGACTTGATCACGAATGTATGCAATATGAGGTTTCTGAGACACTTCTGGTTAAAGAGGTTTTGAGACTCAGGTAAACGCAATGAAAACTGTGCGTTTGGTTGAGCAAATGCGTTTGGCACATACGCACATAATGCTCGAGCGCACATACAAAGCTGTCACGGTGAAATTTATTTCTTGTCTGAACTTTCATTCAAAATCAAAATCGCGCGAGAAAATTTATTTCTTGTCTGAACTTTCATTCAAAATCAAATCGCGACGAGAAAATTTTTTCTCGTCTAAACTTTTTCTCGCACTCAGCAACTATCACGCGATGAAATCAGCTGTTTTTGCTTCAGACAAAAGCACGCAACGTAAGTGGAGATAGTGTCGACTTGCCAACAGTCACAAGATAGCGCGGTTGAGAAGCTTAATGACTTTTTTTTGTGATTAATCAGCGGTAACAATGTTTGCCGGAGCCATGATTATTGATGCTAAGGAAAGTTTTTATAATTTTTCTAAATCTTTAAGTGGAACCCAACTATTAGTCTTGTAACCAGACCACTTGACTAACGCCATTTTCTTTTTGTTATCTTTTCGAATTACTTTTTCGATTCTGAACTTATTTTGATTTGTTTTTAGTAGTTCTTGTTCATAAAAAGATCCAGTAATTAATTCACCCTGAAGATCTGTAATTTCATATGTATGCGGATTTGTATTTAAAACTTTTGAAATTAAAAAGATTTCTTCAGTCCAGTTTGGAGTGTAGCCTTTATCAAACAGTTTTCGTTTGTACTTTGATATTCTTACTTTGTCACCAACTTCAAATTTTGGTTTTGTTGCTATAGGTTTGATAAGACCAAATAAGTTATAGTAAACTATCCCTTCATTTTTCTTTTTGCTGGCATCTATTGGACTCATTCTGATAGATCTGTGTTTTTGGTTATTATATTCGTCTAATATTTCAGGAAGCATGTTTAAGTAATGAGTTGAGCTTTGTTGTGTAAATCTTTTCCACATTTTGTTTTTGATAGTGCGATTCCAACGCTCAACAACTGAACTTTTTTCTTCATTTTCAGTTGAATATAATGTAATTTTATGTAGATCTAACAATTTTTTCATATTCTTATTGTAAAATTCTTTTCCTTTATCAGTCCAAATAAATTTTGGTATTCTACCTCCATTCAAAATGTTTTTAAAAGCAGCAGCAACAGTTTCACCAGTTTTGTTTTTCAAAGGGACTATCCATCCAAATTTAGAAAAAACATCAATTACCATGAGTAAATATTTGTAACCTTTATTCCATTTACTAAATTGTTGCATTTCTACCAAATCTGCTGCCCAAATTTCATCGATTGACTTGCTTATTACTCGGCGCCGTGGAAACTTTTTTTTGACTGGTTTGTGGAGCTCATCAGCTAGTTGTTTTTGCCACGACGCCGTCTCTCGTTTTTTGCACCTAATCCTAGTTTATATTTTGTTCCAATTGCTGCTTGAACTAACTTTTTATCAAAAGATTCTCGAATACCTTTGGTTTTGGTTTGCGATAAACTGTCTAGCATATCTTTATCACGTTTTAGTTTACCTTTTTTATTGTCATTATCACGGTAACAAATATCATGTTTCATAGCAATAGCATCTACCTGATTGTAAGGTTCTTGTCCAGGAAAAGGCTGATCATTTTCATCAAGCTGCTTATCTAGTGGATTATATGGTCCTGTATATTTATGACTTGGAAGAGTAAATCCACCTTTTGGTTTTGGTAATTTTCCTATCGCAGCATGAAGGTCTAACAAGCCTCCCTTTTTGTTGGTTTTAATGAAACTATGCTTTGTAATACCACAACTAGCACAAATGCAACGTAACATCAGGCGACCATTTCCTTTTGCTTTTATAATTTCATCAGAACCTGGAACACATTTAGTTTTTTTCTTTTCTCTAACACAATAAGTTTCCATCTTTAATATATGATACATAAAACTTCATAAACATTTCATTAAAAGGTGTAGGTTTTTCATGAAAATCTAACAATAGTTCGTTTGCTGTTCTCCCCTTATTTCGCTCTGTTATATAATACACACAGTAGTAACCACAAAGAATTGAGTTAATATTTTGAATTTGTGCATCATTGTAAATAATGTTTTTGTTTGTAGTGCTTATATATTTAACAACTTCATTTGGGGGTACAAGTCCAAAGCTGTCGAAGTATTCTACTTTATCTGATTTTTCTTCGTTGTAAACACAAACCCAATGAGTTCCACTACCCGCAAAATAATCTTGCAAGTTTACGACAGCTGCCTCATTTTTATTCATTGCTTTTGGTAACATATCTTTGCTAAATGTTCCTCGATAATTGTCACACTTAATCATGATTTTATCAATGTCTAAGTTTGTTAATGGTTTCATTTATTTACTGCTTTATTAGTTGCTCCTTGGATGGCCCCGGAGGCAGCTGCTAATCCCAAAGTTGGCAAAACCTTTTTAGCTAAAAACGGTAACACTAGTTTTCCTAAATTAAGTAAGCTGCTTAAGAAACCACCTTGTTTTTGCAATTGTGTTTTACTAAAGTTTATTTGAATACCGTGTCCAGACGCTTTTGATTTGTTAATTCTATTTATCTGTCGACTCGTCAGTTGCAAACTAACGTTGCCTTTAGTCTGTAAACTTGCATTTGTTAGTCTAACACTTACACTAGTTTTGCTTTTATATGCATTTGCAATTTTTTTCTTTTGATTTTGTGTCAAGTTCAATGAGTAATCGTGGTACATTTTATATTAGACTTTATAAAATCAAACCCAAGATCGGAACATTTTTGAAAGGAGAATTTTTTCCTAGTATTAAACCTTTTCCGAGAATCTGAGGTTCGTCGAAGCGATAAGACCTACCTTGTCTTTTTGTTCCAGGCAACATAAGCCCTTTACCCTTTGATCCAGGTAACACAAGTCCTTTTCCTCCTAACAAACTGGGTAGCAAGCTACCTGCTAAACCTGCTAAAAGAGTTCCAATAAAACCACCCTGTTTTGAAATTTGTAGTTTTGATAGCTTCAAAGTAACACCTGAACCTTTTGCTTTAGCATCATTTATTTTGTTAACTTGCGTCTTTGTTAAACCAAGAAAGTCTGATCCTTGTAACTGGTGGTTATTAAATGTGAGTGTAAGCCCAGTTTTGTTTTGAAAAGCTTGTTTTATTTTTTCTTTTTGAAATTGTGATAAATTTAATCCGATTTTAACATACATTTTTATTTATACTCAGATAATTATATTCATTCGACCTGAAAGTCCTTCTAACTGAAGGTATCTATCAGAAAGTACGACTGCATAAACATAGAAAGCTTGGTCAGCGTTATTTGCAATATTTCTAAAGTTACCACCAAGACTAAACCTTATTTCAATATCTGCCGAGCTGTTTTTAAGTCGTTCATTGTGTTTACTAACATCAAAATGATGAATTGGATACAAACTAGCCCAGTCTTCAGCTGATAATTGACAGCCCGTGTCGGCATCTTGGTATTTGTTTACAGCCTCTAGAAAACTCATGTATAAGCGCGAATAATTTCTATTTTGTGGAGTAAAATTACATTCAAATTCTCGTTCAGGATATTGAATGCTGTTTATTCTGCAACTAATACGTCTTAAGTTTGCATTGTCAAAAATCATATTATTTAGCTGCTGGTTGTTATCTCGTTCACTCGATTGAAACGCAACAAACACATGCCTAGGAAGTTCTGTTCCCGGTTGGGTTGTTATTCTCCAAGTCATGCTTGTTTCTGTTGACTGAAACATTGTTCGATACACTCTCATTTGTTCGAAGTAGAGCTGTTTTATATGTCCTTTTACTAACATAGCATCTATTTCCGATTCAACTCTTAAACTTGGTTTCATTTTAGGCATCCACAAAGAGATATGACTTATGTTAAACTTACCAGCAGCTACACCATTTGCACGTAAAATATAGTTATTAGATGTTTCTCTATCTACGACTATACTGTGTTTAACACCCCTAAAAACCTTATCGATATCACGACAAAATCCAAATATTTGGGAAAGAGGAAGCATTAAAGTAATTTGCTTATTTCCCGTAGTAATGTTTTGTCTTGCGGTGAAACCAATATTTGCTTGTAGATTGTTGTTGTATGTTTCTACGATTGCTCTAATACCATCACGTACAGCATTTGCATTCGCATCATCAGCTACACCACCAAAATTTTGTTTAAGAGATGGGGAACCAGTTCCAGTGTCTTTAAACCACAGCATGTTTGAGGCGGTTGATCTTGAATAATCATCACTAAAGCTAACTAAATTAAGTATTGTTGATGCTTGAGGTAGATAAAGGTTTATGTTTTCTATAGTTTGGTTATTTAATTGATATTGCGCAGTTTGAAATAAAGACCAACCGTTATTTACTAATGAAATTACGTCATTGTTATTGTAATTAGCATTCGCATTAGTTTGAAGTTTTCCTCTGATTTCTAGGTATGCTTTATGCGGTAGAAGAAAAACATCTTCATCTTTTGTTTCAATAATGTGCTGACCATCTTTGTTCATGTTATTTGAGTCTCTCGGAAGGTATTCGACATATTCGAACTCAGTAATTGAATTGTCCACTAAGTTTGTTTCTTTAATTTGCAAATATGGATTCGTTAGTTCTGTCATTTTATAATTAAGATATATAATTTTTAAATCCTGATCCAGCAATTAAATTACTTAAGATAGCTCTCGATTTGTCGTTGAGATTTTCTAATTCTCTGTCATTGATAATACGCTTGTTTATTGGTATATTTTCTAAGACTGGTTCTAATGTCCTTTTTGTGGGTTCTAAGGCTTTATTCAGTAAAGGTGCAGCTAGTTTTTTAATCTCAGTCTTCACACCAGTAGGAATTCTGTTAAGTATCTTAGAACCAGTGCTGATTACGTTCCTTACCTTGTCGTAAACATTTTTAAGCAAACTTCCACCTATGATTTTCTTTTTATGAAATCTAGTTTCTCTTTGTGATAACATTTATAGTTAAACTACATAATCTCTCTCAGATGAACGTAGTAAGTCACTCGTTCATTATTCATATTTACAAAATTGTTATCTTGATCTTTTATAGAGAATCGGATACTATCAATTTGACTTAAATTTTTGATTGGAACGTAAATGTTTTGCTTAGGTTCAACTTGAATCAAATATCCCGGTGGTACGTTTGGACTAAGAGTATAAAGTAGGTCACTAGACGCTCCGTTTATGTAACTTCCATCAATTAAGCTGCAATGAATCTGAAGGCTGTTGATATTTGTAATATTTACAGGATTTTGACTATTATGAATTCCATTTACACCCAAAAATGCCGAATCAAATCCCAAAACGTCACCTATTGAATCTGGAATTCGAAAATCAACTATGTAATCATTTTTAAGTTCAATTCTTGATTTTAATGTATTAAAATTTGGTGTAATAGTTATATTATTTTTGTCATCACGTCTCTGTTCCATCAAGTATTTGATTTCATTATTGAGATCTTCAATATTATAGCTCCCTGGAGGAATCGATAATAGTCGTGCAGCTACTCCATCTGGTGAATAAAAAAATTTATTATTGCTGCTCGTTATGTTATGCCAAGAGTACCATATTTGAGCATTGATTAAGGACATCTCGTAACTTTTTTTAATGTCTAGTTGCAACGGTGGATTAAAGCTAGTTATAAAATCTTCTGATTTTCCTTGTCCTTTCCTAGAGTCAAAGAAAAGTGGTATTGATGTCATTTTAATATATTGTCAAATAATTTTTGGTGGTCGCAGTGTGAAATGCATTTGTTCAATTTTAGTTTTTTCAAAATGTTTGCAATTTCTTGATCCAAACGTTTGTTATTATTGCCGGCTTGTTTGGCTGCTACTAGTAAATTAAGTCTTTCACAAAGTTTGTTGGGATCTTTAAGCCCTTTTCCAAAGGTAAGTTCCATTCCTCCTAATAATTTATTTAATTTTTCTCTGTACTTTTTAAAAGTTTTTATTTGCTCATCAATCACTTCTGTATCAACATCGCGTCTTCTTCGTAAACCACCTAATCTTTGATTGATTAATCTAGCTCTGTCTTTCAATGCGTTTATGTAATCTGGCCCGCGTTTTACAAGCTCAACAATATCAGTCTCAAAATTGTTTTGTGTAAGCAATTCTTTTTCTTCGTTATCGAAAGCACTCTCAAAGTGCACAGTATAAATTGATCGAGGTTTATCTTCAATGGCAAGCTGTTGCTGTATGTGTTGAATTAGTTGGTCTTGCCTTTTATCAGTTTTTTTCTGAGTTTCTTCAAACGTTTTAGTAATGGGACGAAATATTTCAGAAGCAGACTTTTGCAGTTGTTGTTTGGCTACAATTTCTTTTTGCAGCTTTTGTTTCAAAAGCTTTCGGTTATTAATATAATCCTTTACAAGTTTATTTCTGTTTTTCAACTCTTCTTCATTTACAAATGGCATGTTTACTATATAGCATATAAAGCTTAAGCCCAAAAATGGTCAAAGCATTTTCTGTAACGAAGGGGTAGGTGTTTGGCTGTTTTGTCCAGCACCATAAAATTGTAAGGATCTTTGGTTGCTTCACGGTAAATCGACTCCATTTCTTGTTTTGTTATACCTTTAGCATGATCGTCAGTAATGTGTCTGATATCTTTGTTGTCTAAGTTCCCGAAAAAAACAAAACAGTTAGTGTTTCTTCTTATGTACTTCGGAGTGTTGAAGTATGACTGAGTGAGGTAAATACAGTTGCAATTTCTGTTTCTAGATAAAGAAAAGTATTCCATCAGTTTTTTCATGTTGTCTAGCTTAATGTCGTCAAAAACTATTACTTTTTGTTGAGGGTCAAGCTCTTCTACTGGAGGCAAGTCTTCAGGGCTTAGCACTTCAATACCTTGCTCTTTTAAAAATCGATACTTATCTTGCTCAGGATTAACAGTATAAACACAACAAAGGTCGTAATTCATCCACTTGAGAACCATGTTTAAAAGCAAATTTGTTTTTCCTGATCCTGTCGATCCTACTATCATGTAATGGCAATCTGGTAGAAGATAATGATGTTTGATTTGCTTGTTGTCCCCACTTAAATATTTATCAAAGTTTATTATATTCATTTATAATAAAGAAGGACAAAATGAATATTTCAAAATTTGGAACAAGTGGAAGTCAATCTTCAAGTACTGTTAAGGTTGTAGGTATTGAACACAAAGTTTCCAAGTCAGGAGATATAATGTATGGTGATTTAAACTTAAACAACCACAAAATTACAAACTTAGCCAATCCTGTAACAGAATCAGATAGTGTAAATAAAGGATTCTTGGATAATGCAATTAGCAACATTGTCCACTTTGCCGAAAGCTCTGAGTTTGGTTCGAGGTTGGCTACTTTAGGTATAAACAACGATGATCAATATGTTGTATCGCCCTCTCAAATTCAAATTCAGAGGTCTCAAATATATGGTGTGGAAGTACTTGGTCGTCTACCAAACAGGGTCTTTCGTATAGAAAATATTCCACCTAACAACGCATCAATTGAATTAGGTGAATCATTGATTCTAAGAGGACTTGTTGATCCCATTCTACCTTCTGATGCGGCAACGAAACAATTTGTTGAAAATTTAGTTACAAATGTGAGAGATAATATTAACTTACAAGGATTACACACTATCATAAATTTACGAGATCCCACAGCACCAGGTGAAGCAGCAAACAAAAATTATGTTGACCAAATAACGCAACACATTCAAACCGAAGACGATAATGTAACCATTTCACGAAACTTAGATATGAAAAATCATACCATTTTCAACGTAGGTAGACCTTCCGAACCTACCAGTGCAATAAATAAACGTTATTTTAAACGAAATATATATCGTCCAAAATTTCAAATATTTTTGGGTGCTAGTATTACTCCTTCTTCGACTCCTGGTTCGAGGCCAAATCCATCAAGTGCTATTCATTCAGTTCGTACTAATACAGATCACAATTTGCATTTTGTGAGTGCACCTCTTGTTGCTGGGAACGATTTTCTGTCTTTGCAATCCGATAGTATTCATTTGAGAGATGAGGTAACCAGCAGTTACATCGAAATAAGCGTAAGCGGACTTGTGAAAGTTACCAGTTATGACGATGAAGACAAATTACATATTGATATAATTCGTGTTAGTCAAGGAGAAACAGATAAAATATGTAAAACAACAGTAACACCCCCATTCGATTGCTTTAATTTAAACTTCATTGTTTTTCGTAATCCTTCTCGAGATGTGTTTCGCATACAATACAACTATGTTTCTTCAAATTCTTCGGTATCAATGAATATGAGCAGCGTCGTAATTAAAGTTAAACAGCTTGAAGTGGGTGATCAACCAGAAGCGTAATTGTATATCGTAAAATAAACAATGGACTTTAACCACATTAGTAGAAAATTGACTCAAGAACAAGTGAATGAATTGACAAATCTGTATCACACTTATCACAAACAGTATTGGTGTTATAAGAAAATGTTTAAAAAATTTAAAAGAATGGACTTAGCTCTAAAGCTGTCATCTGTTGTTTTTACTACAACTGGGGCTGTGGTTGGTTCTGTTACATTAAATCCGATTTTCTTGGCATCTGTTAGTGGTATAGGTGTTCTTTTACAGACAATAACGACGCAGAAAAATTTTTCCAAAAAAACTGAGTCTTGTAGATATGCTTATCAATCGTATCAGAAATTACTCAACAAGTTAAAATTGTTTTTAAGATCTGGTGATATTGACGAGTTTTTCGAAAGAGAACTTGCTATGGTTGATGACCAAGTTGCTGATATATGTCCACCAATTTCTGAAAGCTATGAAAAATTACATGCTAAACGATTTGTTTCCACATGATTTCATATTTTTGACGTAATACATCACTAATTTTGTATGAAGGTTGTTTGGGAATGTCTAAATTTTCTAAAATTTTGCTAATAAAAAATTCTAACTTAGGAAACCTTTTGCTAGTGATAATTTTTAATCTACTTTCCACAATTACCCAAACGTCCATGAATGCTCGTGTTTCGTTAGGAGACAATCTAAGTTGCTCTATTTTACTTTTAACATAAGCAGTTCTACTGTAAACTGATTTACGTAAGACAACATTACGTGGATTATAATCAATCCAGCCATGTGTAATGTAAGGGTGATGAACTACACCACAGTTAATGCAAGTTCTGTTTCCAGTAATAATTTTTATGTCAGGATTTTCACAACAATTTTCATCCATGTTTTATTAAGTAAAAGCTTTATTCTTAAAACGGTTTTTTACTTAAAGATAGATAATGACCGTATGCATAACTATCAATTCCATTAGAAAGAATATATCGTTTATCATCAAAACAAGAAAGAGATTTTTTGTTGATTTCTTGCGAATAAATTTCGTGATTTTCGCTTTTAATTATTTTCATTTTATGGAACATATGACTTCTGTTAAACAGCGTGTTTTTGTAATCTTCATGTCTGATTACATTTTTTACAACGTTTTTCTTTATACCTTTTGCTGTTTTGTTTCCTTTTTCATTGTTTTTAACATAACTATACATTTTAGACCTAAGTCCAACAAATTCTACGATTGGCACACCTGCGGTTTCATCTTTCATTTTGCCTACTACTTTTTTGTTTGTGGAATCATAAAACTCTGAGCAGTTGCAATAGTTGCTAAAGTCAAACAGGTGTTTGTCTGACCAGAATTCTTTGTATACATCTTGAGTTTTGATATCGTATGTCAATGAATCAGTATCTGTAAACAACAGTTGTGCATTGTTACCATATCTTTTTTTAATGTAATTGTAATGCATATTGTACATAAGGGTTTTCGATAAATCCAAAATTGCCATTCCAACAAAAGCTGGACGATTTAGGGTTAACGACTGTTTGATTTTATGCACAGCAACAAGATTTTCATTAAATATTTTGCTACTGACAAACGACGGTTTTGAGCTATGTTTTAAAAGTTTTTTAGGATCGGTAATTAGAGACACATTAACACGCTTACGTAGATTTTCAATTGTTTTTCCAAAAACAGAGTTATTCATAAGCTTGAAGAAGTCTTTTTCAAACTCTGACTTTGCTACTTTTCGCTTCTCCATATTGAAATCGATATACTTCTTTAACCAAGGTGATTGATTAAATTCCAAAACACGGTGTACTTTTGTAACTTTTAAACCTAGTTCAATGTACTGTTTTAAATTTTTGTAATGAAGAACGTAGTTTTTCTTGGGTTGTAAATTGGGTATTAATTTTGTTACTCCTTCAACTTTTAAATTAAATTGTTTGCAATAATCTGAAAGCATATGATTTCGAATTTCCATTTTTTCTGGAGCTAGTGGAAAATCATTATGCATATCATGAAGGTCTTCAGGATATTCTAAGTCAACTTCAAGTATTAATCCTTTGCCCTCAGGTAACTTGGCCAAGTTAAATTCTTTGTTTGATATCCATCTGAAACCATTTATAGGTAAATCTTGAGTCATAGACCACCCGTAAAGATTATTTGCATCTATGTAAACCAAGAAATTTGACGGTTCCTCTGGATTGTAGTTGTTGATGTATTTATTGTTAGCTTTAGCATATCTTTTGCAAGTATATGAAACACCACCCCTAATTCCTTTTTCAATGAAAAGAAATTGATCGATATCCGATATTAGTTCCAGCTTGACATTAGTCATTTTAAGCATTGCATCCCATGACAAACCAGGTGATGTAAAATAATGACACGCATCTAGGTCGTAGAATTTTAAACAAGTTTTTCGAAACATTTCAAATACGTCTGCTAGAAGCAAAACGTCAGACATAAGATACAAGTCGTGATATTCTCCCATGGATTCCAAATTAAAAGTATTCCATACATTTTGTGCATGTTTGTAATCTTCATTAGTGATATGCTCGTCGTTTAGAATGCTATAAAATTCTTCTCTTGGTGGTAAGTGTTTTTCATTGAATTTATCAAAATGATCCATGTAATCATAAGGGTAAACACCTTTTCGTTTCATAAGTTCTAGCTTTTCGTTTTGAAATTCCTGTAATGTGTACTTCATGTCACAAGGTGAAATATTTTTAACTAAGGACTCCAGAGAACTACTCATAAATTGAAAGCTGTCAATAAACTTTAAATGCTTACCTAAGAAAAAAGCCATGTATTTTTCCATGTTATTTGGTATTACACTAATTTCTTGGTCAAATTTTCCTATTTCTTGCATGATAAAATGTGAATCATATCCTTTTAGATTATGAAAAATTACTGGTATCTTATTTGTCAGTCTAAAGCTTCGATTACAATTGTTATGAGCAGCTCCTCTGTATTTTCCTGTTACATGACAATGATCTCTTACCCTATAATCTTTTTTAGTAAAACCGTTTTTACAAATGTGGCATACAGTGGCTAATTTAAAATGTTCTTCATCTTTATTTGTTAATGTCATAGGTTGATTAAAATGATTCTTTTTTGTTTCTTCACAATAGTCTACCTCATTGAGCATAACCTCTAAAAATTTATATGCTGCGTTTTCTCCTCTATAAACTTGAATCGGTTTAGTAAACTTATCGTCATAGCAACAAACTAACTTATACGCATAGCCGCAATCGACGTGCTTTTGATATTTTTCTGAATACGATTTGTTATCGTTTGGCTGACAGCTATCAATCTTTTGAGTTATTGCTTCAAAATCAGCATATATGACAAAAGGAACCTGTAGCTGATTGTGAAAGTTTTTAAATTTAACTGAACTTCCCTTTTTAGGCATTTTAATTGCTTGTTTCCCATTAGTGATAATACAATTTTCTAAATGTTTGAGAAGAAATTCATCAGTGCTAAAACATTGAAGACAGAATCTGCAAAAATGCTTTCTATTTTTATGTTTGCTTTGATTAAACATAAATCTGTTAAAATCTTTTATCCATACGTAATGTTGGTTTTCGTCTTGTGTTATCAGCAATAAATCCAAAGTTGTTTCATCATCATTTTTAGAAATATATAAAGGATAAGGTTGTTTGTTTTCATATCCAAATACATTTATGCTAATGTTATTTAGTTGCTCGACTTTTGAAATTTGTTTAATAGAAACTGGAAATGTTATACCATTATAATTTACTGTATTTACGTATTTTTTGTAGTGACTTGTTCTTTCAGGATGATTTTTTACTTGGCTGCTGTAAAGTTTAGCTAAATGACACCATCTAAAGCATTCATTATCATTTTCATTTTTGATATTAACCAATCCTTTTTTAGGATTTTTAAGTTCTTTTGGTAATTCTATATAAGAACTTCCATTTAGAGGTGAATATTTAACAAGGTTAACAAAATGACCTTTTATGTGGTCAAGCATCCAACCGGAACCTTGACTTAGCCATTTTCCAATTTTATCTAAGATTTGAGTTGCAGACGTTTTTAGCATTTCATCAATATCTTTATTGTTTAAAATAATAATTGCTTTACTATTAAAAAAGGCTTCTCTAGTTATTTTTTCATCACTTTTATCAAATTTAAAAAATATGACATTTAAAGTAACTGTAGCTTTCATTCCTTTCATTTTGCTCAGATCTAAGCTTAATTTATCTTCAACAAAATTTTTAGTAACATGAAACTGTTTTAAAGGATCTATTTCAACAAGGCTTACTTCATATGATTTTGTAAAGCCTTTGAAAGCCGTTTTTTGTAATTTAATTTTTTTGGGAAAAAGATTTAGTATTTTTCGAACACTTTCAGTCACTTTTGTTTTAATAGTTGGTGGTGTATATGATAGCAACCAGTCAGCAAAGTTGTTGAGGTGTTTTTCAGCTAAATTTCGAGTTAGTGTCTTCAATTTTGGAATAATTTGCTTATATGGAATTGGTTCCAAAACTGGAACATTGACATTCGGAACAGGCTTATTGAGAATGCTACTCATTTTTATATTATAAGTTTTTAATCTTTAAGTAATTTTTTATATTAAAAAGAAAAAAAATAAAAACAAAAAAAATTATGGAGACAATGAATCTGATATACTTTTAGAAAAGATTAATTAAAAAGAATCTAAGTTTCAATAATTTTTTGAATTATATTTTTTAATATTGAAAATTTTTAGAATATTGACATTTGGAACAGGCTGTAATTTTTTATCTGAGAAAGAAATAAAATGAAGAACAAACTAATACTTGAGAATTGTGAATATTATTTTCATCCAAAATTTAAAGGATATGCTGCAAGCTTAGATGGTTATGTAGTCCATGCTGTAAATCAAGAAGTAACACCAGGGGTGATGGATCATAACGGATATATGCAAATAACCGTCGATGAACATTGGCGTAATATTTATGTTCATGATTTTGTTTGGGAATGTTTTCATGGTTCGTTAAAATATGGAGATGAAGTAAAACATATTAACAAACAGCGTGATGATAATAGATTAGAAAACTTAAAACTTCGAAGTTCTAAAGAGATAGTAATAAAAGTCAGTACAAGTGGAAAAGTAACCTATGTGTAAATATCTATGTGTGTTAAATATAAAGGATGTTTTGCGGATTTCAACCAACAAATTTATCAACTCCAGAAAATGTTGAAGATATTAAACTAAAGTGGAATAAACGTGTATTATCATATTGTATTGCAAATTTAACACCTAAACTTACTGAAGAATCAATAAATAGACAAATTGATGCTGCTTTTAAGGTCTGGAAAAAAAGTTGCGCACTAAAATTTAAAAAAGTAAATCCAAATGAATCATGTGATATCAAAATAACTTTTTGTAAAAAAGAACACGGAGATGGATGTCCATTTGATGGTAAGGGAGGAGTTTTAGCTCATGGTTTTTACCCAGGAGAAGGAATAGGAGGGGATTTACATTTTGATATGGAGGAAATGTGGGTCGAAGAAAAAACACCTCCAGGATATAATTTATTTGTGGTGACTGTACATGAAATTGGTCATTGTTTAGGATTAACCCATTCAAAAAATTTTGATTCAGTTATGTACCCTTCGTATAAACATGAATTATCTAAATTATCGAGTAATATTTTATCAAAAGAAGATAAAGAACGAATTCAAAATGCATATGGCAAACCAAAAGCTAAGATATTTGATGATAATGGGATTATTATCAAGGTTAAAGCAATAGAAAATAATAAAATAAAATTAATTATTGAAAAGAAATAAAGCATTCAGAGTGCTTTTTAAAAGAAAATATAAAAATGTTTCAAGAATGTCATGGAAAAAACCACTGAGCTTCTCGTAAACATTGTTACGGCTGATTGATAAAGATTACAAATATTGTTACCGCTGATTAATCTCAAAAAAAAGTCATTAAGCTTCTCAACCGCGCTATCTTGTGACTGTTGGTAAGTCGACACTATCTCCACTTACGTTGCGTGCTTTTGTCTGAAGCAAAAACAGCTGATTTCATCGCGTGATAGTTGCTGAGTGCGAGAAAAAGTTTAGACGAGAAAAAATTTTCTCGTCGCGATTTGATTTTGAATGAAAGTTCAGACAAGAAATAAATTTCACCGTGACAGCTTTGTATGTGCGCTCGAGCATTATGTGCGTATGTGCCAAACGCATTTGCTCAACCAAACGCACAGTTTTCATTGCGTTTACCTGAGTCTCAAAACCTCTTTAACCAGAAGTGTCTCAGAAACCTCATATTGCATACATTCGTGATCAAGTCTCAGAACCGCCGTTCAAAAAATAAGCATAACCAAAGTCCCAGAACCTGAAAGTACCCCCAAACCAAAAGTGTCTCAGAACCCTTATATTAAATTTGGTCACGTGATAACAAAAAATTTCCCAACATTTATCACGTGACCTAAAAGTGTCCCAGAACCCTCATATTATATACTACTGAAGCACAAATAAAATGAATTTTAGTCAAACGCAAACTTCGCTTTTAGGCTGATTTCTTTCGCGTATATCCAGAGTTTATTAGGGGAAAACCGAACCCACATATAACTTAATCGTTCGTTTCACTTGCATGTGTTGGATAAGGTTGTCTTTAACAGGTTACAAATTGGATTCTGGTGTGCTGAACAACTGTCACGAGTAAAACGATGACAAATTTTAATTGCACAAAATGCAGTGAGCGTAAAAAATTTAAACTACACAGCACTTGTATGAAAAATTTTACATGAAAAATTGTTGAAAATGGTTGTCGAGTCTGCAGCCTCTTGAAATTCAACTCATACTGCAAAAATAATTCGAAAGTAAAGTAACAAGTTGAAGCAGCGGCAATCCTGCTCAACTTCAAAAGTTCTAGACGTACTTCTGAAGAAGTTGACTTCAAGAATTTAACATTGTTTTTACTATAAGTGTATTTACAACAAGGTGTAAAGATTAAGCTTTAAAATATCGATTTAAACATTGCTTTAACTATATTTACAACAAGATGTAAAGACCATAAATAGGAATCTGCCGAGAGATGAATCCTTAGCTCCTGAAAAAGTTTGTACTGTATTGTTTGGTAGAGGTAGACTCAAAATAACCATGAAACGTCACATGGCTTGCTGCGTGTGCCAATATTGCACAAGCAACTCGTGTCCGTGCACCGCAAAATTTGAGACTGCTGGCTGGAGGTGGCATGCGTCTGGATTAGGTAAAAAAAAAACTTTGCAAGTAAGTAGTGGAAAACATTTTTTGTCATTGAAAAAATGCAATAAGAAATCAACTTTTTGTAAAACTTTTTCCGCTCTGCTTCCATCTATCTGCTTTTGAAGTCAGTTTTATCAAAACTTCTAACCCCGCCCTCTGCTCACAAAAAAAATTCTTGTACAGCTTAAAGGTTGTGCACAAATGACGCTCTCTCAGCAATCCTTTTCCAGCCAATCACTGCTCGGCTTTTTCCTACAACCACTTCTTTTCCTGCGCTCTCTATTCTGACGATTCTTCTTGACAAACATCAGATAACAGCTTAAAAAAGTTTTATTTGAAAAAAGACTGTCATTTCAAAGAAAAAATTTTTTGGGAAGAAAATCGTTTTTGGGAAGAAAAAAATGTTTTTTGGAAAGAAAACTTTTTTTTGGAAAAAAAACTTTTGTAATAAAAAATCTATTTCTTGAAAAAAACTTATTTTGGAAAATAAAATTTGTTTTTGAAAAAAAAATTTTTTTGACAAAAAATTTTTTTTTACCTCTGGCGCCTTAAAGTCTCGGCGACTAAAAGTCCCGGCGGCGCTTAAACGTCGCGCGCATAAACGTCTGGGCCTAAAAGTCGTAGAGCGGTGTGATAGCCTTCCCTGGACTAAACATTAATCAACCAAAGCTATATTAAACGATCTATTGATGCAAGTTACCGATAGGAACATTAGCAAAAGGCGATTTCGGGATCGGCACATTTTTTTTTGCTGCGTTTTATACATGGGCACGATCTGGGTGTAACGGTGCAACAAACATCTGTATCTGGATATTGATTTAATTCAAAATGACTTTTTGCTTTGAACGTCTAAGTTAGGTCAATAAACAGTCACAAATGTTATATGAAGATAAAAGTTATTCTCTAACAAAACGCTCCTCTAACAAAGTACTCTAAAACAGGGTTTCCCAAACTGTGCGCCGCGGCACACTAGTGAGCCGCGAGAGAGGCAGAGAGCTGCAGGTGTGCCGCGAGGTTTCAAAATGTAGACTTATACATAACGTCCATTCATTTTACTTGTGGGTTTTGAAAAAATAATTAACAATTTACTTTACAATACAGAGTGGTATCGACTGTAACTGCCTTTAGCCGCATAATTACTTCATAAAAATTTACGTAGCTTATCGTATCAACTTTTTATACTGCAGTAGATACTCTATAATGCATCACAATATGGTATACCGGTACCAGACAAATGCCAAGCTCAAAATTTAGAGACTTTATGCGCGAAAACAAGCACATCTTTCTCAATGAGTATACTGTGCCCTGTATTGATTGACATTAAAATGACTTCCGAATTTTTCTGCTTTGCATGGTTCGCTCAAGGTAGCAATGCTTTTAACAAGCAAGATAAATGCAAAGCTATAGGTTTGATGCAGCAGTTCTGGGGTGCCGCAGTCAAATGAAACACTTCTAAGTGTGTTGCAACCCAAAAAAGTTTGAAAACCACTGCTCTAAATAGCTAAAGCAGAACACTAAAGCACAGATTTAATTTAAATTTGGGAATTTTCTAAATAATGCATGCAACACCGCCGGAATGAAAATAAGCACGGCCAAAACTGATGTACTTCGTCTCTCAAGAAACCCTGATCAGTGCGTGTTACAAGTGAATGGAGCGACACTGAAGCAGGTAGAGAAGTTCAAGTATCTTGGGGTTGCATTTACGAGTGACGGAAGGCAAGACGAAGAACTGGATACCCGAATAGACAAGGCTAGTGCAGTAATGCGAGCTTTGCGCTACTCGGTTGTCATGAAACGAGAATTGTCGAAAAAGGCAAAGCTCTCAATTTTCAAAACAGTTTTTGTTCCCATTCTCACTTATGAACATGAGTCTTGGGTAATGACCGAAAGAGTGCGATCACAAGTGCAAGCGTCCGAAATGAGGTTTTCACGAAAAACCGAAAGAGTTACTCTGTTTAACAAGGTGCGTAGCTCTGAAATTCGAAAATCTCTCAACATCGAGCCGTTACTTCTCCGAATTGAAAGATTTCAGCTTAGATGATTTGGCCATGTAAGCAGCATGCCTCAGAAAAGACTCCCCAAACAAGCTTTACATGCCAAAGCAAATGGGAGAAGACCAGTCGGACGACCTAGAACTAAATGGACCAATTACATTGAGGATCTTGAATGGAACCGCTTGGGACTTCACCCAAGCGAAATAATGGAGGTGGTGGAAGACCGTGAAGTGTGGCGGCTTACTCTCGAGCTGCTGCCCCCGCAACCCTCACGGAAAACCGGGCAATGAAGAAAGAAGAAGATGAATGTGATTAGCATAAATTGGCGAAATGTAGTATGTCTGCGATTACTTTATTGAATTTTATTTTTAGTGTTTTTAGGAATATGCGCCAAAAGCGTTTGATTGAGGGAATGAAGAATGGTAATAAAATTCCAGATTCAAACAATGTGGTTACTTCGGGAACAAACGATGCTACAAAGAAAATTTCAAAGACAAAGGATGCTGAAGTAAAACTTTTTCACACCGATGAGGCTCTTATGGAAATTTTTGACGCAAATATGGACGATCCAGAAATGTATAATTTAACGTTCGAGTAACGAGATATCCACACAAAAGAGCGCTAGCCTTGCTAAAGCAAAAAACGTAAAGTTTTCATTTTTCAACAATCTTAGGCGGCTTTTGCCGATCACGCGTATTTGCGCGCAAAAATGCGCTTGTTATTTAACTGCATGCATTTTGCCTTTTTTCTTTTTTTTTTGCATTTACACATCACATTTATTTCCGCGGGTAAATACGCGTGATCGATGAAAGCCGTCTTGTGTACTATACAACCCATTTTTCTTTTTTTTTGAATTTTCATTGCAATGCGTTGACTAAAGTACAATAATTGTTTAAGCAAATTTAACTAATTGCATTTGGAACCGTAGGGTGGGTGTAGTTTGTGGCATACTTCAAAAATAGGCTATATTTTAAAAGTTTGTCCGGAAGGAGATTATCGCCCGACTTTTCGCTTTGTATGTGACATAAAAATGTTTTTGAAGCTTTCAAAAGCCTGACCCTTCTCCCACGTTAGCGAGGCTAGCGCTTTCTCTGTGCGTACCTATAAAAAAAATTTCACAAAAAGAACCTGGAGAGTTATATTTACTGCAAAATAAACCAACAAGACCTATCAATTAGTTTGTTTATTTGTTGTGTCTGAACCATACCAATCTTTAAGCTTACCTATCATATTGGATTTTAATATTTGAAAAGTTTGAATGTAAATTTACAGACTATCAAATAAATGGGATTGCTTTTCCCCCGCAGGTCCCGGTTTTTGGATTGATTTGATTTTGCAATTTGTAATTTAAAATAAAACAAATGCTAAAAAAACTTGAAAAATAATATTGAATTAAATCTGTTGCTAATCATTATATTACAGTATTATTATTTATTTATTTATTTATTTTTCAAATCAAATCTTTCTTTATATGCTTGTTGTATTATGTAGAAGCGTGAAACGAGTTTGAGGGACCCATTGCCGCGTCATTGCGCCCGGGCGACAGAGCTTCCTTCAAAAAAAATGTTGCAGCGGTGGCAAGTCGTCGGAAACACTATGTTTGATTTGACCGATCCAAGATTTGAGACGTAGACGAATGCGTTACCGCTCGACCAACTGGCCGGTTTTTCTTTTTTAACTTATTTTTTTCTTTTAGTCGTATCCTCAGCATTTTAGTCTTCAGTTATTAGATTATAGCCACATTTTTTGAGAACCATGATAACCAAATAATAACATTCAGTTCACATCGATTCGCACGTCTTCATTGCTACATGTAAAGAAACGGTTGTCGAAAATTACTTGCTTGTTAATCATACACTTTTACTCAACCCAAGCGGTTGTTAAATTTGGAAAACAGATTACAGATCGGGTTCTTTTAAAATTCGAAAAGCACCACCAGAAAACGCTTTGCAATAATTAGCCCAGAAAATATAGCTTTATTGGGAGTGGTCACCTTTCACCAAATGGCATTTTCTACTGTAATTTGTCATTTAAATAGAAGTATCACTCCCAAGCTTCGACGGCATCTTCTGGAGAGTACGACTTAATGAAGCTTCTCGAACAGCAGCGTACGCAGGGTTTTCGAAAAGGGGGGGGCCAAAAATTTGAAAGTAATGAAGACCAGAAGAAAAATTTCTTCACTCAGAACAGATCCGTTTTCCTGCCCAAAATTAAGTGAAGACCAAAAAAAAAAGGTCTTCACTCAAATTTAGTCCGGTTTTTGGCCCAAAATTAGATGAAGACCAAAAAAAAAAAGGTCTTCGCCCAGATTCTGTCAGTTTGGTGCTCAAACGTTCTGCCCAAGTTACAAAGGGGGGGGGGGGGAAGCCGCAATATTGTATACTATTATATGCTAATTACACTATCCTGGCGACCCAAAGGGGGGGCCATGGCACCATGGCTCCCCCTAAATACGCCCCTGTTCTCGAACATGGGTTTTGAGAGGTATACTTTTGTTTGTGGTTGAGCAAAATGTGGGGTTGCTAGTTTGCTGATTATTCGCCAATCCCCCTCTACTGCAGAACATTGCCAAGCGCTCAAATTGCTAAAGAGACACTGCTCGAGGTTTGATTTGTTGAAGAAAGGAGAACTACTTGAGGGAATTAGGAAATTCTCCAAACCTTGTTCCAATATAATTTCTCCTATCTGCAAAAATAGTTTTAATCCGTTTGACTCCGTACCATTGGGACCGCTGAGTTTCAAATTTTTGTCACAACAGAAAAGAATGACTTTTGTCAAGTTTAATGCAGAATAAGCAATGTTATGCTCGACTATCGAACATCGTTCGATATTCTGCAAGAAATAAAAGTTATCCTTTTCTGATGTCACGAAAGTTCGAAACGCAAGGTCGCCAATGGTACGGAGTCAAACGGATTAAATCTATTTTTGCAAATAAGGGAAATAGTGAAACAAGGCTTGGGTTACCTCTTTATTACCTTAAGTATATAGTTTACATTTCTTTAGTAAAACCGATTTCGAGCAGTTTTTCTTTGATTATGTAGGCCTTTTTGGCGCGTAAGGCTGTACAGTTAGATATTGGTATACTTTCGTTTGTCAAAATCGATCCGGACTCCCAGTCTATAGAAATGATTATATCTTTATTTTGTTTTCAGCAACAGGCATCTTGAAAGATGGTGACGTAGTACGCTAGGCCTACCGAATTACTGTTCAAACCAAACTAAAACACTCATATACGCTCAAGATTTCTCGTCTAGTGTAGTCCGGACCATCACATCAAAACGTTAGGTTTTTAAAAAACGAACCATTGTTTTGCCATAAACACCAATAATTTTTTTTTTCAATTCGGCTTAAAATAAAAGAGAGTTGGAATATTTCGTTAAACTTCTGCGGGAGAAAAATCAAATTTTTTAATATGTATTGGAGCATAATTTTCTTTTTTTTTTAATGAATGCTATTGCAATTCGAAATATTCCCGGTAGAGGCATAAAAATGCCAAAGGAATTACCTTTAGTTTTCAACGTCAGCTGGCCGCTTCTATACTCAAAAACAACAAGGTGTATAGGGAGTTGTTTGTTTGCTATTTTTTGCGTTGGACTTAGATGATGAGAGATCTGTACCGATAATAACGTGGTAGCTATTTAATACCTTCAATCGGCGGTACCATTTTTCGTTCGTCGGTTTGCTGATACCGGCTTTGCAACTTTTTTTTCAGCCATCTTTTTCACCTTGTGAGCCTCAGTGTAGCACAAAGTTGTAAGTCGGGCTGGGCTTTTCTGGTCGGAGCCGGCTTCGGAGTTGAATTTTGGCCGCTTAATTTGGCCACTGTATAAAAATATATCAGTAGGTTCACTCCAACCAAAAACGATTGTGACGTGTGTCGGCAGTTTTTGAGAGCCAAGCAAAACTTTGGAGTCAAATGACGTCATAGTAGTGACATCGTGAGCAGATTCGAATTATACCAAATGATAGCAATTGCTCTGAAATTTTATGAATTATTTCTCCACCTTACGGAATTAAGTCCTTCCCCTTTTTCTACGGCCCTAAACATTGAAGAGCAGCATTTTTCACAACAGCCATACTCATGACGTAGCTTTCGTTGTGCTTTTCGTATCGAAATGAAATTGGTGCCAATAAATCCATTTAAGCTCTGGCTTTAATTCGCTCCATTTGTAAACTCACTCGTGTATGACGTTGCAAAGTCCCAAGCGTAAACATTACCTAAAAATGGAACTTTTCCTTCTTTCGATAACTTTAGTTATTAGAAGTTTTGCTCGCGTTCGACATCCAACAGTTTTCTTTTGCCCAAAACTTGCTTTGTATCGTCAACTAGCTTTTCTGCAATTTTCAATTTAATTGCTCAAGGATTTACGAAAATATCGTTGGTTGTTTCCATGACATATTAACGTTATAACGATAAATACAGCATTTATGTAGCTTTTGTGTTTTAACTGATATAATTTGACTGCCACATCATTGCCATTAGTCAGCGACTTGATTGATGTCTTTTAGTCGAAACAGTATCGTCTTTTAGTCCGAAATATTTCGGAGCACTGCAGCTGTATCCAGGGCCTCGCAGAGAGAAAATTTTCCAGGGGGTGCGAAGGTCGATACCGAGCCCCCACATTTTATTGAGCCCCCAAGCCTTATCGGGGCCCATGCCGTTAAATCAGTTTTTTGTCCGATGGGTGTAGATCTTCATTTAAAAGTGAGGAGATAATGATATTCGCATACAGTTAGGACGTATGAAAAACACAGCTAGACATAAAATTGGCTTAAACCCAGCTAGGGGGTCTGGGGGAGCGCTGTGAGCTCCCACAGCGGGGTCCGGGGCAGAACCCCGGAAGTATTAGCACTTTTTATGTTTCTCGAGGGCAAAATACCTCTAATAACTAACACGTCTCAACCGAGTGAACCTACTGATATAGTTTTATACTGTGATTTGGGCTTAATTCAAGTCTGTTATACTGCGTCCTTTGTGTTTGAGGTGCTATAAAAACATAATCAAATTATACTCATAATCATAAAAACACAATCATAATCAAAACAAATTTGCAAAACTATGGAGATTTGATTTAAGAATCAATACGATTATTAGAAGTACGCAAGTATTTATAATATTGCATCACAATTCACCAATAATTATTCAGTACCTTGTTTTATTGAGTCACAGCAGACTCAAGTTACTTAAAGAAAAAGAGCAACATAAGCGTATGTTTTTTTTGATCTAACTTTGAGTTCTTAACCCTATTTTACAAGGGCTATTTGTCCAAAGCATTTTGCACGGGAGAAGGGGGGGAGGAGGGTACCCTATCTAACGTCTAAGCCAAAAGCCATGGGAACACCAAATTTGCATGCGAGTTGGTGCTCACCAAAATTATTTAGAAAAATAGGTTTTAATTTGATGGCGTTAACATCTTGACGTCACGATCGTCTGTTCGAAAAATGACGTCATTTTTGCAATGACGTCACATGCGGTTAAAATTTTGTACACACTAAGGTTTTTTTGATATTGAATCATAAAATGTCTAAGTCAAAGTAATTACGGCACAAAAGCATCTATGACGTCATCTAACCTATCAGTGGTCGAGTGCATTGAGGGTCTGCTACTGAACGGTAGACTCGGTTGGGTAAAACCATAGGTGGGCACAAGTCCGTTAATCGTTAATCCGTTAATAACGAAGCTAACTTTTTCACTAACTCGTTAATCCGTTAAAAAATTTTTTTCATGTTAACGGACTAAATTAACTTCCGTTAAGTGCTTTAACGGACTAAAGTAACTTCCGTTAAGTTCTGTTAACTTCCGTTAAGGTTTTTATCGTAAATATCTTGCAGCTTCGTCGTGCATTTGTACTTGTTTTTATCTTGAAATTAGATTAGACTGTAAAATGTAACTTCCAAAACACAAAAAGACCACCATAGCAATAAATATTTCCTTAAAATCAGCTCAACAGCGTCAATACGTGTTCTAGAAGCGAGTTAATAAAACGAAATGTAAATTACACGCAAAATGTTAACGGATTAACGGACTTTATTAACTTCCGTTAATTAAAGTTGAAAATAACGGATTAACGTTAACGGAGGTGTGAAGTTTGTTAACGGACCAGTGGTTAACGAAGCTAACGTTTTGCATTAACTTGCCCACCTATGGGTAAAACCAAGCACGGTAAAAAATTAGTATTCACAGTTTTTCTGCTTAACGCTCTGCAATTAAAGAGCCAGTTTGAAGCCTCCACCATATGTGGTAGACAGATAGGCAGGTGGCAGCTTGACTCGAATACCGAAAGGCCCCTTCGCTGTCTCCTGGCCAAGGTAACTTGGTGAATAAAATGTAATTACAATCACGTTTAAGTTAAATATTGACCAAAAAATGCTTAGATTTTGAAAAATGACTCTGACACTTAAAATTGAGAAACTTCCCGTTATCCTGGCAACTTTAAATTTTCAGCAGTTACTTTTGATAAAATTTGACTCAAAGTCAAGTTGATTAGAAAAAAAGCGTTTTCTGAAGAGATTTATCACGAGAAAACCGATAGAGGGGAAAATGCCCCCTCGTGTAAAACAGGGTTAACTTTTGGGCCTGGTTTGACCTTCAAATAACTTTGCAGGTTCAAGCTCGAACTAGTTGGCCCGTTTACAACTCTGGCGCAGCGCAAAAGAATTGCTTATGCCAGTGCTCCACAACCGATGTGCCAGTGTGTCGCGAGACCACATCAAGTGTGCCGCAGAGTATTTGAAATTTTTCTGGCAAACTAACAAAAATGCGTTTTTATTTTTTCGCAAATCTGAGCGTTTGTCTACGTACTATTTGTGACGTAGCAAGCCAGTTTATTTTATTGAGGGTAAAACAGAACACGTGTAACCAAAATTCAAACTAACTAAAGAGTGCGTTTGCAGTGTACAATATTTTTTAATTAAAAGTCCAGGTACTTTAGTGAGAAAGTTTAGCAAAATGGAAAATTCTTGAAAAAAAAATGACACATGTAATGCCGGTACTCAGCAAGATAATGTATTTGGCACAAGCAACGTTATAAAGGTAAAAAAAAAAAACTTATCAAAAGAAAATACAGGAAAGGTTACATGCAGTATGGTTTGTCTTGATGCAGTAATAAAGAAGCTCCAAATCCACTCCGTGTTATTTGTGGGGAGAGACTTGCAAATGAAGCAATGGTTCCAAAAAACTAATGCGCCTCTTAAATACGAAACATGCTGTTCATGCATGCAATAACAAAGACTATTACTTCCAGCGATTGTTAAGCCGAAACGAGAAGTAAGAGTGCTTTACGAAGCAAAAAGCATTAGAAGCTAGTTATCGTGTTGCAAAATTGATTGCACGTCAAAACAACGCATACTATTGGTGAATGTAGTCCCAAGTTTCTCATTGATGTGCAGGAATAATTCCACATTGCTTTTTGCATTTTTTGTGTTTTTACTAACATTGTGTGCCACCAAATTTAGCAAATTTTTTAAGTGTGCCGCAAGTTAAAAAAGGTTGTGGAGCACTGGCTTATGCGATCGAATAATCTACGTTTCCGATAAACCAAAAGCCTGTTAACCTTGTTTTACAAGGGGGGCATTTTTTGCCCCCTTCTCGATTTTTTCGTGATAAATCCCTTCAACAAAAAGATTTTATTTCAAATCAACTTGACTTTGAGTCAAATTTTATTACAAATAATTTCTGAAAATTTGAAGTTGCTTAGGCTACGGTTGCCGAAGTCACTTTTGGAAATCTGAGCATTTTATAACTACAATTTAACTTAACTGACGTCTTAAGGCGTTTTTGTGACGTAATTACTGTACTTTGACTGAGGCATTTCATGATTTAATATCAAAAAACAAACCTATGTGCAAAATTTGAACTGTCTGTGATGTCATTGCGAAAATGATGTTATATGGCCGTGACGTTTCAATGATAACGCTATGAACTCAAAACCAATTTTGTGAAAATTTTGGTGAACACCAGAGGTGCAGTTGAGACACAAAGCTCAAGGCCAAGGACACAAAAAAACCCGAGGCCAAGGACCGACTTTTCGAGGACAGACCTTCTCGAGGCTAAGGACAGGAATACTCGAGACCAAGGACACAACGCGCAAGTGTTCTCCAAAGGAAAAAAAGGTCTTCGCGCAAACATTGTAAATTTTCCGCGAAACTTCAGGCGTTTTCAAACAAAAAAGCTCTTCGCGCTGGAAAACGCAAATTTTCCGTGAAATTTCAGACGAAGAAAAAAAAACCGTCATAACCTTGGCCCATTTTTAACAAATCAAAAAATAGTGCGATCCTCGGACGAGGACAGAGCTTTTTCGAGGATATGGAGGCTTCGAGGCCAAGATCAAGGACTTCAAAGTGTGTCCTCGATACCAAAGACGTCCACGAGGTCTCCACCTCTGGTAATATTAATCCGCATGCCAAATTAGATGCTTCCGTGACTTTTGGTTCAGGAGTCAAACAGGGAAGCATTGTTGCCCCCTCCCTTCCCCGTGTAAAATGCGTTGATTAAATAGCCCGTGAAGATGAGGTTAAATCGCGATCTACGAATTTAATCTAGGGCAGATTTCTGTTGCGGTATGCCATTGTTTTTCTTTACTTTCATCATTTTGTAGTTTTCGGCAATATTATAGCGATACAAAATTGAACAGTATTGCTACGCCATAACTATTTAGCTTTGAGGTTGATTTTTTTAATTTCTTGAAAAACGAGATTTAATGTAGGCTAACTTACTCTTTCTGCTACACGTCCCCCAACCAATAAAATGCACACTTTCAATAGTAACAATTTAATAGCGCTATACAATTTTGTTGCAGCAACGTATGTGATTGCGCAGTGTTTCTGCTAGTAACGACCAATAAAACAAAACTCAAATTCAAATTATTAAATCATTATGACAAGCAAACATAAAAACTAGGAGCATAGTAAATGGACTTTTTCAATTTTAATTATTAAAATAATTATTTTAATTGACAAAAAAGTCAATAAGTTTATAAAATAATCAAAAAAATAATTCAATAAATTAATAAACAAAAAAAAAATAAAACGAGAAGTACTAAAATTTTAATCAAAGAATAGAGTCTTGGTCGCAGCATCCAGATAGATTCTTAGTTGAAGCAATTTATATTATAAATTAAATAAATTAAAAAAAATTAATCAATGATAAACTAGTTAACAACTTAAACTATTTGCGAAATTTATATCCTGTAAACTAATCAAAAATATTCCAACAGTATACACAGTTTAATACATTTATAATATTAAAGACGCAGAAAGCATAAAAACTTGAGCAAACTTTTCCAGCAAGATCTATCACATCAGTATTTTTTATTACAATTCTCCTTTGGCTATTTTCTTATCAACCTGCTTTAAATCTTCAGATAGTTCTTTTTGCATCTTATCGATATCTTTTGGATCCATTTTTTCTAAAAAAATAAAAATTAAAACAGGTGAAGAAATTCATAGAGCAGGCAACGCTATTTCGAGCTTTTAGCCCTCAACAGCGCAGCCCTCGGCACATCTAAACAAAGAGCATTCCCCAGCCCCTTCTCGGCCAAACTGGGCAAATCCTAAAGGCTTGCACAGCGGCAGAGGTTTTTCAAAGAATACGCGATGAACGTGAAGCTTTTTAAGATAAAGGAGAATTAAATATTAAAATACACTAATTTTATCATGAAAAGTTTTGAGAACCACGAGAGCGGATCAACTTCGGTGTGTATTTCTGATATTAAATACATTATTATGCTTATGTAAGAATTGTCATTGTTCTAAGATTTAAATTAGAGTGCATGTGTTCCTTTTTTTGGAAAACAACAACAAAATACTCATAAGTAACGGCCGAAAAACAACTTAGCAAAATTTGTATAATAAATTTAAACAATAATAAACTATAGACAGTATGTAAGGATTTTTCAGCTAAGATTTATCTATTTTGGCTAAAATTGACTGAATGATGGGTAAAGATATATGCATTATAAACCTAATCGGTAAAGATTTATTCATTGATCGATAAATTGGTAAAGAAGTTTGTTTTAAAGATTTTTATCACTGGTGATATTTGTCCTTTTGGCTTTGCTAGCCTTTCTGATGAGCCCTGAGATTGGGCAAAACAGCTGTCTAAGGCATGCTATTGGAAATTATTTCGCATTGAACTAATAGAATTATCTCTTGTAATATTGTGATTACTTAATATTTTTGGGGAGAAAAAAAATTGTGTTAGGATCTGGTTAATATGCGATTCTTTGCCTTTCTACGCTCATGTTCATACCTGTAGTCTTAGCTATAATAACGAGGAATAAAAGACAAATGTCGATTCCGAAACAGTATGTCTTAGGCTGTTAATCAAAGGTTTGGTTGTGCCTATTAGACCCTGTATACTGTCTATAGCTTATTATTAATTTTCTCAGTACATTGTTCTTAATACATTTAAAGAAGATACAAATTTAACAGAATTTATGTTGTTACTGTAAATTATTTTAAGTCTTGAATTACCAAGTTTTTTATAAGTTTGCTCAAGATCTTCTACTAGTTTCTTGTGCATTTCTCTCTCTTCACGCTCTTTTTCTTCTTCTAAAAATTAAGATGATCTGTAGTCAAAGAGCTACTGCAACTGAAACGGTGGAAACGGACTCGATTCCCAGGCAGGTCAAACGAAAGACTGCCTTTGTACAATGATTTCTCAGCGTTTCATACTTGATGTTTAGCATTATATAAGGAATGAAGAAGTACCATGGAAATGACATCATGCTGTGTCAACAGTCAATACCGGGAAAATTTGATTCGAAGATCGTAAAATCCTACAATTAGTGCAGTAGCAGTAGCCAGAGAGGGGCAAGATAAGGCTAAGTTAAAAATTTTACTTAGTTTTCCTGTATATTGTCCATGCTGTAAAAATCATATTTTAAGCAGAAATAACGTCTCTGATTGCATTTAGGACCAAGTTGATTGAGCTGAAGATTTTGTTTCCTCTTCGATTTCAATTTTAACATAGTAAATCAAGTAGGCCTATATGTTGAGCCACGCCTGAGTTTTGTTGAGCATTGCCTGAGTAACGCGCCTGGCTGCGCTTTAGGGCTTGACTTGAAGCTCATTTCAGGCGTTATTTGCTATTTCTAACATAAACTTGTGGAAAGGCGCTTCCTTCACACCTAAGCGATAATTGCCTCAAAAGTTATGCTATCTTAGTTAATCGACTGAAGCAGTTTCTACGTAGTAATCAATTGTATTTCGATCTCGTAATTCTTAATCGGCTTTACAAACTTGCAGATAATGCAGCTATTCCAAATTTAATCGCAATAATAACGAAAATGATTACTATCTAGAACAACCGCAAGAGTTTTTTTGTTCTTGTTTTTTTTGTAATGTACATTCTTAAGTTTTCTGTTTGTGGTTGGTGGGAGGTTGCAGACTCAGCGACCGCGCCAGATACTTTTCGCAGCCTCTCACCAGAAAGGTATTATATTGCGTAAAGTTCTTTGATCACAATGCTTTTTTGTTTGTTCATTCTTCCTTTCTAAGCGAAAATGAACTATGCTGCTGCAACTACAAACAATTACTACATAATAACGAATATTGCGAATCGAAGACCACAGAATCTGGCCCCCGGTCTTATTCGCTCACTTTTGTCTGATTGAGATACAGGAACTTGGTAAATGAAGATGATGTCATCTTCACATAAGATAGCCAAACTTTATGACTCTTTTTTGCCCTTCAACTTTTCATTAAGAAGTTACGGCTTGATCGTAAAAATAGAGTGGAGCAAAGAGTTTTTAATTTTCTTGTAGGATCACAAACGAGAAAAAAGGATGAAAAAATATATCTAGCTACGCAATAACATGCAATCCAACGCAAGCAGACGCCAAATAACCTTCTCAACCCAACAGAAATAAACCTGTTTAAAAAAATTTAACAATTTTCTAATCAAAGCACTGGCCTAGACTTGATTTTTGCGTAATTTAAAGCTTCATCCAATCATGCGTATTAACGTAGGCACTCTGCTGTGCTTGTCCCCACACCAATCCTAAACACCTTTTTTTGGGTTCTGTTTGTTAGTCTTTCATCACGCTATGCCACCACAACCGATAAACAGCTTGACTCGTATAAGAGCAAAATGTCTTTTCGAAAGATGCACAGTCGCATTGCCAGTTCAAGAATCGAACCCGGAGTCAGCAACCATTCGATCACAAACCCTGAACTAATTGCCGCATTCCAACGCTCACCCGCACAACGACATAAACCGAAACAACGGCAACCTATGATCAAAATCCAAACCAATTAAAACTGCCAACCCCAAATAACAATCGATAAAAATTATCTGAACGCTGGAAAAAGAAACTCAGTGTAAACCAGCCCAAAACTGGTGATTTATAGAGCTGGACAACGCTTTTTCAAGCTTTCAGCTTTAATCAGAAGCCGGCCCTCAGCACATTTACGCCAATATTGAAGAGTGTCCCCATCCACCTCTCTGCCAAACCGGACAAATCCTAATCATTTGCACTGCTGCAAAAGCTTTACAAGAAATAAACATTTGACACTTTTATAGTTTTACGCAATTGGGCATTAATTAGATTACCTTTTTTGGAAGTATTTTGTAGTGCTTAACTTCCTAAAATGGGAATACCCTCTAAAATATGTGACTATCAGGAATTTAAAGATTACTGTTATAGGTACTGTACTTCTTATATACCAATTTTTGTTTAATGCTCCTCATGTTAGAACCAGGTTTTCTGCTCACTCGGAAACTAACCAGCAGATTCCGATCACACAAAATATTTTAATTGATGTGAAATATCTTGCCTCGAAAGAATGGAAGTGTAAAACAACAATATGATTCCAAGCAGTAGACGTTGCCTACAGTACTTGAATTTGGCACGAAAAACAGCTTCAGCTAATAACAATTTTGAACAAGATATTTCTTCATTTCCAAAATACTTCTTTTCAACAAGAGAAATTGTTGTGTCATGCTTAAACTTACCTCTCTTTTTCTTTTCCGCTTCAATATCTTCTTTCGTTTTCTTTTTTCGAAAAGATGTCGGAACAATTTCTGAAAAAAAAAGACAGTAAATTCTCACTAAAATCAGGGCATTTTTGACCCCAGACCAACTTACTTGATTTAACTTAACTTATCTAGTATTATAGTCACTGTAATACGCCGAAGCGTCTAACGAGTTGTCTGGACCCATCTCCGCATCATTGCGCCCGGCAACATAGCTCCTTTCGAAGAAATGTTACAGCGTTGGCAACACTGTGTCCAGTTTGACCGGCCCAAGATTTGAACCTCAGACTTCCCGCTATAAAGAAGAATGCGTTACCGCTCGACCAAGTGGCTGGTAACAGGAGCAGATCCAGAAATTTTTGCAGGGGGGAGTCCGCTCAAGATACATTTTTGTAAACGTTAATTTGCGATTTTCCCTTTGAGTTTAAGCCTATTTTGCGCGGGCTATTTGACTAACGCATTTTACACGTAGGGAAAAAATGCCCCTCTATCTAACTCCTCAACCAAAACCCATAAGAACATGCGGGTTGGTGTTCACCAAAAATTTTTTTGAACAATTTTTTTGAGTTGATGGCGTCATCATTGTGACGTCATGGCCATATTTTTGAAAAATGAAGTCATTTTTGCGATGACGTCACAGGTGGTTCAAATTTTGTACTTATAGGTTTGTTTTTTGATACTGAATCATGAAATGCCTTAGTCAAGTTAGTTACGTCACAAAAGCGTCCTAAGACATCATTTAAGCTAAATATTAGCTAAAAATGCTCAGATTTTGGAAAGTGACTTCGGAAAACTCAAAAATCGGGAAACTTTCCGTTACCTTAGCAACTTCAAATTTTCAAAAGTTTTTTGTAATGAGTTTTTACTTAAATTCAAGTAGATTCGAAAAAAAAATTAAGGAATCTATCACAAAACAAACGAGAGGGAGGAAAATGCTCCCGCCCCGTGTAAAATAGGGTTACTGTAGCTTAGGTACAACCAGCCACCATGTGTTATTCTGAAATATATGTTTGAATACTTACTGCCTGTTAGCTTAGCCTAGCGCGTAGCCAAAAATCTGCAATGGGGGTTGTTTTGGAGGTCTGGAAAAAGAACCCCCAGCGTTAGTAATTTTTGCAATCTTTTTTCAAAAATAACTTAATTTTAGGCCTATCTTAGCAAAAATTATTGCTTTTGAAACGTTGCATAGAAATTAACAAAGCAAAAACATGATTAAACTGGCTGCGTGAATAGGCTATGAGGGCAGTGGCTAATGGTAAGGTTTCAGCCTTTTTATTACAAGCCGGTAACAGGGGTGTTGAAACCCAGGGGGGGGATATATCCCCCCCAATAATTTGAGTATGGTCTGCATCTGCATCCCCCCCAATAATTTGACTCTGATCTGCATCTGAGCGCTGGTCTTCACTTGAATTCGGGGAAAAAAGTCTTCCATCTTTGGTGAAGACCTTTTTTTTTGGTATTCACTTAATTTGCGGACCTAAAAAAAAATCGCGGTCGAGGTTCATCCCCCAATGTTAAAAGTAGGGCAAAATTGGGGTAAAATTGCAAATTATCCCCCCAATGCTCAACAAAGATCGGCACCCCTGGCCGGTAACTCATGAAATTAAACAAAAATCACAAGTTTTAACCCAATTCGTAGTTATTTTTCTCCACAGACTTTGTCCGAGAACTTAAAACAAACCGATAATTTTTTTAATGTGGTGCAAGAACTAAATTAGTACTGCGCTCTTTTTCTTGACCAGCGTCAACTTTAAATTGTAATTGAATTGCTGTCGATTGCTATAATTATTGAAACGAAATAAACGATTGTGATTCTGCTAAAAAAAGATAATTTATGTTGGAGATGTTAATCCCCCGCTTTTTCTACCAACACACAGTACAGGGTAGTCAATGGAAAAGCGAAAAATTTGTCAAACATCTATTTAATTTTACAAAAAATTACTTTTACGAAGTTTTTGAAACGCAGATGTTATATTGCACTCATAAATCCTCAGCATGGCATCCGTGCACTTTAGAGCAGCGTCTAAACTTAGAAATCCAAGCTCGTATAGCGTTTTGAAAGGTAACCTACGAGATATCGATCCCAACTCTTTCCAAGCTCGTTTTTAAATCATCGTTAGAGTGTGTCTCACGTCGACAGTCCTAAAGCTATGTTAATAACAACCTCCAAAGGCAGTAATCTATGACATTTAAGTCTAGAATTTTGGAAGGTCAATCTTCCGGATCCATAAAATCAAGAGTACATTGCAATAGAAGTTGATCTGAAGCCATTGCTTTGTGAGCCCAGGCACCATTCTGCTGCCATGTCCATGTTTGGTCGTCTATTACATTTCGTATATTGCTGACCATTTGTGGGCACATCTCCTCACAATAAACTGTTGTTTTTTTGTTTTATTTTCAACGCTTTTTGTTTTTTTATTGTTTTTTTTTTCCCTTTTCTAGCGACCACCTTATATCTTAAAGTTAAGTAGGGACAAGAAATGGATCTTTCTCCAGTTATTGTAATGCTGTAACGAATTTTATGCGTTACAAGTTTTTCTTAAATTTCTTCTGTCTGAGCTGGAGGAGGTTCGGACATCCGTGGATCCGCCACTGAATAACTTAATAATTAACTTGGTAGCCTTATTTTACACGGAATAAGGGGAATTTTTGGTCCCCTCTCGTTTTTTTGCGATAAATCTTTTCAACAAAAAGATTCTTATTTCAAATCAACTTGACTTTGAGTCAAACTATATCACAAATACAGGTAACGGAAAGTTACCCAATTTTCAGGTTTCCCGAAGTCACTTTATGAAATCTGAGCTTTTATTTTGGCCAAAATTGAACTAAAATGACGTAACTGCTTTGACTTCGTCATTTTGTGATTCGGTATCATAAATCTAAGTCTTGCACAAAACTTGTAAGGTACTGACGTCATTGCAAAAACGGCGTCTTGTTTCAAAAATATGTCCGTGACGTTACAATGATGACGTTATCAACCGAAAACCAATTTTGTAAAAATGTTGGTGAACACCAACCCGCATGACAAATTTGTTGCTCACATGAATTTTGGTTTAGGAGTTAGATTGGGGGCATTTTCCCCCAGTATAATGACGATATCAATTCAAAACCGTTTTTCTCAAAATTTCAGGAGAAAGCCAAATCGTATGCCAAAACGTTCTCAGTTCTCATAATTTTTGGTTTAGGATTTAGGATGGGTAGCATTTTTGTCCCCTCCTCTTCGTGTAGAATGTATTGTAAAAATAACTAGCGTAAATTAAGGATTAAGTACAACTAAAATAATTAAATTTGGTGCATTGGAGGTCGATTTTAAGGACAAGAAAATTCTTGAACATGAAAGCTAGAATAAGAATTTTTAGAAGTACAATCCCTAAAAAATTGCATTGTTTTAAACTTTTAAACGTTTTAAACTTTAAACTTACCTTTCTGCCATTCCTTTTCCAGGGGCTCTAATTTTTTTGCTGTTGGGAAATATTGTGATCCCTGGTAAGAGTGCATGTAAAAAATTTACATCCTTTCTAAATTTGACTGATGTCAGGTTGACTCAAAATTTGCACTTCATGCTCCACAAGACAAAACAAAACAGCTGAGTTTAAAGGGAGATTAAAGGCAATTTTTTTACTTTTGACCGAATGTTGAGAAAAACCTAAAATACATTTTCACCGAATTTGATTTTTCTACGTCGTGCGGTTTTCAAAATATTGTAGTTCAAAGTTTAAAATTTTCCTCTTACTTTAGTGTTGCCATTTTGCCAGTATCGACAGAAGATCAGCTTTTGGAAAGTTAGCTTGAATTTATTTGAAAAGCAGCTAATTTACAATTCTCGACCTACACTTTGTTTTGACAACAACACAGCCGCAAACACATATCGAGAGTTACAAACATGAGGCGATTTTTGAAAATTTTGTTTGTACTGTAGTTGGCAATTCAGGCAAAATTTCTAATGAGAAAAAGTCTTTCTAAGGGGAAACCTAAATTGTCATATCTTGAGAACAAAAGGTCGTAAAAAGTTCAAATTTGGTGAAGTTAGTCTTCAAATCCGTCACAATTTTTTGAGAGAAAACCAAGCAAAAAATATTCAACTTCAATGACTTTTCAAGTTAGTTTAATGACTCCATACACAAGTGCAGAGGCGATCAGATGCTTGTTATTCTTACTTACTGAATGTATCGCGAGGTAAGTTCGGCATATCTTTGTACACTTGTTCATGAAACTTCAGTTCTTCTTCGGTAAAATCCTAAGTAAAAACTTGAAAATTTTAACTTTCTTTGGTCAACTCAAAGCTAATCAGAAATTTGAACAAAATTAAATTTGTGTTCAGAGCAACATAGAACGCGAAATGATTGTCGCTATGAAGTAAAAACCCAAGTACAATACCGAATATATTGTGCTTTTGCTGCAAAACATTTGTAAATTCCTAATTTGATTCATTGTCAAAGTTGCTCTGAGAGAGTAGGCAATAAGTTGAACGAAGAAAAGGTATTTTGAAATTACGTCATAAAATAAACATAAAAAAGGAATGTTGTTCAAGGTTTTTGCCTACTAATTCATTCTAGCTTGGACAATAAATAATTTAATTCTCAAAACGACAGCAAAGAAAACACGAGGAACTAAATAGTTTTGGGTTTTTGCTTCTTACTGATAATGCTATGTTGTTTCTATGATTTGGTAATGTTTGGCATTCGAAGGGATAGCAACTGGAGGAGGACAAAGCAGCTAATTAGAATAAAAATACTTTACGAGGATTGAAACTGAGCTGACATTTTTTTTATTTTGCAGGATCAGAGTTTTCTCCAATAAATACTTTAGTGTTTTAGTAGAGAGCAGATCAGTGGTGGGGTGGATAGAGAATGTGCTGTTGAAACGGTACACCTGGGTTCGACACCCGGTTGGGTCAAACCAAAGACAATAAAAATTGGTATCCACAGCTTTCCTGCTAGACTTTAGCGATAAAAGGGAGAGTGTGAAGCCTCCACTGAGTGTGGTAGACAGATGGGCAGTAGGCAGCTTGACGCGAAGACCGAAAGGTCCCTTCGCTGTCTCCTGGCCAAGGCAACTTGGTGAATAAATTACAATTTTAATTACAATACGACTTCAACGTTCATATGCCCAAATATTTCAAACATAAGTACAAAATGAATTGAGATAAATAACAAATAAATACAAGGATATCAAGCGAGCGTTTGGCCGATTTCTGATTATATTTTCTGAGTTCGAGCCAAGAAACTATCTTCTACGAATTTACAGATCAAACTGCTGGAAGCTTCTTCGCTAAAATACATCAATCAGAGAAACCTTAAGACCAAATTTTAAAATTGTTGGTTTAACCTGAATTGGAACTTGTTATATGACTGCGTTAAATCAGTATGACTGTCTTTTACTTACTCTAGGTATAGCTGAAGCTTGGTCTTCTGGCTCTGTTGGAGGCTCAGGAGCAGGAATCTTTCCCAAAACATTGCAAATACTAATCACAACGAGCAATAAAATTAGACACTTCATCTTACGTTAAGTTTTCAAATTGTAAAAGCAGCTTCTGCAAAGGCAGCACCTAAAACCATAGCTGTGGTTTATTTTCTGCAATTATACTTCAAACTTGTAGATAATAATTTAAACAGTTATCATTGCAGAACAATCAAATCCGTTTTGTTGTTAGCAAATTTTTTTGCATTACCGAGCAAGTTTTGGTAAAATTTTCAAGAGGATATTTTTCTCCGACGGAATAACATTTATACATTTTTGCTCTGGGCTTGGTTATACATTGAATCTGTGTCGAAAAAGACAATTTAGTAATGTTACGTGCAGACATGCGTTGCAATTAATGACAAACTTAGTAAATAAATCAATTCTTTCATTATATCCAACTGTATTTCGCCGAAGCCTGTAACAAGTTTGCCAGGCCCATTTCCGCATCATTGCGCGCGCGCAACACAGTTCCTTTAGAAGAAATACTGTTGCGGTGGAGAGCCGTTGGTAACACTATGTCCCATTTTACCGGCCCCAGATTTGAACCTCAGATCTCTCCTCGGTAGACGAATGCGTTACCGCTCGACCAACTGGCCTGTAATTTGTACAATAAACCATTGCAATCTTTCTCTACAAATCATCCTGATCTACGTATGGGCTTTTAAGCTGTACTTTAAATCAAGTAGGAAACTCACCGATTCCGATTTTCTAATGCCACGTGTTACTGGTGTACGTTGCCACTTCACAGTAACAACGGCAATTTGTTTTGATTGCAACCAACTGCCTGCTGATGGGCAGTAGCATCATTATTGTAGACAAGGTGTCAAGGTACTGTTCATGCTTCCCAAGTACAATTACGGAAATCTGTAGGAAAGTTTTGATATCGTTTTGGTGGAGATCTACATTCATTCATTTATTAGCCTTGCAACTGACAAATTAGTAATAAATTTTAGCTTGTACAATACTGTTGCAGTCTTTTACAAATCATCCTAAACTGTGTATAAGCTTTAAAGCTGTACTTTTAATCAATTAGAAAACTTACCCATTCTGTGTTTCTAATGCCAAGTTGAAATCTACGGTTATTTTATTTGCTGCTGTGCTGTTCATAAACAGTAGATTATATTTTTTCTTCGCTCGCTTGATTCAACTTCTGCTATTTTATACTGCTCTTCTACAATTAAAATCGGAGCTGAATTTTTTGTATTTGCATTATATTTCTTTCAAAAGTTATTCCACAGATTAAAAGCCTAATGTAATTTTCCTCATTACATACTTCATACTGGCGCTTGGAAATCTTTGGCTTTTATGCAAAAGTTAATGCTCCATTGTGACCGATGCTATTATCAAGTACCGTAGTTAAACAGCTTGAAAACGCTGTTTCTTTTAAATCAACTCTAGATTCCACCTGATCTATATCCAACCAAAGCTCTTCTTATCTTGTAAAAACAATAAACGAACCGTAATGTTTCAGTGTTAATAGTGCAATAGTGCAACAGATCATACAGTAGTCACCAGGTTAGATCATAACCAGAGCTACAGAAGACCTACACCGTTCAGCTAGCTGTTAGAATTATGCATGGAAAGCGTGCAGTAGCTTAGCCAGGGGGGGGCGGTGGGGGCTCGAGCTCCCCCCATTGGTCTGAAAAGTATGCAAAATCGCACGTTTTTAGTGCTTTTGAGGCCGATTTTTGCTCAAAAAATGAAAACAGCCCCCCCGAAGAGATTTTGTGACAAAGTTGTAAAGGAGTTGCCGTGATTCGGGCGGAAGAAGTGTTTCAATTTCCGATTTCGGCCGAAAAATCCGTCTCAATTTCAATCAAGACCTTTTTTTTGGGATCACCTGTTTTCGAGCGGAAAAATCGTTTCAATTTCCAATCTCGGGCGAAATATCCGTCTCAATTACTGACATACCGTTTGAATCTGATTCGCAAGCAATGAAAATTCGAGTCAAGGTCGCTTACGGTTGTCTCACCCTTTCAAAAAAGCCCCCCCCCCCCCCTTATTTCCAAATCCTGGCTACGTGCCTGAAAGCGTGTATTATATTGTTCTGTATTTTCAGCAGCATAATAATTATTTTACTCACTCTAAGATTTCGAGTCACTTGAATTTATTTTTAGAGCTTCTTCACCTTTTTATTGCGGAGGAGGGGGAGCAAAAATGCCTTCCGCTAGGTTTTTTTGTTATAAATCATTCAGAAAAAGTTTTTTTATCAAACCAACTTGAATATAACTCTAAGTTCTTCACCAATAATTTCTGAAAAACTCAAGTCGCTAAAGCAAGGAAAGTTTCCCAATTTTGAACTTTGCCAAAGTTACTTTCCGAAATTGTAAATGACGTCATTTTTGTATTGACATCATAGGCGATTTAAAATTTTGTACATAGATTTGGGTTTTAATACTGAATCAGTAGTTACGTTATAAAAACGTCTTATTACGTCATTTTAGTTAAATATTGGCCAAAAAATACTCAGATTTCGGAAAAAAACTTTGGCAAAGCTCAAAATTAAGAAACTTTCCCTTGCTTTAGCGACTTCAATTTTTCAGGAATTATTGGTGAAGAATCATTTTTCGAAAATATGGCCATGACGTCAAAATGATGATGTCATCAACTCAAAACCAATTTTTCTAAAAAAATTTTGGTAAACATCAACCCGCATACCAAATTAAGTGTTCCCATGAATTTTGGTTTAGAAGATAGATAGACAGGAGATATTGTAGCTCCCTCCCACGTATAAAATGCGTAGATCAAATAGCCCATATAAAATAGAGTTAAAGAATAGCTTTCAGTTTTCGAAATCAAGTCATACCTAACAACACTGAAGATAACATAATATGTTTCTAGCATTAGAAAAAAAATTGAATATGAGTTCATAATACATAACTTTCAGTTGTTTTAATATTAAGTTTAAAAAGGATAATTATCTTGCTTACCATTACTTACCAGTAAACGCTCAACTACACTTCATTTTTCTTTACTTTAGTCGGAAGAGGTTTTTAAAAGAGGACCGAAGGCAAAATTAATGGGGGTATCTAACGTTAAACCAATCGTATCGGACTATATTGGTGTTGACTTCATCTTTCTTGACCCAGCCGTTCCAGAAATAGTCTACTGCAAACACAACGTAGGGGCCTTTCTAAATATAATTTTTATTAGCAACCCTGACGTTCATAACATCGTCGACGCCCTCTACGTTCTATTCTAAAGCAAAAGCCTTTCAACCGCTAAACTACACTAAGCTAAGCAAACGATAAGCTGCAGAGACATTTCAACCTACATGTAGGTTAATATTGGCCTCAGTGGACTAGGCTACTGCATTGAAACGTCAGGGTTGCCAATAAAAATTATAATTTGCGAAGTGCCTACCTTGTGTTTGAAGTAGAATATCTCCAGAACGGCTGAGTCAATTAGGATGGAGTCAACACCAATCTAATCTAATACGATTGCCCCAACTTTAAGTATCCCTATTGATTCTGCCTTCAGTCCTCTTTTAATTAGTTTCATCAGAAAAAGAAAGCTTTTCCAATCTAACTATTTTGACTCTAGTGATATTTTGGCAAATAGCTCTTGGAAATTTGAATTCTTGGGTTAAGGAAAAGTGCCTCATTTTTGAAGGTAGTTGGTAGCAATGCACCAAAATTTAGGCATTTTTTTACCTATGCTTAAGTTAAATGACGTCACGGAATGTTTTTGTCATAACCTTCTTTTAACTAAGCACTTTGGCATATTTAGGTCATTCAAAAAAGAAAACTTATGAGCAAAATTTGCCACCTTTGATGGCTTGAAAAAATTACGTGAATTTTGCCAAAAATTTGCCGTGAAGTCATTTTAATGAGGATAAAAGGTAAAGAAAATACTTCTAAACAAATTCAGCAAAGGCTTTTTGACCCACATGCCAAATTTATTGTTCGTATGACCTAAGGCTTAAAAATCGAACTGGGAGGAATTTTCCTCCTCTTCTCCCGTGCGAATGCGTTGGGAAAATTGTAATTGTATTGACGTATTTATTCATCAAGTTGCCTTGGCCAGTAGACAGCGAAGAGACCTTTTGAACGAGTTTTTTTTTTAAGAGAGATTTAAAGGAACAAAATACTTGCAATATAAAGGCAAAAGGTTATTTTTGCAGGTTGATTTATTTTTGCAAGCTTTGTGAGCTTGGTAACGTCATTCTTGCTCGCAAAGCTGTTTGGGACAATGGCGGAACACAGGTCGAGTAAAAAATTCTCACATTTTCCTTGCCAATTCAAAAAGGCGTTTAAATCAAGTTTTTCACTCTTGACCAAAATGTTAGAATAAGCCGAAAACGCATTCTCTCACCAAAACTGAACTTTCTACGCTTTGCTGTTTTCAAGACATTAAAGTTCAAAACTAGCATTTTTCCTCTTGCTTTAGTGTTACCATTTTGTCAGTATTTTGAATGAAGATTAATTTTTGGAAAGCTGCTTACATTCATTAAAAAGCAGCTAATTGTACAGTTCTAAACCTTCATACTGTATTGTTTTACAATAACTCTGCCGCAAAACGTTCATTGAGAATCAGAAACATGCAATAACTTTTTAAAATTTTGTTTCTAATTGGTTACCCTGGCAAAATTTTCTAGAGAAAAATGCCTTTCTAAGGGAAAATCTAATCTGTTATATCTCAGGAACGGAAGGTCGTAAAAACCTCAAATTTGGTGAAGTTAGTCTTAGATCTGTCAAATTTTTTTGGAAGAAAACCGAGTAAAAATCTTTTTGACATGAATGCCCTTTTAAAGAAAACTTTGAAGCTAGTGTTACGCGTTCGAGAAGCTTAATCTAGTTAAGAAATTTGATAGAGAAATGCTGAAAACTTCAACTAAAGCGAAGTTTTGCTGAAAATTTAATAAAATGGTCGCCATGTTTGGCATTGGGCAAAGAAGAAAGCCTATTGCGTAGAGAATCAATTTTTCCACATTGCTGTATGGAGTAATATATTGAGAAGTGCTAGGTCAGGGGTGACCACCCCGAGGCTCGCAAGCTGCATGCGGGTGTTTGCCAAGTTTTATGCAGCTCTTCTTTGCAGGTTCTGTTTCCTCTATCCTGTGTTGCAAGAAGGCAATGTCAAAAATTTTACATTGTTTTTTTTTAATTTCATCTTTTTAAAGGTCTTTGTTTTTTTATCTGTTTTAAAAATTGCAGCTCCTTAGCTGATGTTAAGTAATTTGAGAGAAAATGGTGCATTTTCAGAAATTATCAAAGGCCGGAATCACACCATCAAGTTTTTTTGTTTTTTTTGCACAATTTTCTTGCATAAATCGTGTGAAAGGTCGCGTAAGTTTATGGCTCACTATTGCGGGCACCTGTCGGCAATTTTATTGCACAGCTGTGTGAGAATGAAAATCAGTGTCTAGAAAGTCTTGCTGAGTTCTTTCGGGGAAGTAGAACCGAGCTCTATTTTGCCAGCAAGTTTTCTAAAAGCCGACATTTTCAACGAAGAAAACTAAGCTTTTAGCCGTGAATTTAAAAATATTGAGCGGCAGAAAACAAAAAAACACTGCCGATGTCAACGCACAACGCAAAAAACGAATGCTTCACAATTACAAAGCAAAAATGTTACAAGAAATTTTACTGCTTTTGATGTAATCGACAATTAACGTATTATATCTAGGACCCGCATAAGTCAATAAAGTCAAAAATTTTCAGGGCTTTATTATATCATCAAACGTATACCAACATTGGTTTCGGGTGCTCTGGAGCCAGTTTAGGTAGATTTTATAGGTCAAAATAAAGTCAAAATTTTGGGTTCGGTCAAAATTTGGCAAAATTGTATGTGATTAAAAATTCTTTTTCAAATGCAAGCACAAGTTTTTTTTCTTCATTTTTCTTGATATTTGAGAACCAACGAAACGTTATGAGCAATTTTATACATGTTTGAATGAAGTTTTGCTACTCAAACTTCTGCAATTAGTTGCTATAAAGTTTCAATGTGTGATCTGATCTTAATCAAGATGTTGAAAATTTTCTTCTGATTGGAAAAAAAGTTTCCGGCCCAGCTTTCGCTAATGCCGAATTTGTGATGATTTTAATATATTTTTGGTTAAAATTTGACCTGTCCACTGGAAAAGAGCCTGTTGCATTTTTAAGTAGGTAAGATTAATTTCAATTGATAATTTTCAGCTATTTCTGATTTTGTAAGAAACCAAACAAAAACGCTCTTATTCTTAATTTAAAAACAATAAAGATACAAGTTTTCCTAACATTTAATTACTGAGCCATATGAAACCGCTAGTACCGGAAAGAACATATCTGGTTTATTATTACTTGATCAATCATGTAATGTCATACAAATTTTATTGGTGATAGATAACATAGTATAAAAAAGGCTACGCTATACGCTAAAGAGTTCCACACAAGCAAACGTATTTTGACATTTTCCATTTATCTATTTCATTACATTGCAGGTCTACAAAACAAAATTTACACAATTTGCGGCAGAACTCAAACAGCTACTTATTACAATAGCGGCAGCTTTTCTCTTTTGTGAACGTGCTTGCATCATTTTGGCGAACGAGAAATGACAATGAATCGACAAAGCGCATACTGTTACTATGCCGCGGTAAATTTTAAAGAAATTCCACAAATACTGGGTAAACGCTTTTGCAGCAAAAGAGAATACGTGTGATAGCTTCAGCAATTTGTTTGCTGAAAAACCAAGACGCTTCCGTCTGGCAAGAAGCTGAGCAAGAAAATTGCGTTTAGATGTGATAACTCAAAAAAACATTAATGCAAGAAAATTGTGCAAAAAACTTGATCATCTGATTCCGGTCTAACACCAGCTGGAATGCTGAAATTAAAAAAAAAAGATAAGATATTGATCATTGTTACGCAATTGGATGATTACAAGAACAAAAAATCAATTTTTACCCATTGCATGATCGATATCAATAACGTCACATTATTTCGCGAAATGGAAGAAATGATTAAGCTGCATTTTGCAGCACCGATTAGGTAGCTCAATTAGTTCTGTAGAGGGCAGTTTTTGAACATGTGGGTTTTGAGGTGGTAAATGTACCTTTCTGTGATATCATAATGGCTCTTTGCCCTAACACAATAAGAAATTTATTTTTGACTGCTTTTCTGTGCGTAGGCTATCATGACAGACATGACTGTGGTGCAAATCATGCGGTGGTTCATTTATTTTTTCACTATCTTATTTTCAAGAAATTTTTTCCTTGCCAAATGGCAAGGTGTTAAAGGGCCTGTCAATCTTGAGAATTGTTCAATTATACCTCTACCTATTGGGCTCTCTTTGGTATCTGAAATCGGCCCAATAAATGGAATACAACATGCGTTATAATTCAACGGTTAAGTTAGCATCATAATCAAGCGGATATGCTGACTTTTCGATTTTGTAGCCTACCAGTTAATTATCTCTAGTGATCTCCCATGGGCGTCAGTTTCGGATGTTAAGTGGGTTTCGTGACTCCAATGATTGTTGCAACTGCAACCTGCTCAATGTAGCTCAGCAGTCATTTGAGAGTTGATAAGCCTACTTAGCTAGCATAGCTGACGAGAGGTGATGTTCCTTGAAACAGCAGCTGTACTATAGGCATCTATATTTTGTGGATAAGCTATCATGACTGACATGTTTCTTGGTCTCTGACTGGTTGGCCACCCCTGCACTATAGTTGACAAAATACTTGAATTTGTTCTCTTTTGGAAAGCGTTAAAATATTATGTTACTGTTAAGTATAAGTTTAAAGCAGAGGTGGAGTCGAGGACACAATGCTCGAGGCCAATGCCAAGGCCAAGGACACAAAAAAAAATCCGAGGCCAAGGCCAACGATAGCCCTATCGAGAACAGACTCCCTTGAGGCCAAGGACAAGAATGCTCGTGACCAAGGACACTGGCGCAAGTACTCTCCAAAAAAAAGAAAAGGTCTTCAAAATTTTTTTTCCGGCGATCTCAAAAAAAACAAAAAATCTTCTTTACAAAAATTTTCCGGGCGATTTCCAGAGAAAACCGTTTTCCAAAACATTTTTCAGGCGCTCCACAAACTTTTGAAAACTCAAAAAACAGTGCTGTTCTCGAGCCGAGGACAGGACAATTTTCGAGGACTTGAGGCTTCAAGGCTAAGGCCAAGGACTTGACCTTCGAGGCCAAGGCCAAGAGTTTCAAAATTTGTCCTCGAGGACTCCACCTCTGGTTTAAAGATCAAAAATCTTGAGGACGTTTTCCGTCACTTAAAAAATTGAAATATAAAAAAATTGTTTTTTTTGTATTGATCCAGAAATACATATCGCTAGTGTTCATTAATTTAATTAATTATTAGTAGTTGGGAATGTTTCAAGCCTAGAATATTATCCCATTGACTCAACACCATTGGTGCAATATTTTTGTTTAAATATTCATTTTACCAAATTGTAGACAGCTATAAAGACGTTACTGTTTGCAACAACCATTAGTCCAATAATCTCAATACTTGAATTACTCTTCAACAACTAATAACTCTTGTAAGCAAACTTTCGTCAAAAAAATAGGCCGACAAAACTGATAAAAACTAAACATTACCGAGATTTTTCACCACAAAAGTTTTTTTTGATTGAGCAGTAAGTCTATCTTGGGTAGAAAACGAAGACACGATATTTGCGGAATACCTTCTACTTCAGTCAACAGAACGTTGACGTTGTGGCTTCTTCCGCAAATCATCTTGACGAGCGTTTTTGTTTTTTAACCGATTTTATAACTTTAGAACTTACCACCTCAAAAACAGTGACACAACGATCACCATTATTGCGAGAGGTGGAGTCCCCGAGGACGTCCTTGGCCTCGAGGACGCAATTTGAAGTCCTTGGCCTCGAAGGTCTAGTCCTTGGCGTTGACCTGGAAGCCTGCAAGTCTTCGAAAATGCCCTGTCCTCGGCCCGAGCACAGCACTATTTTTTGACTTGTTGAAAATGAGTCAAGGTCGTGAGCAATGTTGTTTCGTCTTGAAGCACGCCAGAGAGCATGCGAAAAAAATTTTTGAAGACCTTTTTTGTTTGGAGAACGCTTGAATTTTGTATTGGAGAACGCTTGAATAACAAAAAATTTGCGAATTTTCGAGCGAAGACCTATTTTTTGGAGATCGCCTGCATTTAGCGGAAAATTTGCGTTGCGAATTTTTTCAGTAAAGACCTTTTTTTTATTTGGACTTTGGAGAACACTTCCGCGTTGTGTCCTTGGTCCTTGACCTAGAGCATTCCTGTCATTGGCCTTGAGAGGGTCTATCCTCACAAGGTGTGTGCTTGGCCTTGGCCTGGGATTTTTTTGTGTCCTTGGCCTCGAGCCTCGACTCCACCTCTGATTATCACACATGCCATGTATTTTCCTTCCATAGCAGAATTGCACTTCAGCGGCAATATCGTGTAGTAGCAATGGATGTGACGTCACAATAATTGCATTCATTACATACGACGAGGGTTACGCAAAATCTCTGAAGAAAATACGAGCAAGCATTTTTTGGCACGTTGGGCGAGATCATTTAGATAAGCAAGTTTAGTTTCTCAGCGCCTTTTTGTAAGAATGACGGTAACAAGCTAGCTAAGGTAAACGAAAACGCGCTATATTGCGGCTCCAGGAAAACAAATAACGTTCAAGTGTTCTTCAATCTCAGTTTTTATTGTTATTCAAACAGCAAAAGGTTGAACCACATACTCTAAAAGCACATAAAAATTACAGTGTCTTAGCTACCAAATAACAGATTTCAAATTTATGCGATCTGAATGGTCAATCTCGAAGCGAGAAAATGTTGAAATCGCAAGAAGTTTTTTATCATCTTCAACTTGCGCTTGTGGGCATACTATTTTTGGGCGTTATGATGATAGTCTTTGCTTCAGAAGAGCATCATCACTTCAGCAGTTTACATAGAAGTCATCACGATGAAAAAGGAAGTTATGAGCACAGTGCACATCATGATCATGAAACACAATACAAACACGAACACTCAGATCATCACTCTCATGTTGAGCATCACCATGACCATAATGAAGAAGATCACCATCATCACAAATATCCCGATCACAAGCACGATCATGAAAGTCAGGGTCATCATTATCATGACCATGATCATCACAGAGATCGTGAGCGATCAAAAGAAGAGATTGAAGAAAGACATCACCATAACAACCACAATGATAACGAGCGTCACTATGATCATCATCATCACAATGATCATGATCACAACCACAAAGAACACAAAAGATCAAAGGAAGAAATGGATGAGCATGAAAAACATCACCATGACAATCAAAATCACAGAAATGATAAAAACCACGAGCATTATCATAAAGGTCACCATCATGATGAAAAAGATGATGAGCAGCATGATCATCATGATCATGATCATGATCAGCACCATGACTACTATCATAGTCACATGGATCACAAAAAATCGCAAGACGAAGTCGATGATCATGAAAGACATCACCAAAGACATCAAAATGAAAAAGATGAAAAAAATCATGAAGATTATCACGAGCATTACTATCACAATGACAAAGGTGACAAAAACCATCATGATAATTATAATCACCGCCATCACGATTACAAAGAAGAGAAACACCAAGGTCATCACGAAGATGAAAGATATAAACATGAACATCAAGATTCAAAAGATGATAAAAAACACGAACATGACAATAACCATCATCACCATGGTCATGATAACACATATGATGACAACAAATATCATCACAGAAGCGATAATGAAGAAGATCGTGATGAATACCAACGTCATAAACATCATGAGCATGATCACAGTCATCATCATTATCATAATGATGAAGAAAATTATAAAAAAGAACATCAGCGTGATAAAAAATCTGATGAAAGAAATCACGAGCATCATGATCAACATCATCATGAAAAAGAAGAGCATGAAGAACACCACCATCATAAAAATGATGAAAAAGATGAAGACCGTTACCGTCACGACAAACATTATGAAGATGAGGAGCATTTTCAAGTAAGAAACAAAACAATATCCTTCAAACATATGAGTCACTCCGTAAAGCTTACTCCACACGCCCATCCAAAAGATCACGAGCATCAGCTTGATGACGAAGATGACCATCGTTATCACTTTAATCCGCATCATGACGAGCACCATCAGATTGGTCACTTTGACCCCCATAATAATGATCGACGTCATAGTGGTTTTCATACTAAAAGCCATCATTTCATTGCGGATCATACGAAATACGATAACATATCAGGTAATCATTTGCCTTAGAAAACGAAAACATCAAATGATAATATGATTTCTTTACGATTTAATTACTTTTTAAGCCTTAAAATGTGTTAGGAGATTGCTTCGCGCAAATAACTTGAAATTTCGGAATGGTCTTTATTTTTAAAGAAGTGAAGTCGCAGTCGCTGTCTATTACGAATAAGTACAGTAGTCTATTTTGATTTTTGTCGTACTGTAACAAGAAGTTTCGTTTTGTGTCTCCTTTTTTGGTACCATTGTTACAAGTTGACATTCAAAATAAACTTTATAACAAAAAGAAAATACGTTTACAATCATCTAAAGTAAACAGGAAATGGCTGTTCTTAAAATTTTAAGAGATTGCGCATTATATAGTTAGGGAAAAAAGATAAACATCCAATTATATGCTTAATTAATTGATTTGAAAATCGTAAGATTGGTTGATTTAATCGTAAAATTTTCAAATCATATCATATTCAATTGTTCATGATTTTTCTCACTTTTTGCTGTTTCACACATTTCGTTTTTTCTGGTATTTTGCAATATTACGTTATAAAACCGTATGCTTGACAAAAATTAGATTTGTAGAAAATTCAGGACTAAAGGAACATTTTACATCATAACAATAACATCAATAATACAAAAAATTGCTTAATCAGACTGGTAAAGTTCTAGTTTTTTCGTTCATACAGCAGGAATCGTACGGCTGTCTAACCACCATACCAACACAGAACACTTTTTTGGGTTCTGTTTGCAAGTTTTTCGTCAGGCTGGGCCACCACAATCAGTAGACTGCTCGTTCCCAATGGAAACAAGCATAAAGTATCTTTTCCACAGACACAACGACGTATTTCAGTTCGGAAATCGAACCAGAGGCCAACAACCTTTCGATCACTAGCCTGATGATCTACCCCTGAGCTATCGCCGCCGTATGTACAGTACTGATGAGTAACATTATGTAGATCATTATTATCACGATAAAGAAGAACATCATCATCACCATGATGAGATAGAACGTCATCATCACTATGAAGATGACCATCATCATCATCATCACGATGACGAACATCATCATATTCATGATACAAGAGAACAACATGATCGCGAAGATGACCACTTAGTTCATCATCATCATGACCATGAAGACCATCACGAAAAGCACCAACAAGATAGAAGAACCGAGAAAGATGAGCATCATCAGCACCATCATCATGATTTTGATCACCAAAAAGATAATCATAAGCTACATCATGATGACTATCACAAAGATGACCATCATCATCATCATCACGAAAAGAAACATTCGGAGCACCATACGTCGGACGATCACGGGCGACATCACTTGCAACACCAAGAAGAACAAAATCAACATAAAGAACATTTATCACATCATCACCAAGACCATGAGCATCATCATCACGATCACTATAAAGGTTAGCTTGGCAATGACATAATCGGCCGTAAACTGTTATCTAATGAGTTTTTTTGTACAAGGTCATCGTCATCATCATCATCATCACGACACTGATGATCACCATCACGACACAGATGATCACCATCACAAAGATCATGAACATGGGAAAACTAAAATATTGAATGGTAAACTTTAGCGTAATCTATTCTTGTTAGCAAAAAAGTTGTGGATCTAGTCCAAAACAAAGCACTTTTCTCAGACCACGAGCTGCTCGACTTACGGTTTTACTATTAGGTTGTGATTGTCTACCAAAGAAAAAGAGAACGTATAGATTGTCCACCAAAATTTTAAGCAGATTACTGCACACAAAAATGGGCAAAATTTATATTGAAAATGAAGCCACAACCCTTTGAAAAATATTTTCAAAATTACTATAAAAGTAGTAATTGTTTGAATAGATTTTAACCAGAATGCTTGGAATATAACTGGTCTATAACACAGAGGTGGAGTCCTCGAGGACGTCCTTGGCCTCGAGGACACATTTTAAAGTCCTTGGCCTCGAAGCCTCAAGTCCTTGGTCTTGGCCTCGAAGTCTCAAGTCCTCGAAAATTGCTCTGTCCTCGGCTCGAGGACAGCACTATTTTTTGAACAGTTGAAATGTCGTTGGAAAACGCCAGAAACCTCGCGGAAAATTTGAGAACATCTTTTTTGTTTTTCTCAATCGGAGCATAGGCGTAGGCAAGGGGAGGGAGGCAGGCCCCCCCCTAATTGTAATTTCACCAATGACAAAAATGTGACAAAAAAGCCTATCGTTCCTTCAGTTTCTTTCTAGCATTTTTCGCTGACAACAGTATAACTAATTTACAATATTGAAGGCCAGGGACGCCGATTCCCACTCAATTCAATTTTTGCCAGCCAATTTAAACGTATAACCTGGAGAAAATGAAGAGTTTTTGTCTTAAAACTTGCTATCTCAGGCCCACATCTAGCCTTTTTGTGAACGTAGTGCATTAATCAGGGCCGGATTTACCATAATATGACGCAGTACCAGCTAGGGGCCCCGAGCTGGAATCGTAAGATTTTTTTGGCCTTCACCTATATTTTCGAGAAAGATGCTGCGAAAATCTCCAAAGTGCCAGGGGCCTAGCGCGATGTAAATCCGGCCCGGCAATAACATGGTTAGTAGATGTAACCATCTATTGTACCATTTTTCAAAAACAATTCAGTATTTCACCTCCAACCTCGCCGGCTTTTACGTACAAAATAGTTTTTAAAAAAATTAGCCCTGGAAAATGCTGATTGAACGAATCATTGAACTTCAATTGAGGGTCCTGGGCCCCCTGGCGAACAGGTACTCCTATAACTGGTTATTTTCAAGACAAAACAAAAATCTCTAAGGAAAATCTTCGAGTGGAATATTATTTACTGCTAAAATGCAGCCAGAGACAATGCACGTTACTTCCCCATACATGGACCAAATCACTAACAATTAAAATGTAACTCCAAAATGCAAGATGTTAAACGTGTTTTGGACTTAAATTGCAAGTAAAAGGAGGATTAAACAATTTGATTTTTTCAATTGGCTTTCAAATGTCCAAAATCTAGTGCTTTCAAATGGCTGTGAACACTTGCGAAATGTGATCCAATGGCATTGAAATAGCTTTTTTTTTCAAAAAATTGCCCAATGGCTGGGGGCTTCGCCCCCAGCCCCCCAAAGCCTCCGGCGGCTGGGGGCCCCGCCCCCAAACCTCCGTCTGTGATACAATTGAGTTACACAAGCTTTCTCAACACGTTCCCAAAGTTAGATATTTGCATTTTTCAACTATTAGTTTAAGCCCTCTTCCTTTGCAAAATCCTGGTCACGTGCAAACAGACAACAACGATTTCAGATCTTTCATCCTACGTTATCTTTGTCTCGCAAAAACTTCCTCTTGTGGAAAAATTTTGATGACGTCATATCATGTGATTTGTGGTTTAGGCCTTCCTTAATCAAAAATTTTGGGTACGCCAATGAATTGGAGATCGCCTGAAAAATATTTTTGAAGGCCTTTTTTTTTTGGAGAACGCTTGCGCCTGTGTCCTCGGTCCTTGGCCTTGGCCTCGAGCATTCCTGTCCTTGGCCTCGAGAGGGTCTGTCCTCGGAAAGGCTGTCCTTGGCCTTGGATTTTTTTGTGTCCTTGGCCTTGGCCTAGAGCCTTGTGTCCTCGACTCCACCGCTGCTATAACATCTAACTTGATCTCTCTCAGGAGATGAAAATTTTTCGAGAGGTTCTGCCCCCCTAGTTGTGGCGTCGCAGGTTAAAGGCGTTACGTGCTGCCGATACTTTATTTTTTAAGAAGTAAAGTCATTTCGGAATGGACTTTATTTTTAAAAAAGTAAAGTCCCAGTCGCTGTCTTTTTGATCTTCACCATAAAACCCAAAAATGTGGCTTGATTTGACCGAGATTTTTTTCTCTGGCCAAAAAAATTTCTGATTTATCGCTGTTTTACTGCTTGGTTTAAAAGATAATTTGGTATTGTGCATATGCAGCGACAGTCACATGACGAAAAATTAGTTTTGTTCGAAGTAAGGGTAGTCACATGAGACAAAACGATGAGAAAAAAAAACGCTATGGTTTTGCAATTTTCAAGGTGATAAATTGGTTATGACCAAAGTGCAAAAACCCTGCTCAAAAATTACGAAACAATATCAGCTAGCTTAACGAACAAAAACTTTTTCAAGATAAAATTTCTCGTTCGATAAAATGCTTTGATGGTTGTATTAAGACGCGGGAGGCTCAAAGCAGCTTCTAGTCGAGGAAATACGTCCTACAGAAGCCAGCAAAGACGCGTTCATTTCTTAATACCAATTTTTAAATTCTTCATATTTATTTCTAAATATTTGATCTGTTTTTGTTGTCAAAAGAGCTAAAAAACGTTTTGCTCGGTCTTCATTTTGCTTTCTCTCCCAAAATGCGTCCTGAAGAAAAAGAGCACCAATCGCTTGTTGAGGATTGTGTTTCGTAAAAGTGGCCCAGAAGCAATTGTCTCCTATTACCCTCCTGTATTGATAGGTTACCGGTATATCATAGATTACATTCATTTTTTTTTCTATTTTGTGACGACTATCTCATGTAAACTTTTTGCGATATCATCATCTACCACTTAAAATTGAAATGATGAAGGTTCAGTAAATCAATATCAGCAGTATTCTCAGAGCACGATAAAAAAGCAGAAGAAAAGTGGAAAGATCATCAGCGCGAATACATTTGGAAGCTCGCCCATCAACACCACCAAATGAGTGGAAAACCAATCCGCTTGCAAGGTACGTCTAATCGTGCATGCATCATCAAAAAATTCAGACAAAATTTTTTATTTAATTGCTTGATGAAAGCAGTCCTGTAATATTTTTGGAATATCCGAGTCGCAAGATTTATTGTACGGTCAGAATTTGTGAACGTCAAAATGTTAAGATTTTTTAAGGTTAGACTTTAAGCTCTCAACATATTTGCATTTGGTTTAGCCCCCTTTTTTTCGAGGTATATCTGATAAATTTCACTAGGAAAAAAAACGACTTTTTCTTCGAAACAACATTTTGACTTTGAGTCAATTAACTTTAACAAATAATCTCTAAGAATTAAAAATCGCTGGGTGAGAATTTCTCGCTTCTTGAGCCAAAGCTTCAAAATTGGTGAATTTCTTCGCTTATGTTTAAGTTAAATGACGTCATAAGTCGTTTTTGTGTCATCAACATTTATACATAGGCATTTCATGATTTATAATAAAAAAAACTTAGGCTATGTAAACAAAATTTGGACCGCCTGTAACATAAAAATTGACGTCATTTTTGTCTAAATCGGCTGAGACCTCACTATGATGTTCAGTAGCGTAGCCAGGGGGGGCGGAGGGGGGCTATTGCCCCCCCATTGGCCTGTCAACCAAAATGCAGAATAAAAAACACCACGTTTTTAGCTCTTCTGAGACTGTCTTTTGCGCTGGAATTGACTAAAAAGTGATTTAAAGCATTTTTTGAAACACATATTCAGGGGGGCTAATTTGTCAAAAATTTAATTCACAAATCAATAAAAACTTTAAAAAATGCCCAAAAATAAGCAATCAAATTTGATCGCTAGTGTAAAAACGCCAGACATTGGTTTTATCAACAAATATATTATAAACTCAGGGAATAAAGTGGGGGGCTATTCAGTGTTAGTTAATTACCAATCACTTCTCTCAAATATCTTTCCATTAGCCCCCCACCCAATTATTTTTCTTTGTAAAATACAGACGAAATAGATTACTCCGTGTGAGTTTTATTGAATAATAGGATTTTATGATTTACCAGCATGTAAACAAGAGAACTGTAATGTTATCATCAGCCACTTCCCACATAGACCATTAATGCAACCAGTTGAATCATGTTGCGCTGCCAATTTCTATGCCACGTTTTAAAAGCATTATTTTTTATTAAAATAGCTCTAAAATTAAGTTATTTTTGCAAAGAAAACGCAAAATTTTCGAGCGCTGGGGGCTTCGCCCCTAACCCCCGTGCCTCCGGCGGCTAGGGTCTCCGCCCCCAGACCCCCAAAACAGCCCACCCCATTGCGAATTTCTGGCTACGCGCCTGATGATGTTTTTAGATAAACTCAAAAACAATTTATTGAAGATGATTGGTAGAAAAATACCAACAAAGCAAGCTTATACTGTAAATGTTTTAGGTAGAGGTAGTCTTTTGCCATCCCTTCCTTCTCACAGAATGCGTCGGACAACTATAGCTATAGTACAGATAAACCTAAAAGTCAAATCAATAAGAGTTCCTCTTTCACTTGTATTTTTGTAGGATACTTAAGTGAAGCGCTGATAACTTCGTCTCAGTACATAGAATATTTTGGCTCTTGAAACGCGGGCAGTTTGTACCACAACACCAACTTGAGCAGATAACAATATATTCGGAGAAAGCTAGTTGAGATGCTTAGTGGCGGTTTCTAAAGATAAAAAATACGGCCTAAATACAGTGAACATTAAGTGCTAAATGGCAGAGGGTAAACGTAAACAACAAGGAACTAAACATACCGAATAATTTGATGCCACCAGTATAAGTTTAAGAAAGATAGAACAGGGAAACGAATACAGCGTCTAAACAATAAAATAAACAAACTTATTCTTAATCGCTAATTTCGGCCAACTATGAACATTAATTAAACAAATATAGCACCAATAAATAAATTCGTACATACCCGGATAAATCCAATTCCAGTTGAATATTAGAGGCACACAGAAAATGAGTCGCTGCAGTAACAGTACACGACTCTGTACGCAGCAAGCGTCAGATCAGAGAAAGAACAAATTTTTGTGTCAGAAAGTTATATGTGAAAATTGTTATGTGAAACGTAAAACAGTAGTGGCTAGAGCGTAAAACGCAGCAAATTTTTAACGTGTTTCAGGAAGCTGCTTGATTAAGATGAATCGATCCAACAATTTTCGAATAGACCAGTGGTTCTTAACCTGTGGGGAGTTCCCCACTGGTGGGGAATGGAGGAGTTGCCAAGTGGGGAATGACCAGTCGGACAGAAGAACACTGCTTCAAAATTTAACCCATCTCATTTTGACTTACTTTACAAATCACAACCATTTAACTCTTTAAAAACTGTTTTAATTATTAAAAAACAACCAATATATGAGGTATTGTAAGTCGTGTTTGGGTAAAAGTGACATCTTTGTTTTATAATTTGTCAAAGACCAATGCTGTGGTCAGCATAGGCTTAGCCAGGGGGAAGGGGCCCCCTTTTTTCGCGTACAGCAGTAATTAACATTAGTATTGGCAACCTAGGGGCACGGTCCTCTTCAATTCAAATTTTGCCATCTAATTTAAATGTATAGCGTAGAAGAAATTAAGAGTTTTTGTCCTAAAAGTTGCTCTCTCAGGCCCTATGGTATCTAACCTTTTTATGAACGTAATGTAATAACCACGGACGGATTTACCATATCGCACAGAGCGAGGGGCCCGCGCTCAGAAGGAGAGACTTTTTTTGGTATTTACCTACATTTGGCAGGAAAATATTACAGAATTCCCCGAGTACCAAGGGCCCAGCACAATAATATGGTTTGCACTCGTAACCATCTATTGTACTATTTTTCAATGACAAATCACCTCCACCTTGCCAGTTTTTACGCGATAATATGCTTTTGAAACAAAAATTAGCTAGGTAAATGCTCATTGAAGAAATTATCGAATTTGAATTGAGGGGCCCTGGGCTCCTGGTCGTACATATACTCCTAAACTGGTTAACTTCATGACAAAACAAAAATCTGAAGGAAAATCTTCCAGTGGATTATTGTTTACTGCTAAAATATTGCAAGAGGCAATGTGCCTTACTTCCCCTACCTGCGCCAAATCACTTACAAAGTTTAACACCAAAATGCAAGATTTTAAAAGTGTTTTGAGTTTAAATTGCTAGTAAAAAGAGAATTGAACAATTTAATTTTTTCAATTGGCTTTTAAATGTTAAAAATCTAGTTCTTTGAAATAGCTCTGAACACGTGCGAAATGTGATTCAATGACATTAAGATAGTTATATTTTACAAAAATTGCCCAGCGGCTGGGGGCTTCACCCCCCAGACCCCCATAGCCTCCAGTGGCTGGGGGCTTTGCCCCCAGACCCCCGTATGTGATACGTTTGTTTTACACCACTTTACTCAACACGTCTCCCAATTTAGACATTATCCCTCAACGTATAGCAAAATCGTGGTTACATGCCGAATCAGGCCACAGTTTTTGATCCTACATTCTACGATATCTTTGCTCCACAAAAGCTAAGCCTATGGTGGTGGGAAATGGAGAGTTGGCAAACTAAAAAGTGGGGAATTGGAGAGAAAAGGTTAAGGACCCTTGGAATAGACTATCCATTAGAACAAAACAAAGGTTCTCGGCTCAAAACTAAGCAAAGTTTAGATACAAAAATAAATTACGTAATGATAACTGACGAGAAGTTTGCAAATTTTTACATAAGTAATGGCATTGAAATGGGAGCATCACATGATACATTAATTAATAAATAACTTCTGCAAATTAAATCACCAAGTAGTAATACATCGAATAACTCAAACACGACGTAACAGTTTTATTTAACGTTAAAACATTAAATTTTTACTGAAATCAAAATCGAGGCTACCCACACAAACGTAATTCTGATTAGTACTTGTTTCAATAATTTAGCTTTCCATCATTTTTCAGTGCCGAGAGATATCTATTTGAACCACATTACAAAACACGGAGTGGATTCGTTGCTGCAACAATACACATTGTTGCTTCATCCCGGAAGAAACTGCTATCACCAAAACGTTAGATCAGGAGCAAATATTACGCTTTATTTTGTGGTGAGGAGAAGCTTAGTTAGCTTTCATTGAGCTCTTTTTTGTGAAGATTGAACTTTTTTAACGATTACACTTACGTTTATTTTTTTTGTTAAAGACATGTACTACTACTGACAAACCTGTTTAAAAATTGTAGTTGATTTACCCCCAAAAATTTCGTAGCAGCTTAACGTTCGTTTATGGTTTTAATTTTTGCGATAACGTATAACTTACCGTAATAGGTCGAAAAAAAATTTTAAAAAGATAAAAAGATTAGTAATATCCAAACAACTTTAGTTAATCAGTTTCTATGAAAAAATAGCCAAAGCTGACATAAGCATTTAAAAGAGAGTAGTTTCGACTTACCACTTACGTCATTATCAATCTTATTGGACTAGATTAATTGATACTTAAGTTATTGATTAATTCTCCTAAGTCATTATCATCAATCTTGTTCAAATAGTAAGTAAGTAAGTAAGTAAGTAAGAAATTTATTTGGCCTTAGCCACAGACAACATTATTCAAACAAACATTCACGTAACATAACATTGGATAAGGCCAGGGAGCACCGAGGAACGTTACCGTTTTCGAGTCGAGATGCTCCCCGGCTCAATCATGAATTGCGAGTTGTAGTACAAGCAGCAGATACGGGCGTACGATTAAGCAAACGTAGCAATATACGGCAGAAAAAAGCAAAGTGATAAAACTGCATGATTTAATACGATTCGTATGGTATGAGATCAATAGCAATTAACAAGGTAGTTTCTGTACTTTTTTTTTAACGTAGTCCAGGAGAAATTTTTTATGTCAGATGGTATTAGTGACCAATGTTGTGGCCCTCTAAACGATAATTGAGTTTTCGCCATTTTCGCCATTAGATTGAATTTGATAATGCAAGACAGTGGAAAGTTACAACGACTTAAGCGAAAAGTCGAAAGAGATTTTGTTTAAAAAAGATTAATAATGTTTTAAGTGGTAAGTCGAAACTCTCTCAAACAAATGTGTATGGCACCTTTGATTATTTTCTTCCTAATGAAACTATTTTAAAGTCCTATATTTACGCTCCAAACTTTAGTAAATCAGTTTAAACTTTTTCTCATCAAAATCCATATGCTGTTTGTGTCGTCGAAATGGCTAAAAAATGTGTGTATCTTTCATTTGTGCCCTTTCATTTTTTAATATCTTCAGGATAGGCAGAACGAAGCTATAAAAGTGACGTCATTCGATAATCACGCCAAAGTAATTGAAGAAGTACAAAAAAAGAAGGGAACAATGACAATCCTCGCAAAACATGCAGGTTGGTTGGAAGCTTGACCAAGAGGATAAAAGCGTTTTTTTTAGGACGATCATGATGGCATAATCTTGATTTAATTAAGTCTCACTTGGCTCGTTGACGCGGCTTGATGCGTCCAGCAAGCAGCAACTTCAAAGGGGAAGAAATCACGAAGTCCATCGGAAAGCGTCAATAATGTCTTACAGCAAAATTTGGTTAAAAAGTAATAGCTCGGTCTTACTGGAACAAGGTTTGACAAAAAACCTGTGATAATCTGCTTTTTTGCTTCTTTGTTTTTGTTAAAGTTCCAGCTGTTACTGTCTCATTAATAAAATGTATTTTTGTGTAGCTTTACGAAGGTTGAAATACTTTGTAAAGGATTTTTTTTTCTTGAAAAAGAACTTAAAAAAATTTAAAACCAACCAAATAAATACAGCTTTTTGCAAATTTGAAAATAAGTAATCAAGAAAACGGAAAAACGTTTCCTTTACGAATACGAATGTGCGCGTATGGTTCTAACAGTTGCCATTTTTTATTCAATTGTCTGGCAGTTGTTAGTTTCAAAACAGCATTGTCAAGAACAAGCGCTAAGTCAATTAATTCGAGATAGTTAAAGGGTGTGCAGATCAACAAGCTACCTAACCAAATGTCGATTTTCATTAGTCTTGATTTCTTCCTTTCATATTCTAAGCTGTTAAAAAAAAAATATTTAGTAACATGGCAAAAACACACAAAATAACAACAATGTTTGACCAACATTTGACAACGTTTGAATAGTTTCGACTGATAGGCTGTGTTACCGTCAGATAGCGGGGAACAACACCACAACCTAGCGGTAGAATCTACTTGAATAAAACCCTCGTGCTCTCAACGTCTGACAACAAGGAATAAGAGCAGCCAACACCCCAGAAATTCGGTCACGAATTGTAATGAAGTTCTAGGCAGTTCAAAATCCAAATCGCCAGTAATCGACACAGTAACAAGCAGAATCACCAACCTATACTAACTCACTAAGCTAATAGCAACCCTACCTATCTATCGAAAACGTGTTAAAGTCTGCTATGCAAAGATCTAAACACAACGCAGTAAAGCAAACACTGTACAGTACATACACTCGCCTGGGTACAGTACCAAACCTTACTACCATCGAACAATAACAGACGGCAAACAGATACAGGTACACAACAGCCAAAATCGGTATCGGTAAACTACTAGCCCGCAACTAGGGCCCAATGAAGAACTACGGTAATTGCAGCAATACGTAAGTACTAAGTAGCCCAAGAGGAGTAGCTCAAAGGGCAACTAAACCATCCCACACAACCGGCAATACAGTTAACCACGCCTAGACTACACAACAGTCTACAATAGGCAACTGCACGCTACAGAACTACACTTCAGAAAACATCTGCAGTAGGCTAAACCAAACCAACCCAAACCAAACAGCCATTGATAGCTGCCCGAAGGCTAAACCAGCTTTAGGCTGTACTGTAGTAAAACTGCAGCTGCACTAAACGCTGATTTATACACTAAAACTATAGAGTAGTCTATGCCAAGCAATATTGAATACACACCTGCCACTACTAACAACTCACACGACTGACTCGTGGTTAGTGGCGCGAAACACAACAAAGACTTCGTGGGAAATCCCCGAAGTCACAACTAAAATCGATTCCGCACGGAAATGGAGAAAATAAGATATTCCAAGTAAAACTCGCCGTAACAGGCTGACTGTACTTTTGTTTTTAAATAGGACGAATACAAACTTGAAAGAACACAAAACAATTTTTCAACTCAGATATTTACAGGCACTTGCGGAAATTGCAATGGCAGGAAACCGAACCTTTGTCCTAGCGAGTTTCGATCCGCAAGTCCAAATGGTACCTTATTTTTATGGCAAGTGTAATTATCACTAGTGTCACAGCAACTTGAAAAGGGCTTTCAGGTCGGAAAAATTTTGGTCTGATTTCTATTAAAAATTTTTGACACATCTGAAGACAAACTTGACCAAACTTGAGCTTTCTACGACCTTTCGTTCCGAAGATGTGACAGTTTTGATTTCCCCTTAGAAAAGCTTTTCCTCTTAAAAATTTTGCAAGGGTTACCAGCTACAAACAACATTTCAAAAAGTTACTGCATGTTTGATACTCTCTTTAAGCGTTTTCGGCAGGATTGCTGTCAAGACAAAATAAACATTCAGAATTGTACATTAACTGCTTTTCAAGCTAATTCAAGCCAACTTTTCAAAAGTTGATCTTCTGTCGCAATTCTAGCAAAATGGCATCACTGAAGTAGAAAGAAAAATGCCAACTTTGAGCTGCAATATCTTGAAAACAGCAAGATCTAGAAAGTTCGAATTTGGTAAGAATGCATTTTGGCTTTTCCTAACATTTTGGTCCACCGTGAAAAACGTAACTTGAATGCTCCTTTAATGTGAAGGGGATAACGTTTTTTTTTCAGGTCTGTATCATTTCTGTTTTGATAATGGCAGTTGGAATCGGAAAAAAGTATTCGTCGCCTTCCACGTAGCCCCAGATGAAGCAAAAGAAAAGAAATACTGGTACAGCAGTACCGAGGTATGGTTATTTATGCAAAATGATGTTAACAAGAAATCTGGCACTTTTTGCTGACGGTTCAATGATATAAAATTGTTAGGGATAACTAATGTTAACCTGCCAGTGATCAAGTGGATAGAGCGTGTCTGCAACCGCAACAGTGTATTCGGATTTAATTCCCAGTGGGGTCAAGCCAAATGTAATAAATATTGGTATTTATCTTCCTCGCTTTACGTTCAGCAATAAACAGTCAGGGTGGATCCTTTACTTTGTGTGGTAGTAAATGGGAAGGGGGCAGCTCGACTCGAAGACTGCACGGTCCTTTCTTCTCTTTTGGCCAGGGAATTTGGCGAATATAGATATGAATTATAATTACATTTTAATCTGTCTAATTACACCTAACAAGAGCACCATTCGCATGAGGCCATTACCAAGTACGAGCCATATCTAGTTCGTCGGCAGCGTGGTCGACAAGGCAAAGCCGTCATTTTCACGCTGAACCCAGATCACATGATCTGGGTTCAACCAGCGTCCTGGTCAAGTAGTTGCTTTCTTGGATAAGACGCTTTAAAATGGTTATCTCTACTTAGTGGCTTCGAACAAACAGCAAATTTAGTGGATATGAATATCGAAAAAATCCACAGAAACATTGGATCACTAAAAAGTCCAAAGCAGATTCCTCCAAGCACGAAGTAGTTATCGCTATGAAAAGTGTGCGAATCGTTCAACAGATAGCGTCTGACGCTTACCGGCGACAGAACGATAAGTATGTAACACAACATCAAGTACAGCAGGTGCATTAAGTTTTTAGTTCTCATCTATACTGAATCAGCGTACCATTAACTGCTTTTGCTATTTGCCTCATGTTTTTGAACAAGCATTTTCTGGACTTTTTTTTAAACTTTCAGTCAGTATAAGGGTTATAGCAAACTTTTGAGTGAGGAATCAAAGCGATATTAGCCCGTTCAAGTTTTTGAACTCTTATCCCAGTTCGACTTCCATTTTGCTCAAAATGTTGTGGTTCAAAGCATGGTGGAACAAAAACTAAATTAATAATAAGCTATAGACAGTATGCATAGTCTTATAGGCACAATCAAACCTTTGATTAACAGCCTAAGACATACTGTTTCGGAATCGACATTCGTCTTTTATTCCTCGTCGGTATAGCAAGGACTACAGGCACAGTATAAATATCATACAGTAACATCACTCCATGCAAAAACCATTGTGACGTGTGTCCGCATTTTTTGAGAGGTAAAAGCAGAGCTGTTTTTTTTTGACGTCATAATAGTGACATGGTGAGCGGACGAGGATAACGCCAAAAAATAGGAATTGTTTTAAAAATTTACGTGTGTTTTCTTGGCTTGACGACGTTACCGTCTTCATCCTTTTTTACGCCTCTAAACGTTAGAGGGCAGCATTTTCCCCTCTGCATTATTCCAGATATATCGCGTTCTAGCTCCTTTTGTAGAGTTTGCATGGGATCAGAATTAGTCTCGAAGGAACCGTCAAGCTCGGGCTTTGACTGGCTATAATTCTGACGTCACTTTCTTATGACGTCACAAAGTAGTACGTTAAAGAAAAGAAATAGGAAATTTTCTTACATAACAACTTTTAGTTACTTGGGGTTAATTAGTGCGGTCTATTCGTGGCAGAAAAGTACGTTGTTAATCGTATTTGATGAATTCAAAAACCTATATTTTACTTTTAACAGAATTTTAAACAATATATGATAGTCCTTGAATTATCATTAATTGTTTCATTGATTTTGTTGTGGCAAACATTCATAGCGTAGAGCCATTAATATCTTCGTCGAACTTGACCTCGAAAAAATTTAAATTTTCGAACTCGAACTTGCTAAAATAGACCGAACTCAAACTTGAACTCGAATAAAAATCAATCGAGTTTGCAACCAACGAAATATTTTTCGGGTAAAAATCATAGGTGGGCAAGTTGATGCAAAGCGTTAGCTTCGTTAACCACTAGTCCGTTAACAAACTTCACACCTCCGTTGACGTTAATCCGTTATTTTCAGCTTTAATTAACGGAAGTTAATAAAGTCCGTTAATTCGTAAATATTTTGCGTGTAATTTACATTTCTTTTTATTCACTCGCTTCTAGAACACGTATTGACGCTGTTGAGTTGATTGTAAGGTAATATCTACAGCTATGGTGGTCTTTTTGTGTTTTGGAAGTTACATTTTACAGTGTAATCTCATTTCAAGATGAAAATAAGCTCAAATGCACTAACGAAGCTGCGTTCGAAAAATCTTTGGAAAATGCGAACAGCAATAATTAATAGACCTATGTGGCTGCAGCTTGTCATTTGCCACAAAAAGAGCTCTTTTCTTCGCTTTCTTCTGTAAAACTCGAGTTAATACGCAACAAGTGTTGCCAGTGCAAACTGGTTTGTACCGGCACGATAAGTGAATGGTGCAAGATATTAACGATAAAAACCTTAACGGAAGTTAACCGAACCTAACGTACGTTAATTTAGTCCGTTAACATGAAAAAACTTTTTAACGGATTAACGAGTTAATGAAAAGGTTAGCTTCGTTATTAACGAGTAACGGACTTGTGCCCACCTATGGGAAAAATTGTATTGTTTTGTTTAAGCCTTCTCTTAGCATAATCGTATTTGTGCGCTTGGAAATCCCCCCCACCTCCTAATTGAAACTCCTGGCTACCTTTTTGAAGCTATACCTCTAATATGGTACTTCAAATATACAAATAGCTTTTTACAATTTTTTTGTAATTTTATTTCATTAAGTTTGCATCAGTTTTATTGACCCGTAATTCCTGACAAAAATAAAGGTGACCAGGCTTCGAGCTTTGAATAAGAGGCATTAAGTTTAGTTGAAGGATCTCTTTTTTTAGTGAAAATCTACATAAAATGACATATTTAGATGTTTTGATGAAGTAATTGTCACTTCGACTAAAGCACTTTGTCATCTGAATCAAGTTATATAATCATAAAACCAACTTATGAGCAAACATGAGCTCCAAAAACTTTTTTTCAAAAAATCGAAAAAACTATTGATGACGTCATTTTTTCGGTCTCGAACTTTGCCGGTCTCGGTCTCGAAGCCAAAATCGAGATCGAGACCGGTCTTGGTCTCGGAAAAATTTTGCGGTCTCGGTTTCGGTCTTGGTCTCGGACGAGTCGGTCTTGACTACAGCCCTGGCTGTGAATATCAATTTTTATGGACTTTGGTTTGACCAATCGGGAATCGAACCCGTCTACCGTTTCATTAGCAGACGCTCTATCCACTCAACCACTGTTAGATTGTGTGATTTAGGAACACTTACTGGATAAAAACTAAATATCTTAATTTTTAGGGAAAGGTTTACATCATAAGTGAAGTGATGCAAAGAGTAAATGGTTTGCTGCAATGGTACAAAGCCAACTGGAGTTTAAAGTCGTATTTACAAGATGAATACATCAGTTTCATGAGTAGACGATCATGGTTCATACTGGCTCTAATCATAATCATCTACATAGCTCAAGCTTACGCCATTCACCGCGTGTTTGATTATTCTCACGTACCGGCCAAAACTGTGCAATATCGTATGAAAGTTTAGTTATATATATCTGCTGGGAGCTTTAGACTTTTTACTTGTGGTACATTAGCATTCGCATCAATGACAAATTTTAGTTGAACTCCTGCATAGTTGCAGAGTGGAAAATATTGCTTTTTAATTGTTTACTAGAGCTGCGAAATCGAACTTGGAAAATACTCGATCGTTTTGCCGAACTCGAAAAAATAGGTTTTCTAAACTCGAATAAAACTGATCGAGTTTCTTTATTAAAGAAATTTAAATATTAAAAAAGTGTCTAAAATAAAATGTTAATTATGCCGTGTAAATTGGTTGATTGGTGCCTTAGCATTTTTCCATTCTGAACTCGAAAAAGCCGATATTATAATTTGCCAAACTTGAACACGAAAAAATTATTCAGAAAACTCGAACTTATATCGATCAAGTTCGCAGCCTTGGTGTTTATTCATATAAGGGATAGTGTTTCTAGTTTTGGTACCGGTACTAATGGTGTTGATTTACTTGCAACAATTTAACTGACAAGGGTTTGGCAAAATTAAAATTTTTGCTGTAGACGACAACTCAACTAATGCCAATGCGACACCACAGCAATAATTAAGAGAGCAACACAATTTTTTCAAACTATTATAAGATATTGAGTGCGGTTGAATAGTTTTTGACTGCTATACAAATTTTTTAACACTGCCAATACAAGTCGCAGGTTAGAAAAAATATATCAATAAGGGGACAGCGCCGGGGCATACTTTGAATCGTTGTACATAATTGCATCTACAGTATTACATTCATTCTACCGCATTTAATCAGCAAGTGTTGATGTATGCGAGCATGTAAACAGAATAACGCATTGCAATTGCGTAGCAAAATACGCCCTAATATAAATCAAGAAAAGAAAAAAAAATCGGCAAATTTCCCAGTTTTGAGAAATATTTTCATTGAATTATTCAAAAATTCAACCATTCGTAACTAGCTTAGATATTTATATAGCCACTAACTACATAACGAATCAATCAGAACAGCAGTAAGAAATATCGGGTATTTTTATTACAATATATATTTGCAAAAAGTACGATATTATGCAACTACAATAAAAACAATAAAGATAAAGTAAAATATATTGCAAAAAATGTATTACAGTGCTAAAAATAAATAAACAGAGCTACCTGAACACAGTTATAATACAAAAACAACAATAACAGTAAGTAATGGCAACGCCAGTAAATAATTCAAAATTTAAGAGTACAGTAGGATCATAGGCGTAGCCAGAATTTTTGATAGGGGGGGCAAACCACAAATCACATGCAATGACGTCATCAGAAATAATCTTCGAAAGATAAAATTTTTGTGGGAGAAAGATATTCGTAGATGGAAGATTGGAAGCCGTGGCCTGTGTGTTGGCACCTAACCAGAATTTTGCGATAAGGGAGAGGGCTTTAAACCCAAAGTAAAAAGTGTAAATTTGGAGACGCATAGAGCAAACTAGTGTAACTCAAACGTATCACAGACGGGGGTCTGGGAACGAAGCCCCCAGCGCTGGGCGATTTTTGGTAATTTTTTTGGAAAAACTAGCTATTTTAATGCCATTGGATCACATTTCGCACGTGTTTAAAGCCATTTGAAAGTACTAGATTTTTAACATTTGAAAGCCAATTAAAAAAATTAAATCGTTCAATCCTCCTTTTACTTACAATTTAAGTCCAAAACACGCATATAATCTTGCATTTTGGGATTAAATTTTGTAAGTGATTTGGCCCAGGCAGGGGAAAGCAAAATGCATTGCCTCGTGCAATATCTTAGCAGTAAATAATAATCCACTCGAAGATTTTCCTTAAGAGATTTTTGTTTTGTCGTAAAAGTAACTAGTTGTAGGAGTTCATGTATGACCAGGAGGCCCAGGCCCCCTCAATTCAAATTCAATAATTTGTTCAATGAGCATTTCCCCTAGCTAACTTATTTTTCAAAAGTATTTTATCGCACCAAAACTGGCAACGTGAAGGTGGATTGTCATTTAAAAATAGTACAAAAGATGGTTAGGCCTACTAACCATGTTATGGTACGGGCAGGGTTTACACTGCGCGGGGCCCTTGGCACTTTGAAGATTTTCGCAACATCTTTCTGCCAAATATAGGTGAAGACCAAAAAAAGTCTCACCATCTGAGCGCGGGGTCCCTAGCTGGTACTATGCCATATCATGGCAAATCCGGCGCTAGTTATTGCATTACGTTCATAAAAAAGGCACATGAGGGCCGGAGATACCAACTTTTAAGACAAAAACTCTCAATTTCCCCCGCGTTATACACTTAAATTGGTTGGCAAAAACTAAATCGAGAAGGGGCCCGGGGCCTCTGGCCATCAACATTGATGAAAAAAACTGAAACTAAACAAACAATAGGCTTTTTTTTATCAAAATTTTATCACTTGTGACATTTCAGCTGGGGGGTGCGCGCCCCCTGCCCCCTCCTGGCTACGCCTATGAGTAGGATTTACTATAGTATTGGTATAAAAGCATAGACTATTTTTCACCAGTTACAAAAAAGTCATATCTGTAAAATCGGAAAAATCTCTGATTCTTAACTTGAGTTAAATCTCGTTTCAGCCTCAAATCAAGTATTAACATCAAATACAGTATGTCTACGCCCTTTTATCGATGGTCCTATGTAGACTGTTATGGTGGAGAGTTAGCTTGGGGCCGCCATGCCAGTCAAAAAAGTTTGTTTGTGCTTGCTCCAATTTCAAAAAATTTATTTAAAATGGATGTAAAAAATAAAAGCGTACAACAATCGAAGTGTTAATCGTGAAATTCAAATTTGGTTGCCATGTACCAAAGATGAATTGGATAATTTTAAGGCAATACATATGCATTCCAACGGAAAGATATTGATTGGAGTGAATTTGACGAAACTTCACTTTTTGTAAATCGTAATGAATGAGACCTGCAACAAGACAGTTTCCTAAAGGGGATTCACCGAGAAAAAGCTAGCCTCACCGAGGCGGAAAAAACGCGGAACTTTAATTTTCCAGTCCCGCTAAGCAAAGCGTTGCGTTACTGCCTGCCTATAGGGCTGTAGCCAATCGGTAGTTACTCGAACATTACAACCTGTAGTTCGCTTTCGCCTGAACTTTGAGGCTTTATTTGTAAAATGAAAGCGTTTTTGAAGCTTTCAAAAGCCTGACGCTTTTCCCGCTTCTGCGAGGCTAACAACTTGTGCGAATGCTCCTTTATAGCCGAACAAAGAAATCAGCCGTAGAATTAAAATTTTTTGACGGCCATAATCATCGCAAAGTTACTTAAATAAAACTCGATGCTTACTTGGAGGGTAAACGTGATCATAAACCAGCGTGTCGTCTCGCTATATCTCGCAAAAGATTCTTGTTTCTCGTTCGTTGAGTATTGTGGCTGCTGACTGATGCAATCTGTAGAAAAATGCTCTCAGATAACAAGCTGATTTTCCCAGAAATGTCATCTTAAGGAACGAAGAGTACAATCAGAAGGCCCAGCAGTAGATCGACCAATATTGGCCTAGTCTCTAGAGGATAAAGCAGTCCTCAAGACTCTGGATCGATTCTCAATCTAATCAGATCAAGAAATCGGTATTGTAGTCGCTTTACTTGAAGCTTAGAGTCAAAGGAACAGAGCGAATTTCCTACCGCAAGGGCATTGCTGTAGATTCGTGCCTCTCGAAGTCTGAAATTCGTGTGTCAAACCAATTTGGCAACTAAACAGGAGTAACCTAGCTACTTAGCTAGCCTATGATTTTAAAGATTGAAAGGACCTTTAACCAAGCCATTTTGGAGATAACTATTTTTGAGAAGAAGTAAAAGAAAATGAACCACTCCATGAGTTACAAGCCGCTTCTTACCATTACTCCATAAGCCAACTCACAAAAAAAAAGTAGCCTAATGCAAAAGCAGTTTTAAGTTTTACACCATTTTAGTGCTCCGGTAACGTAGCAAGAATACGAAATTACAGAAAAGTTTGATTTCTTGCTGGTTTCAGCTCCTTCAGTTTCACGAAACAAAACTTAATCAGAAATTGGATCTTGCAGACAGCACGCTTTAATCGCTGAATTTAACCACATCATTATATCTTAAACTTCTCTTACCTCTAATTCGTTCTGTTGAAGCGGACTGACTACTGAACGCTGTTGAGGAATTATTGGTAGAAAACTGGATTTTGCTGATTCGCTGTCGCTCTGGTGCCACCTTGCGTGATTACGAGGCGTCGAATAATGACCACGATGTGAAGAATGGTGGATGTTTGACGCTGACATATTCGCACTGGCATGAAGCCATCTAGTAAATAATTACACAACTTAAGTTGGATTTGCGCTTCAGTAGAAAGTGATGGTCCTAGATGCGGTCTATTTTTACTAAAATGTTCAAGTGCAAGCATTCTAGGGTATTCAAGGCAGTTGAAACTGATCAATACATAGCAGTTTTTCTGTTTAGCATTCTTTTTCTACTCTTCTCTCCGAATTCATTATATTTGTAATCCACCAGCATTTGAGCTTTAGTTATAGCTTGAAATGAAAAACTAAATCTGAAAATACTAAGAGCCTTAACTTGAAAAAAGTACCAATGCAGATAGGGTCAAAGTTTCTTATTGAGTATACAAGTTTTAATGGGTTTTAACTTACTCAAATGTGTACTGTCGCCTTTGTTCATCGTCCTCTGATGGAGGCTTCCTCTCACCGGGTTCAAACTCGAGTTCACGAGCTGATGCAAGAAACAAAACAACTTCTATTACTATTTCTATTCATAGCTTTTTTGAAGTGTTCTATTATTAATTTGACGTTGGAAATAATGGTTTTGGGATAGAAAACACAGCTCTTTTAAGCATAGGTTTTACAAAAACTAATTAATAAGCAAGACTGAGCGATATCATAGGACTCGTCCTTTTCTGACTCGCACTCTTTTTTCTGAAAAAATCCGCTTTAGACTATGGTATGGCAAAATTATAAAAATACATGTACCTCGACTACCAGTTAGGAATTAGTGCCTTATTTTTGCAAGCTTTTTATTTTTCTAACTTAACCAACTTGTGGCTTGAAGCGAGTTTGACCACCGACTCAGAAAAAAATAAAAAATAAATAAACTAATTTTTGACTGCCGGGTCAGTTAGAAGAAACGGCCGACTCTCTGAATAAAAAATTGAATTTCTAGACCAGATAGTTTTTACCCTTAAAATATTCCATACGATGTTGAGGTTGGGTGTTTTTGCGAGTTGTTGCCAATGGTTTTTCGTTGACTTTTTGTTTAATATCTTGAAAACGACGCAATTTTTCATCGGCATTAACGTGCTTCTTTTTGCGTCCTGAGAAAAACATATGTTTCAATATACATATACAGCAATTGCACCTATATCAACCAAGCTGCCGTGACCAAAGGACAGCAAATAGACATTTGTGGTCTTTGATTCAAGCTGCAACCAGCGCAGTGCCTACTTGCCTACCACACACGGAGGAGGCTTCTCAGTCGTTAAGCAGGAAGGTGTGAAAACCTATTTTTATAGCGTTTGGTTTGACCTGACAGGGAAGTGAACCAGGGTCTACCGTTTCAGTAGCACACTCTCTATCCACTCGACTAACAGAGGAACACACCGAATCACCAAATACACAAAGAAACACCAAACACAAAAACACTAAGAAATACAAAAAAAAAACCAAACACAAAGAATCACGAAGTAACGACACAATCTGGATTCTGGAGTGCAACGAATAGCCAAGCAGTGCAAAAAATAAAAACAAAACGGTTTGTTTGGAGGTACGTATTAGTTATAGTAAATATGAGTTAAGACTAAAAATCGACATTTCTCAATTTCTGGCAGAAATAGCTAATAATCGTCGTAGTTTTTGCCCTTTCCTTTCAGTGAATTATCGACGTCACTACTCATTGGTATTATTGCCATTTAAAGGGTATCTCAAACTGACACAACTGCGGCAGACTTTGTCTCCGCAGACGCTCAAACTTGATCTCGTGTAAGGCATTTCAGCAAAATTTAACCAAGCAAATTACCTTTCATACGTTTCGCCCTCTTCAGCATTAATTCAACAGCAGACGAATTGTGCAGCCCCCATTCATCCGCGAGTACTTCCTAAAAATTAGGTTTTTGGGATCATGTATCCAGACAAGAAGCTTTCTTGAACACAGTAGTAGCTTAAATCAAGACTGAAGGCAAAATCAATGGGGTATATAAAGTTGGTGCAATTGCATTAGGTTAGAGTAGCGTTGACTCCATCCTACTTAACCCAGTGGTTTCAGAGATATTCTACTTCAAATACAACCTCGGGGCAGATTTTAATTTTTGTAGGCAACTCTGGCATTGAATAACATCGTCGACACCATCTCAGTTCCATCTTAAGGCAACGCTGCTATTAAGCTACTGTATTGAGCCATTTCCCTGAGCACTAATCAGTTTGATCTTGTCAGTAAAACAGATCGGAGTTGGAGAAAAGGCTGGCTGTATAAGTGTAGAGTAGTCAAGCGGTCTCAGTATAAAAATCAAGCTATCGAGTACGTTTCGGTTCAAATCATAGCCTAGTAGTATAAGGCTATATACTTATTACTAGGCTACCAACTTTTGCCTGAGAATACCACCACCAGCACCTAAATAGGTCTACCGCATTTGCTTATTTTGTGACCATACAATCAAGTTTCCTAACCAAGTTGTAACTAATGGCCAACTATCCTTGGTTTCGCTTGTTCTTAAACGTTTGTTAATCAATTTGACCGCCTGATTTTTTTGAGATCGCTTGCCAACTGGGCACAGCATACTTTTTTCCAACTTGGATGTTTTGCTCACAACGTTCGAGGCCAAGGCCAAAGACCGACTTTTCGAGGACAGACCCTCTCGAGGCCAAGGACAAGAATGGTCGAAGCCAAGGACCGAGAACACAATTTTTTGAAATTATGGTCGGTAAATTTTCTATAATTTTAAAGCGCGAATGTGCTTAAGATGTTGCATTTCGTTAAGTTTTTGATAATAATTCGAAAATAATAGTTTTTTAAAATAACAACGACTGCCATTTTGAAGTTCTACACGTTAGCAGCTAATGTTGATTTAGCACCGTAGCGGTATCGCAGTAATGAAACAAAGCCATAACTTCTGAATGGAAATATAGCCAGTACTTAAATTGTAGGAGGGACGCGTCTCCCCATCGGTTGTTAGCGTCCCCCCAATGAGATTTGGCTTCCCTAATGGAAAATTCAGCGTCCATCAATAGAGGATCAGCGGGAAATACCTTTTTTTTCTAATCTAGTTGGTCTTCATTCGAATGCGGCGATCAAATATCGCGCAAATAAAAAACATATATCGCGCAATAAAACAAATATCGCACTATAAAACCACAAACAATAAAATCGTCAAATAAAGCGTTTTTGCTTTGGTCTTCATTTCAATTAAGCGGATAAAATTGCACAAACTGGGGTGAAGACCTTGTTTTTTTTGGTCTTCAATCGAATTTGGCCGTGAAAAAATCGCAACAGAAGGCAATTGTTTTTGTTTTTCTTCTGATTTCGGGGCAAAGTTGCTACGGCATTGCGAATGCATCTGATCAGGCTGCTTAAGCGTCCCCCATGCGATATTTCACAGTTTAAATACTGAATATAGCTAAATTATAAACGTAGAAATGGTTAATTTTAAGGCCGTAGTTTCATCAATTAGGGCCTCGATGCAAACGCCCACTGACTATGGATCCCCACGTTTTTAGTAAGTTCCTAAACGCAAACCATATTGCTTGGTTATTCCGTTTCTTTCTACGCAATTTTTCAAAAATTATTGTCAAAAAATATCGCAAATTACAGTGAATTTTTGTTTTTAAAGTGAATTGAGGCACCGTAACGGGTATATTTGGAAGCTCAAAAGTTTTTGGCATTGAAAAAATACCGGGTTCTGGGGCGAGAGCAATATCCCCATGCCCCCCCGTTAAATATTTTTGGCGATTTTTTCAAAAAATAAAAGCAATTTTTGTGACTTTAAAGCAGACTACACATTTAAATTTTCAGAGCAGTTTGAAAAGAAAATACTGTAAATGCTAAGTTAGAAAAACTTTCGTTTTCTCACAATTTCCCCAACTCTAATTTTAAGCCAATCTTTTCTTTACATTTCGGTGCATTTTGTCTTTCTTACATCTAATGTCTGCCAATGAATGAGCGCGAAGATTTCGGCCGCCAAAAGGCACTTCGTTAAATTTACATAAGGTATTTAATTACAAAAAACCAGAGGATCTCAGCAGGTTTGTATTGAGAAGGAAGGCATTGAAGACATTTGCCCCGTGCCCCCTTCAGGAGTTCCACAATTATCAAAACGGAAAAATAATAAACCATTAACTTTTTTCTAAAAACGCCCAATTTTTTGTGGAAGCTTGTAAAAATTTATGAAGTACTACTGGCATTCGAACAATTATAGTTATATTTAATTTCACACATACTGTAATTTCTTAATAATCCTTCACGCAGCGTTTTTTGTGATTCAATAGTTTGTTATTTGGGATTCTTAGCGGCGATTTCCAGCACACAAATTGTTCTGTGGAAGTGGTTTTGCCCCCCAGACACTTGCCAGTGATTCGAGTTATTCTTTCTTATCTCAAAGTCGCGTATTTAGAGAACAAGTTGGCGTTCTTAACAAAATATACTAACAAAATTACGGTAATATATCAATATGCCTTCCCTGGTAATACTGTATTACATTTCATTATCACACACATACTTTTCTTTTAAATTCAAACACAGAATAGGCTCGGTCATGCTTTAGCATTAGCAACTCAAATGGTTTGTCCGGGCCCCCGGATTCCTTGTTATGGCTCTGGATGGCTTTACAGTAGTGCTTTGCACTTTTTACCGCCTGCATCGGAAGTATTAGCAGAAATAAAAACAACAATTTTCGACAACGCGTTTTCTCTCCTCATTCTCCGATTAGAGCTTTCACACAATGCCATTTAAAATAAGTTTTAGTATGACTTGGCTTAGTTAGCTGTTAACATTGTATTATTTTTCAAATAAGGAAAAAAAATAACGAATTGACAGACTATCAGATATGTTGTCTTTTTTGTTTGGTTTTTTGTTTTTAACCAATCAAAAAATAATGCTGTTCTCGAGCCGAAGACAGGACATTTTCGAGGACTTGTAGGCTTCGAGGCCACGGACTTGAAAATGCGTCCTCGAGGACTCCACCTCTGCTGATTAGCACGCAGCGAAACAGCTCAAGGCAGTTGCCTTAGCGAAACGAAACAGCCTAATTGCGACGTTGCCTTAGGATGGAACTACAATGGCGTCGTCAATATTATCAAGGTCAGGGTTGCCAATAAAAACTAAAATCAGGGAGGCCCCAACATTGCGTTTAGATCCTCATATGAGCACAACTTTTACCTCTTTTCGTGAAAATTTTGATCTATGAGAGTCAATATCAGACCTTGTACCGTCACCGAGGCTCCTAATATCGTAGTGATCTGTAGTCAGAGTGCTACCTACAACAAAACAAATAATTTAATGACCATTTTGTTCGGCACAGCTTTAAACTCGAATAGTGATAGTAAATGTCTGTAAAAATAATATATTTTAAAGGGTTAGTTTATACACCAATACAGCTTTTTCGTGTAATATTTTTTATTTCAATTTTTTGCACAAATGTTTCCGTAAACCTACTGTATTTTTTAGACTATAAAGCACACCGGTGTATGAGACACATTAAATAAAATGCAACTCCAACATAATACTCTAAATAGCTCCAATAAAGCTCCTAAATAACTCTAAATCACTCACGAAGAGGAAAAGAGTGTAACTTCATCCATATATAAGGCACACCTGAGTAATGAGTATAAGGCGCAATCCCAATTAAAAAAATTAAAGAATTTTAGTTGAGTCTAATTGTCCGAAAAAACGGTAATAGTTTGATCAAGAATGGCCATATATGTCAGTTACAAAGTGTTTTGACAGATACTTCAAACAGCGTCTTTTCAAAATGAATAAATCACCTGTAGGTGTGATTGGAGGCAAAGGTGGCTTGGAAAGGGAAGCAATTTTTTGCCAAACATTTTGAGTGTTGTCAATCTAGAAAGAACCTTTAATAAGCTTTTATTAAAACTCAGTTCTTTTCTGTATCGTTATTTGACAAATGACCAAATAAGGAAAAAATAGTCAGCTGCGTGGCCGAGAGTGCAAAGTCGTCGTTTCTACGACGACCCTGATCGCATAATGTGGGTTCAATTGAACCCTGGTCAGTGGTTACGTTGTTGCGTCCTTGGATAAGACGCTCTGCGATGATTCTCTCCTTGGCGGCTTCGAACAAACAGCAAATTCAGCGGAAAGGAATTCGAAGAAATTCACAGGAACACTGTCAAGTCCTATTTTTCTGTGTGTGTACTGTGCATGCTATAACGTATATCGTTTTTTTGCCGAATCCTTTTTCTGGTTCACTGTTGTTTGTTCGTTGTGACTGTTGTTTTGCAAACGAGAAATAATTGTAATTACATTTTATTCACCAAGTTGCCTTGGCCAGGAGATAGCGAAGGGACCTTCCTTCTTCGAGTCAAGCTGCCACCTGCCTATCTGTCTACCGCAAACGGCGGAGGCTTCACACTGTCCCTTTAATTGCTAAAAATCAATCGGGAAGCTGTGAATACCAATTTTCATCTAAAGTCTTTGGTTTGACCCGACAGCGAATCGAACCACAGCCCATCGTTTTTGTAGCAGACGCTCTATCCGCTCGCTATTGGTCGGTTAAAAAAATGCAACTGCTACGACTACTCAGGTCGGAACTAAGACTACAAAAATTGGTATTCACAACTTTCCTGCTTAACGTTAGCAAAGTAAAGCCTCCACAGGGTGTGATAGACATGTGGGAAGGCAGCAGCTCGACTCGAAGACCGAAACAGTGAAGCAAGATGTTGTTGCAAATTTATTTACAACTTATTAATGACGTAATTACAATCATACTGAGAATAGGTGTAATAACAATTACTATAGCTTCAACGCAATCTGAAAAAAAAAGCTGACTGTCGCCATTTGGCATTTACTTCACTGTGTAGTTTTTGCGCTGCAGAATCATCCATTACTAATGATGTAGCTTTTGAGGGTGAATTCAGGGATGGGCGGACCACTCCTGCGCTGTGGGACCGATGAGTGGGTGTTGATGGTGGTGGTAAATTTGGGGGTCGTATGTTTGTTCTGATGGCCCACTGCTGGTCGTAAATATTTTCATCAAACTCCAACTGAGACAAATCAACTTCTTCAAAATCTTCGATGTCAACACTATTTGACGTCTGCAAAAAAGAAAAGGCAATAAGGAAACAGGTGTTTATTTATTGCATTTTCTTTATCTTCACCCAACTCCTCAGCTTATTGTTATACAATACGATTTACCATGCTACAGAAATACGTTAGTACGGCCTCGAATGGGATTATTTCTAAATGAAATTGGTAAGGGTATAAAAAAAGTTATGAAGGAAAAGGAAAAATTCCGATTTGAAATGTGACAGCATAGCATACGTAAAAATGCAATGCATCTTTTCTGGAATGCGCACAAAAATGCACCCAATCACTTTTTTGTAACAAAATATGCTGGATTTTTGGTGCAATAAAGTGCAAACTTTTTATGCAAAACCTTAAACCTTTTATTTAAAGGTTTTGTGGACGTAAAATGTTGTTTTGTTTTTTGTTTTAATTTGCTTGGTTGAGAATGAGAATAAATTATAATTCACCGTGTCTAAGACCTCCGCGATCTTCATCAACATAGGCCATCTATTAAAAAAAGATCTTAGCAACTCCTAAAGTCAGATACAAATCGTATTAAAATCTCTAGTACGCAAGTACTTACATTGAAAGAAGCAAATGCTTTCCGAAAATTTCTTCTCACGACGTAGCCTCTCCATGCAGCTTGTATACAAATGCAGGCCTCCAAACGACGTCTTTTAAGCTTAGCATATCTTTTCCAACACATCTATTTGCAAAAAAAATTCTATTTAACTTGCTATCCTAAAAAATAGTAGTAAAAACAACCATATATCACGGAAAAATTGAACAGAATCGGTATCTAAATTCTTTGTTTTATTTAAATTTCTTAAACCTGTCACTAATTTAAAATGTTATCTTTCACACTTTTTTTTGCAAGAACCCCTAGAGAGCACGTTGAGGCAAGCTGTTCTTAATTTCTTACGAATTTACAGCCTCATTTGTTCTTAAATTTTAAAGAAAAATAAAGTAACACCAATTCATTCTTGCTTGGTTACAAGTTCTCTTTTTGGTATAGATCATGGCTCTTAAAATAGTCTTCAGACAAATCAACAAAAATATAAAAAGGCCAAAAAAGCTTTGCTGATTGCCTAGAAATACATTGTACGTACTGGCTAAAGTTCTTAATTATAATTATTTTGTTTATTCTTCCTCGTTAATTGGAGGATAAATTTGAATCAATCATTCAATGCTGAGACTGGCATTGTTCTTAATTTGTTCCAAAATTTTGACAAAAATGAGCCTGGTGTTCTTTTAAAATTGTTCTTAAAAAAGCTTAAGTTGTGGACTAACTTGTATTTTGATTGCAGCGTTTTTTTGATCCTTGTAAAATGCAGCACAATTGATAGATTGGTCTACCGAAGATGGCTTTTCAACTTTAATTGTCGAGTTTGAAGCAGCAGCTAAAGATAAAACTTGAGAATTGACCGTATAAAACCGGAACTCTTCACTTCAACATTAAGAGCAATGCTACACCTATGAACATTTTTTAGCACACAGCTAAAAACCAGAATGAAGACCACGTTGGCTGGTTAGCATTTGATATCTGCCGACCTGTAGCTGCAATTGCAGTCTTCTTCTGCAGCGAAAAATCAATGAAATAGTATTCGGCATGATTTGAATTTAATCCCTATTTATAATTATATATAATTTTGTTTTGGTGTCTTTTTGTTTGCATAAAAATAAGACTAAAGATGGATTTACATAGTACAGTTAACTCCCAGTTAAGTCCGCATCCCTTAAAAGCACGCCAAAATTTTGCTAAAATTCTGGGATCAATTTTTTGGAAGATTTATTTAAACTATACAGCACAATAAGCAATTACATTCTATCACTGTCAGAAAAAAAGTGTTAATATAGCAACTGTTCGAGTGTTCGCTGCTTAAACACGGCCTGCAAAGTCATCTGACTCATGCTTTGCATTCCTTTTTGGTCGACTTCTAACGTCATCTGCGTAAGTTTTTGCTGAAAGTCTTCGAAACTGCTTTTTAGTGTGTCATAAGCATCTTCAGCATGGGCATGTATCACTTTGTTATTAAATAAGCGGCTACACTGCTATTCTGTTGATATGCACCTATCACGTAAGTTTTTCTTCTGTTTTTATCCGTTTTTGCTTATACATGAAAAAGAATGCGCTTTTTCGTCCGCATTTTTATAAGTCCATAACCACACTAAGTAGACTGCTGCATATTGATAAAAAGTTTTTTTTTTAAATTTCGGGTATGAACAATGAGAGCGATATTTTAAAATAGAGCTGTACCCCTTCACAAAAATTTTCATCGGAAAACTTTTGTCTAGAATATGACAGTCGGTTAGTGCGGATATGAACATACAAAAATGCAGACAAGAAAACGAATACTTATAGATGGAAACAAAAAACGTACAAAAGCGGACGAAAAACGGATACCATCTTAAATCCACCCTAAGGCGGCTTTTACGATTATGGGTATTTGCGCGTGTAAATACGCGTGTCATTTAATTGCATGCATTTTGGTTTTTTATTTACATCGAAAGATATCACGCGAAATTTAAGCGCGTATATACGCGTGATCGGTAAAAGTCGTCTAAAGGTGAATTTACACAGTATTCGCTTTTCGTCCGTTTTTGCTTATCGATAAAAAAGTATTCGCTTTTTCGTCCGCATTTTCATTAGTCGATATTCGCACTATGTAGACTATTATATATTGATAAAAATGTTGTGTATGAACGATGAGAGCGATTTTTCAAAATAGGGCTGTATACCTTTATAAAAATGTTTTTCCGGAATACTTTTTTGTCCAGTATGTGACTATGGTTAGTGCAGATATGGGCATATAAAAGTAGGAACAAAAAAGCACATACTTTTTTATGGAGAAGAAACAACGCACAAAAACGGACAAAAGCGGACGAAAAACGGATACTGAGTAAATTCAACTTAATTCTGCAACGACACGCAGTAGTGCAGGTCTCGAGGATTATTTTAAAGAGTGAATTAAAGAAAACGAAAATCCCTTGTGAGGACATCTCAGGATTCAAACGTACATCGCTGGATGCATTTACGGATAGAGCGCCTGCTACTAAAACAGTAGACTCCGGTTCGACTTCTTGTCGAGTCAAACCAAAGACTAAAAACAATTGGTATTTACAGCTTCCTTGTTTGGCGTTCAGCACCAAAAATGACACGTGAGTTCTTCACTGTGTGTGGAAAACAGGTGGACAAGTAGCAGCTTGACTCGAAGACGTAAACTGTCTCCTGGCCAAGGCAACGAAAGAATCCAGATGCGATTACAATTTACATTCTAAATTTGTGCGAATCTATTTAGTTCTAACGTCTTCTACAGTTTTGTACGAGCAGGTTCTACCACACAAGTCAATTGACAAGCTACCTATTCCAGAACAAAGCAAATTACGACTAGTAAACTAAAAAGATGATGTTATACTTGGTTGGATGGATAGTGACCGGCTTTTCCTTGAAAACTTTAGATCCTCAATTTTCTGATTCGACGCCAATTTTGATTGGCGAAGATCCGGATTTTTTGTTTCCGTTAAAGTCTCTGCGACAGAAGTGTGAGGTTGCTCTATTCGAGCATCTTTGCTCTCAGACACAGAGGGGATACTTTTCTCAACATGAGCGTGTCTGCCTTCTTGTATGAGCCTAAAACAGTATTTTATCGGCTACGTCATATTAGTGATAAATATCAAATAATCCAAAGTTTGCAGAGCTGGAAGCGCCAAGTGGACAGGGCTGCTTCGGACTATTAAAGGGGCATTCAAGTCGACTTTTTTACTGTTGACCAAAACGTTAGGAAAAGCCTAAAATGTATTCTCACCAAATTTGAACTTTCTACGTCTTATTTTCAAAATATTGTAGTTTAAAGTTAACAATTTTCTTCTTACTTCAGTGTAGCTATTTTATTAGAATTGTAACAGAAGATTTACTTTTGGAAAGCTTGAATTTGCGTGAAAAGCAGCTAATTTACAATATTCAGACCCTTCACTATCTTTTGACAATTTCATCGAAAACACTTCTTTAGAGTTACGAACATGTAGTAACTTATTAAAATTTTGTATGAAGTTGGCAACTCTGGCAAAATTTCTAAGGGGAAATCTAAATTGTCATATCTTGGGAACAAAAAATCGAAGAAATATCAAATTTGGTGAAGTTAATCTTTAGATTTGTCAAAAAAATTTGAGAGAAAACCGACCAATTCAATTTTCGACTCGAATGCCCTTTTAATTGAGATGATCTAATCCACATAACAATAAAAACAACTCCAGACCGGATAAAAAACAACTCACAAATTTTGTTTTTGTGGTTTCTTAACCAAAGACAAATTTCGATGGACTCTGCACTAAAGTCACTCCGATGCAACAGCCCCACATAGCACACGGTAGCAACTATATCAGCTTTGGAAGTAGCAATTACGAACAAGGCAAGTATTCAATCAGTAAGAACACAGTTTCTCAAATTTCCACTGCTAGCGAACAAAGTTTTCACTTTTAGCAAATGGGGATTGTATCCAACTTTATCTTAAACAAGGATGAAGAAATAGTTATAAAATCCATACCCTTAAGCAGCCATCATCGAAAGGTTGCTGGCTTCAGGTTCGAGTCCCGAACTGGATATGCGTGTTGTTCCTTGGAAAAGACACTTAACGTTTATTTCCCACAGGGGCCAAGCAATATAGTCGTTGTGGTGGCACATCCAGACGAAACTTGCAAATAGAACCCAAAAAAGGGGGCTTAGGGTTACTGCGGTAAGACAGACGCAGAGGGCTTGATTCATATGCATTAAGGAATGAATCGAAGTTTGTTTTAGATAGCTCTATCTAACGACTAGGTAGGTGGACGGATATAACGGTGCATTGTTTTACAAAACCAAAATATCGAACTCTTCCTAATCATACCTTTGATGAATGGATAACACCGAGTGTTTTTGCAAATAGTCACAATGGTAGGCAAAGAGATCTGGGGGTGTGCTGCATGGTGACACAGAGTTGGACGCCATTTTCCACCCTGTAAGGTCCTTTAGTTCTTTCGTTTCGGTTTGAATCAATTCGAAATATTCCTTTCTCTGTTTTTCAGCCACATTCAAATAGAAATCATTGCTAGCTTTGGAGCTGGTTTTTCGAAGGTTTGGGAGAGGTGGCAGGGTTAAAAGTTCGTTTATGGCACTCACGGTCTTGCTTGGTGACGTCAAGATGACGTCATTGCAAAAGACCACTTCAAAATCACGTTCCTGGCATTTCACCAAAATGTGCTCTTCTTGCTGAGATGAGAATAAATTCTCATACAAAACAAATCGTTTTAGACACGATAAAGGATACAAAAAAGACAACATAAGCTCAGGGTTCGACATCAAATTTTGTGACAAGTTTATTTCCCACAAAAGCGGGGCACATTTGCTAATTGGGCAAGCCCCAAGTCCATCTTCAAACGATATTTTGTTGCACTGCAGCCAGAGATAGGCAAGTAAAGGCAAAAATAACACACAATTTTCATTGTCTAAAGTGACATCCAAATTTTCAATCCTATTTTTGTTCAAATTTAATTCCACCAACAAAATCTGTAAAATAAAATTCCGCGTTACATTCTTATTTATATTCTACAGTTATAACTTCAACTAAGAATTTTTCAAAATATAGCAAATGCAAACTTTTATATGATTTATTCGTAAAAACTTTGCAACCCAGTTTGCATAAAGAACAATCCAACATAGCAGTAAATCTGGAGGAAATGTAATGTATGAAAAAATCTCCTGGATATTTTTAAACATCCCTGGAGTGTATTGGTTTTGAAAGAAATTTAAGGTGGGAATCTGTAGTAATTATAATTAAATTACATAATTTCATTCACCAAGTTGCCTTGGCCAGGAGACAGTGAAGGGATCTTTCGGTCTTCCGAGTCAAGATACCACGTGTCCACTTGTCTACTACAGTACCACACACGGTCGATGCTTCACGCTGTTAATGCTTAACTTCAAGCAGAGAAGCTGTGAATAGCAATTCTATAGCCTTTGGTTTAACCAGACTGGGATCGAACACAGGTCTACCGTTTCAGGAGCAGACGATTCATCCACTCGAGTGACTCGACCACAGTAGATAGCATTGCACGTTGTTCATCGCTTCATAGCAATTTCAGTACTGTTTCTTAAAAGCGATTCTGTCTTAGTTGACTAGCCTCTAATACATGTGCTTACGACAGAATTGGCTCGTCATACCCAAGAAAGCAAACAATATAAGTGTACGATAACTGTTCTTTTCGGTATCTCCAATTGAAGAGAGCTCAATAATCAGAGATCAGAGCAAATTATAATTTTATTCACAGTCAAATTTAAAAACCCTTAACAGTCTGTTCTACCCTTTACAGTCCTCTTTACCAAAAATAGCACTTCTAAATAACATATATAAAAAACAAATTGATTAATTACACTTGAAACACAGATTTGCTTGCGGTTACTAACAAAATAATGCGTCTGCCTGGCATCGAAACTTTGTCAGCTACGCCACAGAACAGCTGTTTTACGTTAAAAGGCGGACAATATTGTGTTTACAAAATAATAAGTTTCAAAATTACAATTTCCTGAATTGCTGCTTAGTTTACAAGGCCACCATCGCGTCTGGAAACAAAAAGAACGGCTGCTACGGCTCGTGCCCAACAACCTTCAAAAAACGCTTCAACAACCACAGTTCTTCGTTTCGACACCAGCGCCTAGAGAAAAGCACCGAACTATCAAAACGAGTTTGGGAGCACAAATACAAAGGCCACGACTACCAAATCCAATTGAGCGTCAATTAAGAACTGCTCCATACCGATGTGGTGCAAAAATATGTAGCCTTTGTTTGACAGAAAAGCTGCAAATCATCAAAGCGAAACCAAAAGCACTGCTTAACAAATGCTCCGAGTTGATTTCAAAATGCAGGCACAAAAACAAATTTTTGCTAAAAAATGTGGATTACACCTTATGCGCTTGCGAAACTCCCCTTTCCAGATAACTTATAAACCGACTGGTAGTGCTACACTGAGTTTTCGTATTGAGTCGTTTTAATGCTTTTAACCTGTACTTTTCAAATTTAATCTCATGGAAGCTACCCAATTATCAGTTACTCAAATTTGAAACGTAACCAAAGACAAACCCCACATGCGTATTTGTAAACACATTGTTCTCCGCCTTTTAACATAAAAGTCCTATAACAGCTGTTCTTTGGCTTAGTTGACAAAGTTTCGAGGTCTGACTGACGCATTATTTTGTTAATAACCACTAACAAATCTATGTTTCAAGTATAGCTAATCAAATTGTTTTTTGTATATGTTGTTTAGAAGTTCTCTTCTGATGATCCCGTTAAGGGTGAAACAGACTGTTAAAGGGTTTCTAAATTTGACTGTGAATAAAATTATGAGGGCATAATAAAATTTTTTCTATCACGAATAAAATATTCAATGCGCAACATTTGAAAAACAACATAATTCATTTTTTCTCCTCACAAGATTGGTTAGATTTTCCGCAGGGATTTTGCTGAAAGAGTTATTTGAAGCATTCAAGCACCGCAATAATCCGCAGTTTTCGATTCCATCCAAATTAGATAAATTATTTGCAGACACATCAAGACTAAGCAAAGAATTGAGAGCTCGAAGACCAGTTATGCTCAGTAGTTGGTTGTCAGCGAGTCTAAAAATAGATATTAGACAAGTTAATCAAGATTTGCTTTCATTATCATGCATTCAGCTTTGATCCGGGTTCTTCGACGTCAACGAAGTTAACCGGATTTCGTATTGCCATTGACTTCATCATGCCTCTCCTTTTCGCTCGACTGCAAGCATCCTCTTTCACTAATCCATTTTTCTTCATTTCTTCCTCCAATTGTTTTACCATGTTCGTTTTAGTTTTCCTCTTCCTCAGCTACCCTGCGCTTCAAATTCCAAAGCCTTTACTAAAACGTTTTCATATTCTCTCCTCAAAACATGACCGTACCAACGCCCAACTTGCCAAAGCCACCCGATCCAAAGACTCTGCTACACCCAACAAGTCCAAACAACTCCTTGGTGTTACTTCGATCTATTAGCTTCACACAACACATCGCTTGAATCATAGCTCTTCCAGTCAATTAAAAATCAGTGTAACTCGATTCATTCAATAACATTTTTTCAAAATTATATTAAAATTGGCTATTTTCGGCAGCTATTTTCATCAATGGCTTTTTGCAATAGAGAACCATAATGCATAAAAAATGGAGTAATAATAGTGTAATACTAATGAGCAAAATGTGTCACAAAATCGCTTAAACAACAATAAGAAAATAAATTCAAGACTGATTGCAATCCCGACCACAATAACACGAAAGCACATCTGGCAAAGGCAGTTTCTCTGCGATTGCTTGATTTGACAAAGTAACAATTTAAATGTGCAGCAAAGTTCCTACATACTCTTCTTAAATCAAGCCGGGGAAAGCATATTGCAGAGAATATGTTCTTGAAGAAAAATTTTTCTTTGCACTAACACTTACAGTAAATGAGCCATGCTTTGAGTTTCTTCGAGACCCGCAATTTTGGTGATGCTGTTGTGGGATAAATCAAGAAGGAGAAGACTGTGGCATCCTGAAAGCCCGTGGATGGAAGTCAAACGGTTATTCCTTGCTACCAGTGACTCCAGCCTTTTCATCCCGTCACAGGAAATCACAGATATGTTGTTATGTGACACATTGATATGCTGAAAGGCACGGAAGTTCAATTAAAACGATCAGTGGTCGATCGAGTGGATAGAGCGTCTGCTACTGAAACGGTAGACTTGTGATCGTTTCTCGGAGGATCAAACCAAAGACTATTAAAATTAGTATTCACAGCTTCCCTGCTTGACGTTCAGCAATCAAAAGAGATAGAGTGAAGCCTGTGTGTTGTAGACAGGTGGCAGCTTAATTCGAAGACCAACAGGTCTCTTCGCTATCTCCTGACCAAGACAACTTTGGGAATGAAAGATGTAATTACATTTACAATTTAATTACTGAGAAGATTCACCGAAAGTGATGTTGCAGTGGCAAACTTTTGTTTATTATTAAATGCCCAAATCTTGGATACAATTCCTCAAGTTGCAGAAACAATTCAAATAATCTAGCTTCCCAAAATAATGCAACTAATTGGAGATAATTTTATCTTAAGCACAGAAACCGTCGTTTACTGTACAGATAGAAAAGCGAGGTTATCCTGTGTGTGTATCAGGGTGCCTTAGTCAGAAGACCGCCAGATTATCTCTTTGTCTTCAAGTCAACAAGCTACCAACTTTCTGTTGCCGCCCACACAAAGCAAGCATAACATTCCCTAATTTAACTTAACGAAAAGTACAAATTTCATTCATTTGATCAGACCATTCTCGGAATCGAACTAACGCCGCGGGTTCAGTAGCAGATTACCAGGCCAACTAACACCAAAAGTAACCAATCACGCGAAATTGGAGATTCAACAGGACTGTAAAATGGTCTCTTAAACACTTTGATATTTGCTGTAAAAACGACAGCATAAGATTTAGCAGGAGCGTTAAGTAAATTATTCGCGAACTATTTGTGAGAAACAAAATCAATCAAACTAACAAAAATCTTACTCTTAAGCTAGGACAAGCCAGCAACCCTTCAAGGGATACCAAACCACATTGAAAAAGTGTGAGGTGAGTCAGGTTCACGCATCTCTGAATGTTGATTAAATTATGACCACAGCTGTTATCGGCATTTGTAACATATATACGGGATAACGTTTCCAAAGTTCGATCGTTAGTCAAAGGCTTGCAATACGGCCATTTTCCTAAATATGGAGAAAATAAAAATTCTGCAAGAAGTCGTAAAGTACAAAAGATTCGGAAATTGGGAACGGTTAAAATAATGGTAACAGAGCAGAGCAATAATCGTAAAGGTTTTAAGATATGACATCAAATGAGCAAAAAGCAATATGTAGGGTTGCACATGCTAAGTCTTTCTGTCGGCAGCGTGGCCGAGAGGGTAAAGGCGTCATTGTTACGACGACCCTGATCGCATGATTTGGTTTTAACACGTACCCTAGTCAAGTTGTTGGGTCCGTGGATACGACGCTTTTCATCTCGGCTAGGTTGCTTCAAACAAGCAGCAAATTCAGTAGAACGAATTCAAAAAATTCAACAGGAACATCGGATCACTGGAAACCGTTAAGCAAGTGCGGATTCCTCCCCACACAGAAGTAGTTACCGCAATGAAAAATGTGCGGATCACCATATTGTCAGCGTCTGATGCTGTCCGGTAACAGGAAGATAAATATGTAGCACTACAACAACAGAAATCTTAAACATAATTTTCTGACTTTACTTTTGTACTACTTCATGCCAAAAATTGATTTGTATTCAATCGTACTCAACGAAAATATTTGAATTTACCTTTCAAGATATCTTCTTCTGATAATGGTGGTAGTCTTTTAGCTGCAGACGATTTTCTCATAGCTCGTTTTAGATGTGGTTTAGCAGCACTTTTGGCTTTTGCTAATTCCCACGCTAAGCATTGTTTTTGCCAACTTTTCCAGAGAGTACTTGAGGGCACCTTCAATGTGTCATGACGTATTTTTTCTTTCTCGTTTACCTGGATGACGCTTTGGGTGTTTTCTTGAGAAACTGTAACTCTCTTGTCAGTTTCGTGATTAGAATCTAAAATTTCATCAAAATCTTTGCTTTCGGCTTTTCTTGTAGTTGCTTTCGAAATCGATACAGAGTGAAACTGATTATTATTTTGGGAGCTGTATTCTTTTGGCTTCGAGATTCCGATATTTTCTGCCTCCAAATCAACAGCTTTTGTCTTTCCAACAGATGTTTTTAGTTTATCAGTTAAAACTGAATCAACATCATCCAATGTTGGTATTATCTCTGAAATAACATCATCTTTGCTTTTCGTAACTGGTTTATCGATCGGAGAGTTTGTGCGAAACGTTTCCGAACACGAAAAATGGTGTTCTTCTTCTACCACCTTTTCTGTCTCTACGTCAGTAGAATTTAACGTTTTGTCTTTTGTTTGTCTATCTGTATTGTCCATTTTAGCGCTAAAAGACTCGGGACTGTGTGATGCTGGTTCAAAATCTCTCGTTTGTTTTCTAAATTCAAAATGTTCAATGCTATTTTGAGGCTCTTCCAACAAAACGAGACCATTTTCAACTTGGTTACAAACGGACTGTTTTTCAGTGGAGAATCTAGGCGAATTTTTTGGGGTAGCCAACTCTAACACGTCAGTACCAGCTTTTTCTAACCCATAGAGGCGTGTATTGTTAGACGGAGAAACATGTGCCAAACTAGAGTTATTCTCTGGTAATGATGAGGTAGACGCAAATGTTTCAATGCCAAGCCCGCATGTTTCAGTGCCAAACCCGAATGTTTCAGTGCCAGGCCCGAATGTTTCAGCGCAAAACCCGGATGTTTTAGCGCGAGGTCCAATTGTTTCAGTGCCAGACACGGATGTTTCATTGCCAGGTCCGGATGTTTCAGTGACAAGCTCAAATCTTTCGATACCAGGCTTGGATGTTCCAGGATCTGTGAGTTGATGATGTAGCCGGTTACCATCAGATGCGGTAGAGGTAATGCAAACACCACAAGAAGTTGTTGTTTCTATAATATCGAGAACTTGTGAAAATTGTTCACTTTCGTCGTTACTCTTGGAGAAAATGGAACTTGATTCGAAATTAGAGCTGTCACAAGTATGCTTTAAATTATTGAGAGGTATTTCCAAAGTTCCACCCACAGGAATTTCAGGAGTTTCAACATTTTTTCTTTCTTTGTGTGACTCTAAAACTACCGATGCATTTAGCTGTGAGAGGTCATCATTAATAGCTTGAAGAAGGTTTTTAGTCTGCTTGGAAGTTTCAGGTGAACTTGCCAGATTTTGTTGCGGTGCTGAAGCTAAATTTGTACTAGTTTTTCCTTGATCTTCAACTAATACGACGCTCTGCTCCAGAAAGGTCAAATCACGTTGCAAGTTTTTCATAGTAGACGTTTCCAAACAAAAATTTGCTTTTTTATCTAGGTCCAAATGGCTCGCATTTGAAGGATTTATTTGGGATAAAACTTGCTCAGATGCACTTGATAAATTTTGGTTTATCGGTGAAACAGGTTTAATTTTAAATGACTCAGTTCCCGCAATAGGTTGCGGGTTTCCAGGCAGAGTTGGTTTTCTTTCCTGACAAAACTTTTCAGTTGATTCAACTTCTTTATTAAACCTTGGTATAAGCGAACCAATAGCTTGATGGAGAGAAGCCGAACTATTTTCATTGAACGAAGTGCTGTCATTTTCTTCCAGATTCTGAACCATTTGGTGATCACTTCCGTCTAACAACATCGAATCAACAGGAGTTTTCAGTTCTTTTTCACTTGCTTGCTGGTTATTCACATTTGAATTTTTGTCGCACGAAATTTTCGGGTTATTTGGGATTGTAAGCTGGGGATGGTTGGACAAAGAGTTTGAGACTGTAACTTGTATTACGCCTACCGGAGTACTTTCTTCCGAGTCAGACTTAAAATCGGTATTCTCAGAACTACTGCAAGAGTCTTCAACTCTCTTCGTGCGGATATAAACAGGGGTTTGATCCTCGCATACATCAGCCGTAAAACCTTCAGTAGTCAATTTTTCCACTTGATCGGAGCCTTCGACTTTTGCAACGCGATTTACAGAAAAATTTTCGCTGTCTGTTGAATTCATCCTATCTTTTTCATCTAATTCTTCCTCAACCTCGGTTTGAAAAACAGCGTTTTCGTTATGCTGTTGAGCCACAATGGCTTCTTGTTTGCGTCTCTCTTCAATTAACTGAAGTCTTTCTTGAGTGCGACGCTCTTTCAGCAGTTGCAAGCGATCATCAACGGCAACGCCGTAGATTTTGCGAACAGCATAGCGTCGGTACAGAGCCTACAAATAACACAAACTAATAGTAAATTCGAAATAACAATGCATTAATTCCGTTCAAGCTATTCACTGTAGAACATGCAGCACATTAACATTGAAAGTGAAACACGCCTTCGATAAAATCTTGCTTTTCTGTTAATTCAACATAGTGAAGCGAAATGACAACAAATTTGGATTACGTAATACGATATATCTGGTTCAAGTAATTGGAAAAAGAAAAGAAAATTAAAAACAATTGTACTATGAAAGAGTTTTGGAAGTTTTTTTTTTAACATTAATCAATAGCGACTGGTCACAAGAATATGTTCGTACCTGAATCAAACAGGCAGCTTTGTGCTTTCGTTCGTTTTCATAGAAAAATTTTTGTTGGTGCAGTTCAAACAAAATTTTTCTCTCGGCAGCTTCCAGTTCTTGTAGATGTTTTTCGGACGCCAGCCGTTTTGCTTCAATGTCATTAATACGGTAAAGAATTTCTTCCTCGCAAAGAGTCTCGAATTCCTTTAAAAAACGCTAGAAATTGGTGGCTGATTACTTCAAAAACGCTAAACCTTATGCAGCAAAAATTAATGCACATAAGAAATCAGCAAATTTTGAAATGCTTCCAATCCTCATAAAAGTGCTCAATGATCAGCAAATTCAGAGCATTAAAATTCATTTTCTAAATTACCTTGTCATAGATTAGTCAATATAGTTAAAAACTCGTGTTTTCAAAAGATCAGCTCCGAGTGCATAAAGCGTCTGCTGCTAAAACAGTAGACACGGGTTAGACTACCAACTGAGACACACCAAACTCTATAAAGATTGCTGTTTACAGCTTCCCTGCTGGACTTTCAGCATCAAAAATGACGGTGGGAAGTCTACACCGTGTACGGTAGACATGTTGCAGCTTGACTCAAAAACCGAAAGGTCTCTTTGCTGTCTCCTGGTCAAGGCAACATGATGATTTAAGATGTAATTACATTACATTGTAATCACCAATACAAAATGTTTCATGAAGTTGTAATCGTTTGGCGGATTTCTTCGAAATAAAAGGTCAAATTGAAATTTGAGTACACGATTTAAATAAGCCTACCGAACCATTGTGGCTGCATGAAACGCAGTGAAACTGGAACGACCGATGCTCGCGTGCTCCTTTGTTTTTACTCAGCCATTTTCCAACTTACGAGTGCAAAGTTTCAGACTTTTGCTTAGAACTCAGTAACGGTTAGGTCTAGCTTCGTGAAATTTAGACAGCAGTTTGAAATTAATAAGATGTTTGTTTGTACAAAATTTCGGGACAATAGATCACGCGACTTCGATTTTACGACACGAAACCCGCCACGAAAGTTTGGCGTAAAAACCGGTCTCATTCAAACAATGGTTAAGTACGGTAAAAATATTTCACATGGTTACATATTTTACGATACTCTTTCATCCCTTCCAACCCACTTTTGGCTGCGACAAAATTTTTCTTTTTTTTTTCCCTTTTATTTCTTCCATAAACCTTGTACGCTTTTCTTCTAAATCGCAAAACAACGATATCGAGTTTTTATGTGAAGTTACGCGGTTTTATTTCCCGAAATTTTTGGTGCCACCCCCTTCCAAGAACTCTCCCAAATGGACCACAACAAAAACAATAATTTTTTGAACGGTTTCAGCTTGAAAGCTAATTTTTTTTATCAGTAGATATGTAATAGACAAACATTTTGACATAGTTTGGGGGTGCTACCCCCTAAAAATTCTCCAAATAACAATTTTTTGAACAGCTTCCACTAAAGCACTAACTTTTTTTTTGCTCTCAGTTTTGACATAGTTTTGGGGTGTCACCCAGTGTAATTAGCGGTCCCTCCCGTCTGTTCGAGATATATTGGTAATAATTGTCGCTATTAACAAAAAAAAAAGATCTGGGACCAATAAACGGTGTCTGACTTGAATAAATACATTATAAACAATGGCCCAGTACGCAATTTAAAATTATGCTTAAGATACAAGAATTTACAATACAAGGTCGATTTCTATATGTACGGTACATGGTCGAATCGTTCAAGGACATTTTCTATTCTAATGAAATAAACGTTTCCTAACTTAATTTCTTTTTCCGAGTAGAGTCAAAGGCAAAATTATTTTGTCTTTGATCACGCTTTGAACACCCACGCTGATGCGGAACAGAGAGCGATCGCTTTTTGTAGTTTTGACGTAAGCACCTACAGGGCTATTTACTTTAGGTAAATCATCCATACGAAATTTGTAAAACTCTTCATGATTAGTTGATTTTTTTTAGGCATCATGTCAGAAATTGCTTTTTTGCGGACGCGAACTAAAAAATTGGAAAATGTATTAAAAAATAAACTTAAGATGCCACACCTCGAGAACTCCTCAAAATAGACCCCCAAAATACTGTTTTTTAAACGGCTTAAGCTAGAGAGCAAACGTTTTAATTTTAAAAGAGAAAACAACGTCGGTTAACAAGTTTATTAACGATCACATTAGAGGACTTACACGGGTGAGTGTAATTCCTGCTACGTTGTGATCGTTAATGTACTTGTTAACTGACGTTGTTTTCTCTTTTTCATTTAAATCGCTACAGTTCCCCGCACAGAGGTGTGATATCTCTGGTACCCTTGTGGTTTCCTTGGTAGTTTTATGTAGTTTTCAATGTTAATAGATATTTAAGAAATAGACATTTGGGGGACGCCCCTTGCGAATCCCAACAATTGATTATTAAATGACTTACAGTACCCTAGTAAGATGGTTTTTACTGGGATCAGCAATATTTTGTTGATAAATATATTTTGACACTCCTAGAACATAGTACTTTTGAATTGCTCCCTTTACAGGAAAATGAAAAGCTTTCTTGGAAAACACATTTTTTCAAATTGAAATTGAAAAAATTGAAAATTTTCAACATGCGTCGGTCACTCAATGGGCTTGCTAGCAAGGTCCAATCAAGTCTATATTACCTTAGAAAATAAATAAATAAATAACCTAAATAACGCATAAAATTCTTTACAACATTTGGTATTATCTTCATCCTTTCAATCGAAAAATTTAAAGTGCACTGAAGCAAGATTTTTTAGAGTATTTAATATGCAATATGTATGCATGCGATTTTTTGAGTTCGCAAAAAACCAAGCAACGTTTTAAACGATAAACTGTCGGACAAACAGCGCAAGTACACTGCTTTATTGGTAAGCTGGGTGATAATTATAATGGATCGTCTCGAAAGTACCCTAATATACATACTGAGAAATATAGAATGCCTTGACACAAAAACTGCAAACAAAAGCATTTCAACTGGGAGACTCAGCCACTAAGACGGTGTTATGGCCATTAGGTAAAAGGCGATTTTGGCTATTTTTGCCACCTGCATTAATGATGATTAGTAACTAACAATTTGGATTAGTTGAACTCTTTACCAAAATACGCTTATCAGTTTGTAATTTCTGAACGTCCAGAAAAGGATCTAGTATCGAAACTTCTTCATTTAAATCTTCCTTATCTTCATTGTCAACCTATAAAACATACAAAACTCTAGTAAGAACAGCAGTGTTAGAAAACGAAAAGATTCAAACTGACCTCAACATCTTCCAGACCTGCTCCAAATACAAAACACCCCATGGAATAGAGGGACTACTTTCTCTAGACCCCGATAACTAAAACTGGCTGATCAGCGGATGCATTGAAGTTTAAATGTTCGACAATACGAGAAAAGACGTACGAAATTGAAATCTATTAATACTCGATCAATTCAAACCTTTTCTATTCTTATGAAAGGCGCAGAACTATGGTGTCGTGTTTTGACTTTCAAAACTAAAATTTAGACGAGAAGATGGGTCCCGCAAGCTCATTACAAGCTTCAGCGTAATACTACCAGTATAACGAAAGGTTTGATTGATTTGATTTGAAAAGTATAACTTTGAGGTATACATTGTTCTACGTATTACCGTCCATTTTGTGTTATACGTTCAACATTCATCCGAATGAACCAAGGTGGAGCACCCGTTTTGGGTTTGTTTACAAGTCTTTCGTCAGACTGGGCAACCACAACGGGCAGGGCTGCTTGGCTCCAATAGGAAGTATATGTGTTAAAAGTCTTCCCAAGGACACAGCGACAAATTGGAAATCGAACCAGGAGCCAACAACCCCTCACTCACTGACCTGGCTATTTACAAACTGAGCTATTGCCACCTTGTGTTATACGATGCCTGACGCGGGAAAATTAATCAGACAAAATACAATAGCCATGTAGGAAATATTCAATCAGAAATCTGATGTGAGGAGTTATTACTCTAATCACCTTGACAACAAGCATAATTAGTGCTGAACATCATTAAAGTTCACCTCCATCGTCAACACATATTTGCACAACCTTTAAAATTCCAGTCACTAAACAACTGTAATTGCTTACCAATTGTTTAATGAAATTTTCTTTAGTTGAAGTTGTTTCTACAAAAAGTAATGATGGTAGATTAGGACTTAAAAACATGTACAAAATTTTACACCAATTAATGCATAAACTTCATCCAAACTTTCAGGAATTAGTTAATAACTATCGAATCAAACAAAACTTATGCAGTATCGCAGTTAATAAACTTAATGCAGATTCTTATAAAACAAGAAACCACATTGACAACCTCAAATTAACCATTGAGGAAAACTAAGCGAGAAAATATTCTAGTAAAAATTATAACAATTAATCCAACATCTATATAATTTGTTACATTTCGACGACTATAGTTAATTCAAAATCTACCCTAACAATAGAATAGTTTAAAAATGTTCATTTCAAGTTGCAATTGCATTAATCGCTAATAAACATTCCTTACAAAGTAAACGTTTTCATTTTACAAAGGTGTCATCAATTGATTGTAAAGCAAAACGAAATTATTCTTCATGCATCATACCTTGCGCTTCGCACTCTCTTTCTTGTAATACAGATGATGGTCTTGAATGGCTTTCATTGACATTTTTGTCGATCTTTCAAAAAATAATTCTGATTATAAACACTAATATCTTGTGCTGTATACAGAGTAGGGTAGGTTTATTTTTTTACCACACCAAAAAATCAACACAAAACATAACACAATAATATCGAAATTAGCGCAGAAAAAAGGCTGCGAAAAGACATATGTCTTCCAAGTTGCCGAACTGCTAAAAAAGAGATTTATTCTCAATTATTCTGCGATTAGAAATGTAAATATACAATAATCAAAATAACACAAGCTAGCGCCAAAGAAATTCTGATATAATTATGACTTACAGTTTTGAATTGGATTAATGTTCAGAAACGAAGGTTCAAAAAGACAATTTTTTTAAAGCTAATGATAATGGTAGTGAATTCCACAGAGTAACACCCTAATACTTCAAAGATTTTTGTGCTCTTGACGATTTCAAAAGTGGAACTTTTAATTTTTTCCTTTTTTTTGATATTTTGGTTTCATAAAATTATTGCAAATACCAGTTTGCTTTAAAATTTAAACAAAAGCAACCACATCAACAGTAGCTTTAAAAATTAAAATGCAATTTAATATGAAGCATATTATATATATGATATGTAACAACTGATCCAACTTCAATATTGAAAGTTACAAATACATTTTTGAGAAGAAATTTATTTCCAAAAATCAAAATGATAAAAACAAAACCTGTAACCACATTAACCCTAAAAAACAAGTCAAAACGAACCTCTTTTAGTACAGTTTCAGCATCATTGAGACTAGTTTCAATGTTTTTTGTTTGTTCACCAGTACGATCAAGAAACAATTTCATCCAATCAACATGTGAAGGATCTATAACCAAGAACAATTTACAGCAACTGATAAAAAAATAAAAAAAAGAAACGCTACATAAAACTAATGATAAAAAAAAGAATACCATCACAATTAACGGTATGCTACTAACACATAACTAGTAAAAAGAAAATTAATATCCACCAAGTTGCTTTTTTCAGTTTAGGCTTTCAACTGTATAATTAAACCATACAAATGAGATTTTTCATTGAAAATATAAATATAATCTGCAACACCAATAGCAAAGAAGAAAACTTTACCATAGTCAACTTGCGGTACATTTTCTTCAACATCTACATCATCAGCACTTTCAATTGACTCTTCATCTTCTACAGAAAAATCTGACAGAGCACTTAATTCAGCATCAATTTCTGCATCAAATTCCATATTTGTCAATCAGCATTCCACAATTAACCAAAAAATGCACAAAGTAAGCTTCAACTAAACTACTAACACTACAAAAATTGACTATATATAACACTATAATGATTAGTATTACAATTGCTACAATGCCTATAAATGCAGTATATGACTCTAACACAGGGGTGCCCAAAGTGCGCCCATGCAACAATTTTGTGCGACCTTGAAGTAGACTCGGGAATTGAAGTTATTTTGAGATGAATTTGTAATGCAACAACTGTATTTTTTTGGATTTCATCCTAATTTCCAGCATCAACAACACCAATTTCAGGTGAAGATCTTTTTTTTCTCTTTCTGGTCTTCATGATGAAGTCTTCCAAAAAAGGACATCATAATATGGCGCCAACTTTTTCCTTTTTTTGGTCTTCACCTAAAATAATCATTGGTTGCAACCTGTCCCTCCGCGCATTCAAGCCAATGGGGCTCGAAAACATTAAAACTTGATTTCTTTCCAAGCTATGTGGCAATCAAAATGTACTCTCAAAATTTTCATATTTATGCAATCTCAAAACTCCACATGCAGTCCTAAAATTCTCATTTTTTTGGTTCGAAAAGCAAAGACAAGTTACACAATTAATTTGAAATGTGGCAAAAACTCCTAGGGCTAATTAAATGCTTCTAACAGACTGATTATGATAAACTGCAAGATTGCAAATTTCAATCAGTGCACATCTTAAGAAAGTGTTTTAGATCAGGGTTGCCACAGAAACTGCAAAATTAAATTCCAAGACTTTTTTAAGTCATTTTCTATGACTCTTTCAGGACTGTTAAAGGCTTTTTAACAGGACTTAAAAATTTAATTTCCAGTATCACTCTTACATACACCTACTTTTTGTACTTGCAATAGAAGAAAAATATTTTCATGTGGAGCATTTGCATTACAAGTATCGACAACTGACCAAGCGCATAGCCAAAATCTAAAATGAGAGGGCTGTGTGTCAGCCGACCATAACTTTTAGGTACAGATGTTCAAGCATGAGACGTTTACGCATCGTCGATTATTCACCTGAACTTTTAGGCGCTGGGAGTTTTATGCACCTGAGGTGAAAAAATTTATTTTCAAAAACTTTTTTTTTAATTTTCAAATCAAATTCTAAGCTTTTTCCAAAAAAAATGGTTTTTCAAACAAAAAAGTTTTATTTATGTTAATATCTTCAAAGCTTTTCATCTGACATTGTCAAAAAAATCTTCAGAAGAGAGGCGTAGAAACACAAGTGGCAATAGAAAAAGCCGAGCAGTGATTGGCGGAAAAAGGATTAATGAGAGAACGTCATTTGTGTACAATCTTTAAGCTGTACACGAATTCTTTTTGTCGGCAGAGGGCAGAGTTAGAAGTTTCAATAAAGGTGACTGCATAGCCCATTTTCCTTCTTCTGTGTCTATCATTGACTTCTGAGCACTGGCTCAGAGCTTGGGTGTGGTCCAATTGTTGAGTCTCTCCAGAGTTCCTCCGTGACCTCAACCCTCTTAAGAATGAGGTAAAACTACAGATCGGACGGCTATCTTCAAGAACAGCTCTGTGTGCAATATTGAGAGAGCTCTTCTTGATACGTCTTTCGTTGATCTTTTTATTTTTGTCGAAGGGAATGCGGTGAGTGTGATAAATTTAAACTATAGTACTTGTATGAAGTTGTACATGAAAAATTGTAAAAAAAGTGTTTGTTTTTTTTAAATACTTTTTTTGAAATAAAATGTTTTTTGTTTTTAAACTTTTTTTGAGAAAAAAGTTTTTGAAAAAAATTTTTTCTGGTGCCTAAATGTTCAGGTGGCTAATAGTCTTGGTGCCTAATCAGCAGTGCATAAATGTCCTGTGCCTAAAAGTCGTACACCCGTGTGTCCAGGGTATGGGAGTGGCACCACCACAGCCAGATGATTTTTCAATTTTTTGGCAACAAAGCTTAAATTTAGCCCTATTTCAATAAAAAGCTAATGCTTTTAAAACAAAGCATAGAAATTAGCACTGTAAAAACATGATTACACTGGTTCTGTAAATGGGCTATGTAGGCAATGCCTGATGGTAAAACTTCAAACCTAGTTTCATTTCCAGGCAGTAAATCATAAAACCCAATCATGTAAAAAAACTCACAAGTATTAATCTAATTCGTCCGTATTTTATAGATTAAGATAATTTCGGAGGGGCTAATGAAATGAGATTTGTATTGTGTCTGGTTGCAATCAGCAGTAATGAAAAACATAAGACAGGGTAACAATAAATTATACATTGCACACAGGACTCTAGTGAAGCCATACGATGGCTTTTGGCTAGATGCAAAAAAACATTATAGTGGCTCAAGAGCCATGAAGGACAAAAGAAAAAGTAAATTAAAATAATGAAAAGAAAGAAAAAGAACCAAGACATAGTTGTCAATAATCAGTTAGTACACCAAATTTGAGAGAGTGATTGGTACTAACTAAATTAAATAATGAGTAGCCCCCAATAATTTTTTTTTTAACCTACGTTAAGCATTTTACATCAAGCGATTGAATTGATTATGTATTTTAGCCATTTTTTTGGTTAGTTGTTACTGATTTTATTTTTGACAAATATTAGGCCCTTTTGCCCAATTGAATGTTTAACAAGTGGCTTTAAATTACTTTAGAGTCCATATTACTGTAAAAGACTGCATAAAAGTAGTGCAAAAAACATTGCAGATTGTATTTTCCTTATTGCACTTTTTCGTCAACAAGCCAAGGGGGAGCCATCACTCTGTATGCTACTGCTATTAGCAGCAAACGAGTATTGCATTGCAATAAATAACTGTCCATTCTTCACTTTTCCCAACAATATTCAATAATTTATACAAACATACTGCACTGCAAAGTGCTAATTATTAGCATTTTAACAGTATATATATAAAGTTTTTTAAAGGACCTTCAGTCCTTCACAATACAAATCATTACAGTAATGGCTTTGGGATAATTACGAGGACCAGTTGTTATAAAAAAAAAACAACTTTTCACTTTTCTGTCTGTTTAAAGCACAGGAAAACCTTCAAAATACTTTCCAGGACCTATAAACACAATTCAAGGAGCATAACGATCGGAGTTTCTGCTTAATCTAAGAACAAAAACGATTGCCAAAATAGAACTAAGCATAACAATTTATTAGATGTGTTTCGCTTTAACTTAAAGCATCATTAGACCTGTCACTCTTTTATTCCATTATGACAAATCTTAAGCCATGCCGTGGCTACCTGTATTAATGGGTGGCTATTGTATATAAATTCGTGCTTCTTACTTTGCAAATTCATTCTACTAATGATGCTTTAAGTTAAAGCAAAACGCGTCTAATAAATTGTTGTGCCTAGTTCTATTTTGGCAATCGTTTTTGTTCTTACAATTCAAGGACTTTCCAGGAATTTTCCAGGATGTGGCAACCCTGTTAGCTGCACGCTGCTGCACAAACGCAATGGGAAAGGGGTTCAATTACTTGTAGAGTCCCTACAGTAGGGTAAGGGTTAGCTGAGTAACCTGCTCTGCCTACAAGGCAGGGATGTAGAAGTGGCAGTTTGTGAATTGCTTTCGCTTCCATCTTCATTACTTCTGCCGCTTGATGAGGTAATTTTGCTTAATATTTTTTATCTTGAAAATTTTTTCACAAAAAAGGTTATTCCAGATACTGTATGTAAAATTATTTGATTTATGTTATCATCATCTTGAAACTATAATATTGAACCAAAATACCGCATGTGATTGGTTAGTCATCGCGAGGATCTCAGCATGGACATAGCCCGAAATTCTGACTGGAAGCAGCCCAAAAGTGAAACATACAAATGCAGCATGGTCATATGTTCAGGCAGCTGAAACTAATTTTTCTAATTGTTCTGGCAAAAATTTAAGAAAGGAGCAATTACTTATTGGGGTCTAAGCAGGGATTTGCAAATGCTCAGGATAGAGATGCTTCAATCACATCTGCTGTAAAGTGTAAGTCTTTACTTGGGTACCATACATTTAGATACCAGTGCCTGGAGCAATGCCCAAAAAATCAAGGAATTTTTTTGCATAATTTGTTTTTATATGTGGCTTTGCCCCAAATTTCTACATTGTAACGTGTATTTTTAAGATTGCATAAAACAACAAATTCTGCAAAATTTTGTAGCTATACAATTATAGATCCATATGAGAATACTAATCTTTGCTAATAAAACAACAATAGGCCTACTTTGCAATAAAACATGATCCTTAAAAGTTCTACAATATTATAATTTGTTCGAAAAAAGTTAGAGTATGATGTTCTACCTTGTTTTTTTAAAGAATAATATGTTGTCGCAGTGAGAAAACTTAACTGCTGGAATAAACTGGTAACTTTGTTTATGCTAGTGAATGCTGTGATATATCAATATATGCCCCTTTAGGTATTTTTAAAAAAAGAAAATCTTCAAAATTTGGGACTAAAACAGCGAATTTTTAAATAAAAGTGAGGTGATATGCTGCATGGATCATTTTTGAATTGATAGGGGTGGGGGGCTGGCCCCGCTAGTGAACCACAAACTTTTTAAAAGATTTCTTTGCAAATGTTAGTCAATCAAACAATAACTTTTTACCAAATATTTTACAAAAATTGAACCCCAATTAAATTTTACATGTTTTATATGAATGGCCAAAGCAAAAGTTTTAAAGTTTTTTGTTTTACTTTTTTAAAGTAATTTTGCGTGAATTAGTGCCATTACTTCTATAAAGTAATTTGCCTACCACTGGAAATACTGTATATAGGCATAGAAAGCATAGGCCTGGTAGCAAGGATAAGAAAGCGGCAAATTTTACGGAAACGAAAGTGGAAGCGATAAAAGGGTACCGTTTCCACAAAATTTGTTACTTCCACAACCCTGCTACCAGGCCTATGCTTTCTATGCCTATATACAGTATTTCCAGTGGTAGGCAAATTACTTTATAGAAGTAATGGCACTAATTCACAGCACTAAAATGAAATGGCACTAAAATCCACTAAATGGCACTAAAATGGCACTAATACAGTGGTAGGTAAGGTAAGGTATATTTATTTTTCACCACACAAAGTACACACAAAATAAAGAATAAACGCAAAACAATACAAGTATAAATTCCCAATAATGCGGAAGGAAGACAGCAAAGTGACATGAAGTCTTCAAGTTGATCGGCCAACCTGGCATACATTAAAGAGATTTATTCTCAGTCATTCTAATGATAGTACAGACATATATGAAATAGTGCACACAAACATTGCATTCATCTGATAAAATTATAATTTATAGTTTTGGATGAGATCGGATTTATATTTAGTAGAAAATTTTCGAAAAGATAATTTTTTAAAATTTAATGATAGTGAATTCCAAAAAGTTACACCCTGCTACTTCACAGATTTTTCAGTTTTTGATGATTTAAAAAGAAGGACTTTTAATTTTTCTTGTGTTCTAGACCTACTACTGAAATTTAAATCATTTTTCACATCATCATAAAAATTCATTAATGGTGTAGGTAGAGTTTTGTTTTGTACAAGATGCATAAATTTTGCAAGTTCATATTTATAAATATCATGAAATTTTAAAACTTTAAATTCATAATATAGAGGAGAGGAATTTTCATTCCACTCTGCACCACCAACAGCCCGAATTGCTTTAATTTGGAGTGATCTAAATTTTCCTTAGTGTGATTTGTATGTTGATTCCCACATGATAATGCCATAGCATAGATGTGTATGTACAAGACTGTAATATACACATAAGAGAGTCGAGGTTTGCATAAAATTTTTAATCTTGTATAAAATACCGACGCCACGTGAAATTTTTGCCACAATCGATGTGATGTGGTACTTAAAATTTAATTCTTTATCAATGTGAATTCCTAAATATTTAACTGTAGAAGTCAAGCAAATTTCAGATTTTTCTATTTTTACATTGCAAAATTTCTCTTAATCTCTTGATTTAGAATTGATCAGCATAACATTTGATTTAGATGAGTTCAATGTCAATTTATTTGCATTCATAAAAAGATGGAGATTTTCAAGTTCAGTTTTTGCTTCATTGTGCAGAGTTTTTTTGTAGATGCTTGATAGTAGCAAACAAGTATCATCAGCGAATAGGTGTACAATTGAACATTGTAATTTAAAGGGCAAGTGATTTATATATATTATGAAAAGCAGAGGACCTAAACAGAGCCTTGTGGTACTCCAGATTTGACTAAGCGCAGAGTTGAAATTTCTTTGATCAATGTACACTGTTTGTTGTCTGTTTGATAGATAACTTCTAACTAAATCATTACATATACCACAAATCCCATAATAATCATGTTTTTCAAGAAGAATTTTATGATTTACTGCGCCAAAGGCCTTAGTTAAATCTACTGCCACAAGACTAGAAAGTTTGCTTTTAGAAATGTTATCATACAAATAGTTACTAGATCTAATACAGCTGGAGTAGTGGTACATTTTTTTCTAAACCCATATAGCCGGTCATACAGAATTCCACTGGCATTTAGGAAACTTGACAATCTCACAATAAGTAGCTTTTCCATAACTTTTGATAATGATGGCAGTAAAGAGATTGGTCTATAGTTGTTAACTTTAGTTTTGCCTCCAGGTTTATAAATACGAATTACCTTAGATACCTTCAGAACTTCTGGAAATAAATTGTTTTTAAACCATACATTGAATAGATGCATCAGATACGGGGTGATCACTAAAGAGGCTTTTTTTAAAAAATGCGATGGTATAGTATCTACTCCAGAAGATTTTTTATTGTTTAGAGAATGAATTGTGTTGTAAATTTCAACAAACGTTGGCATAAATAATGCCATTCAATTTGGATTTGGATCTTTAAAAAAACTTTTAAAGAATATTTTTACTTGAATTTTTGCAGCAAGCTTATCTCCAATATCTGAAAAATGTTCATTTAATGCTTCAGCAATGTGCTTTGGAGCATTTAGTGAGATGTTTGATTCATCTCTAATAAAAGTAGGCAAATTCAGGTTTTTCTTTGTTGAAATGAACTCATGCTGTACTTGCCAGGTAGTATGTGGGTTATACTTTCCTTCTTCAATCTTTTTCTTACAATATAAATGTTTTGCGGCACATTTAATTTTGGTTAAAAGATTAGCATATTTCTTGAACTAAGCAACAAAAGCCAGATTACCAGACAAAAAAATGATTTGTATATTCACTGCTTGTGACGAATTGACGTATAGATCCCTTTGGTAACCTAAGGTTTTCGTTGCAATTTCATTTGACACCTAGATAGTTGTTTTAAGGGGCCATGTTTGTTAGTAATTTGAATTCACATTTCCATGAATTTTGAAAAAATGTCATTCACATTTGATGCATCAATACAAGAAAAGCAAGCAAAAAGTTGATTTAAACTAGATTCTAAATCATTGCAATATTGATCAGCCTGATAATTCCTTGGATTTAGAAAAACAATTTGCTCTGTCGGTGTTGCATCATAACTCTTAATTTTGTATACCGAAACGAATACTGGATAGTGGTCGCTGAAATCTCCATAATCAATTACTCCCAGTGCAATATGTGATTTATGATCATAAGTAATTATTTGATCAATGATGTTTTGAGAAAGATTGGTAACTCTCGTTGGCTTGTCAATTAACTGAGAAAAGGAGTAACTTTTCAAGATATTGGTGTAGTCCACTGCATGGGTAGACATTTTTGATTTGTTAATATTTATGTTAATTTCCCCGAAGACAAAACACGTAGAATTTTCTACATTTAACATATTATGTAAGATTTGGCTAAATTTTTCTATGAAGGAGAAAGGGTTGTGATTTGGATGTCTATTGTCTATATACAGGTACCATTCCAATTACCAAGTTTTTATCATTATTCAGCTTAACATCAATCCAGATGTTTTCACATCCTAATACTTCAAAATTATATTTACCAGATCTTTCAAATTTAATTGACTTCATTATATACATAGCAACCTCACCGACAATTGCAGGCTATAGGCAAATTACTCTATAGAAGTAATGACACTACTTCACCCAAAATTACTTCAAAAAAGTGACAAAATTATCGTAGTCGTTACCTATAAGAAAAAGTAACAAGTAATTTGTCATTAAAAATGACTTTGAATGAAACATTCTGTAAAAATGAATACAACCTTCATCAACTTTTCTGATGGCACTGCATGAAAAAAAGTGTTGGATCTCTCCATGATTTATGCACCATTATGAAATGAAATTATGGTTTTCATAATGCTGCCTCTTCGACATGGTTTATTGTTCAGTTGTTAATGAATATTATTTTATTATCTGAGTGAGTACAGTATATACTTGTTTCAAAACTAAGCAGTTTTTGTACTTTGGATTTTGTATTTCTAGGGTCAAGGTCATATCATAACCATTCCAGATGCCGCTATGGTGGTTCCTGGCACGCTGAAACAAGACCTTGAATGCTTACATTACAAAGCAAAATTAAGCAAAAAAAATTTAATAATGTTGTTATTAGGGGTCCACGACTTTTCAGTGCAACCATTTTGGCGCAGACCTTTTCGGCACCAATATTCGGTGCTTTTTGACTAACCCTAACCCAAAGCCTAACCCTAAATAATTGAACCGTCAAAGCTGAAAGAGCACCACATTGGTGCCGAAATGAACTGTGCAAAAAACGTCCGGCAACGAAATAGGTGGCGCCGAAAAGACATGATCCCTGTTACTAGCTCCAAATTTGTTGCACTTTCTTGGATTTTGATAAATTTCCATAAAGTTTCTAAATATGGCTATGGATATAAAATGCTGCAATTATGATTACTAGATTCCTTTCTGGCAGTACTGGTACAAGAAGAACCAGTGCTTGATGGTGATTAAGTGGCTGAAGTTGATGGTAAGGATAAAATAACGGCAGCGGTAACGATTCATAATCTGCAATCTGAAGTACTCTTTTCAACTGCAATATTGAAACTCTGAGTTGGTCTTGACCTCAAGCCAACTCGCATTATATACACAAACCGATCCATTGTCTTCGTGATAAACTTAACCACATTTTATATGAGGGGTGGGCAGATTGGGTGTCATTAAGTATGAGCCATCGCTTTATTTTCGGCAGCTCTGTGATTCGTGTGTGATTACGCATGCGTTCTCTCCTTCTTTCCGATCTAAGCTATTCCCCAGATTTATCCCTAGCCCTAATGAGTGCACGCATGAGAGGAGCAAGAGCGCGCACGCTCATACACGAGTCGCAGGGATTCCGAAATAAAGCTGACGGCTAATGCTTAACGACACCAGATTTTTGCCCTATTACTCGTTTTTTTGTGATAAATCCCCCCAACAAAATGATTATTATTTCAAATGAATTTGTTGAGTCAAGTTTGATCACAAATAAGTCCTGAAAATTTGAAGTTGCTATGGCAATGGGAAGTTTCTAAACTTTTGAGGTTTTCTGAAGTCATTTTCCCAAACAGCAAAATCTGAGCATTTTTTGGACAATATTTAACTTAAATGACATCATAAGATGTCAAGTATCATACTTATGGCAATCCTCTCATCATGTTTTTTTAAATTTCTTTTACCAGTCTACTGGCAGGGTCGGGTTTATCATAAAACTACACATTAAATGGCACTGTGCCAACGTAATATTGCCCCCTGGGCCTCAAGCTTTTTTGTTGTTTTTTTTTCTTTTTTAATCTTTGCCCTATTTTGAGGGGAAAATGCAACTCTTGAGCGATGGAAACTTTAATTTGGTGTACACGTTTATGGGCAAAAAAGCGCTAAGGGCCCCGAGCAATGTTCTTCTGCCAAGGTTGTGCAATGAAAAAAAAGGGTGCTGCCTACCGGAGTATCACTTCTCTTTTCTGTGTTTATTACATGGAATTATTTTCTGATATTCTTTGGACAGTGTCCGCAGTTTTTAATGCTTTGGAGTTTTCAGTGTTTCGGAGTTTCAATTTTAGAAAAAATTTTAGTCTATTTTGGACAAGATGATCAAAAAAATTAGCGGTTGTGGACAAAACACTTTCTTTTTTTTTGCTATGTTATAGTTGCTGTGACAAAAATTTTACCTTTTGCCAAGTAAATGGATAGGGTATGTGTTAAAATACTGCGGGCAATACCTAGTTTTTATTTTGCATGACTTTGTAATGTGACACTAAGCAATCATCATACAGTTGATTATTGAGATTGATGTCTGTTAGTGTTCAGTGTTAGACAAAGATAAAAAAAACAAAACTATCATAAATAAAGCTGGAGAACATTTGTATTTACAGTCGGCAAAGAGGCAACAAAATATCGTCATTAATAAGGTCTTCTCCTTGATAACTACAGAACTATAAAACTTGACCATGACCATATACTCTTTTGATGCTATAATGCACTTGTGCTGTATTACTATGAGCTCTATCATTAACCGTCTGGTTGACTATACTAGCACTGCATGTGTACACCATTCCTGATTCTAGCATGCAAAAAAGGCACGCGGCCAATGCCACAACCTTGCATCATTCCAAACAGAAATAATTTTTTTTGATTGGCTGGAGGTTTAAGCTAAACAGCCAGTCAAGCATTTCGATTGAAAAGTATCGTAATTTGCTACTGCCCACCACTGAGTATTTAAAGCAACCCAGCAAGAACCTATGCTCAGTAAATGCTATAATGACCTTAGTTTTGCTTAGAATGTTAGATGTTCAGTGCTACAGGTTACCGGTACAATCTTTTAATTAAATGCATTATAGACTAGGTTATATCAGAAAGAGAAGGTCTAGAATTTCTTTACAAATCAGGTTACTGGTATTTCCTCAATGAAAATTTAAACTACGGTATAGTATAAAACAAAAAATTCTTACTAGCGCAATTTTGCAACTACGCCTAGTGTCGATGCACACGGTCTGCAGTGCTCAATCCATTTTTTGTCTTTGAACCTTTTGGTGACATGGAATCAATCTTGCTCATTGCATGTCCAAGTATTAAAAAATTATAATGGTCACAATTCGCTATTATCACAAATTTGAAATTTACTGGCAAAACTAGCAAGTTCAGAGTTATACCGGTAACTCTGATAAGTAGGGTGGTGGTAGCTTAACTTGATGACCATAGGGTTCATTTGCAACTTCCAGATCTCATGTTGAACAAATTCTTTGAGTTCAACTAGGCAACCACTTCTGATCTATCTAGGCCAACTCAGCTACTGCAGGCTACAGTCTGACAGTAAGCTACATCTAGCCTAGTTCAACTTGCCAAACAAAGATGCAACAGTAGTCTATGCAATCATCCAAATTAAACTTTCATGTAGAAAACAAACTGAATCTTCACTACGCAGTATGCATGTAGGAGCTAGACTGCTGTGCAGAGCAGGTCTATCGCTTAGCCTAGAATTAATGTTTCTTGTTGTAGGCTACCGTACCTTCTTTTCAGTCTCAGGTCTTGCAGCTCAGTGCCAGTACGATGGCACAGATTAAACATCCTTTATTTATACAGACAGGTGTGCAGCTTCAGTATATACTTGGTGGCAGTATTGTTTTAAATCTGTTCTAACAAACACTGTCAGGGTCACCTGGGTCTAAAATTAAAATGTATCCAATGGGCAGCTTGTGTGCTGGTAAGATACCACGCCAGGCGTACTGAATTTCAGTTTAAAGTAAACTCAGTATACGCTCCTACGCTCGCTATTTTACGCACAATACTGCTGAATGAGTACGCTAGGTTAGGCCTACCAATACCTCAACACACCTGCTAGTACCAATTTTGACTGTTTTTTTGGTTTGCACATTAGCGTTGGAAGTTGCTATGTTTACTTTTGCATATTCACAACGATTTGAACGCAATCAACTTTAAAATTTTATAAAGGAATCAAATCTCTCGATGTGCAATGTTGCAGTAATGCAATTGTGAACTTAAAACTTTAACCATACAAGCCTAACATACAGTATTATCATCACAGGTGCCACGCCTAGTAATTTTTCTCTGTATTTGGTATTTTTTGCTTTAATCCTGTGATTAATGATTTTTCGGGGTATTCTAGTGATGGTCAATCACGACTCGTGAGATATTGCTACAGAAATTAGATAAGCATGGCATTAGAGGAAATAATAATAAACTCTTCGAAAGTTTTTTGTAAAACAAATTTCAGTTGGTGTGTGTTAATGGAATTGCTTCCAACAAGCAAAAAGTGACATTTGGAGTGCCTCAGGGTTCAATTCTAGGCCTTACTTTATTTTTTTGTATGTAAATGACCTGCATAATTTACTGAGCTTAGTGTCAGACTATTTGCTGATGACACAGTTATGATTAATAGTGACAATAGCTTAGAGAAATAAAAAGGGCGTTCAACTTATTTTTGAAAAACGGAAAAAATCTTAAAAAATAAGGTTATTAACATTACCTCGTTGCAATTCTTACTACTCATCAGAGGTGGAGTCGAGGACACAAGGCTTCGAGGCCAAGGCCAAGGAATTCAAAATCTGTCCTCGAGGCCAAGGACGTCCTCGAGGACTCCACCTCTGCTACTCATCAGGTTAAGATAGTCTAAGGAAAAAAATTCATCTTTTCTTGCTACAATCCAAATTTCGGCCATCTTGTTTCAATTCAAGTGGATATGCTAAGCAGAGGTGGAGTCCTCGAGGACGTCCTTGGCCTCGAGGACATATTTTGAAGTCCTTGGCCTCGAAGCCTCAAGTCCTCAAAAATTGCCCTGTCCTCGGCTCGAGGACAGCACTCTTTTTTGAACCGTTGAAATGTCGTTGGAAAACGCCAGAAACCTCGCGGAAAATTTGCAAACACCTTTTTTGTTTTCCTCAATTGGAGCATAGGCGTAGGCAAGGAGAGGGAGGCAGGCCCCCCCCTAATTGTAATTTCACCAATGACAAAAATGTGACAAAAAAGCCTATTGTTCCTTCAGTTTCAGTTTCTTTCTAGCATTTTTCGCTGACCACAGTATAACTAATTTACAATATTGAAGACCAGGGGCGCCGATTCCCACTCAATTCAATTTTTCCCAGGCAATTTAAACGTATAATCCGGAGAAAATGAAGAGTTTTTGTCTTAATGGTTGCTATTTCGGGCCCACATCTAGCCTTTTTGTGAACGTAATGCATTAATCAGGGCCGGATTTACCATAATATGACGCAGTACCAGCTAGGGGCCCGAGCTGAAACCGTAAGACTTTCTTTGGTCTTCACCTATATTTTCGAGAAAGATGCTGCGAAAATCTCCAATGTGCCAGGGGCCTAGCGCGATGTAAATCCGGCCCGGCAATAACATGGTTAGTAGACGTAACCATCTATTGTACCATTTTTCAAAAACAATTCAGTATTTCACCTCCAACCTCGCCGGTTTTTACGCACAAAATAGTTTTTAAAAAAATTAGCCCTGGAAAATGCAGATTAAACGAATCATTGAACTTCAATTGAGGGTCCTGGGCCCCCTGGCGAACGTGCACTCCTATAACTGGTTATTTTCATGACAAAAAAACAAAAATCTCTAAGGAAATCTTCGAGTGGATTATTATTTACTGCTAAAATGCAGCCAGAGACAATGCACCTTACTTCCCCCTACCTGGACCAAATCACTAACAATTAAAATGTAACTCCAACATGCAAGATGTTAAACGTGTTTTGGACTTAAATTGCAAGTAAAAAGAGGATTAAACAATTTGATTTTTTCAATTGGCTTTCAAATGTCGAAAATCTAGTGCTTTCAAATGGCTCTGAACACTTACGAAATATGATCCAATGGCATTAAAGTAGCTTTTTTTTCCAAAAAATTACAAAAAATCACCCAACGGCTGGGGGCTTCGCCCCCAGACCCCCAAACCTTCCGGCGGCTGGGGGCCCCGCCCCCAAACTCCGTCTGTGATACATTTGAGTTACACAAGCTTTCTCAACACGTTCCCAAAGTTAGATATTTGCATTTTTCAACGATTAGTTTAAGCCCTCTTCCTTTGCAAAATCCTGGTTACGTGCAAACAGGCAACAACGATTTCTGATCTTTCATCCTGCGATATCTTTGTCCCACAAAAACTTCCTCTTAGGGAAAATTTTGATGACGTCATATCATGTGATTTGTGGTTTAGGCCTTCCTTAATTAAAAATTTTGGGTGCGCCAATGAATTGGAGATCGCCTGAAAAATATTTTTGAAGGCCTTTTTTTTTTAGGAGAACGCTTGCGCCTGTGTCCTCGGTCCTTGGCCTCGAGCATTCCTGTCCCTGGCCTCGAGAGGGTCTGTCCTCGGAAAGGCTGTCCTTGGCCTTGGCCTCGGATTTTATTTGTGTCCTTGGCCTTGGCCTCGAGCCTTGTGTCCTCGACTCCACCTCTGATGCTAAGTACCGGACTCTTACTAGGTGAGTGCTGAAAGTATTGGTAAATGAATTAGTGGAACAACTGCTGTTTGAATTCAGAGAGATTAGATCACTGATCAGCAGAGCTGGGCAACCGCTACTTCAAAAGTAGCGGCGCTGCCGCTATTTGGCAAAAAAAGCAGCGGCGCTGCCGCTTATCGCTACTCAAATGATAAAGTAGCGCCGCTGCCCCTGCCGCTACTTGCATGCAAAACAGCTGCCGCTGCCGCTACTTTAAAAAATAAATAGTACAAAGAACGATGGCATTCAAATACGGTGTCTAGTGGTGAAATTTCAACTTTATTTACGAAAGTTAATTTTTCAAACCTTTTAGATATTGGTTCAGGTTACAATCGGCATTAGCAGGCTTAAATGGTAGACAAGTAAGCAAATCACCATTCAATTAGGTGTTGTCATGCTTCTTTTAAAAAAAGAAGCATTTCAAAATGCTGATTGGTTAAACCAGCGCTTTAGAAATGGTCGAAAACCACAAGAGCCCGGCGGAGCGCCCAAGCCTTAAGCTTTCTAGAACTACAATCCCTGATAAACTAGATTCGAAACAGTCGTCAAGGATGTAGTCTCTTTTATTAAGTATTGTAAGTTTCAATAGTAGTATTAAGTACTAATAAAATCCTGCTAACTCCACAATCAAAGTATTAAAAAGCAATCGCAAATTTAGCCGAGGTTTCTCCTTCTTGTGAAATTGAAAGCTCCTTCTTCCAACGCAAAAAACCAAAAACTCATTCAGAACGAAACAATTCTAAAAGGAAACGAACGAAAATGTGCGCAAAACGACAGCTGAAAAAAGGCTGTTTGTAATTTATGCCTTTAGCAGCAGCAACCGAAACAAAGCAAGCAATAATAAATGTGAACGAAGGATTAGAGATCGCTTCCAGCATACGACAAATAAATAGCGATTTAATCTAAAACTCAAAGAAAGACTTTTTAAGACGATGCTGGAACAAGAAATTAGTTAGGAAGTTACCCTTCGAAGTTACACTAGGAAGTTAAATTCCTTATCGCACTTTCTACACAAACAAAAGGCAATAAGAAATATCGACTCAAATAAGTCAAGGTTTTGCCATTAAAGCACAATGACAAACAGTATTCAGCTTCTATGCAATTCTGTCCCGGCTCTTATAGCTCTGAAGTAGTCGATCTGTTTATCACACTTTCGGCCCTCAACCACTAAAATAATTCTTTGCGTAGAGATCCGAAAGGAAAATTTATCAATCGATCGAGTTCCAAAACATTTCTTGGAGTTTTGCAGAAATGGTTGGTGATTCACATCCCTGCGATGATTTCGTCCAACTTTGACACAAAAGTAGATCGAGCGTTTAAGATATTGGTGATTGGTGAATGGTATTTACGAAGTCGAAGGAGATACGTAGTAATGACGTACACGTTCAGCAAAAATGATGTTCAATGCGATTCATGTTACACTGAGTATTTTTTCTACGAGTATAACTCCGTAACTAAGTTGTCTTTGAAGCTTATTTATTGGAACGACCGACGCTCGCGTCGCGTGTTCCTTTGTTTTTACTCGGCCATTTTCTAACTAATGAGTGCGAGATTTCAGACTTTTGCTTATAACTCGAGAACCGTTTGGTCTAACTACATGAAATTTTGACAGCAGTTTGAGATTAATGAGTTGTATGTTTGTACCAAATTTTGAGGCAATCGGTCACGTGACTTCGGGTTTATGACCCGAAAACCGCCCCGAAAGTTTGGCGTAAAAAGCGGTCTAAGTCAAAAACGGCTTAAGTACGGCAAAAACTATTTCTCATGGTTATATGTCTTAAGATATCCTTTCATCCCTACCAACCCACTTTCGGCCGCGATGAGGTTTTTTTCTTATTTTTTTCCTTTTTTTTTCCTTTTTTTTCCTTTTTTTTCTTCCTAAATCTTGTACGCTCGAGTTCTCCTAAACCACAAAACATAGAAATCTAATTTTTGTGTGAAGTTGTTGAGGTACATACGCAATTGTGTCTCCTGAAATTTTTTTGGGGCAACTCCCCCGGGAACCCCCCCAAAATGGGGCCCCAAAAAATCAATTTTTTGAACGGCTCAAGCTAGGGTGCCAGTTTTTTTGATACTACGCGTCGGTCGTTCACTGGGTTTGCTGGCAAACTCCCATCTAGTTACCTGGTTCTATTTGTTCGTTCAATTCTCAGCGCACTATAAATTCAATTCTTAATTTTACTGTTAACTGTTGTAGCAAAATTTATTTTACTACGCATTGACGTAACTACTCAGGCCCGGCGCCACGGGGCATAGACGTAGCCAGACGGGGGGGCCCAGGCCCCCTCCAATTGAAATGCTACCTATGATAAAAATGTGACAAAAAAACTATTGTTTCGTCAGTTTCAGTTTCTTTTAGCATTTTTTACCTACAACAGTAATTAACAACTAGATGGGAGTTTGCCAGCAAACCCAGTGAACGACCGACGCGTAGTATCAAAAAAAAACTGGCACCCTAGGTTAACCCATTAAAAAATTCATTTTTGGGGGTCCATTTGGGGGGTCCCCGGGGGGGTGGTACCCCAAACATGTCAAAATATTTATCTCTTAAATATCTACTGATATCAAAAAAAAACTGGCGCCCTAGGTTAAATCGTTAAAAAAATTTATTTTGGGGGGGTCCCCGAAGGGGTGGTACCCCCAAATTATGTTAAAATATTTGTCTCTTAAATATCTACTGATAACAGAAAAAACTGGCACCCTAGCTTGAGCCGTTCAAAAATTTGATTTTTTGGGGCCCCATTTTGGGGGGGTCCCCGGGGGGGTGGTACCCCCAAATCATGTCAAAATATTTCTCTCTTAAATATCTACTCATATCAAAAAAACTGGCACCCTAGGTTAAATGGTTAAAAAACTTGCTTTTGGGGGGTCCATTTGGGGGGGTCCCCGGGGGGGTGGTACCCCCAAATTATGTCAAAATATTTGTCTCTCAAATATCTACTGATAACAAAAAAAACTGGCACCCTAGGTTGAGCCGTTCAAAAATTTGATTTTTTGGGGGGGTTCCCGGGGGGTGGTACCCCCAAACCATGTCTAAATATTTCTCTCTTAAATATCTACTGATATCAAAGAAAAATGGCACCCTAGGTTAAATGGTTAAAAAATTTGTTTTTGGGGGGTCCATTTGGGGGGTCCCCGGGGGAGTGGTACCCCCAAATTATGTCAAAATATTTGTCTCTCAAATATCTACTGATATCCAAAAAAACTGGCACCCTAGCTTGAGCCGTTCAAAAAATTGATTTTTTGGGGCCCCATTTTGGGGGGGTTCCCGGGGGAGTTGCCCCAAAAAAATTTCAGGAGACACAATTGCGTATGTACCTCAACAACTTCACACAAAAATTAGATTTCTATGTTTTGTGGTTTAGGAGAACTCGAGCGTACAAGATTTAGGAAGAAAAAAAAGGAAAAAAAAGGAAAAAAAAAGGAAAAAAATAAGAAAAAAACCTCATCGCGGCCGAAAGTGGGTTGGTAGGGATGAAAGGATATCTTAAGACATATAACCATGAGAAATAGTTTTTGCCGTACTTAAGCCGTTTTTGACTTAGACCGCTTTTTACGCCAAACTTTCGGGGCGGTTTTCGGGTCATAAACCCGAAGTCACGTGACCGATTGCCTCGAAATTTGGTACAAACATACAACTCATTAATCTCAAACTGCTGTCAAAATTTCATGTAGTTAGACCAAACGGTTCTCGAGTTATAAGCAAAAGTCTGAAATCTCGCACTCATTAGTTAGAAAATGGCCGAGTAAAAACAAAGGAACACGCGACGCGAGCGTCGGTCGTTCCAATAATATTGACAACCAGGGGGCCCGGGCCCTCTAAATTCAATTTTTGCCAATCAATTAAAATGTACAACCCGGCTGAAATTAAGGGTTTTTATCATAAAAGTTGCTACCTCGGGCTCTCATCTAACCTTTTTAAAAACGTAATGCAATAAAAGGGCGGGATTTACCATATGGCTCAGTGCCAGGAGCCCTGCCCTCAGATGGTAAGACTTTATTTTTGGTCTACACTTATGTTTGGCAGGAAGTAGTTGCGAAAATCTTTAAAGTGGCAGGGGCGCCGCGCAATGTAAATCCGCCCCGGGCAATAACATGGTAATTAACCGTAACCATCTATTGTACGGTTTTCAGTAACAATTCACCTCCATCCACCTCGCTAGTTTTTACGCTAAAAAATGCGTCTGAAAAAAAAAATCTATGAGAAATGCTCATTGAACAAATTATTGAATTTAAATTGAGAGGCCTGGGACCTCTTAACCGTACATGTACTCCTACAACTGGTTATTTTCATGTCAAAACAAAAATCGCTAAGGAAAATCTTCGAATGGATTATTTACTACTAAAACACTTATAAAAACTTAACCCCAAACTGCAAAATTACAAACGTATTTTCGACCAAATTATAAGTGAAAGGAGAATTGAAACAATTTAATTTTTTTCAATTGGCTTTCAAATGTTAATAATGTACTTCTTTCAAATGGTTCTGAACACGAGCGAAATGTAATCCAATGGCATTAAAATCAGGGTGTCGAACCGAACCTGAACCCGAACCGTAAACCCTAATGAACCGATTCATTTTGGTGAACCCAAACCGAACCTCAACCAGCAAAAATTTACTTCAGTGAACCTGAACCAAACCTGAACCCTCAAAATTGTGCTCAAGTGAACCCAAACCGAACTTGAACCCCTAACAAAGGTAAGAATATATTTTTCCATATCCGGATGCCGCTGGCGCTGGTACACACACAATAAGAGCAGTGGTGATCATCAACAGGATCAGCAATTTCTCCTTTTTTTTCTGGATTCATGTTAACTTGCTGAACTGATTTTTTTCTGGACGAAACGAGGAACGACTGTTAAGTTTTAAGTCAATGAACCCGAACCGAACCTGAACCAGTAATATTTTACTTGAGTGAACCTGAACCAAACCTGAACCTCGAAAATGGTGCTCAAGTGAACCCGAACCAAACCTGAACCGCTAAAATATTTTGAGCAGGAGCTAAAACTGAACCCGAACCGTTATTTGAAACGGTTCGACACCCTGATTAAAATAGCCTTTTTTTCAAAAAAATTCCAAAAAATCGCCCAGCGACTGGGGGCTTTGTCCCCAGATCCCCGTCTGTGATACGTTTGAATAAACTAGTTTACTTGCACAAGTTTCCCAATTTAGATATTTTCATTTGTAACTTTTGGTTTTAGCCCTCTCCCTTTAGAAAACTCTCGGTTAAGTGCCAAACCAGGCCACGGCTTCTGATCTTCCATTCTACGATATCTTTGTCCAACAACAATTCCTCTTTCGAAAATTTCTGATGACTTCATTGCATGTGATTTTTAGTTTGGCCTCCCCCCCCATCAAAAATCCTGGCTACGCCTATGCACGGGGGGTGGCATTTCGAGCCGTGTCCCCCCCAAATCACTGCTTGAGCTCCGCAAGCGAGAGTAAGCTTTTGTAGTAGCACAACTAGCAAACTTTTACCCAAAAACAGGTAACCACAAACGCTCTTTTCTATGAAACAGCAAGACAGATCAAGTGAACGTAATCAAGTAGCCTTAGATTTTGCGATGAAGACCTTTTTTTTTATTTTTTTAGTCTTCACCTCCAAATTTGAGGGCAAAATCCATACCAAAGAAGGATAACACAGAATTTAGAGTAAAATATTCACCAGATCACTGCCGCATTCCGAATTCGTCTGGTCTCGGCTGCGTAAGCGTCCCCCCGCCCAAGTTTTTGTGCCCCCCTCCCACAAACACACTACTCTGGCTCCGTGTCAGGTACTGTACTGTTCTATTCGCAGTGCACGATCTATAGGCCTACTGTGGTCTGTGACCAGATAGCCAACAAATCATCTTCGTTTGTTGTAACTAAATGCTAGCATTTTGAGGAAATATCGCAGAAACCGTCTTTGCGATCTGCTAGTTTTTAGCAATTTATCGAACTCTAATTATTGGATTTTCGTTGAAGAGATACTGCTAGATACTGCTAATTGACCCGCTACTAGACCACATTATTATTTTGTTCAACTTCAATTGAGAAAAAATCGGACCATGTGCGATAAAACTCGCCTATACATACAGTATAAGAGCAACGACAAAACGTCACAATGGTCTTGTATGTTCTACTAAACTGAAATAACGAGGTAGCAAGAGCAGAGTGAAAACAAGCGGTGAGTAAAGACTCCCAACGGTAACGCATGAAAATGTGAATTGAAAAAGTCTTGGAAGGAGTTTATTAGCAGTAGCGGTAGAAAATTTGCTTAAAAAACAGCGCTGCCGCTTTTTCGGCTAAAAAAACAGCGGCGCTGTCGCTTGTCGCTGGTGACGAAAAAAGCAGCGACGCTGCCAGTAGCGTAGCCAGGGGGGGCGGGGTGGGCTCGAGCCCCCCCATTGGCTTGTGAAGTATGCAAAATCGCACGTTTTTGTTGCTTTTTAGGCCGATTTTTGGTGAAAAATTGAAAACAGCCCCCACAAAGGAAATTGGGTGCCGAAGTCGTGAAGTAGATGTTGTGATTCGGTGTGAAAAATCAGACTCCATTTCGGTGAAGACCTTTTTTTTTTATTTTTTTGGAGACCACCTGATTTTGGGCTGAAATAGCGTTGGAATTTCCGATTTTGGCCGAAAAATCAGACTCAATTTTTCGGAGACCTTTTTTTTTTTTTGGAGATCACCTGTTTTTGGGCCGAAAAAACGTTTGAATTTCCGAGCTTTCCGAGAAGTTTCGTCTCAATTTTCGGACAAACCGTGTGAAACTGATTCAAGTACAATGAAAATTCGGGTCAAGGTCGTTTGCACTTTTCTCACTCTTTCAAAAAAGCCCCCTCCTTTTCCAAATCCTGGCTACGCGCCTGGACGCTGCGGCTACCGAAAAAGTAGCGCCGCTAGTAGCGCCCGCTGGTGAACAGCGCCGCTGTGCCCATCACTGCTGATCAGTGCTTTTCAACCTTTTTTTACAAGGTACCGGTATATCTTGTTTAAATTTTGCAAGCATTGCTATCATAGGCGTAGCCAGGATTTTGATTGGGGGGGGCCCAAACCACAAATCACACGCAATGACGTCATCAGAAATTTTCGAAAAAGTAACTTTTGTGGGGCAAAGATATCGTAGAATGGAAGATCTGAAGCCGTAGCCTGATGGCACTTTGCCAGGATTTCGGTAAAGGGAGAGGGCGAAAACTAATTGTTGAAAAATGTAAAAGTCTAACTTGGAAGACGTGTTGAGTAAGCTTGTGTACTCAAACGTATCACAGACGGGGGTCTGGGGGCAGAGCCCCCAGCCGCCGATGGCTATGGGGGTCTGGGGGCAAAGCCCCCAGCCGCTGGGCGATTTTTGTCAGTTTTTGGAAAAAAAAAGCTATTTAAATCCCATTGGATAACATTTCGCACGAGTTTAGAGCCATTTCAAAGAACTAGATTTTTAACATTTCAAAGCCAATCAAAAAAATTTAGTTGTTCAATCCTCTTTTTGCAATTAAATCCCAAAACACGCTTAGAATCTTGCATTATGGTGTAAAATTTTAATTGTAAGTGATTTGGTCTCTAGCGAGAAGTAACGAACATTGCCTCCTGCAATACTTTAGCAGTAAATAATTAAGTTTATAATAACGTTAAAGGAGGGCCTGGGGTGGCAACTTTTAGGTCAAAACTCCTAGATTTCTCACAGGTTTTGCATATAAATTGTTAAAAATTTGCATTAAGGGGCCCCTGGCCCGGGAACCTTGGTCATCAGTCAGGGGCCCTTGGGCTCCCTGGTTGCCAGTTAGAGGCCCCGTAGCCCCTTGCTTGTCGGTTAGGAGCCCAGGCCCCCTGGTTGTTAATTAGGGGCCCTGGGGCTCCCTGGTCGTCAGTTAGGGGCCCCCTGGTCGTCAGTTAGGAACTCCAGGACCCCTTGGTTATTGGTCAGGGGCCCCAGGGCCCCCTGGTCGTCAATTAGGAGGGCCCCGGGGCCCCTCGTTGTCAGTTAGGGGGCTCCTGGCCCCCTGGTTGTTGATTAGGGGCCCCCTGGTTGTTAGTTAGGGCCCTGGGGCTCCCTGGTTGTGAGTTAGGGGCCCCAGGGCCCCCTGATCGTCTTTTAAGGCACTCCGGGGCCCCCTGGTTGTTGGTTAGGAGCCCTGGGGCCCCCTGGTTGTCAGTTAAGGGGCCCCCTGGTTGTTGGTTAGGGTCCCTTGGTTGTTAATTAGGGGCCCTGGGGCCCGTGGTCGTCAGTTATGGGTCCCCTGGTTTTCACTTAGGGGTCCCGGACACCCTGGTTGTCGGTTAAGGATTCCAGGGCCCCCTAGTTGTTAGTAAGGGCCCCCTGGTTGTTAGTTAGGGGCCTCGGGACTCACTTGTTGTCATTAATATTATTGTTAATTACTGTTATGTGCGTAATTACTGAAAAAAAAACTGCAACTAAACATCGCCAGGCTATGTTGTCATAACTTTTTGTCGTTAGTGGTATTTTGATTGGGGGGGGCCCGGGCCCCCTGGGCCCCTCCCCTGGCTACGCCTATGATTGCTATATAGCCTAGGCCTACGTTTCGTATAGCAACGTGTTTCTGTTCATGCTGTTTGTAGATATGCAGTCTGTAGATGTAAGCTTGCTGATTACTTCGAAAGAAGTTAGGCTGCATAGCAGACTATCAATCAATCAATGAACTTTTTATTGGGAATAGTTCGACACCACAACACATTTTGTGAAAGCACAATAACCATACCAGGAGACAGCGAAAATGACCATTAGGTGTTCAAGTCAGTTTCCCTCTCAAAGGTTATACTAAAGAAAAGCAAACAGTAAAAATAACCCACAAGATATGTAAAAAATTAAAGGCGGTGAATCATCTAGCCAATTCCGGTGGTTTACGATAGCTAAAATTGAATTATAATTGGAACGACCGACGCTCGCGTCGCGTGTTCCTATGTTTTTACTCGGCCCTTTTCCAACTAACGAGTGCGAAATTTCAGACTTTTGCTTGTGACTCGAGAACGGTTTGGTCTAGCAACATGAAATTATGACAGTAGTTTGAGATTAATGAGCTATATGTTTGTATCAAATTTCGAGGCAATAGGTCACGTGACTTCGGTTTTAGAACCCGAAAACCGCCCCGCAAGTTTGACGTAAAAAGCGGTTTCAGTCAAAAATGGCTTAAGTACGGCAAAAAATATTTCATATGGTTGTCTGCATTGGTGGGCAAGTTAATGCAAAACGTTAGCTTCGTTAACCACTAGTCCGTTTACAAACTTCGCACCTCCGTTAACGTTAATCCGTTATTTTCAGCTTTAATTAACAGAAGTTAATAAAGTCCGTTAATCCGTTAACATTTTGCGTGTAATTTACATCTCTTTTTATTCACTCGCTTCTACAACAAGTATTGACGCTGTTGAGCTGATTGTAAGGAAATATTTATTGCTGTGGTGGTCTTTTTGTGTTTTGGAAGTTACATTTTCCAGTCTAATCTAATTTCAAGATAAAAACAAGTTCAAATGTACAACGAAGCTGCGATCGGGAAATCTATTGAAATTGTGAACAACGATAATTAATCGACCTACGAGGCTGCAGCTTATTATTTGCCACAAAAAAGAGCTCCTTTCTTCGCTTTCTTCTATAAAACTCGTGCTAATACGAAACAGGTGTTACCAGTGCAAATTGGTTTGTACCGGTCCGCAGAGTTGTAAGTCGGGCCGGGCTTTTTGGGTCGTGTTCGGGCCTAAAGTCGACAAAAATCTCGGGCCTGAGACGTACTTTTTGTCTTAGGTACACAAAACTATATTCAAAATAACTTGGCAACATTGCTAATTTTTTCAGACCTAACTTAACTTTCGGATTTTTTCGGGTATGAGTTGAGCTTCAAATTAGTTTTCGGGTTCGGGCCTAAACTAGTCGGCCCGTTTACAACTCTGCCGGTCCGATGAATGAATGGTGTAAGATATTAACCATAAAAACCTTAACGGAAGTTTACAGAACTTAACGGAAGTTACTTGTTACAAACGGTAAAGTCTTTCTAACCCGGTCTTGTGATATGTGTCAGTTTGCCAAATCGTTTCTCGTTAAAGCTTAATTTGTTAAATTTGAATATCTGCCAAGACTTGCCAATCCGAACCGTATTGTGTTTTCTGCAGGGCAACGATGCGTAGTATTATATCCAACTTCAATGACGTGTAGGAGAGCTGTGCTATACTCTCCCAATCCCTCATTCCTTCTCACAACTGAGCACTTGATTTCTTTGGTTTTTTAATGGAATTTATTATTTAATTGAATGAAGAAAAATACAGAAAAAATAAAATAACAAAGTAGTCTCAAAATTCTCAAAATACACGCAAATTCAGGGCTTTTCTTCCAATCTATAAAACTGTCCCCTCACAGTCAATAGTCAAATCCATAAACAAGAACGAATAGGAAGGGTAAGGGTCGCAAAATGCAATTTACCCAAGTTAAGCAGCATTTAATACGCCTCACCAAAAACTGATACTGTTCACTTCACTCATTTTTGTCACTACTGAGTTTTCAGGCTCGAAGGAGGTTTAAATAGTTCCAAGTAGTAGAAAACACGTGGGATCGCCTATTGTCTAGCATCAAAGGCCAGAAAATTAACAAACAAACGTTGTCAGCTGCTACTTCTACAGCCGTCTCAAAACAAATAATGCACAAAAGAACATTCTTACAACGATTCTAAATACGATCTAATTAGCGTTTTTAAGGTTTTTTGAAGATGTGCCTTTGAAGATGAGCTAATTAGCAGCGTGTTTTTAACAAAGGACAATAATTACTCATTAATTTAACTTAAACACCGATTAGACAATGACAAATAATCTTTTTGATTTATGTCACAAGATTGCGAAATCCAATAATTAATCAGACACAAATGCACAAACAAAGATTTAAAATTGGGTCTTCAGTCAGTAATTGAAAGCGGGGCAGATTATTTTTAATGATTTTAACCATAGGTGGGCACAAGTCCGTTAATCGTTAATCCGTTAATAACGAAGCTAACTTTTTCATTAACTCGTTAATCCGTTAAAAAGTTTTTTCATGTTAACGGACTAAGGTAACTTCCGTTAAGTTCTGTTAACTTCCGTTAAGGTTTTTATCGTTAATATCTTGCACCATTCATTCATCAGACAGGTACAAACCAATTTGCACTGGTAACACTTGTTGCATATTAGCACGAGTTTTATAGAAGAAAGCGAAGAAAGGAGCTCTATTTTTGAGGCAAATAAAAACCTGCAGCCTCATAGGTCGATTAATTATCGTTGTTCACAATTTCAATAGATTTTCCGATCGCAGCTTCATTGTGCATTTGAACTTGTTTTTATCTTGAAATTAGATTAGACTGGAAAATGTAACTTCCAAAACACAAAAAGACCACCATAGCGATGAATATTTCCTTACAATCAGCTCAACAGCGTCAATACGTGTTCTAGAAGCGAGTGAATAAAAAGAGATGTAAATTACACGCAAAATGTTAACGGATTAACGGACTTTATTAACTTCTGTTAATTAAAGCTGAAAATAACGGATTAACGTTAACGGAGGAGTGAAGCTTGTTAACGGATTAACGGTTAACGAAGCTAACATTTCGCATAAACTTGCCCACCTATGATTTTAACATTACTTTAGTCTGTTAACATCAAAAAACTTTTTAACGGATTAACGAGTTAATGAAAAAGTTAGCTTCGTTATTAACGGATTAACGATTAACGGACTTGTGCCCACCTAAGGTTGTATGTCTTAAGATACCGATACCTTTTCATCCCAACCAACCCACTTTTGGCTGCGATGAGGTTTATTTCTTTTTTTTTTTCCTTTTTGGAACGACCGACGCTTACGTCGCGTGTTCCTTTGTTTGTACTCGGCCATTTTCCAACTAACGAGTGCGAAATTTCAGACTTTTGCTTATAACTCGAGAACGGTTTGGTCTAGCAACATGAAATTATGACAGTAGTTTGAGATTAATGAGCTATATGTTTGTATCAAATTTCTAGGCAATAGGTCACGTGACTTCGGTTTTAGAACCCGAAAACCGCCCCGCACGTTTGGCGTAAAAAGCGGTCTCAGTCAAAAACTACTTAATTAAGTACGGCAAAAAATATTTCACATGGTTGTATGTCTTAAGATACCCTTTTATCCCAACCAACCCACTTTTGGCCGCGATGAGGTTTATTTCTTTTTTTTCCTAATTTTTGTACGCTCTTCTTCTACTAAACCACAAAACATCGAAATCTAATTTTTGTGTAAAGTTGTTGAGCTGCAAACGCAATTTTTTCTCCCAAAATTGTTTGGGGCAACTCCACTGGGAACCTCCTCTAAATGGGGCTTCAAAAATCAATTTTTGAACGGCTTAAGCTAGAGTGCTGCATTTTTATGCTATCAGTAGATACTTAACTGACAAATATTTTGACATAGTTTGGGGGTGCCACTCCCCCAAGGACCCCCGCAATGGGCCCCCTAAAAATCAATTTTTTGAACGGCTCAACTTAGGGTGCCAGTGTTTTATGATATCGGCAGATATTTAACAGACAAATATTTTGACATAGTTTGGGGGTGCCATCCCCCCTGGAGACCCCCCAAAAATCAATTTCTTCTATGGCCCAACTTAGGGTGCCAGTCTGTTATGATATCAGCAGATATTTAACAGATAAATATTTTGATATAGTTTGGAGTTGCCTCCCCCCCGGGGACCCCCCCAAATGGACCCCCAAAAATCAATTTTTTCTATGGCTCAACTTAGGGTGCCAGTCTGTTATGATATCAGCAGATGTTTAACAGACAATTATTTTGACATAGTTTGGGGGTGCCACGCCCCTGGAGACCCCCCAAAAATCAATTTTTTGAATGGCCCAACTTAGGGTGCCAGTCTGTTTTGATATCAGCAGATATTTAACTGACAAATATTTTGACATAGTTTGGGGGTGCCACCCCCCCCCCCCCCCCCGGGACCCCCCCAAATGGACCCCCCAAAAATCAATTTTTTGATTGCCTCAATGTAGGGTGCCAGTCTGTTATGATATTAGAAGATATTTAACTGACAATTATTTTGACTCTACTTTTCTGTAGGTTCCATAATCAGAATGATATTTTTGAGTAATTGCTGATTTTACGGTAGACAAAAGTGCTTTTTAGCGTCACAGCATTAGCTTTGCGTCCGTCGTTCACTGGGTTTGCTGGCAAACTTCCATCTAGTTTTTTCCTTTTTTTTCTTCCTAATTTTTGTACACTCTTCTTCTCCTAAACCACAACACATCGAAGTCTAATTTTTGTGTAAAGTTGTTGAGCTGCAAACGCAATTTTTTCTCCCGAAATTTTTTGGGGCAACTCCACCGGGAACCCCCCCAAAATATCTATTTTTTGAACGGCCCAAGCTAGAGTGCTCCTTTTTTTTATATCAGTAGATACTTAACAGAGAAATATTTTGACATAGTTTGGGGGTGCCATCCCCCCGGGGACCCCCCCAAAAATCAATTTTTTGAACGGCTCACGCTTGGGTGCCAGTTTATTTTGATATCAGCAGATATTTAACAGATAAATATTTTGACATAGTTTGGGGGTGCCACTCCCCGGCACCCCCCCAAATGGACCTCCCAAAAATCAATTTTTTGAATGGCTCAAGCTAGGCTGCCAGTTTGTGTTGATATCAGCAGATATTTAACAAACAAATATTTTGACATAGTTTGGGGGTGCCATCCCCCCGGGGACCCCCCAAAAATCAATTTTTTAAACTGCTCAACTTAGGGTGCCAGTCTGTTTTGATATCAGCAGATATTTAACTGACAAATATTTTGACATAGTTTGAGGGTGCCACCCCCCCCCCCCCCGAGGACCCCCCCAAATGGACCCCCTCAAAAATCAACTTTTTCTACGGCTCAACTTAGGTTGCAAGTTTGTTTTGATATCAGCAGATATTTAACAGGTGTATTTAACAGATATTTAACAGGTGTTAGGTGTACCGTCAGGCCAGAGACTGTTTATTTAGTAGAATAGGGACAGACGCGCCGAAAAAAAGAGAAGAGGATTACAGAAAAAAGCATACTTTTGTTGTAAAGTTTTTTTTGAGGCCACGCGTATTCGGCTGATTTGATTAGACGTATTTGTAGAACAAATAAACCGTGAAGAAAACAGTCACGCTGATTGGACGAATTGGCATATTTATAACAAATTAAGCAAGAAGAAAAATACAAAACCATTAGTATCCAGTTTACTGATAAAGAGTCTATGATCAGACAACTAGCCTACGCCGCTCTATTCGGCTATTATGGTCAATCGTTTAGTTCAACAGCTATGCCATGCTTTTTCGTGTGAGAAAGCATATAATAAATACAGCATAAGTACGATAACTTACAGGAAGATTTCGAAACTTTCTAGTTTAGAGCTAAATACGGCTATAGTTAGCTTAGTGATAGTGAATAAAACTAGCATAGCCTCTTGATCAGTGATAGATAGCCTTATTTATAGATCCTGCTTACCGATAGACGACATTATGAGCAGGGGTGCCGATCTTTGCTGAGCATTGGGGGGAATAATTTGCAATTTTATCCCAATTTTGCCCTATTTTCAACATTGGGGGATGAACCTCGACCGCGATTTTGCTCATGTGAGCAAATTAAGTGAAGACCAAAAACAAAAGGTCTTTCCAAAAAATGGAACACTTTTTTCCCCAAATTCAAGTGGATACCTACACTCAGATGCACACAAGAGTCAAATTATTGGGGGGGATGCATACGTAGACCATACTCAAACTATTAGGGGGGATACAGTCAAATTATTGCGGGATATATCCCCCCCGGGTTTTGGCACCCCTGATTATGTATTTATTACTGTTGTATACAAATTAAAATACGAGTAATGATAAGTTATGAATTATGATAAGTAATGATAAGTTATGAATTATGATAAGTAATGATAAGTTATGAATTATGATCAAGCAGTAAACAAATTATTATGATCAAACGTAAATGCATTATGGCATCACACACGAACACGTTGATCTAGACTCCTTCTACTGGATACAAAATCAGCTGCAACGTGCAAGCAAAACCTTTTATCCTTGTATGATTTATGATGGATAATAATTGCAGTCAAATCAGTCGAAACTCGCAAATTTGTAACAGCTTTATGACGTCATAGTGGTCTCCCGACTACATACTTCGATTACTATCTTGAATTTATTTAATGCTTATATTAGCTTGTAGTGCGACTGTTCTACAGCACGCTTGAACAGGAAATTGAAACAAAACTTTAATGGATTATGACGTCACACACGAAAGCGTTGATCACGACCCTTTTTACTCCCTATAAAACTTAACTTCAACCAAATCCTTGTACAGTATCATGGATTATGTTGCAGTCAAATCAATTGAGATTGGCAAATTTGTAACAGCTTTGTGATGTCATAGTGGTCTCCCGATTACATCTTTCGCTCGATTCGATTTGTTTCTTTTAGCTATTTTTCATTTACTCAATATTGGCATTTGGCTAAATCAGGCTGTCCAATAGCAAGCATGAATACGAAATTAAACAATAAGTATGTGCATGATGACGTCACAAATGCATCTCGTCCACCGTCTACTTCGATAGACAACCTTGAGCAACCAAGAAGACCTTGCTTTGGTTTAAGATCAACGATTGCACTAAAACACTTGAAATTAGCATATTTCTAACCAGCATTATGACGTCATAGTGGGCTCCCGACGTCTTCGAGCATGCTTTGTGCCGATTTCTAAGAATTGAAAAAGCACAAACGTAACAGTTCGCTCGCCCACTGCGCTTTCCTCAAGCGCAAAGTCTATTAATTCAAACAAAAAACCCCAAAGTTTTTTTTTAACTATACAATATCAAAATAATCGAAAAAAATTGGAAACATTTTTTTCACCATGTAGAGACGTGACCCATCCAAAAAAGTCCTTATGACACAACGCAGGCAAAAAAATGCTGGACATTTTAACAACGCATTTTGCTTGAAGTGAACCTACTGTATATATTAGTATAATGTGCCGCAAGTTATATACCGGTATCCTTTAAATTTCCACTAACATCAGAAAAAAATTAGCTCTCTAGCTTACAACATATAAAAAAATTGATTTTAAGGGTATCGTTTTGGAGAGTTTTCAAAAGGGTCGCTCTCTCAAACCATGTCAAAATATTTGTTTTTTAAACATCTGCTGATATTAAAAAAAGCAATGCCCTAGCTTGAGCCGTTCAAAAAACTGATTTCTTGGGAGTCCATTTTGGGGCCCCTGGGAAGGTGGTACCTCCATACTATGTCAAAATATTTGTTGCTTAAATATCTATTGATATAAACAAAAAACTATCACCCTAACTTGAGCAATTAAAAAAAAAGTTTTTTAGGGCCCCATTTTGGGGGGTTCTGGGGAGAAGCCTCTAAAAATTCCAGGAGACAAAATTGTATTTGCAGCTCAACAAATTTACACAAAAATTAGATATCGATGTGTGTGGTTAAGTAGAAGAGTGCACAGAATTTAGAAAGCAAAAAATGAAAAAACTCAATGCGGCTAAAAATGTAGGTGGGGATAAAAGCATAGGTGGGCAAGTTAATGCACAACGTTAGCTTCGTTAACCACTAGTCCGTTAACAAACTTTACTCCTCCGTTAACGTTAATCCGTTATTTTCAGCTTTAATTAACGGAAGTTAATAAAGTCCGTTAATCCGTTAACATTTTGCGTGTAATTTACATTTCTTTTTATTCACTCACTTCTAGAACACGTATTGACGCTGTTGAGCTGATTGTAAGGAAATATTTATTGCTGTGGTGGTCTTTTTGTGTTTAGGAAGTTACATTTTCCAGTCTAATCTAATTTCAAGATAAAAACAAGTTCAAATGCACTAACGAAGCTGCGATCGGAAAATCTATTGAAATTGTGATCAGCGATAATTAATCGACCTACGAGGCTGCAGCTTGCCATTTGCCACAAAAAAGAGCTCCTTTCTTCGCTCTCTTCTGTAAAACTCGTGCTAATACGCAACAAGTGTTACCAGTGCAAACTGGTTTGTACCGGTACGATGAATGAATGGTGCAAGATATTAACGATAAAAACCTTAACGGAAGTTAACAGAACTTAACGAAAGTTACTTTAGTCCGTTAACAGAACTTAATGGAAGTTAATTAAGTCCGTTAACCTGAAAAAACTTTTTAACGGATTAACGAGTTAATGAAAAAGTTAGCTTCGTTGTTAACGGATTAATGATTAACGGACTTGTGCCCACCTATGGATAAAAGAGTAGGCTATCTCACGACATATAGCCATGTGAAATATTTTTTGACATATAACCGTTTTTGAACAAGATCGCTCGTTACACCAAACTTTTGAAGTAATTTTCGGGTCCTAAACCTGAGATTACGGGACTCATTGCCTTGAAATTTGGCTCACAAAAAACTTAAGAATTTCAAACTCCTGTCAAAATTTCATGTAGCTAGACCAAACCATTATCGAGTAATAAGTAGAAGTCTGAAACTTTGCACTCTTTAACTTTGAAAATGGCCGAGTAAAAACTAAAAAACATGCGACGTGAGATCAGTCGTTTCAATTATAGGCCTTCAGGTTTAATCTGCCTTGTATGTGTTTTCTATCAGTTAGGTACTATTTAGGTACTACTAGTAGTTAGGTACTACCATAAGTGGGCAAGTTAATGCAAAACGTTAGCTTCGTTAACCACTAGTCCGTTAACAAACTTCACACTTCCGTTAACGTTAATCCGTTATTTTCAGCTTTAATTAACAGAAGTTAATAAAGTCCGTTAATCCGTTAACATTTTGCGTGTAATTTACATCTCTTTTTATTCACTCGCTTTTAGAACACGTATTGACGCTGTTGAGCTGATTGTAAGGAAATATTTATTGCTGTGATGGTATTTTTGTGTTTTGAAAGATACATTTTCCAGTCTAATCTAATTTCAAGATAAAAACAAGTTCAAATGCACAACGAAGCTGCAAGATATTAACGATAAAAACCTTAACGGAAGTTAACAGAACTTAACGGAAGTTACCTTAGTCCGTTAACAGCACTTAATGGAAGTTAATTTGGTCCGTTAACATCAAAAAACTTTTTAACGGATTAACGAGTTAATGAAAAAGTTAGCTTCGTTATTAACGGATTAACGATTAACGGACTTGTGCCCATCTATGGGTACTACTATCAGTTAGGTTTTCTATCAGTTTGCTTTACGTACGTCCTCGGTTGACTTGGGAAAACTGCGATAAAAAATGCCAAAAGCTGGAAAATATAACACGTTGCTTACAAAATATAACAATTGGCAGTAAGTTTATAAAGATATTAGTGGCATTTGGACCAAGTATATCCTGTGAAGTTGTCTAGAAACGCTATTCTGTGTCATAACAGTACCCTTTTTAAAATGAGTTGAATACGCATTTATAAAAACGTTTGATCACAGAAATAACCTGAAATGGAATCACGAAGCTTTGGCCCTTCAAAGAAAGGTAAAATCAAACAAAAAACGCCGCCCACTAACCTACAGGGTTTGTTTGAAGTTGCGTGTATGTAAGAATTTTACCATTGATTTTACCCACCCACATCACATACTCTTACCACTGGGATTTCCCTGGGTAGCCCATTAGTTTACTGGGCAAATCCACCCACATCCCATGCTTTTACCACTGGGATTCAACTGGGCAGCCCATTAATTTAGTGGGCAAACCCACCCATTTCCCATGCTCATACTACTGGGATTTCACTGGGCAGCCCATTAATTCTGTGGGCAAACCCACCCGCATCCAATGCTGTAGTACTCGACATCCCAAGTGGTATAAAACTGGTGCAACGAGAATCACAATAATACAAAAACACTACATTCATCTATACTTGAGGGTTTATTTTCACCAACATACAGTGATTACTGAATTCACGCACAACAACAGTAGACGGAAAAGCAAACACATTACAGATCATTTTAACTTAGAGCTGGCACGGGAGAGCTTTCGAATCTCCTTCTTTTGAACCGGTTTCCGCCTCGATCTCGCGCAATGGTCAACCATTCGATCACTTCGGTTTCCAAATCGACTTTGCTGCATTTACTGGTACCTAGATTCTTTTTTACACCATCTGAAAAAACAACAATGGGCAATGAGAAGCAACTACACAAGTCGTTAGCATAGCCGAGAAGGTAAATCGTTGTTTTTACAAAGACCTTGATTGCATAATCTGAGTTCAACTCGCACCCTGGTGACGTTGTTGCGTCTTTGGATAAGACGGATTACGATGATTTATCTCTGCTGGCAGTTTTAAACAAGCAGCAAATTCAGTGGACAAGAATTCGAAGAAATTCTCAGACTTAAGCATGTAGGTTACAGTTTCCTCCAAGCAAGAAGTAGTTATGGCAAGGAAAGATTTGTGCATCATCAAACAGTTAGCTTCTGACGCTATTAGGTGACAAAAGATCAACACATGAAATATGCCTGGCGCGAAGCCAGTATTTCGCGAAGGGGGAGGGGGCTTTTTTGAGAGGTGAAAACAGCAGTAAACGAACTTGACCCAAATTTTCATCAGTCTTGAACCAAATTGAGGCGGTTTTTCTGTCAAAATCAGGTGATCTCTAAAAAAAAGGTCTTCACCAAAATTGAAACGGTTTTTCCAGCCAAATTTTGGTGATCTCCAAAAAAAAAAAAAAAGGTCCTAACCAAAATTCAGTCACTTCTCCTGACCAACTTTGGGTGCACTCCAGAAAAAAACCCTCCACTTTTGTGGCCCAAATAACAGGTAGTCCTTCACAACTTCTGTTCCCCATTCCCGTTGGGGGGGGGGGCTGTTTTCATTTCTGGAGCAAAAATCGGCCTCAAAAGCACTAAAAACGCGCTATTTTGCATACTTTTCAGGCCAATGGAGGGGCTAATAGCCCCCCCCCCCGCCCCCTGGCTACGCTACTGAAATATGCACTGCAACAACAAAGACACTGTCACGTCATCTCTCGGAGTGTTGGGGCTACATTTTGATTTGAAGAATACAGCTCGCAATGACCAACTTGGCTACGAGCCAAAGACTAGCAGTCAAAGACGTTCAACAACGACATCTCAGTTGTACCGTCAATAGTGACTACAAAATTTATTATGTGTTAGAAACAGTACCGGTAGTTCAAAAACATGAACATTTTCACAAAGAACGCACATTACCCACAAATTCGAGTTAAATCACTATTTAATATTTTGATGTTTAAGTCATACTGTGCTTGCTTAAACAAGCTTAAAAAATCGAGCCAAAGACTAGCAGTCAAAGACGTTCAACAACGACATCTCAGTTGTACCGTCAATAGTGACTACAAAATTTATTATGTGTTAGAAACAGTACCGGTAGTTCAAAAACATGAACATTTTCACAAAGAACGCACATTACCCACAAATTCGAGTTAAATCACTATTTAATATTTTGATGTTTAAGTCACACTGTGCTTGCTTAAACAAGCTTAAAATATAAAGGTCAATGGTCGTTTTTCGTAATAAAGATACCACATAGAATTACCATTTCTAGATGAAATCGAAATAGGTTCAACATAAATGAAACTGTGTTCGTTCAAACCTTAGCAGTTTCAAAGTCATTTGATCTAGTGAAAAAAAAACATTTGGATATCAACATTCTGCTAGAACAAAAGCAAATAAGAAAAAAACTTACCATGCAACACAGATATTATCGACAACTTCTTGAATGATTCTTTGCCTTTGCGTCCCGTAAGATTGTAAAACAACCTAACTATCAAAAAGTTGAACTGCACAATGCAACAAAAACTTCCATTTACCAAAACGAAATTGCAAAATTTTGCATCATTAATCTGATATTTGTTGCCAGTCTGAGTTTTTGAGACTTTTGCCGCTCTTTTTCGTAAGAAAACTTGAAACTAATTTCCTTAACCCTGCTTTTTGCGATCTAGGACACTTATTTTAGTCACCATTAATTTAGCTTAATGAAACACACTACCAACCGCGATGACTTAATTTTTCATGATACTTTACCGCAATAAAAGAGTTTTGTGCTCTAACGCAAACTCGCCACGTGAAATCTTCTAAATTCACGCTTTTGCGCATGCGCAGAACCTGTCTCGCAACGCTTTTTTCTCGTGCAGTGTTTCAATAAAAAGAATAAAGTTTTACGAAAATATTAAGAAACTTCCAACATATATTTGCCGTCTGAAACCCTTTAACATCGTAAAATAGTTTTTCTATACTCAACAAATTTATATGAATAAATTTTCTAATACATTGACATTATTTTTCAATAAAAAATGTTAAATAAGAGGTTAAATTTAAAGTATTTAAAACAATTTTTTAGTCCCAAAATTTAAACTGTTATTGACATTTTTTATGTTCCGTAACAACTAAAATTCAATTCACAAAAATTAATACACGTTTAAGAATCAAAATTTTATACCATACAACTACCACGGTGACAGAAAACATAAAGTTTTGACTAGGCTGAGAGTGTGAATAGCGTGGGCACCCATTATTCAAAACGTTTCAACTTTCTTCGTTTTATTTTGTTACGTCTAAAATTAAATGTTTTTTTTTAGGCTTACAGCAATCAATGGTTTTTATACTAAACGCTAAAAAAGATTATGAAAGAGCCCATTTAGGCCCATGCGAAGCCCACTGGGGCCCCATCAAAATGGCCCACGACTGGGCTAGGAGTAGAAATAGCGTGGACACCCCAAAATCATAAACATTCAGTTTTTTCGTTTCATTTTTTGCAACAAAAATTAGAAAATTATTTTTAGGTTTTATAACAACCAACGGAGCATATACTAAACGCTAAAAAAGATTTTGAAAGAGCCCATTTAGGCCCAAGCTAAGCCCATTCGGGCCCCATCAAAATGGCCCACGACTGGGCAAAGAGTGGGAATAGCGTGGGCACCCCAAATCCAAAAAGATTCAATTTTCATTGTTTTATTTTGGTGCGACAAAAACTAATTAGTTAATTTTGGGCTTTTATCAATCAATGGTGTTTATACTAAGGCTAAAACAAATTTTAACGGAGCCAATTAGGCCCAAGCTAAGCCCACTTGGGCCCCATTAAAATGGCCCAAGATTGGGCTAAGAATGGAAATACCGTGGGCACCCCACAATCATAAAGATTCAATTTTTTTGTTTTATTTTGCTTCAACAAAAATGAGAAAATTATTTTTGGGCTTTTAACAACCAACGGTGTTTATACTAAACGTATAAAATGAGTTTGAAGGAGTTCATTTAGGCCCAAGCTAAGCCCACTTGGGCTCCATCAAATTGGCCCACGCCAGGGCCGAGAGTGGGAATAACGTGGGCAACCCGAACCCTGAAGGATTCAATTTTTTCGTTTTATTTTGTTGGGACAAAAACTAAATACTAAGTTTTAGACTTTTATCAACCAACGGTGTTTACACTGCAAGCTAAAAAAACTTTTAAATAAACCCATTTAAGCCCAAGCTAAGCCCACTTGGGCCCCAGTAAAATGGCCCACGTTTGGGCTAAGACTGGGAATAGCGTGGGCACCCCAAATTCAAAAAGTTTCAGTTTTCATTGTTTATTTTGTAGTGGCAATAACAAAATAGTTATTTTTCGGTTAGTAACAATCAATGGTGTTTATACTAAACGCCAAAAAAAGAGCTCATTTAGGCCCGAGCTAAGCCCACTTGGGCCCCAGCAAAATGGCCCACAACTGGGCAAAGAGTGGGTTGAGCGTGGGCACCCCTAAATCAAAAAGCTTCAATTTTTATTGTTTTATTTTGTTGCGACAATAACTAAATAGCAATTTTGAGATTTTTAACAACAACGGAGTATTGACCAAAGGCTTAAAATGATTTTGAAAAAGCCCACTTAGGCCCAAGCTAAGCCCACTTGGGCGCCATCAAAATGGCCCAAGATTGGGCTAAGAATGGAAATACCGTGGGCACCCCACAATCATAAAGATTCAATTTTTTTTTTGTTTTTCTTCAACAAAAATGAGAAAATTATTTTTGGGCTTTTAACAATCAATCAGTGGTGGGCAAGTTACTTTCCAAAAGTAACTAGTTACAAGTTACAGTTACTTGGCAAAAAAAGTAACTAAGTTACAGTTACAGTTACAAATTTGAAAAAGTAACTAGTTACAGTAACAAGTTACAGTTACTTTTAGTGATTAAAAATTTGGACTAAAAACAGGCCTGTCGGCACTTGCCAGATTACGTCTGTTTGTCTCAAAAGTATATTAAGACCAAACCAAGCATGTTTCTTTGTCACAAAATTTAGCTTTGTCAAAGCGTTAAATTTCATGCATCAACTTTCAAAATTGCATTCGTGTAAGAATGCAAAGAAAAAAGGACTAGCTAGATCTAAAAATATCCACTGATAGTTACAAAAATTTTGAAAACAGAAATCAGTTAAATGCCTTTCAAAAAGGCTAACATTTCAAAGTGTTCGTCACTGAGCCCACAGCGTTTTGGTTTTAAGATATCTTTACCCAAACTAAATAGTCTCTCCACTATTGCACTAGATGGTAGGGTAGTATATATTGAAATTGCAAACTAACACTGATTGCTAGTACACGTACAGCTGTGGCCTACTCAGCCCTGAATCCCCCAAACGGTTTCAATCACCAGAAAGCGAAGTTGGAAAACTATCACTGCCTTCACTTTAACCAGCAACCACATGTATAGTCCAGTGAACACAGTAAAGAAAATATGGATAAAAGGTTATGGTTGATCAGACATGCGACTGTGCGTCCTGTGTTGCCAGTGTAATACAATTATTTTGAATGGAATTCATAAAAAATCTGTAATTTGCTTCAAAGCATGTAGTACAAAAAGTAACTGTAAGTGTAACTTTTTTAGGGCTCTAAACTGGTAACTAGTTACAAATATCGTTACATCTGAAAAAAAGGAACGAAGTTACAGTTACTAAAAAAGTAACTAGTTACAGTAACTAGTTACAATTGTAACTAGTTACTGCCCACCATTGCAATCAATGGTGTTTATACTAAACATATAAAATGAGTTTGAAGGAGTTCATTTAGGCCCAAGCTAAGCCCACTTGGGCCCCAGTAAATTGGCCCATGCAAATTGCCCAGTTGCCCACCAAAAACCCATGTGGTGCCCATATGGGCATGTTCACTGGCAGTGGCGTTTGCAGGATTTTAAAAAGGGGGGGGCCATAAACTTCAAAAAATTTGCGAGAACCATAAAAAACTTCGACCCATAATTTCCCCCAAAACAGGTGAAGACCAAACAAAAAAAAGGTCTTCACTCAAAATTCGTTCCATATTTTCCCCAAAAACAGGTGAAGAGCAAAAAAAAACGTCCCATTTTTCGCCCTATTATTTAGTCCTTCACCCAAATATTAGGTGATTTCGAGCTCAGAGCCTGATGCCCAACTTGCAAAGGGGGGGGGCCATGCCTCAATTTTGCTCACTTTTCTATGCAATTTTGCAATCCTGGCGACCCAAAGGGGGGGCCATGGCCCAATGGCCCCCCCCTAAATACGCCCCTGTTCACTGGGAAACATAATAAACCTGGCTTGAACACTATCAATCAAGGTTTCCGATAGTGGGTGGCAGTAATCCATACTCATCAAACGTTCGGATTTCAGCGCATTTAAAACGCTGGCAATTGTTGGTAGCAATATTCCCATATAACCTTCTTCCTCGCCTTGCAAGACATCCAAACTTGCTGTAATCGGCGTCATGACTTTCTTGTATTCATTCAAGAATTTCAAATCTCCTGCATCCAACCAAAACATTCTATACACTCTTCGAGAAAAACACACAAAATAATATAGTCGTTTGTTTCAGCTATATAAAAACTACCAAGCAATGATTACGATGCCTTAAACATGCAAATTACCGTAAGCATCGTTATTTGCATTAGCTGTGTAATTTCAAGCGAAAATCATCATAGATGTGCATGTTTAAAGAAGCCTATATCTCAACAAAATAAGAGGCCCTACGTGAAATAAAAAATCAAATATCCAGCTTTTGGCGTGCACTTTGAAGACCGTCTTTATTGGCGGAACAGATAGAGAGTAAGCTTGTCACGGCATCGAACACAGAATTCTATCGAGTTGCGTTGGGAGCGACCAAAAGTCGATTCAATTCAATACAGTCCTTCTTGGAGTTATTACACACGCATTTGCGTTTAAGGTAATATAAGTCCAAGAGACTACCGAGACGTATAATACGGAGCGATAACATGCTGCGCTATAATGTCTAGCTGGACTTTGTGCACAAAGAGCAACATGATATCGTTCGAAAGTTTCTTGGAATTGATAAAATCATCTCCCAATAAAAACATTCATGTTTAAACCATTGTTTTACGTCAGACACTATACGCTTGATTTGGTTTCCTATGCAAAAGTAATAACATTGAACAATAGACAATATCCTGGCTTTTATTTTTATTTAAATTGATCAAACAAGCGAGATCGCGCATTAGCAATAAAGCTGCTTGTCACAAGAACACAATCGGCCCAGCAAAATTTTAACAATTAGCGCTTAACGCTCAAAATTAAGAAAAGTTGACGGTGCACCAGCCTTCCGTCAAACTTTGAAAAATTGACGGCGCAACGAGTACCGTCAACAAAAAGTTTACGGCGCTAATTGACGGCGTCAAATTGACGGCGCTAACGCACATTACTGGCCGTTTTTGACTGAGACCGCTATTTACGCCAAACTTGCGGGGGCGGTTTTCGGGTTCTAAAACCGAAGTCACGTGACCTATTGCCTCGAAATTTGGTACAAACATACAACTCATTAATCTCAAACTGCTGTCGTAATTTCATGAGGCTAGACCAAACCGTTCTCGAGTTATAAGCAAAAGTCTGAAATTTCGCACTCGTTAGTTGGAAAATGGCCGAGTAAAAACAGAGGAACACGCGACGCGAGCGTCGGTCGTTCCAATTAGTTTTTTCGCAATCATATTTGAGTTAAAGAAGGAGCCCAAATAGAAGCAGTACAGAGTACAGTATAGGCCTACCATTTCTCAGTTGTATACCTTCATTTTGAGTTAATATGCTCTAGGGTAAACGGTATAGCCTACCCGGTTCAGAAGCACTTGGTAAGATGTTTTCCTTGAGCGTTTTGGCCACCAAGAGCTAGCAAAGTTTTTAGAATCAAGATATAGTTTTGATGTAGTTTTAGATATAGTTTTAGAATCAAGATATAGCTATCTATAGTAAGCAATAGCTACAATACTGAATTATTCAGTATTGTAGCTATTGCTCAGTATAGATAGCCTATCAGAAGAAATGATTGCATGTTGAAGCCTTGAAATCTACAGGCCCACTAGGCCTGTAACACATATAGAGCATTTAGCTGACTCAGTGACTAGATCTTAGACTTATTCCAGTTTTTAGTAAGTCAGAAAGTTTTCTGCAGTTATTGCACGATTAGTTTAGGACTAAATCAGGTCAGAAGGCCAGTTAAGGTAGTTTTTCATGTAATTAGGTGATTGCAAACTTGAATGCAAAGATTTTTAGTGACATTTTTTGTAGGCCTAGTGCTTTTCTACGGTTATTCAGCAGGTACCAATAAAGCTACTGCCTCTACAGCTGTAGTTAGTCATTTGGAACGATTTTGACGCACTTCCGTTCGGTTTGATAGTGTTCCGAAAGCATTTCTCGCTCGTCTAAGGGAAAATGAATTACAATTATCTTAATTGGTGTGAAAGTGTTGAAAAGTTACAGCCAACTAGTTACAGCAGTATTTATTTACATGCTATAAACTCGAATGCTGCAAAAAAGGCATTGCAATTTTGTGGTTCAGTATCACTTACCGATACAATCTGACAATGATAGTCCGATAAACTGCATGGAAACATCAAAATAAAATTGAATTACACACCCCACATTACAGATTATTTTGGTTGAGAACAAAGTTGCCAGATCGGTCAGAATATTGGATAAACTTCACTACAGTATCTTTTTCTTTCCTCTAAAATTCTCTTGTTGTAGCCTACTATTCGTTCATTCATCCCAACCTCTTAGTTGGTCTATCTTTATGGGGAAGGCAGTGTCTGCTGCACCAGCCCGGTTTCCAACATCTAATCACTGCTGCACCGGCGGCACCAGTGTTTCTTTTTGCAGTTCAATTTACTATCTCTCAAGCTGGCATTGCTGCCTGAACCCTAACTCTAATCTGTTGTAGAGAAAAAAAAGAATCTGGTAGCGAAATTGCTCTCTAGTGGTATAATGCCAAGTGTGTCCACAAGAATCGAAACCCCAACCCTCAGCTTGGCAGGCAAGCGCGCATACCACTACACTACCAGGTCTTTGCATTTGAAGCGTCAAAGTGCCGTATTTAAGTCGAATCAATGAGAAAAAAGCAATATATATAGCAAGCTGCCGGTGCAGCAGGGATTTGATGTCGGAAACCGGCGCCGGTGCTCTAGACAGTATCTATGGGGAAACATGAACCAAAGTTATCTAAGCAAGCTTGAACGCCTTCAAAATTAACCTGTTCATGTAATAACTAACAGTGAGCTAATAGCGTCAATAAATTCCCCCTATTTCAAATTAGGAACATTAAAACTACCTGAACTTGATAAAATGCACCAACGTTATATGCAAAACCTTCCACACTGCTTCACAGAATTTTTCAATCCACTTTCCTCTGTACATGAGCATTCAAGCAGATCAAAATCAAAAAATAAACTTTATTTACCAAAATTTTCTACTTTACGATGTCAAAAATCTTTCAAATATCATAACGCTAAAATTTGGAACTCCATCCCATTTGAGGTTAGGAAGCAACTCGTTCAGTAAATTCAAAACTAATTTTAATAAAAGTGTCGTCGAAAGCTATCACTAAATATATATATGTTGTATAGCATGTTTAGTACATTTGCAAGATTTAATTTAGTTTAGTTTCTATTATATAATATCAATAATATGTTGCAATTGCAGTTCTGAGTTTCTGGGTGGCAGCTTGACTAAAATACCTGAAATATTGGTCACTTTGCAGTCTCCTGTAGAGATTGTTTTGTGTGTCATTTCTGATATAATTAATTTTACTTGGCGAATAAATTAAGCAGTGTCTAGAGCACTGGCTCGGTTTCTGACATGAAAAAGCTGCTGCACCGGTCGTTTCTTTTTGCATGTGGATTTGCTATCACTTTTGCTGCCATCGCTGCCCAAACCCTAACTCTAATGCAAGGTTTTGAAAGGAAAAACTGCAGCTCAAATTGAAATTTGCCAGGCATGTTCAGCGTGAATCGAACCCAAATGCGAGATTCTACAAATGCACATCCTTACCACTACACCAACGGGGCGACGCATTGAATGCATCAAAGTGCCGTATTTAACTCGAATTACTGAGAAAAAAGCAATAGAACATAATGACTGGTGCTGCCGGTGCAGCAGCTTTTTCATATTGAATACTGGACTGATGCTGTAGACACTTCCAGTAAATTAGTTCTGTCTGTATGTCTGTCCAATTTTTGAATAGTTAGCAACCGAAGTGGAAGTAAAAAGATTTTTCCTTTCCAAATTTAAAAAAGCTGTTAAAGCCGATCTCATCTTAAACTACAAATAAAATTAGGCATGTACTTCTAATTTTTGATATATTGCTAAAAATAATCCTTTTGAGATTTCGTGAAAATCTGCATCTGAGGAAACAACGCTTTGTAATAAGTTATTTGCATTTTGGGGGGAGGAGGGTGAGTTAGCAAAAGCAATGTCTGTTTCTTCTGCATAATTGTAGGGATTGTTATGATTGTAGGGATTGTTGTGTAGCAGTGCTCCCACTAAGCCGATTTTTTTCAGTGAAGCTGGGATTTGGTGGAGCAAGGGCAAATAATTTTTGGCAATATAGTAAACATAGTTTTAGAAAATTCAACAAATTCGTGGAAATATGACATTGTGTATACTTTAATACTGGATTGGTATGAAATTTAGGGCACATAAACGTCTTTTCAGAGCTTTGGGCACAATTGTTTAAAGAAAATTTGGGCACCCGCCGATTAGCCATGAAGTTAGAGGGAACACAGTTGTGTAGTACTGCATGGCATAAAAAGTTTAAATTTTACTTTAAATGTTATCTCGAAGTCCAAATCCATTCATACTGTTTTGGCTGATACTGGTAACAAGAATATGAGATTGTTCTGGTGTTTTACTCTACTTACAAGAACTGTAAATGAATATATAGTGCATCAATACTATGCATCATGGGAGGACTTAAAATAAAATGATGTGCACTACATCACAAAAGTGAAATAGGGTGGCCATGACTCGGTGAGCATTTCGCTTTTTCATGGTCTCCCTATGTACCGTCCTGTATTTACATGCAATTGGATGTTCCAAATGTGGATTTTTCTTTGTTTGCATGTACAGTTGGGTTTGATGGGGTAATTCGGGACAAAATTTCAGTTTTCCATCTCTATTTACCAACCTAGCACTTCTAAACTTGATTTATCAACTTTTTTTATACATTTGGATATCCGACTTATATTTGGCAACACCTTGGTTTTTAACGCTTAGCAGAGTATGGAATTATGGATTTTTAAATTAAGCCACTTCGCTGTCCCGATTTTTCCCACCCGTGGGGTAATTAGGGACGTTGAGAAAAGCATAGTAACAGTGCATAAAAAAAGATGAAATTATGTTTAAAAAGATCTGGATAACGTTTGAGAATATTCCGTAAGAAAATGATTTGTGCTAAATGAGGCTTTTATTAGTTGTTTTTTTGATGTCAAAATTTTGTTGTGTGGTTTAAAGCATTAAGCTTGGATTGCGGCAAAATTGACTTACAAGGATAATTTTTGGAATGGATTTAACGATGCTACCCCGCTGATTTTTGAAAAAAGTTTAGCACATTGGATCCTTCAAGACTTGAATTAAAAGATGAATGTAAAGAGATGTCTTTATTACTTCTGTCCCGAAATACCCCAGGGTGTCCCGAATTACCCCACTAAACCCTACATAAATAAACTGACACTGAGTGACTGACTGACTAGTGATTCACTAATACACTAATACGACGATTCACTACTGCTCAGCTCAACGTCAGTTTTATTGAACTGTGAGATATGCCGGTAAGAACTATTGTACTTGAGGTACTGTATCGGTAATCTGTAATAAAGAAGTGCCCCAAACCTTGTTCCACTATCTCTGTTACCGCATAGCCACGAAAGTAGATTTACTGTAGTACCGGTAATTCAATTGACTTTATACCAGTACCATTGGCATTTCAAACTTTCATGACATTAGCCAGAAAAGAATGACTTTGCAAAATACAATAAGAATTGCAATGTTCCAATTCGCAATGCAAGGTATTGCCAATTTGCAAATTGGAACATGCAATGCTAGATATTGCAAATTTGCAAAATTTCTTGCAGAATATTATAAATTTATAGGGTTTAGAAGCAATGCAGTGTTTGATCTCCCTGGTTTGATAATCAAACATCGTGTTGCTTATTCTGAAAGAAAGTTTGTAAACTCATCCTTTTCTAATCTGTGCCAAAATTTCAAAATGCAGGGTTGCTCTGTGCTATTGGTATGGAGTTAAACAGATTAAATATATTTTTGTGGATAATAGGATAGTGGAACAAGGTTTACAGCACCTCAAGTATCTCAAGCAGTTCTCATTTCTTGAATAAAACCTGAAGCCAATATTGAGCAGTACTGTATCTCTTTGAACTTGTAAGTCCCATTAGAGAATGATGTGATTGTTAATTGAAACATAATAATAAAAAGCAATTTGCACACCTCTTGAGATAAGGTAGCAAAAAGCCAGCATCGGACTACCAGCTTAGGGGCACTTGTCACAAAAGCAGGTCAAAAAGTAAAAAACTGTGGTAACATATATATACCAAATACAAAAAGATAAACCCAGAAAATCAAACCTCTATATCCACAAGCCCATACTGAAGAAGTACAAAATGATGATTTTGTGGAGACGCTTCATTAATATTAATGATGAAACATTGCGTGCGTTCAAAAAACTAAATAATTCTTAAAAACTTAAATGTTTCAGCATTTGAGAATGCTTTACGATTCATCTCCAATGTCTTTGCCAGATACTGGTTTATGTGTTACCCTCATGTAGCAATTTAAATACAATGATACAGCACCTGACTGCCTAAGCACAATCAATTTTCAAAGAGTTTTAACAGTAAGCCTATTATAATTATATTCCGTTTTAAAAAGTACATGGACTTTTTGTAGATCAAGGCCTATTACAGAGTACTTCATGTATTTGCATAGAATTGTTTGCACTTGCAATGCACCAGTTAGGTTTTCAAAGGTTTTACCAGCTTATGCAGTATAATGGGTAACAATAAAGGATTCAATTGAAAAAAACAATCAAGTCAATCTTTCTAGTGAATGCTTAAAGTTTTGAATTCTAATGAGACATTTTAGTTTATCGTCAATTTAAAAGCACTTTTTTCCAATTTTAACTTTTCTGTACCTTTGTCGTGTTAGTTTTGGAGAGCAGTGTTAGGTAAGATATAAACATAAAGAACACTTGATATAAACATAACGAAAGTGTGCATGTTATAATGGATGAATTTGGTGCAGAAACTCACAAATGTTATGCATCAAGTGGCATACTGGTATGAAACCGGCATTGGCATGATACAAAACCAACTTTAGCCATTAGCCAGTCACAACCAGTGTTTTTAACTTCTCATGTTCTTGCAACTTTTGGCCTACCTGCTCAAGTGTTCATGTCCAAATTTTCTCAAAATGCTTGTGCCCAAAAATTGAAAATATGTTAATTGGAACAACTAAAGTTCAGGTCGTGTGTTTCTTTGTTTTCACTTGGCCATTTTTCAACTAATGAGTGTGAAGTTTCAGGCTTATGCCTATAACTCAAGAACGATTTGGCCTAGCTTCATGAAATTTGCACAGCAGTTTGAAATTAATAACATATACGAAATTTTGAGGCAAGAAGTCACATGACTTTGGTTTTACCAGGGTTCAAAAACCACCCCAAAAGTTTGGCAAAAAAAACACAATCTCATTCAAAACAACTTAAGTATGGCAAAAATTACCCTCTTTTACCTACCAACCCAATTTTGGTCACTATGAGTTTTTTTTTGCTTCAAAATCTTGTATGCTTGTTGTATGATTTTCTTAAAAAAACTGTTTTGTTTTTCGTTAAGAGAGCATTAGTTGATAGCAAAGATAAATTAGTTGATAATGTTATTCACAGCTCAAATTTAGAAACCCTTAACAGTCTGTTTCACCCTTTAAGGATCATCAGAATAGAACTTCTAAGCAACATACAGTACGTAAAAAGCAAATTGATTAGTTGCCCATGAATTATAAACTTGTAAGCAGTTATTAACAAATAATGTGTCTGCTAAGGGTTAGCTGCGTTTATTTTACTTACAATATTGCTGACAGAAACATGGGTATTTGGTATATATATATCCATAGATATAGGACATATATTATATCTTATCATAAACCTCTGGGCTGAACATAGCTTGGCACTTGAAGAGACAGACGACCATTAGTGATAAAAGATGCCCTGGTGTAGATACTGACTACTGAGCCAAATGCAATTTTGAAAAAATAAATGCAAACACATTCAGGAATTTCAAATTTTTTTTGCTGCCGAAGCAATGATAAATTGTTAGACTTTCTCAACACTGTGTGTAATATTGTAAGCATATTAGCGTATACTTTTGTATATTTAACTACCTGTAGCGTAGTTGCTAAGTTGCCTCTCCAGGTGTACCAAAATTTTTGTTATATTAAGCAAAGTGTACGCTCAATGTACACAATTTTAACCTTCAACTGTGATAGTGTAGAGTTACGTTAAACGTTGAAGCCTTTGTTGAGGGTTAAAACTCACTTGAACTGATGGTAAAGTCATTGTAATAAGTTTGTTTATCAACTAAACTATAGTAATTGTAGATAGTTGTAGACTCATGGACTTTTGTGGTACTTGCAACTGCAGTTTCTATATAGTAAGTTAAACATTTTGCTTAATGATATTGAGTATTTATTAAAAATAGAATATGCTTTAATCGGTGGTGCAGCCAGGGAAAGCTGAAGCCCCCTCCTTCTTCAATTCACTTAAAAAAAATGAAACCAAATATGCAAGCTTTCAGCTATTAAATGAATTTTGGATTTTGCCAGTAGGTATGCTGGGGCTGAATGCACTGAGCATATCCAAGTTTTTTAAAAACATGCAAAATGTGATCCAAATGGAGTTAAAAGAGGACTAAAGATAAAATCAATTGGGGTACAGTATCTAAAGTTAGGGCAATCATATTAGATTAGTTTGGCGTTGATTCCATCCTTTTTGACCCAACCAGTCTGAAGCTCTCGAGATAAGTTGGCAATGTGGTCGAGAATAATTCAAGACTTAGTTCAGGTCTTACAATTCTACTAAGAGACAATGTAGACAACTTGACCGATCAGTGGTCGAGTGGATAGAGCGTCTGCTACTGAAGCGGTAGACTCTGGTTCGATTCTCGGTCGGGTCATACCAAAGACTATAAAAATTGGTATTCACAGCTTTCCTGCTTGACGTTCAGCATTAAAAGGGACAGTGTGAAGCCTCCTCCGTTGTGGTAGACAGGTGGGCAGGTGGCAGCTAGACCGTGGCCACCTAAACAACAAGGCCTCATGCGTGGTTTTGAAAAAGGCGATGACGTCATAGCGAGTAGTCTGTCTGGAGAAAACTTTTTTGCTTGCTAGCGGTAGGTGACTGCTGTGAAAAACTACATTAGTTAACACTTAAAGTGAAGTAATTTAGAATATTATGAACACAATACCTGACAAAAAATTATAGATAGCCTACACCGCATTCTTGCAATATTGAAAAATTAAAATAAACAAATATTCATTTTGTTTTTGATCTTAGCACAGTAAAATACTTGAAGATTTGTGCAATGTAAAAGTTAATCACACTACAACTCGTATTATAGATAGAAGTGCGAATATCACAACTTAATGAATCTCTGCGTAACCAACTAACACTGCTTTTATACCACATACCAGTTGCAGTAGCAATAATATAATATTGTGATTTGCGAAAACATTGAAGAAATACTGTAAACCAAGTATTTAAAAGCGACTAACATTCATTGCAGAGTTAATATTTCAATGTTGAAAATAGTCTCGATGGATTACGACATTAAAACAAAATTGCACCTTAATTTCCAGTAACTTTGCTGAAAAAAAAAACAAAAAAAAACATACAGATATTATTTTGTCCATTATTATAGCTATGCCATTTCCAATATAACTACTAGATTTTCAATGCGCATTTTAATTTTATAACTCCCATTACGTTTAACTTATTGACAGAAGTTGATGTCAGCTATTTCAAATAAAATCGAATGAGAGAAAAAAAAACACATTTTAATACTACGCAAACGCAATAATGAATACTGGGCGATTGCAAGGTATTATACAGTACGCATAAGTTATTGAAGAGTTGCCAATTTTCTTCTTTTTGCCCACTTTGCAGCCCCTTATACATCGTTTTTTATAAAGCAATAATTGTTTAGTAATATGTTAACACAAGTGTAGATTGAAATTTTAACCAATTGAATCGACTCATGATTGGACGAACAGAGAGCCAAAAAATCGAGCAACAGTACTTCATCCTCCTGTATAGCTAAAATTGAATTGACTGAAAGAGCACGTTGTGAGTTTGACCTGAGAAATTCATCAAAGCATGCAATCTTTTGTATTACAATATAGCTTATGAGTCCTATGTGCAAAATGTCAGCATTAGGATATAGAAGATTTCCTCTACTTATGCCTTTGATCAAAGAATAGTTGAAGCTGGTATCATCCCCATCACTTGAGACTATGCGAAGTTTACACTCCTCGCACTTTAATTTTTTGTTGATGGAATAGCAACAATAACCGCCAATATAGGCTATCACGGGAATGGTGTCGCTGGCAAAACTAATGTCTTCTTCCGTAATAGCAATTGGAATGGGAAGAAAATTGGATGAAGATGTTTGCTTTACTAAAATTGGATGAAGATGTTTACTTTACTGTTTTACTTTAATGTTTACTTTACTTTACTGTTTTTTTCATCAAATGTTGAAGTTGTACGTAGAATTTCGTGAGGATGAAAATGAAGTTTGCACACCTAGAAATACAAGTAGAATATTAATATACTTGCTGCAAAAATTGCAGGGCTTGTGATCGAAATAAACTAGGCCATATAATTTATAGAACAACCCTCTGTAACACATCATAAAACAAGTTTTCAGGTTATGAGCAAAATATTTAATTATCATACCCAACAAAAATCTAATCAAAGCTTGATATTTCTTTGTAGTATATGTACACAATTAACTTGCACAATAATATTTTCCGCATAGTATGTTGCACCAACTTTAAGTGGCATCGAAAAATTATCTACCATACTTCAGCAAGTAATGAAACAGCCAACAGTAGTACTGAATACTTGTTAAACTTACTTTGCTATTTTTGGATGGAATAAAATCTTTTCTTTCAATAGAATGTATCCATTTTTTGTTTAAATCGGTTTCTTCAGGGAATCCGAAAACGGCTACTTTGGGACCTGTATCATAATTTCCTTTGCAGTTGGGCACACTACATCTATAAAGCATCACTTCAAAAGGTACCAAAATATTCAGAGTGAATGTAGGTTAACAGATTTTAATTGCATAAATTAAAATTTTGTCCTGCGACAACCACAGTAGTAAATTTAAAATAAAGCCAGTATTAAATTAGCAAAGAACTCAGTTCAACAGCATTTGCTAACTATTCTTGTCTTAACTCACATTTAATATCTTGCATGCATGCTGATGCATTTAATATCTTGCATGGAGGTAAAGATGATAGGCTTACTTATTGCTTGCAACTTAACACAATATAAATGAGCGTGATCTAATTGGAAACTTTTACACAATCACGGCTGTACAATTTTTGGCAGTTCTGTTGTAACCATAATTATTTCAGTGTGCTTGAAATTACTTTTAAACATATTGTACGCTACATTGTCCTTTGACCTGGTACATTGTCTTTTTATAGTTTTAGTGGTTGTTTTTACTAAGAACTCATACTAAAATACACTGTGAATAATTTATACACTGGTACTAATCAAGTTAGTAAGTGGTAATATTTTGGTAATTTTTAAAAATACTAAGTACTAAATTATACTGCAAAATACTGTAGACATTTACAACATATTTCTTAACTGAATAGTGCAACTGAGCAAAAGTACTTATTGCTGAACTGCCACTCTTTCAGTGAAACGCTTGTTACTGTGCTTTACAAACCAATGCAAGTCCTTGCGATTTTGCACTTTTGTTAGCTAACAAAACAACAGCGCAGAAAAGAAGGACAATCAATCGGACTTCTGGTAGTGACGTCACAAACCATGCGTGAGGCCTTGTTGTTTCAGTGGCCAAGGCTTGACTCGAAGACTGAAAAGGTCTCTTCGCTGTCTCCTGGCCAAGGCAACTTGGTGAATAAAATATAATTACAATTACAAAAAAAGACAAATATTTTGACATAGTTTGGAAGTGCTTCCTCCCAAACCAAAAGCAGTAAATCAAATTTTTTGATCAGCTTAAGCTAGAGCGTTAATTTTTGTTTTTGATTTTAGTTGATATTTAAACAATAAATATTTTGAAATAGTATATGGGTGCCACCCCTAGGAACCCTTCTTAATGGAGCCCTCAAACCATAGGCGTAGCCAGGATTTTTGATTGGGGGGGCCCAAACCACAAATCACATGCAATGACGTCATCAGAAATTTTCGAAAAAGTAACTTTTGTGGGGCAAAGATATTGTAGAAAGGAAGATCTGAAGCCGTTGCCTAATGGCACTTAACCAGGATTTTGGTAAAGGGAGAGGGCGAAAACTAATAGTTAAAAAGTGTAAATGACTAACTTAGGAGACGTGTTGAGTAAGGTAGTGTACTCAAACGTATCACAGACAGGGGTCTGGGGGCAGAGCCCCCAGCTGCCGGTGGCTATGGGGGTTAGGGGGAAAAGCCCCCAACCGCTTGGCGATTTTTGTCAGTTTTTGGAAAAAAAAGCTATTTAAATCCCATTGGGTCACATGTCGCACGAGTTCAGAGCCATTTTAAAGAACTAGATTTTTAACGTTTCAAAGCCAATCGAAAAAATTTAGTTGTTCAATCCTCCTTTTGCAATTAAATCCCAAAACACATTTAGAATCTTGCATTATGGTGTAAAATTTTAATTGTAAGTGATTTGGTCTATTGGGGGAAGTAAGGCACATTGCCTCCTGCAATACTTTAGCAGTAAATAATAATCCTCTCGAAGATTTTCCTTAGACATTTTTATTTCATCATGAAGTTTACCAGTTATAGGAGTACATGTACGCCCCAAGGCCCCAGGCCCCTTCAATTGAAATTTAGTAGTTTGTTCAATGAGCATTTTCCTTAGCTAGTTTTTTAAAAGTATTTTGTGTGTAAAAACTGGCGAGGTGGAGGTGAATCATTATTGAAAAATGGTACAATAGATGGTTACGCTTACTAAACATGTTATTCCCGATCCGGATTTACATTGCACAGGGCCCCTGGCACTTAGGGGATTTTTGCAACACCTTCCTGCCAAATATAAATGAAGACCAAAAAAGTCCTACTATCTGAGGCAGTGGCTTCGCTAGGGGGAGGGCGGCCCACCCCGGGTGTCACCATTTTGGAGTGACACCACATTATGATGTGAAACCATAACTCCACCGATTTGTGGTAAATACCTTACTTTTTTCTCTTTGTTTGGTCATCCCCATCCTCATTTGAACTTAGGCGAAGACCTTTTTTTGGGGGGGATCTTCATCTATTTTTGGTACGAAAAAGGGTGCCACCACAAAATCCAGCCCCGGGTGCCACCATTTTTAGCAACGCCTCTGACCTGAGGGCAGGGTCCTGGCACTGAGCCATATGGCAAATACGGTGCTGGTTATTGCATTAAGTTCATAAAAAGTTTAGATGAGGCCTGAGGTAGCAACTTTTAGGACAAAAACCCTAGATTTCACCCTGGTTATACGTTTAAATCGGTTGGAAAAATTGAATTAAGGGGGTGCGCCGGGCCCCCTGGTTGTCAATATTATTTATTGTTAATTACTGTTGTACTCGTGTACTGATGTACGCAAAGATGCTAGAAGAAACTAAAAATGAAGAAACAAGGCTTTTTTGACAAATTTTTGTCATTTGTGGCATTTTGATTAAGGGGACCCGGGTCCCCTCGGCCACCACCTGGCTTCGCCAATGATTTTGAGACAAGATCTCTCGCCTAATAAGTTCTTTCATAAAAAAGAAATATTTATAGCAAAATTAAAATAACTTTTTTTCCAAAACGTGGAGGACTCAAGTCAAGTCACTTGACAGTTTTTTGAAACCTCCAAGAATTGCATGACGTTGTACTCGTGTACTGATGTACGCAAAGATGCTAAAAGAAACTAAAAATGAAGAAACAAGGCTTTTTTGACAAATTTTTGTCATTGGTGGCATTTTGATTAAGGGGACCCGGGTCCCCTTTGCCACCCCCTGGCTTCGCCAATGATTTTGAGACAAGATCTCTCGCCTAATAAGTTCTTTCATAAAAAAGAAAAATTTATAGCAAAATTAAAATAACTTTTTTTCCAAAACGTGGAGGACTCAAGTCAAGTTACTTGACAGTTTTTTAAAACCTCCAAGAATTGCATGACATTATTATGACGTGGACATGTGGTCCTCATTATTATTACTTACTTTTGTACGCTGAAATCCTAAATTTAAGAAACTGCAATTCTGGACAGGGACAACATACTGGCTATGCTCTCTTTATAATATTTATCATTGGTAGTATTTCAATTGGGGGGTTTGCATTACCGCCTGTGCTATAACATTAAGTTTATAATAATGTTAAACGAGGGCCTGGGGTGGCAACTTTTAGGTCAAAACTGTTAGACTTCTCACAGGTTTTACATGTAAATTGTTAAAAATTTGAATTAAGGGGCCCCTGTCCCGGGAACCTTGGTCATCAGTCAGGGGCCCTGGGCCCCCTGGTTGCCAGTTAGAGGCCCCAGAGCCCCTTGCTTGTCGGTTAGGAGCCCCAAGCCCCATGGTTGTTAATTAGGGGCCCTGGGGCTCCCTGGTCGTGAGTTAGGGGCCCCAGGGCCCCCTGGTTGTCAGTTAGGCACTCTGGTGCCCCCTGGTTGTTGGTTAGGGGCCCCGGGTCCCCCTGGTTGTTGTTTAGGGGCCCCAAGGCCTCCTGGTTGTCGTTTAGGGGCTCTGGGGCCCCCTTGTTGTTGGTTAGGGGCCCTGGGGCTCCCTGGTTGTTAGTTAGGGGCTCCTGGAAATCAGTTAATGGCCCCAAGGCCCTCTGTTTGTCAATTAGGGGCCCCCTGGTTGTCAGTTATGTGCCCCCTGGTTTTTCAGTTAGGAGTTCCGGGGCCCCCCTGGTTGTCGGTTAAGGATCCCAGGGCCCCCTAGTTGTTAGTAAGGGCCCCCTGGTTGTTAGTTAGGGGCCCCAGGACTCCCTTGTTGTCATTAATATTATTGTTAATTACTGTTATGTGCGTAATTACTGAAAAAAATTTGCAACTAAACATCGCTAGGCTATGTTGTCATAACTTTTTGTCTTTAGTGGTATTTTGATTGGGGGGCCCGGGCCCCCTGGCCCCCCCTGCCTACGCCTATGCCTCAAAATCAATTTTTTGAACAGCGTAAGCCTGTGAGGAAATTGTTTTCTAATATTAATAAATGTTTGAGAGACAAATATTTTGACATAGTTTTGGGGTGCCACCGGCCTGAACCCCCAAAATGTGCCCCCCCAAAATTGATTTTTTAATAACTTAATAATAGCTAGAAATATGTTTTTATTAGGTTAAGTCATTATGTGGTTGATGAATATATTTTGATGCTGTTTGGGATCTCAACGTCTTGGGGGCTCAAAAAAAGCAGTGGCTATTTTTCCACATGGAAAAATAGCCAAATGCTATTTTGGCAGTGGAGGCAAAATATCCCTAAATGCTATTTTGCCTTCACTGCCAAAATAGCCCTAACCTTAACTGGCAAAACACTATTTTGCCACTACTGGCAAAACAGCCACTTCCAATTGAATTGCTCTCTTAATGGAAAAACAAAATGTCTTTTTTGAAACTCACATTCAACATGCGTCGATCGTTCACTATGCTGGCTTATCAAGCTCCCGTCTGGTGTTCCTTAGATTTTTTAGTCTAGTATTGAAGAATACTAAAAGTCAAATTTCACAAATAACGTAATTTTTCTATACCAACCAGTATAAATATATGTTATATTGCCGTTAATTATTATTTGTCAGTTATCTAAAAAACAGCTAATTTGCTAACTCTAGTCACAATACACTTTTGGCCTGGACAACTGTTAATCCATGCTCATTGGTAGTGATGTAGGAGTTTGATTATGCATGGAGAACTTTCAGAAAAGTTTTAGATGTAAACATTTGATGGTGCTCTCGTCCATTTTCTAGTGCGATCAATTCACTCACTCTCTGTAGGATGTAAAGATCTGCTTGAATTTGTATAAATGATTCAACCGTTAGTGGAGTTTGAATTCAACCGATTTAAGAAAGCTCACGACAGCGTAGGCCAGAGCAAATATAACATAACACAGTACACGTCAAAAATTGTAAAATCTACTGTCTGTTTCACCCGTAATCGGGATCATCAGGAGTGTCTAGACTGTAGGGTTTTTAATAATTCTTTACATGTACTGGTTTATGTTATAAATGATACAACAATGAACTATATTTTTTGATTCATTTTATTCAAATTTTCTGTTGAACACTTTAGAAAAATGTAAGAAAGATGTCCTCAGATATTATAAAATCTTTTGTTAAAAGAATTTCGTGCCAGATAAAGGATTTTCAAAGAGATACTTATGATAACTTGAAGACGTGGACAGAACTCGAAGAAACAAAAGATTATTATGGAATAATGGCTCCTATAGACAGCTACATGAACCTTTCTCCTGGAATAATGGAGCCTCATGTTTGGCAGTGCTTTGATATTGGTGACGTAGTTATTGGTCGGGTGGTGTCCAAACTTGAGAGGGGTTTAAATGTTTGTTTGATTTGTTTTGATGGAGGAAAAGTTCAAGATATTGAATCATTGGAAATTGAAGCTCGGTGTCCTAGGTCAGAAATTCCTACTGTTACCAATCACGAAGATCCTTTATCTCGATACTCAATTAGTGATCTTGTGAGAGGAGAAATCATCAGCATTCACAGAAGAGAGCAAAAACTGACCATGACTTTAAGAGCTAATTCAAGTTACGACAAAAAATTAACGTACGGTGTAATAGCTGATGAAAATTTACCAGTTTCCTACAAACGGATGTGTACAAACAATGAAACTTACGATAAACTGTTGCAGTTGAGTACCGGTTTTTACAATCCAAATGTCATTGATTTTTTAAAAGAGCGGCTTATACCAGGGCGATTTTCATCTTTTCTAAAGGATTTAAGAGAATTTTCATGTACTCCTGATGAGCTTGCACCTGCTCTCCGCAAACGACAGTCTGCGAAATTAGCCAAAAAAAGCGTAACTAAAGGAATAAATTATTATCGCAAAGACATGATGTACGAGGCTCTGCAGGAATTAAATCATGCTTTGGAGGTTGACCCAGTTAATGTAGATGCTTTTGTTGCTCGAGGTGCTCTTTATGCCAACAAACGCACGTTTGCAAAGGCAATTGGCGATTTTGAAAAAGCTCTTAGTCTCGACCAGGATAACAAAAATGCTAGAAAGTATTTGTTAGAGGTCTTGATTGAACGAGCAAAAAGTATTGAACAGGATGTTCAAGATTTGGAACAAATCAAAGAAGCATCACGACTCTATGAGCGTGCTTTAACTCTTGACCCTGACTGTTCAGAAGCTCAAATTGCATTGGGAATTTTGGAAAAATCCGAGAAAGAATTTCGCAAACGACACAGAAGAAGTTCATCCACAGATTCAGCATCAAGTAGCGACAATTCAACTGCCCAAAAGTCGGAAAAAACTGCAACTATTGTCAAGGTGCGTCAATTACTACAGCATGATGTCGATGCTAGAAAGAAATCCAAAAGAACGAGAAAGAGTGAGTCTAGTTCTTCCAGCTCTCAAAGCGATAGCTCCAGCAGCAGCTCTTGCGAATCTTCGGCTTCCTCTCCAATACGAAAGAGGAGGAAGACCTCATCTAGTCAAGGAAAACTTGGCGAACCTGACAAGCACCTAGCTCAAACGCGAAAAGCATCCCATTCTTCAAAGGAAGAATCTCAAACTCGTCGTAGAGATTCTTACGATGATACACGTCGCTCTGTGCATGAAAGACCTGCAGAAAGACAACGAGACCTCTCGCGATCAGAACGAGAAACAGATTCCCGAAAGAGGCGGCGATCTTCCGATAAATCCGATAACCGATATCGGGACAACAGACCTACTTATACTACAAACTCAGACTCACGCAACTCGAGAAATTCACAAAGCTACCCGCGGCGACGACCCTCTGATGATTTTGGACGTAACTCCACCTCCAATCGTGAACGAAGAAGTTCACAAAATTCGTATGATTCAAATCGATATCGTCGTTCATCTTTTGCTGGAAATTCAGCTCGACGAGATGCTAACTCTAGAGATAACTACCAAAAGCGCCCTTCTATTACGGCTCCTAATAAAGACAATGACAGGCCTGTTGTTTCAAAACCTATTACAAAAGTTACCAAAGACAATTTTTCGAATATTTTGGATCAAATTTCGAAGTTTGAAAGACAAAAAAGTTCGAAATGAATTTGTGATTAGTTTCCCGTTCCTGACAAAAGCTTTTTCAATTTTGTGCTTTGGTTTTTTCCACCGTGCATCGCTGTTAACTGCATGTTTCCACTCGGTCGTTTCATGAATGTGGCGCTCTTGTATTTTATCGATCCAGCTCGCTTTGCGTGGTGAAAACCAAATTTATTATTAAGGAGGATTAGGAATGCATCCCATCATACAGCCAATTTGCGCTCTGATCGAGATGATGATCTAATTTAGAAACACTATGACTACTGCAGTGTGTAAGCCTTTACTGTTGTTTTTTTTTACTCTCCTGTCCCTTGACGTGGACTGAAGTTCCTTGACCGCCGTAGCACGTGAAATTTTCCCCAGTAGTGGAAAGAGGTTTTCAAATTAAAATATTGAGTTCAACCCACTTAAAAAGGCCTTCAGGTCTAAAATTTTGCGCGTTTTTTTCCCAAAAAAAATTTACGGATTTGAACAGTAACTTCACCAAATTTGAGCTTTCTACAAACTTCCATATCCGAGATATAACAGATTAAATTTACCCTTAGAAAGGCTTTTTTCACTTAGAAATTTTGCCAGGGTTACCAATTAGAAACAAAATTACGCAAAGTTTACTGCATGTTCCTGATTCTCAATATAGGTTTTGCGGTTAAGTTGTTGTCAAAACAAAATAAAGGTTCAGACCGTAGCGTAGCCAGGGGGGAGGGGCTTTAGCCTGCCGACCAAAATGCAGATTATGAAAAATACCACGTTTTTAGCACTTTTGCGACGGTCTTTTGCACTGGAATAAACTCAAAAAACGATTTAAAACAAATTTTGTAACGTTTTATTTAGTGGGAGGGGCTAAGTTGGCAAGAATAAAACTCATAAATCAGAAAAAAATACTTTGAAAAATAGCCGAAAATTGGTAATTAAATTTGATCGCTCCATGAAAAATGCTTGACATAGCTCAGGGATAGGTAGGGGGGTATTCAGTATTTCTAATCACTTCTCTCAAACTTCCTTCCATTAGCCCCCCTTACATATCTTTCTACATAATATAGACGAAATAAATTACTCCGTGAGAGTTTTATTGAAGTACCGGTATAAAATTTTATGATTTATCAGCTTGCAAATAAGAGAACTGAAATTCTAGCATAGGTGGGCAAGTTAATGCAAAACGTTAGCTTCGTTAGCCATTAGTCCGTTAACAAACTTCATACCTCCGTCAAAGTTAATTCGTTATTTTCAGCTTTAATTAACGGAGGTTAATAAAGTCCGTTAATTCGTTAACATTTTGTGTGTAATTTTCATTTCTTTGTATTCACTCGCTTCTAGAACACGTATTGACACTGCTGAGCTGATTGTAAAGAAGACTCTTTGCTATGGTGGTCTTTTTGTGTTTTTGAAATTACATTTTCCAGTCTAATCTAATTTCAAGATAAAAATAGGTTCATATGCACTAACGAAGCTGCGATCAGAAAATGTTTGGAAGTTGCGAACAGCGATAATTAATAGACCTATGAGGTTGCTGCTTGTTAATGTTATTTGACACAAAAAAGCGCTCATTTCTTCGATTTTCTATAAAACTCGTGCCAATACGTAACAAGGTGTTAACGTAACTTAACATACCGGTAAGTTAATTTTGTCCGTTAACATAAAAAAACTTAACGAATTAACTAGTTAATAAAAAAGTTAGCTTCGTTATTAAGGGATTAACGAATTTGTTCCCACCTATGAATTCTAGCAATTAGTTATTACCTCCTGCATAGCCCATTTATGTAACTAGTATTATCAATTAATCATGTTTTTGCACTGCTAATTTCTATGCCACGTTTTTGTAGCATTAATTTTTATCAAAATAGGCCTAAAATTAAGTAAATTTTTCCAAAAAAATACAAAATTTTCGAGCGCTGAGGGCTTCGCTCCTAGACCTCCGTGCCTCGGGCTGCTGGAGGCTTTGCCCCTAGACCCCCAATTGCCTCCGGCGGCTGGGGGCTCCGACTAATCTCTCCCGTAACAGCCCTCCGCCCATCGCTGATTTTCAATAGATGTAAGCCAGCTTTCTAAAGCTTAATCGGTCACAGTATTGACGAAGTGGCAACGCTGTGAAGTAAGAGGAAAATTACCAATTATGAACTGCAGTATCTTGAAAACTACAAAACGTAGAAACTTCAGTTTTGGTGAAAATGCGTTTTAGGCTTATCCCAACGTTTGGTTAACACTGAAAAACTTGACTTGATCGCCCTTTTAACGCCAGTCGACGTTATGCATAAAATCGTAAGCTAAGCATACGAGCTTATCGTTAGATTATTTTAACCAACTGGCAGCTTGTACGGTGGTCAGCACGCCGGGCCTACGAAATTTTTGTTTAAAGTAAACTAAAGAATATCTTCGTACGCTCAGATTTTACGCTCAGTGCCTAAGTCTTGATTTACTTTTAGCCAGTGGTGCTGTTCAAGTTTTGCAGGAACCATCTCTACCGTACCAACCGGTTTGTTCGAGCCAAAGGTGCAGGATTATATACAGGCTTATCCACGGGACTTATTTTTCTGTCCCATCCCATTCCAAAGCAGTTCATGCCCATCCCATCCCATGGGATTCCCATCAAAATATAATACAATGAAAGTTAATAACTTAAATTTATGAAAATTTAAGTATAATGTGTACTAGATAGGACTACACGTCCAAAGAAAGATACAAAACGACGAAATTTATTGACTTTGGCCCCCAAAGGTGAAGTCTCAAAACACATTAGCAGTATAACCACCGGGGCAATACCCACAAATGCAAATGGGACCAAAAGGCCACAAAGCTGCTAGCTAGGCTAGGGGAGGATTTCTCTAATGCCAATCAAAGTCAAGCATTGGTAACTTAAAGCTAACCCCAAAATTTACAGTGATCTGGCCACTGTGGGCGATCGAGCTCAAGGCTACTGCCAACGGTGCAATCTAACAATTGAAAGAGAAGGGGTAAGGCAGAAATCTAGCTCTCTCAATAATATGCAATTTAACTCACCCATCAAGCCCACCAAACTTTAAATGTAACGCTAAAACTAAACCAAGACCAAGGCTAACCTCACTTAAAAGCGAATTCACTCAAAACTGAAATTTTCTGCCTTACCCCTTCTCTTTCAATTGTTGGATTGCACCGTTGGGAGTAGCTTTGAGCTCGATCGCCCAAAGTGGCCAGATCACTATAAATTTTAGGGTTAGGTATCCCCTACCAATGCTTGCCTACCTATTTATGTATGACGTTATCAAAAGAGTATCACATGGATACTGTCCCATAGGTCCCTTGGGAAATGCAATGCGTGCTGTCTCATCCAGTCCCATGGACAAGTCTGATTATACATGCTAGCATTTAAAAAACAAACGGTAATCTAAATTCAGGAACCGGCTCGCACAAACCTGCTGAATAGGACCATTGCTTTAAGCTTAAAATGGTGATTGTACGAGCATAATTATATTCTTTGTGTATTGTAAACAGCAATTTGATACGCCTGTTTGGCATTTTACCAATATGAGTTTCGTTAAAATAATAGATACTCTCCGAGTTTTAATGGTTAAATAGTAGCCTATTCTTTCCGTTTTATCTGCACATTTTTCAGCCTTTTAAACTTAATACTGTAACTAATAAATAACCTTTTCATTTGAAGTTCGCCAACCGTGTACCTTTATTCCAGTAGGCAGGGCGTGGTATGGAATGGAATGGAAGACGAGTTTTCCATACTGGCAATTTTCCATTTCCATTCCATACCAAAAATCTTCCATTCCATACCAAAGTTTTCTTCCATATTCCATTCCATACTAAAATTGTCTTCCATATTACATTCCATACTTCCACACCAAAGATATTTTAGACTGGAAGCAATGCAACGTATATTTTGTTGCTTGGCACCTTTGCAATGTTCTAAGTAACCGCTCGTGAAGGTACGCCAACAATACTAAGATGCAACGACCGGTATCTGGTATGCATATTTGCACATGGTTTAATGCATAGGCGTAGCTTGGATTTTGAATTGGGGGGAGGGCTAAACCGCTAATCATGCAATGACGTCATCAGAAGTTTTTAAAAAGAGGGACTTCATGGGACAAAGAATGAAAGATCAAAATCTGGGCGTCTGATTTGGCTCGTAGCCTGAATTTGCTATAGAGGAAGGACTAGAACAGCAAGTTAAAAATTTTTCTATCCTATCAAAATTGGGAGACGTGGTGAGCAAATTAGCGCAACTCAAAAATGTCACAGAGGCGGCATGGGGGCGGAGCCCCCAGCCACTGGACAATTTTTTGTAATTTTTTTGGAAAAAATGTCTATTTTATTGTGATTCGGATCACATTTTGCACGTTTTCAGAACCATTTGAAAGAACAAAATTTTTGATGTTTGAAAGCCAATTGAAAAAATCACTCCCTTTCAGGTCAAGTCCAAAACACATTTAATATCTTGCGTTTTTGGGGTTAAATTTTATGACTTGGCCCAAGTCAGGTTAATATAGGTAAATTGTTTTCTGCAACATTTTTAGCATTAAATAATGCACTCGAAGATTTTTGTTTTGTCATGAAAATAACCAGTTTTAGGAATATATGTGTACGACTAGGGGCCCAGGCACCCTCGATTCAAATTCAGTAATTTGTTCAATAAGCATCAGAGGTGGAGTCGAGGACACAAGGCTTGAGGCCAAAGACACAAAAAAAATCCAAGGCCTAGGACAGACACTCTCGAGGCCAAGGATAGGAATGCTCAAGGCCAAGGACCAAGCACACAAGCGCAAGTGCTCTCCAAAAAAAAAAAAGTCCTCACAAAAATTTTTCAGGCGATCTCAAAAAAAAAGAAAAAAGGTCTTCACAAAAATTTTTCAAGCGATCTCCACAAAAAAACGTTTTCCAAAAAATTTTTCAAGCGCTCCACAAAATTTTAACAATTCAAAAAATAGTGCTGTCCTCGAGCCTAGGATTGGCTTGTGAAGTATGCAAAATCGCACCTTTTTGGTGGTTTTGAGGTCGATTTTTGGTGAAAAATTGAAAATAGCCCCCCCCCCCCATAGGAAACCAGCCCCCCTCAAACATTTGGAATTCCTAGTTGTACCGAACAACCAGTCTCAAAATCGGTGTAGACCTTTTTTTTTTTTTTTGGAGACCACCTGACTTTGGGCGAAAAAAACCTTTGAATTTGAGATTTCGGCCAAAAAATCAGTCACAAAATCGGTGAAGACCTTTTTTTTTTTGGAGACCACCTGATTTTGGGCGGAAAACATCTTTAAATTTCCGAGGATTCCGAGAAATTTCGTCTCAATTTTCGTGCAAACCGTGTGAAACTGATTCAAGAGCAATGACAATTCGGGTCAAGGTCGTTTGCTCACTTCTCACTCTTTCAAAATAGCCCCCCCCCTTTTCTAAATCCTGGCTACGCGCCTGCGTACATGCACTGTTTGCGCAATGTACAATTGTACACAACAAAGTAACGCGATTTGTTGACAAATAATATGCGTAGATATTGAAGTTGAATACTTCTGTGACAATATTATTTATCACTACCCGACATCGGTATGTATTTTTCTGTAAATACAATGCACGAAATCTAGTATGGAATTGGTATGGAAGATTGTCTTCCATTTCATTCTTGAAATCTTCCATTCCATTCCATTCTGGCATCTTCCATAATCCATACCAAAATTTCCATTCCATACCATGCCCTGCCAGTAGGCATTCCTGATTAAAGCGCATATTTTTGAGCAGTTCGTGTAATGGAAAATATATCTTGTGATGCATCATTTACGGTTTACGTTTGCTTTCGAGATCACAAGAACTACTGCAGTATTTGGCTGAAAAGTGACAATGCTGATTAAGCTTGAGTGCAGTGTTCTGCTGGAAAAAAAACAAGAACTCTACTCGAATCGAACACGTTCGCGAACTACGCTCTCTAGACAATTACGACGCGGTCGATTCATTGAGTTTACGATTTTAAATTTAGTGCAGGAAAAAAAATTAAGATTGCTACCGTAAGGATATAATTTGTAAAAAGTGCTTTCGGGACCTGGGAACGAAGCTTGTATGGTTGAGGGAGAATTTCTGTTTTATCTGCTCTTTTTGCATCAAATGTATAAATTGCATTAAAGTAATTTAGCTTACGTTGGTGCTCGGGACTGAATGTCTACGATAATTGCTGAGAAGTTTTAGTTGAATTTTAGGAAAAGTAAAGCTCTCAGTCACCACTTGCAGCATAAAATTTTCGGACAGAATCCACAGTTTGGCTCAGGCGCCAGAAGCAATATGTTATACTTACTATGATATATCCTATAAACAACTAAAGATTTTTGGAATGTGTAAAGAATAGTTTCCTGGTGTGTCTTTTTGGCAAATTTAGAGCATAACTAGTCGTTTTAGCGTCGTTATTTGTTGAAAATAATTAAATTAAATAAAAAAATTTTAGTTATAAACTCCACTTTTCCACCCTGACGTTGGTGAAAAATTGTTGCGACAAAGCTAGGAGAATTTTGGTCACTAATACCCTCCTTCTGAATGCGTGTTTTGTTTGTAATGATTGCTGTACGTTTAGCCAGATTTTCTCGGAGGCCGAGGCGTAATTTGGCCTAATAGGCTCAGGTGCTCCAAGCCCGCTTGCATGGCTATGGGCCTGATTTGGGTTCTAATTTTTGAATCGCTCAAACTTAGTGTCAGTATTTCAAACAAAAATTAGGTACGAATTAAGCTAAGCTAAGGCGCACGTTAGCTAAGCTTTCTTGTAACTGACTTCCAGTTAGCTAAGCTTTCTGGTTTTATTACTTGACTTTGTTTTTGAAAACTAAAAAGCTTTAAATATGAAGCTATCAGATGCGCAACCAGGATTCTGTTAGGGAGGGGAAAGACAGGGCTTGCGAGAGTGTGGTTCAGGGGGTACATCGTACCCGGGCCTAAGGGGCCCGAGCTCAAGGGGCTCGGAAAAGTTCAGGTTTCCGCGTTAAGTTTTGGTATCGCACCATGACACCGTAATCAAACTTGCCTACTGCAAAAATAGCACTCAGCCTATTCAGCAGAGGTGGAGTCGAGGAAACAAGGCTCGAGGCCAAGGACACAAAAAAAATCCGAGGACAAGGACAGGAATGCTCAAGGACACAAACGCAAGTGTTTTCCTAAGACAAAAGGTCTCAAATTTTTTTTTTCGGTACATCTCCAAAAAAACGGTCTAGAAAAACATTTTTCAGCCGATCTACAAAATTTTAACGGTTCAAAAAATAGTGCTGTCCTCGAGCTGAGAACAGGGAAATTTTCGAGGACTTGAGGCTTCGAGGCCAAGGGCTTGAAAATGTGTCCTCAAGGCCAAGGACGTCCTCGAGGACTCCACCTTTGCTATTTAGTACAGGGAATTGGTCGCTATTTTTACTACACAGCCTTTAGGGCATCCAATGGTTGCCGATTTGATTAAAAAAAGAGGAAAATGTATCAAAATAATAATAATAATAATTTATTTATTTCCCAAACGCAACCAAGCGCAGGAGGGTTGCAGCGAAAGACACTTGCACCGAAATTAACGTTTTGTTACCAGTAGCGTACGCAGGATTTTGAAAAGGGGGGCAAAAACTTCAGAAAATGTGAGAAGAGCAAAGGTCTGGATCTAATAGTTCCACCCAAAATCAATCCGATTTTTCGCTTTGGTGAAGAGCAAAACAAAAAAAAGTCTTCACTCAAATTTGGTCCGATTTTTCGCCCAAAGCCTAGAAAAACGCACAGAACATAGCCTTTGTATGATCAAACCTTATGCCCAACTTGCAAAGGGGGGGCATGCCTCAATTTTGCTTCCTTTTCTATGCAATTTTGCAATCCTGGCGACCCAAAGTGGGGGCATGGCACAATGACCGCCCCTAAATACGCCCCTGTTTGTTACGTTTCTCTGACTTGAAAGCCCTAATTCTACGGTATAACAATGTACGAAGGCCTACATTTCCAGAGATCCAACGACCAAAAGCATTTTAACCTCAGAGAGCGGAGTCAAAGTTGACATACTATTTACCAGAGGTGGAGTCCTTGAGGACACATTTTGAAGTCCTTGGCCTTGGCCTCGAAGGTCAAGTCCTTGGCCTCGAGTCCTCGAAAATTGGCCTGTCCTCGGCTCGAGGACAGCACTATTTTTTGAATTGTTAAAATTTTGTGGAGCGCTTGAAAAATTTTTTGGAAAACGTTTTTTTGTGGAGATCGCTTGAAAAATTTTTGTGAAGACCTTTTTTTATATTTTTTGGAGAGCACTTGCACTTGTGTCCTTGGTCTTTGGCCTTGGCCTCGAGCATTCCTGTCCTTGGCCTCGAGAGTGTCTTTCCTCGGAAAGGCTGTCCTTGGCCTCGAGCCTTGTGTCCTCGACTCCACCTCTGCTATTTACTGTACCACTATCATTAGGTAACTCACTCCATCTGTATGAGTTTAACAGGTATTTGGGTTTGTGAAGTCTATGATTGCAGATGACTTCTTGTTTGTGGTTTTTATTGTGAGTGTCACTGTTGTACTCAGGTATTGGGAGTATGATCATGTCGTCCTAATCAGGACCTCAGAGAGAAATCTTATCAGGGGATATGAAGACTGATATTGGGCTTTTTTGCCAACGCCAGGGCCAAAAACCAGGTAAAGACCAAAAAAGAAAAAAAGGTCCACTTCGCTAAACTTTGACCTGCAAACCTATTTACTACTAATTTACTAAATAAATGCTGGAGCAACTACTTGAGTGCGCGTGAACTTATAGGTCCTCCCGAGTCCCCTGAGCCCTGGCCCAGGTACGATGTACTCCCAAAAAGCTCCTCTCGCTGGCCCTGGGCATATAATTTGTAATGTATATGCCAGAGAGTAAGCAATGGAAAATCTAAGTTTAGAATTGTCAACCACTGCTATCAGTGGTGTAGTCAAAGTGTAGTGTCTATGCTGTAGTGTTGAGTGTTGACATAACAAACCACTACAAAGAGCACCTGCGAGGAAAATTTTTAAGCTAAAACAAAATTAATTAATACTAACAGTTAGCATTTTCTGGGCCTTCACAATCAAGGCACTTGGGGTTGCTCTAAATAGGCACAGTTGCCTATAGGCGTAGAAGGCATAGCATAACTTTTACCTCACCACAATGGCTACACTACTCCTGCCTTTTTTTCCTATCATGTCTATCTAGCCTCTAGCTCAATGTAGGCGCTGGTATATTACCCGTATATTAACGAATAAACTTATTGCCAAGATAATCAAGATTTTGGGGGGGTGATATTTTTATCCGACTAGCAGTATTGATAAAACTTTTATCTGTAAAATATTTGGATTTGCAGTATTAAAGTCATTATATTGTACCGTATAATATTGTGTCAATGTCATCATCCCCCCTTCACATTTTTTCTTTCAGGTATAGCACGTTTTCTGCTGGTCAATTTAAGCAAGTTTGGTGCTGGGATGTTGATCAAATGCTGTATTTTACCCTTGAGAAACATGAAAAGTGCTAAAGTTTCCGGGGCTCTGCCCCGGACCCCGCTGGGGAAGCTCATAGCTCTCTCCCAGACTCCCTAGCTGGATTTAAACCAATTTTATATCTAGTTGTGTTTTTCATAGGTCCTAACTGTATGCGAATATCGTTATCCCCTCACTTTTAAATGAAGATCTACACTCATCCGATAAAAATAGTTTTAACGGCATGGGCCCACAATAAGGCTTTGGGGGCCCAATAAGATTTGGGGGCCCAGTATTGACCTTCGTACCCCCTGGAAAATTTTCTCTTTGGGGCCCTGGCTGGGGGGGCACCCCCAGACCCCGTCTGTGATAAGTTTGAGTTACGTTAGCTTACTCAACACGTCTTCCAAGTTAGACTATTGCAGTTTTTAACTAGGCCTATTAGTTTACCTCTACCTTTAGCAAAATTCTAGTTAATTGCCAACAACACGCCACAGCTTTAGATCTTCCATTCTACGACATCTTTGGCCCACAAAAGTTCCTCTTTTGAAAATTTCTGATTACGACATTGCATGTGATTTGTGGGTTGCCCCCCCCTTCCCAAATAAAAAACCCTGGCTACGCCTATAGTTAAAATGGTTACTTGCCACCGCTTACAGTCACATCTGATGTCATAAGCCAATTCTATGTTAAGCTATTTTTTGGCTTAGAGCTAGTGCTAGTTATGATTAGAGTAGGTGCTAAGTTTAGGCTATAAATATGATTAACCCTATCTCTAAAACTTACTCTAATATCCCTAACCTACTTTGATGTTCGGTTTGTGACGTCAGATGTGATTGCAACCGGAAGACAATTTCGATATCGATTTGCAACTGGAGGAAAATTGATATTATTCAAACACATTTTGTTATTACCTATCTTAGTGAATAATAGAGTAATTGTAATTGAAAATAAGCAGAGAACTTTTCAATTACAATTACAATTATCGACTTTTGAAAATGTTCAATTACAATTACAGCAAAATCGTGTAATTAATTACAATTTTGTTAACTACAATTATAATTTTTCCAAGCCTGCTTGTAACATCATAATACAATTGTCACCACAAATTAAGAGGCTATAATGTTACTTGAGATTAGCATAGACAATGTTCTTGCCCGGCACAGTTGCACGAATCTTCATTGATGGTCGAACGTTGCACATAAAACGTTTAGCAGGCAAATTCAAACAGCTTACCAACGTACCGTACCAGTTCCATTACAAAAAAGGCGTACGTACCAGCAAGGATGACAGTACAGTACGGTACGTTCAGAATTTGTGTACTACGTACCTCGCATTTTGAACCGTACCGTAACAGCGTACCGTACGTCAGTTCAATTTTTGAAGCGTACCGTACCAACGTACCTTACCTGTACCAGTGTACCATTACAAAAAAGGCGTACCAGACCAGCGTACCGTACCTTTTACCAAAAATCGAGGCTTACCGTTCTCACGTACCGTACCGTACTGCCATCCTTACTTTTAACTACTCGCAACTTTAACTGTCTTTAAAATCACTAGCCTATAAATCAGCGATCTCAATTCACACATTTAGCGTCGGTTTTAGCTGTTTTTTGCCTCTGTATACAAAAAGCCGGTGCAATGTGCGAAAAGTCTGGTTTTTACTTCAAAGAGCATATCAACATATCGTACCCGTACCTTTCCAAAAAAAACATACCGTACCAACGTACCAAACCCGTACCTTAACAAAAAAGGCGTACCGTATTTCTGAGCAAAAATTGAGGTGTACCGTACCCTACTACCATCCTTGCATACCGGACCAAGGTACCATACCCGTACCATTACAAAAAAGACGTACCGTACTTCTTAGCAAAAACTGAGGCGTACTGTACCGTACTTACGTTCTGTACCTTACTGCCATCCTTGTTGGTCAGACCATAGACTCTTTATCTAGTAGACTAAAAACATACCGGTACGCGCGGAGAAAAAGAGAAGAGTATGGGAATGGTATGCATTAGGGTGCTTTTTCTTACAAAAGCATTGAAGAAAAAAAGTTTGCTGTTGTTTCGAAGTTTTTTTTGCGGTCACGCGTAGGACATACTCTTAACGTGAGTGAATCGAGAAGAAAAAAGTTACGCTGATTGGACGATTCAACATTTTCTAGAAAAATAAACTATGAAAAAAAAAAGCAAAACTGTCAGTTTCCAGTCTAATAGTAATGAGTTTATGATCAGACACTTTTTAAAGAAAGTTTTTTTTTTTTATCTTTATTGAATTTACGGTGATTACACCATTGTTCAGTTTGCGGATAAATATTTTTTTTACCTCGCATTGATTTTGGTTTGCTGCGGAAGGGATCGGAATTAACGTCATTGTCCTGTGACGTGGCTTTCTTCAAAACTTGAAATGTTAAAAATTTAGGCCTAAAAAATTTGCAGTTAGGCCTAACTAGGCTACTCGAAGTACATAAGTATTAGCTTAAGTCTATTAACCGTTGACGTTGTCTGTAGGTAGAACTGTAGCTTATCAAACTGTTTGCGTAATTCAATTGGCTTGTTAGTCAAAATTAAATGGAGAAGTCTGGTGTTGCAAGCACTCCCAGTTACGGTACAAAAGTAAAACAAGCGAAAGTTGAGTAGGCCAATCATCTGTCTTTGGCTACAGTCTCAGTGAAATTTCGAGTTTGCGTTTGAGTATTTTATTGATAATGTCATTTCTTAAACCTAAACAGTAAAGAAAGTGCCATCTGCCCATTGCCAATGCCAGTGATCTCATTACAAAGTACCGTATCGTAATTTCGTCGTAGTGATTTCGCCACAGGGTGAGGGTTAGGACAAAATACGTAGCTCTGGGGAAAGGAGAATATTTCAATGACTGTCCTTTTCAGTGAATGCTTGAATTTTAATAGACACAGATGCAATTGTATGACATTGACAGTCGCCAGATCTATTCTGTCTTTCTCTCATTTCTGCACTCATTAGGGTTAAAGCTAGATTTTTGGGAATAGCGTAGCTTAAGGTTAGAGTTGGACCACGGTTAGACTTTGAGGAATAACTGAATAGCTTAGATTCGAGAGAGAGAGCGCTCATGCTCATACGCGGGTGGCAGAGCACAGAGCTTCCGGAAAAAAGCAGACAGCTTTTATACCAGTACTTAACGACACCCGATTTTTTATGGTTTAAGTATTAGCAATACCACTGCGCATATACCGGTAGAAACCTCCCTCTGATCTGGTACAGGATACAGCAATGTTAGGCCTAGTTTATATTGGTACCATAGTGTACCTCTGATCTTGGACTGCTACTTAGAGGCTACAAGCAACTTGCCCTGTATTTACTTGCAACTTGCTTATTTTTAGCAGTTTAGTTTTGAGTTTAACACTTAACCGCAAAAATCTTGAGAGTTGTCATAGGCAGGTAGTAATAGTACAGTAGGTAAGCTACTCTACTTATTAATAGCCTATCTGCTGTGACAATGGGCTACATCAGTACGGTACATGTGACATGCTAAAAGTGAATGACGTGATATAGGTACCATTGGAAATTGGAAAAGGCCCAAGGTTAAGGATGCTGTGATAAATGTGTACATTTGCATGACCAAGTCATACAAGAAAAAGAAGACATATTGTCACATCACATAAGTCGACATGACATAACCTACTTCAGTACCAGTTACCGGTAGTTTATCTCATTGGCTCTTAAATCGTTGGTGTGAAGCTGGAGTGGCTTATGTCATAAGTAATTTAGTTTTGACATGGGCAAATCTTGTTCCACACCGACGAAATAACCCTGACTAATTCAGCTGTTGTTAGAGGATGTATAACATTTTTCAACCTCTTGGCCACCATCTTCAAACCACCCATTATTTGCTTTAGCCTAGGTAGATTCATGCTGTTATAAATTGGCCAGCTAGCTGTATTACATTGCAATTGCTAAAATCATTTGACTGTTACTTTATTGTGTGTGCCAGTAAGTGTACTGATATTATGTTCATCAAGATGTTTTGTAAGTGCTGCCAATCTATGTTGTGATCTGTCTTGAAAATTACGATTCACATTGTTTATTGCTATAGCATACCTAGTGTTTCTGCTTTCATTATTACTTTTTTATGTATTTTATTTTTCAGTTTTTTAGTTTTGCACTTGTGTAATTTGTTTGTGAGTGTTTCAGCATCAGTGCCGTCTTATACTAAAGTCAGCAATTAGATCTAGCTTTAAAAAAAAATTTTTTTTTGCCTATTATCATTATGGAACGGTTTATAAATTGAGCATGTATAAACCTGACTAGGTTATTCTCGTATTGCTTGCTGTTTATTTTAAGTGTTATACAGGTATATTCTTATGAAGGTTACGTCCAAAATTTGGAGTGACATCTTACGATTAAAAAAAATTTTTTTCAAGTCTGTAGCCATGCATAATTTTTCTTTTTATGTTACTCTATACTGGTACTGGTATTAATTGGGAAATAATAATGCTTGACAAATTGTTTGTGAAAATAACCGTTCGTGACTGAATGGATGAAATGCAATTTGAAAATTTGTTAATTTCTTTACTGATGATCACTGCTTTGGAGCATGCCTACCTTACAAATTACCTACAATTTTGCATCATTCTTCAACCATTCTGCCATGCCATTAATTAATAATTGTGGTTTGCATCATATTACACTCATTTGCTGGCTTATTATTTTTATCCTAGCACAATGGGGCATTTTGATCTACACTCTTGAGTTTGTGGGTGGTAGTATGCTTCAGTGTTAGTGTTCAAGCTTTTGATGTTTTAGCACATCTGTTTTGCTCCAGCCACAGTAGGTTGACAAATAGAAACTTTGGATTTAAATAGAAAACATGTTGTGACTGTTTCAGCTACATTTATTTTTCCACAATTTTACTACGACCTTTTTGTAAATCTCTGCCTGTAGTGACATTTCTATATTAATGTTATTAAGTGATTAGTGATTGACACCGAATTATTCAATGACATTTACTTCCTAGTGCAGGGGTCGAAATTAACTTTTTCGACAACTTGCCTGTCGGGCAAGTGATATCAAATGTCTACTTGCCCGAGAAGATTTAAACTTGCCCGAAAAAAAAAAGTACCGGTACAGTTTTGACGTTAATTGTGGAAAAAATTTGTTAAATGTACTTCTTAGCAAAAAGCACTGAATTTGCAAAATAAGTGTAGTCGCCTGTTTTATTTCGAGAATCAAGTTTTTGTGCGCGATGTTATGTCAGATCCTAATGTGACGTAGGGTAATAATTAACTTTTTTCAAACATGCATTATGCAAAAATTGATTTTTTAATAGTTACTATTTCAATTATTACATTACGGTTTGTTGCAAGCACAGTTTTAATTGCAAATATTTTGGAAACTAAACCAGCTAGCGAGCCGAAACTTTTGCAAAAGCTATAGGAGCTAAAAGTTCTTTAAAATAATCATAACAAAAAAATTGCAAAATTTCTGATGTCTTCATACAGAGCAGGGTAGTACTTGTGATATCTGAAACAGCGGTTAATGCGACAAGGGGGTGGAAATTTTTCAAAGAAAAAGTAGCAGTTTGCTAAATGCGTCTTAGTATCAAAAAATCTGTGTGCAATTAAGAAGTGTTAATTGCGATTAATAATAAGTGTACGATTAAATTAAACAAAGTGTTGGTTGTGATGATTGCAAAGTGTTTAACTAAAATAAAGCAACCAACAGTTTTCTCTACTTACAGTACATATTTTATTGCAACAAAAGCGGAGCTAAATTGAGTCTTGAAATAATTTTGTTCAATGTTGTTTAATGTGCTCTATTTTGTTAGTTTGCCCGTCGGGCAAGTTAAGCCAAAAAATAACTTGCTCAAGGCGATTTCAGCTTTGCCTCTGGCAAGCGTTAATTTCAAACCCTGTAGTGGTATATCGTGGTATCATATTTTTGTGACTAATGGTGTTATCTTGCATTACTATGGTTTGTACTTTTCAATATTGCTAAGTTAATGATGAACTGACTGTGATCTAGCATTTCAAAACTGCTTAGTATATGTTCTGTAGACCTTTTGTACAAGTGTTTTTTTTGGCTTGTATTTTTCATTTTATTTCAAATTTAGCTGTAGCAATTTTCATTAGAAAACATGAACCCTCTATGTTGTACATTGAAGCATACAATGGATGCTTCAATGTACAACATAGAGGGTTCTTGTACATTGAAGCATACAATGGATGATAGCTAGTGCTTTTTGGTTCCTTCTACCTAATGTACGTTATTCTTCAATAGGCTATATATCTATCCTTATTTTTGTTTTTACATGCTACTGTTATCTGCATTATTGTATACTTACTTTATCTATGTATACTGGAAAACTTAGTATCTGAATTTATGTACTGGCACTGCTTGCAATAATGGATGATACTTGCAACCATCTTAAATTATGGTAATCTGATTTTACTCATTTTGTGGAATACTTGTTTGCTCTGCTCCATCTCACACTTGACACCTGTTCCTTGTGTCATTTCGTTTTTACTAATCTGGTGAACATTTTTTGGTTTGTATGTCTTTTGCTGTGGTGCTTCTGCACTGGATCGGCTGCTATTATTATTATTATTAAAGTGCTAAATGCAAGAAAGTGTTCTAATGGGTTCTATTTGATTCTGTTAATGCCTATTCAAATATTGATTCTAAATTGTGTCTGCAATTGGCCAGTAGGCCAATACAATGAGGTAGCCACTTTACGTACACTCTAAAAATGGACTGTTTTTGCAAACATTCTATATTTTCTCAAAAGTTTATTGATTATTTCATCTAGGTTTTTGAACTTGATATCGAAAATTTTTACATATCTTGTAGGGTTGCCAGTGATCCCCTCACGAAGTCTGAAGTGATCTCATTATAAAATGAACTTAGATCAATTAATTATTAAGAAAATAAAAGGTGTTTACGAAATAGTCCATTTTCGACATGTTTGCAAAGTGAAGTGGATGCCCAACTATGAACTGTAAGGTAACTTGGTGCAGTACAATTTTTGCCAATCAAAAATTGATTATCAAGAAATACTGTGAGCAAAGTGATAACCTAATATATCAATCCTAATATTAAGAGGACATTGTTACATCAAATTCAAAAATTTAAATCATGCTACGAAAACTTCCTAATATCTTTGTATGATAGTTAGCATTATAGATTCTATTCAGTATTACCAGGTACCAAGTATAATCTTCCTTTTGATGTCATCGACAGAGGTCTATTTGGTAAACTGTAAAGAACTAAAGGTACTGGTACATGTCATATGTTGATTGGTGATTGTGGGTCATAGTTTTTTTTTAATTTCCAAAATGTCGCAATTCACTTACACCAAGTAATTAAAAGCATCAATCTTACTAGCATGAATTGCCTTTTTAACAAAGAGTGTGGTTACTTTAATCGATGACTGCAAGGTCAGAGGTCTTTTGCAAATTCCCTATTGCCATCTTAAATAATTGATAATTAATTTCTACTTCACGCTATAACTGAGCAATAACAGAAGAAATAAATTTGTGTTGTCTAGTGTGAAGTTAATATAAAACATTAAAATTGGCATAACATTGTTTATTGGTGATTGGTGAACTGTTTATAAAATCAAGGTCTGCGAGTATTAACTCTAGATCTCTTGGTCTGGGACCTAGTAGTAGTACTCTGAACCAGTGAACTATCTGTTGGCATTCATCTGAAACAATGCAGCCTGGATATCCAAATCAACCAATGTCTGGAGCAGGATATGGAGGGTATTCTGCTCATCCTGGAGTTGGAACAACACAAAATTATGGTGCTCCACCCAACCCTTCCATGTACAATGGTGGAGGAGATGTTACTTATGTAAGTTTTCTGGCAACCAGATTGTTATCAACTGTAAGTTGTTTGACAAGGTGCTTGCCAGATTGAGTGATTCATAAGTTGACCGACTTACAACTCTTAAAAACAAAAAAACGTGCAGATCAATATTCCTCATTTTTCTTTCAGTTTTTACTCTCTTTATCTTGAAGTTTTGTGGTGAAATAGTCAGTGGCCTTCAATGGTGCATTATAGTTGTTTATATTTTGTGGTTGTTTTATGACCATTGACCTAAATTTAAGTGAAGGACAGAAGAAAAGTTTGCTGTTTGTTCAAAAACAGAAAAAAATTAGTGATTCAATATTAATAGTCGAAAATTTCTTAATTTGGAATTTTGTCTAGGATTTTGACCAAAACAATATACCCAGTTTAATCCTAAAATTTTTAGGCACAATCAGGAGTTCTTCAAACCACAAAACCTGTGCCTCCTGCAACTAGTGGAACAATGCCATCGCAACAACCTCCTGTTTCATCCATGAATGGGTATCACAATTACAACCAGAGCAACTACCAGCAACCATATCAATATCAACAAAATCAAACTTATAGCTATAATCAGTAAGTGAATACAAAGTTATTCACTTGCTTTTAGTTACTTTTAGATTGTTGGTCATCTTGGTGTTAGATTAGTATTTGTGCAATTACCATATTTATTCAAGTATAAGTCACATGTGTGTTTAAAGTGCACCCCCATATTTGACATTCAAAACAGTACACAATTTTTTTCAACATTATTTATTTAATGCAATCATGTAACAAAAAATTGAAAACCATCAAAGTCATCACTTCTCGAATAGTCTGTCCCAGTCTTCCTCTGCAGCGTACGTATGCATTCATGCACACACCTGACAGCACTGTGATGCGAGCCAAGTCAACTGACTGCGAAGCAATGATTTCGTTACATGTTTTCGTCACTGATTTCGTCGCAATGATTTCGTCACAAAGTGAGGGTTTGGGCAAGATGGCTCTGGGGATAGTAAAAATATATCAAGGATCGCCCTTCCCAGCCAATCGGCGTTGTTCGCTGTCAGTTGGTTCGCATCAGTTTGTCGTGGACCCCTGTGATGCAGCGCATAAGATGCAATGTAATATGACTCCTGTGGATAGGTGATAACTAACTCTATTGTGTGAAAGGCGATAGCATAAAAAGCAATAGAAGAAAAATATCGTGAGAAAATTCTGTATTGCATACAATGCTCTTCATGTATAAGTCACACTGACATTTTGGGCGATATTTTGGTATGAAAAAGCTATGCGACCTATACTTGAATATACAGGGAGTCCTCGACTTACGACGTTGATCCGTTCTTGTGACGCGGTGTAACCCGAATTTTAGTGTAAGTTGGAACATTATACATAAATTACTCTATACATATCATATACTGAAGCTTAGTGATTATTCGTTCATAATCGTAATAGTTCGCAATTGTTCTCGTCATTTACGATGCAAACGACGAAAACCAATGAGCCCAAAGCACTGTATTTCTTGATCACAATGATCCAGTTTAATGGCTTCGATATTACAGTACTGTATTATCATTTATATTTTTATGGAGTGCGCTCGAAACAGCGTAAGTCGGGACCGTCGTAACCCAAGGACTTACTGTATATGGTATGTAGCCGTTAAGTTTAACAAAATTTAGAGTTTAAAATACATAGTGATTTGATTCAATAATTATATGAAATTATGGTAGTTACTTACTCATAGGGATGTTCATTTTAGAATACCAAATGCTACGGAACCGGCTCCTGTTTTGAACCGGTTCCGTCTTTAGGATTTGGTTTAGTTGTGAAGAAAAAAGTTTGCAAGTGATAAATTTGTTCAACCGAGCTGGTTGACTGCATTGGGACGCATATTTTTGACCCGGATGTTACAATGGCATGATTTTCTATATGAAGGGGTAAGCCCCCTTGGTTGCTGGCCTGTTTCCTTTCTCTGAAACAACTAGAAATGACAGTTAAAATGCAAACGAAAAATTCAAAGAAACTGATGAAGCATTGCAGAATGAGAATATTCAATTATCATGTGATTTATAGTGCTGTAGTCCTTTTGCAGGTACTGGCTATACATTCATTAAAAATGAAACAAAATGTTGGCCTTTTTTTGTATTGCAGTAATCGAGCACTCGCGCAGCAAAGTCCTAAATTGATATCAAAATAGTAGCAACAGTCATTTTATAGATTTAGGATTTAGAATTCTGAATTTTGAAAAAAAATCCAGAGTTATTCTAGAGTACATAATTATTCTAAAATGGACAATTGGACATCCCTACATACTCGAATATTTATTGGTGGTCTACAAAGGGGTGAGAAGTTGTCACTGCACTACCATGCATGTTTCAAGTGTTAGGCCTGATCTATTTATTCTGTGCGTAAAGTCATGATTGTATGAGTGTATCCTTAGTTTGTTTTAAATAGAAATTCAGTTTGCTCAGCATACCGCCCGATTCGTGTACAAGCTACCGGTTAATAGAAATAAACTTAGTGTAGACTGTGCCGCATTGTTAATAAACCTTATTTGTAATACCAGTAGCCTACTTTATAAGCTTTTTTCATATCAATTTTTGATCATTTTTTCTTAAACAGATATATGCTTCGGTTGACCACCTCTGTGAAAAAATTTGCTCCTTTTTTTATTGCTAGCATATTTGTTTGTTAACTGCTTTAAAAAATTTAAGTGGACTATTTTAAACTGGCTTTTGATGTTTTGACGCTAGTAGGCCCCACTGAATTTTGTGTGCTCATTTTAACATTTTTTTGCTAGTACAGTAGAATTTGCTTAATACGTCCACGGTTAATAAATATAGCTGCTTTTTTATCCAAATTGCTTGGAACGGAATTTTCCTACTTTTCCTTTGAAAAAACTTTAGTTAACAAATCCCTAGCCAAGTCAACTAACCACGAGAAACTGACCGCAAACAAACTGACTGCGAACCAACAGTTTTGTCACATTAATTTCGTCATAGTAATTTTGTCACAAAGTGAGGGTTTAGGTAAGACGGCTCTGGGAATAGTAAAATATTTATATGATCGCCCTTCTCAGCCAATCGGCGTTATTTGGTTTGCGTTCAGTTTGTTCACGGTCTGTTTGTTGTGGTCAGTTGTCCTTGACCCATAAATCCAGCCTCCACATAATAAATCTAGTTTTTATTACGATCGTTGATAATGTGCTATTTAAACGTCTGTGTAAACAGCAATTATGAATTATTGAAAAATAATAGTTCAGTTGTCTTTAAGACAAACCGAATTTGAAGTAGAAATCACAAGAACTTTTGAAACATTTTGTTAAAACCAAAGCAGTTAAAAGTATGTTTTTGTCTGGATCCAGAATAGAATAAAGAAATTGAGACAAAATAAAGGACGGCTGAAAAGCTTGATGAAAATCATTAAATTGAGTGCATTTTACATTCCAGAGGTTATTGCATTATAAAAACCTGGTTATTAAATCTGCCGCTTCTTAAATCCAAAATTGGTTGGCCCATGGTGAATGTATTAAGCGGATTCTAGTGTATTTGTTCTTTCGTATATAAGGTTCATTGAAATTATTTTGCCCTGAATACCACAGCAAGATACAGTTCAAGTTAGTACCAGTTGTGCAATGCATTAAATCAGTCTTTATCTCTTTTCATTGCCTGCTTTTCCGTTAGGGTTGCGGGGCAGCAGCTCGAGATTTCTGTCTTCCAAGTCACCATAGTATGGTCTTCCATCATTTCACTTGAGTGAAGTCCAAGTGATTCCATCCAAGATCCTCAGTGTAATTGGTCCGTCTAGTTCTAGGTCGGTCATCTGGTTTTTTCCCATTTGTTTTGGCATGAAAAGCTTGTTTGGAAAATTTTCCTGGGGCATTCTGCTTACATGGCCAAACCATCTAAGCTGAGATCTTTTAATTTGGAGTAGTAACGGCTCCATGTTTAGAGATTTTCGAATCTTAGAGCTGTGCACCTTGTTAAATAAATAGTGCAACTCCTTTGATTCTTGTAAAAAGTTCCTCATTTCGGACGCTTGCTCTTGCAATTGCTCTGTTTCGGTCATTACCCAAGATTCATGACTAATTGACATAGGTGAGAACGGGGACAAAAATGTTTTAAAAATTGAGAGCTTTGCTTTCATTGACCTAAATTCATCTGTGAATAACCAAAGCAAATAATCCATAAATGATCGCAAATTTAAGATTTTGTAAATTTTTCATGCATGATTTAATATTGTGCTTTGAATATGATTAGTGACTGCAAAAATATGTGAAATGAACAAAAACATAATCACCAAAATCTTTTTGGCAAGAAAATAAACCCAACTTTCCAATGCAGTATCGGATGTGTATTAGAATTGAATTGTTTTCTCAGGAATGTCGTCAATGCCTTTCTTGTTTGTGATCAACATTTCATTTCAGGCACCCATCTACAGCCTCCTCGACTAATGTAGCTAATGCTCCACCCCAATCAAATCAGTATCAACAATCATCGGTGTTGGGTGGCCCTCCTCAGCAACCACCGATGAATTATGGTTCTCCTCCCCCCAACATGGCTGGCAGGCAAAATCATCCCCCATCAAATGTCCCTTCAAATTTACCTCCTCCTCCTACAGCAACATCAGGTAGTTTTCCAAGTTTGCCATAAGTTGATGACTATTCCAGCAACTGGCATAAAATCCGATATCGTACCATATATCTGAATACCACTCTTTGTTGAGCTACATGAATTACCATCAGAAAAAAATAAAGTTTCATGTATACATAAGGTTCTCGTATCTTATGGCTTTGTGTGAACCATGCATGTATATTTTATTTCATGTAAACTATGCTGTTGATTTTAATTTTTGCATAAAAATCACATGCCCACGAGGCCACGACTACTGACCACTGTTAGCTGACTGCAAAAAAAACTTAATCGCAAACCAACTTAACTGCTAACTAATCGTAGTGTTAGCAGTCAGTTGACTTGGTTCATGAAATAAAAGGGTAAATGGTTTGCTAGTGATTGCATTTTGAAGTGAAATGGTCGGTTTGCAATAGTAGAGGCTGGCAAGTTCATGAAACCCTAAAAACATTTACGATTTTAATTGTGTTGTTGACCTGTGCTCCGTATAAAAGCATTCCCTTTTTAGTACCTTCTATACATATATTAGAAAATTATGATTTTTTCTTCAGAGCATATTAAGGCTCGCTATTTTAAGAATTATTTTAAAAAAACCTTTGCTTGCTAGACAAATTTCCTGATTAGTTGTTACTGTAGTACTAATTCTAACAACTATGGTGTTCTGAATAAAACTCAAAAAATAAAGTTGATAAGGTTCAAGTTTTAGGTGTATTCCACTATCCGCAGTCGTATCATTCCACATTTTGAAGTATTCCTTATTTGTAGGTCCGTCATACCGTCCTCCGCCTATGCAAGAAGGAGCAACACAGCAGCCGCCAAGTCCACTGCAACCACCCATTCCACAAATGCAAAATATGCAAATTAGTGGCTCAATGCCAGGTGCAGCGGTAAGTTCTATAGCGCGTAAATTCCATAAAACCAAACAGTTCATCACTCACCAAAATTTAAATTATCAAGGATTTTTTGGTTAGGGGATAACTGGATATGTTAGAATATTGTCTTTAATTGCAGATTTGTCAATGATAGCAGGCTATTCACAGCAAAAAACAACTTCTTCGAGTTCTATGATTTTCTGTTGATTTCTCGCTTGTCAGTAACAAATGTATTGAGGTAGTTGGACTTTATCTGTGTTGTTTTGTTTTAAACCAGGATTAAAGGCAAAATCAATGATGGTATCTAAAGTTAGGCCAATCGGATAAGACTAGATTAGCGTTGACTCAATCCTTTTTGACCCATCTGTAGCTGAGATATTCTACTTCAAACACGACGTCGGTGACTACTGTAATGTTGTAAATTTTAATAATTTTTACTGGCAACCCTGTCGTTGATAACCGTTAGCGTCTTAGCGACGCCTTCCCAGTTCTATCCTATAGCAACGATTAAGTTACTGCATCGAGTCGTTTCGCTGCGTAGTAATCAGTTTGATAGTGTCAGCAGAATAGATCCGTGCTGGAAAAAGAGTTGACTGTACGACAGCCTAGGTAACAAACGTTTACGAACAAACGAAAGTAAAGCTAGTAGAATTATTAGAGTAGACTGTACGCCATTGTTTTCAACTTAGATGGAAAAGTGTATTCTAGGATCACAAAATACCGTAAGCAAATACAATAGGCCTACTCAAGTATTGATAGTCTTTTTATCAGGTATGAGTTTGTACTGTGTAGCCTAGTAATAAAAACCTTATTCGTCTAGGCTAGGATTTAGACTGAAATGTATCTGCCAGCTTGATTTTTACTGAAATCGCTAGGCTACCGAAAAGTCTATTCTTTTCACCGACTCAGATCTGTTGTGCTGATAAGATCAAACTGATTAGTACGCAGCGATACGACTCAATGCAACAGCCTAAAAATGCGTTTAGACTGGACGCAAAGCGACGCGAAGCAACCAAAATTTGACATCATTGACAGCTCGCGAAAGGCTGCAACCGGCCGCAACCTTCGCGAGCAGTTGTGCAACAGCGCTTGCTTGCAGGCTGTAGTAAGATAACTTACTAAATCACTGATCGGATTTTTACGATCGCAGTTTGCTAGAAAATAATGCAAATAGTATATTTGTTTGGTTTAGCGCCTATTCATCAGTCCAAAGAGTAGGTTGTTGGCAAAGTTAGATTCGGGATAGCCCTAGGCTAGCCAATGGATCTAGACAGCTAAGGCTGTAAATTCTTAAGTGATTTTTCATAGCTCTGCTTGATCTCAGAGCTTCATTATAATGAATTCATCAAAGCAGTACGCCTAGCTCCAAAACAAAACTTTTTGTTCAGTGCAGCATAGCAGAAGTTATTGTATCAGTCCAGTGGTTCTTTTGGCTGAGCAGCTTTTGCTTTTTTGTCTTAAACTAACATGGTGTTTTTTTTTCAGAATATAAAATAACCCACCAACAGGCTAGTTTTGAATGTGTTGATAGTGTTTTTACCCATTGTTTGTTAGCTTGTTGTTTTAAAAGAAACCACAATTGAACAATTGCTTGAATACTGGAAAATTTGCAAAAGTTTTTTAGCTGTCTACTTGGCCAAGCCAACTTGGTGAATAAAACTGTATTTGGAATTGGTTTCAAGCTACATACAGGAGCTAGAAAAATCAAAAAATTTCTATGAACTTTTGGATTGGCCTAATTAGTAATCACTTCTTTGAATAGCTACAAACATGAAATTTTTTCTTCTGAATATCTCCTAAAAGTCTTCTTGTTTCTGAAGGTTTGTGACAGTGATCATGTTGAACTGGAAGCAATGGTTTTGGACTCCCGCAAGTTTTATAATCATAAATATTGTAGTCTGGTAGTAATTTTTCACTCCAGTCCTAAGTGATGAAAATAGAAGTGTCAAATGTGTTAAATATTCATTTACTGTGTCTTTGTGTAATATCTGAATTTAGTTGTTGGTGAATTTCAAAACATTGTGAATAGTGTCTTAAAATTTTAACTGCTTTACATGGTGAATAAAGTGACAAAGTAAACAATTTTAAGTCTGAAGTTCAATCATTACAATTACAGTCAGTGTAATCAGATAGAACTAGAAAGCCAATATATCTCTAACCAGTAGAAAGTGAGTTCTATTTTTTGCTGAGGTTACTGCTATTGGTAGAGAAGTAGCTGCCAAGCAAGTCCATTAATATTGTTCCATTCTCGTTAGTCACCACTAAACAAAAAACTTGATAAAGCATTTATAATAATAATAATTGGACTGGGGAAGGAAGCGTCAGTTACATGAAAATGTGAGAACTAAGTCCACTTGTATTCAGATGCTTGAGTAACAATTTTCACATAGAAAAATCTAAATGTTTTTTTTTATCAGGGGCATAACCAAAAACTTGCCAAGAAGAAGGGGCTTGACCTTACAGCTATAAATTGGTCTGTATCTTACAAACGGTGATATGGAGCAAAGTCCTTTGAGGTAAACGCGACCGTCGCAACGTACTGGTACCGCAAGAAAATGCTATCTAATAAAATGCTCTCGAAAGCATTTAACTTCGCACTAAACATCGATAAGCGCTCCACTAGCAAATAAAAAACCAAACATAGTTTTAGAGGCTGACTTTTTGCTCAAAGCAACTGCTGGTACTACTGCGCTAAATTCTTGTCCTTCGATGATAGTGTCAAATCATGCAAAAACTGCAATGTTTTTTTGCTTTCTCCAGCAAATCAACACAGCAATCCATTGCACAATAAGCAAAAAATCCACTACATAACTGATGACAAATCTAGCTTTCAGATTCACTCATAGTGTTAACATTTTGAGTCTTCATAAACAGCACTAAATAGCAAGCACATACAACTGTTTAAGCTTACTACAGGTATCATAACATGCTTGCCTGAAAAAGAAAAATCACATCAAAAAAACAACATAGTTTACGCTTTACTTGTACCTGTAGAGTAGCCTATTGGTCCACACTCTACAAGATAGATCTACCAGTACCATAATGAGACATGAATGGTGAAAGCGTTTAAGGATTTGTTAACTGAGAAAACACCTAAAGAGAACTTTTGACATCTGCCTCCAGCTTTTTGCGTTTCTGCATTAAAACCCACAACTGTCATCGTCAAAACAGATTGTGGCAAGTTTTCAGTGGAAGGTCTAAACAAAGCGTTCATAGCTAATAAATAGGCCAAGTACCCTACTATCTTTTTGAAGAAATGACTTGTCTGTTCATTTCCAAATTCGATCTACTGTACTTCGTTTTTCCCTCATGCTTGACAAACTTTTTTCTCAAGTTTGTTTTGTTACCTATGCTATTAGTCTAGACTCTTCTTAACGGTTATTGCGCGATAACATTATACAAACTCAATCTTCGTTTTAATTCCAGCGCACTATGACGAAACAAAACCTGTGATTACTATAATGGCGCTTCAATAATAAAGTACAAAACGCTTTCTGCTCATTGAATACATTTTAAAAGTAAGTTATTAAAATTAGCCTATGAAGCGACCTGTCGCGAAGATTAGCAACCACTTGCGAAGGTTGGCAACCTTTGCGAGTGACGCAAGCTACCACTCGCGAAGGTCGCCAACCTTCGCTTCGCGTTGCTTCGTGTCTAGTCTAAACGCACCTTAAGCGTTGCTTTAGGATAGAACTGCGAAGGTCTCGCTGAGACGCTAATGCTTATCAATGACAGGGTTGCCATTAAAAACTATTAAAATTTATAACATTGGAGTCACCGACGTCGTGCTTGAAGTAGAATATCTCTTCAATGGATGGGTCAAAAGGGATGGAGTCAACGCTAATCTAGTCTTATGCGGTTGGCCTAATTTTAGATACCCCCATTGATTTTGCCTTTAGTCCTGGTGGTGGTACTACCCGACCCCTTCTGAGGGATGGGGGTGCAGAGGAACTCCGCGGAGACCCAACAGTCGGCCACACCCCAAGGTCTGGACCATAGGTCAAGAATAGAGAGAGAGGAGCCAAAGATAGATTTACGAAGGGGTTCAGAGGCAGGACAGTTGAGGAGGAGATGATTGAGGTCCTGTAGAGGGTGTCCACAGGCACTACAAGCAGAATTCTCCTTCCGACTGATCCTGTGAAGATATGAGGATAAAAGAAGACTGTGGCCATGGCAGCGAAGACGGGAAAGCTCACAGCGAATAGGGCGAGAAAGGAGCAGTTCCTCCGAAGGGAATTCGTGGACTTGGAAGTTCAGATGGGAGTGGGAGATGTGACGTCTCTATTTGTGGTACTGGGAATAACGGACTTTGGCAACGACTAGGGGGAGAGGGCATGGGATCGCGTCAGTGGGCAGGGAGACACCAGCTTTGGCAAGTAAGCCTTTAGTCCTCGTTTAAGTGATTGGATTAAACTTTGTTTTGTCAAAAACAATTTTTTGTATTTTATGAGTGATGATTGAACTAGTATTGTAAATGTCTTGATGCTTTTCTCTGATGGATTCAAAAAGTTCGGAATATTTCTTGTATTTCTGTAAGATTTTGTCGAGTTTTCAACGAACAAAATATTTGTTTAGCCTCCGGGCCCACCACTTCCCGGTGGAATGCAGCCGGGAATGCCACCTCCAACCGGTATGAATCCAAGCAATCAAATGCCACCAAACCAAGGACAGAGTATGGGATTACCGCCTCAACCAGGTACTACCGGTATTGTTTTGGGATCTAATTCCAATTTTAATGTTTTTTTTGCCCATTATTCAATCATCGCTAGGTATAAATACAACTGCTCAGGCTAGTGGTTGAATTTTCTGAATGAAATTTCTTGATTTGTGTTGATCTTACGTGCTGACCTTTTTTTTCAAATTATGAGGAACACCTATGCCACACATTTGCTCAAGTGATGGTTCGTTAACCGTTCGCTTTGCCCTGAAATCAGTCAAGACATCAAAAAAATTCTATTGCTCTTTCTCCGTAAAATCAACGAGTGTTTTTGGTCTGCACAAAAAGTTTGAGGAAATCGTGTGGTACTTGAAAGGGACTATTCTTCATCAGTATTATTATTATTATTTTTTTTTATCACTGCGGTTTCACAATTGGAGTATAACTAATTTGCGTTTTACGTACCACATAACACGCTGTGAAAAGTGACGATAAAACGACCACGCTGTTCCTATTTTAGTCGCACAAAGCAACGAATCAAATGTAAAGCCATAGGACTGTTATTTGCATGACTTCCAATCTCCAAAGCCGTCTTTTGGATTTTTTTTTTCAAAAAAATTTAAATTCAGTTTTGCTGCACTGCCTGCATAAGTTGCTTCGTTTTTTACTTGGACATGCTAAACTGATTATCGCGTCATTTTATAAGACTCACATTAGATTCTTTGTGAGTCCAGACATAGCACTTCAGCAACCAGGTAATATTAAAGTACAGTTTTTCTGATCGAAGGTTACTTTTTGTTGATTTTCAGGTGCGCTACCACAGCAGTAGTTTGTTTCTTATTTGCTTTGCGTGTATTTTTACTTTGCAAGTAAACTTAGCTTACCGAGGCAAACTAACAGTTTGTAAATAAACTTCACAAGTTTTGACGCTACGTGCAAAATAAACCTGTTGCATTGAGGTTGTACCAGTTGAAAGGTTCAAAGATCATTCCTACCCTGCTGCATGTGCTAGTAAATTGTTGACATGTATTGTAGCAAATTGGTGTTAAATTCGGATAGGTGAACCTTGATTCAAAGTTGTCTTGCTAAATAGGAGAAAAAATGGTTTCCGCATTGTTTTTGAGGGAATTGTCTACTGATATTTTTTGCAATACAGTACCGGCAATTCGGCATAAAGTAGCTTTTATCGACTTGCGAATTGTCTTGCTTTTCAAGTTATATTGAAAATGATAGCATGCGCAAATATCTGCAGACAGATTGACAGAAGCCGCCTAATTTCAAACATTTGGATATGCTTTGTAGCAATTTGAACAACTCTGGCTGTGATGAAAAGTTTTTAAGTCCCACAAACTTAAAAACTTGTAACTGATTGTAATTTTGTGTACTTGCATACTTCAGCCAGTTTTCAAAGCTGTCAATAACTCCACACGCAACCGATGAGCTCCAATAGAGCGAAAAATTTTCCGTCTTACGTTGACTATGTCTCTTAACTACAGGTTTAGCTGGTCCTCCTGGTCCCCGACCTTCTTATCCTAACCAAGGCCCTGGTGCGCCCGCGGCGAAACGACTGGACCCTGATACAATACCAAGTCCTATTCAGGTAGGCTTCAAGTCTTTTAGTGAAATTGCTATTACTTTTTAATTCACCAAGTGCCTTGCCAGGAAACTATGCTTTTGCTTTGCGCTTTCCTTCGTTGAGTTAAGCGCCCTCCAGTTTGCCACACGCGGCGAAGGCTTTAATTCCTCTTTTGTTGCTGAACGTCAAGCAGGTAAGTATTATTATGGTTAGCGGACTCCGGTACCAATTTTATTGGTCTTTATTGGTTTGATTCGACCAAGAATCGAACCCTTGTCTTCAGCTTCAGTAGGAGGCGCTTTATTGATTTGATTACTGAAAGTTTAGAAAACTTGAGTTATTCTCTTCAAGTATACGCCGGAACTCACTGTATTTTTTCGGAAAAATATATTTTGATGTCAATTGTTTAGCTTCTGGCATTCTGAGTAAAAGACGTATACCGCGAACGGTCAAGGGGATAAATTATATCTCGGATTTGATTCTGCATTTTACTTACAACAATGTTTAAAATCATAGATAATTTAATTACAATATACCATAATTCTGTAAATAGTAATGGAGGGTCCACAATAACTGACCCCGAAACGGGTCTTGGTCAGTTTGCGGCGGCAAGTTAACGTGCAGTAGTTCGACGGTCCGTCAGCGGTAGTTAGTTGACTTGGTTCATTAGTGGCCGTCAGACGAGTTCTATCCCGACAGATTTAATTAAGTGATTGTAATACAGTTCTCTTCTGTTTCAGCGGAAGAAAAGGACGATGTTATATTGTAACTGGAATTTCACATCTGCACTCAGTTACACCGTGTCTTAAATTCGGTTTAAACTGTAGCAAAATCTTGTTAGAAAGCTGTCATCTAACTGCTTTTTTTTCTAAAGGTGATTGAAGATGACAAGAGGACCAGTACAGATATATTCCGCACTGAAGGTAGAGGTTTAGTGCCACCGTTAGTCACTACAAGGTTCACTGTAGAAGACTTAGGTATGTAACGCTTTAATGATACTGAAAATGACTTTACAATGAGGATTACTAAAAGGGCTTTTTCCAAAAACGTTTGTTTTAGTGTTCAAAATTTGGTATAGTTTTTTGATTTTAAGCTAGCTCAATGCTGTAGGATGTGTTATATAACAATTCATTCGTTTTCAATACTGAAACGCTTTCCAATTAGACGTGATTTTTTTCTTTATTAAATATAGTACAGCATTAATAGTTAAACGCTGTACATTTGGTTTTAATGTATTGAGTAACTACAAATCTTTTTGAGTTGTTTATTTTTAGCAACTGGCTACTATTGATGCTTAACGCACCATTTTTTATATTTAGGTAGTACAAGTCCACGTTTTATTCGATGTACTACATACAATTTGCCAGCGACTTCGGATATGGCCAAAACATGCCAGGTAATCTTTTATTAAAGCTGTAACTAAAGCTGACTGCAGTTATGGGGTTGTATTATAACATTTGCGAATGAGCTCAAGATGAAACTAACATGCCACGTGTTTTTGTGCCGTTGGTTCGATTCGGTTCAAACTGAAATTGTATTGCAAAAGGGTGCTCGGCGTCGGTGTGGTTAGAGCTGGACAGATGCAAAGCGCATGGTCCATACGTGTAAATGCATAAATTGAAAGGCATCAAACAAAGAACTCCCTGATTTTTTGTCTTGATTTGGTGCTCTTTGTTCTTTTACGTCGTTTCGAGATAATCAGTCAATTTTGTTTAACTTGAAGAGATACTGCTCGAAATTGGTTTCATTGAAGAAATGAGAACTACTTGAGGTGATGAAGAGGTGCCCCAAAGTTGTTCCACTATTCCCCTTATCCGTGAAAATAGATTTAATCCGTTTGACTCCGTACCATTGACAACTCTGCGTTTTGAACTTTCGTGACGTCATAAAAGGACGACTTTGCCAAATTTCTTGCAGAATAATGAACACAATGTTCGAAACGCAGAGTTGCCAATGATGCGGAGTCAAACGGATTTAATCTATTTTCGCGTATAAGGGAATAGTGGAACAAGGTTTGGGGCACCTTTTTATTACCTCAAGTAGTTCTCATTTCGTCAATGAAACCGATCTCGAGCAGTATCAGTAATGTTTGATTTTCGTAACTATTTTTTTCTCTTTTTACCGGTATCTAAAAATCTTGCTTGTTTTCGAATTTTTACCTAATGAACTATTTAAACGTCAAAAGCTTTTGCAAACTTTCAATGAAGTATACTTCCTGTTTAAAAGACGACTGAAGCCAAAATCAATAGGGGTATCAAAAGTTGGAGCAATCGTATTAGATTAGATTGGTGTAGACTCAATCCTACTTCAAACATGACGTAGGGGCCTTCTTAATTCTAATTTATAATTGGCAACCCTGACGTTTCAATGCAGTATATTAGCCCGCGGAGACCTATATTAACTTATGAATAGGTTGAAAGGCTTATGTGGCTTAGTATAATTGCGGCGTTGCCTTAGAATAGAACTAAGATGGCGTCGCCAATGCTTTCAACTTCAGGGTTGCCAATAAAGATTACGTTTAGAGAAGCCCCTATATAGTGTTTGAAGCAGAATATCACTGGAACGGCTAGGTCAAGAAGGATGGAGTCAACGCCAATCTAATCTAGTACGATTGCCTTAACTTTAAATACCCGTTTGTTTTTGTTTTCAATCCTCTTTTAAGTACTTGATTTACCAATTTAATGGATAAACACAGTCGCATAAAAAAAGTGAAAGGCGCAAAGAATCCCTTTAACTTTTCCGTACTGCGTTGTATAAGAAAACCGTTGACCGACACGTGTAATACTGTAATGCTTTTGCTGTGCGTCTTTTCAGTTTTTTGAACAACACTTCTACCTGCTCATTATGTATTTAGGTTCCAATGGGTTTACTGGTTAAACCACTCGCTCGCTTGCCAGAGGGAGAAGTCCCTCCACTGATAGTGGACCCTGGGCAGGACGGACCCATTCGTTGCAAGCGTTGTAAGGCTTACATGTGCCCTCAGTTTTCTTTCACCGACGGAGGTAGAAGATTCCAGTGCGTTTTGTGCAATGCTATAACAGAGGTACATTTTTTGTAATTGTTAGTACATATTTATCAAGTTGCCTTGACTAGGAGACTTATTCGGTTTTCGAATCAAGTTGCTACCTGTCTACCAGTACCACTCACAGTGGAGACTTCACACTGGTTTTTTTTTATTTTGCTGAACGTTAAGCAGAGATGCTGTGAATGCCAATGTTTATAGTCTTTGGTTTGGCTGGATGAGGAGTTGAACCGGTGTTTACCGTTGCAGTAGCAGACGCTCTATTCACTTTGCCATTGATAGCTGGTCTTTCTAATGGCATCGAAGCTCACTTCATGGATAATTTGATCTCTGCGTTGTATTAACTATTGTTGGTAACGTCTAACTGCACTTCCTATAAATGGTTAGTTATTGGAGATTTGTGTGTGTTCGTGCGTGTTTCTGGAGTACAAAACATTAATGTTGGTTTAAACTTTTAGCTCATGTGTGCTATTTGACAGTTGCAACTGTTCTAATATGATGTTCAACTAAAAAAAATCGATTTTTATTAAAGAGAGAGAGAAAAGGATTTTGGCGTGTTTTGTAGTTAGGTTATTTGAAATCAAACAGTCTACGACTCTACATGCTTAATATGGCATAACAAAACGTAAACATTGAATCTAAAGATGAATTTTACGGTATCCGTTTTTCGTCCGTTTTTTTTTTTACGTTTTTGCTTCTCCATGAAAAAGTATGCGCTTTTTCGTCCGCGTTTTTATTAGTCCATATCCGCACCAAGTAGACTGTTACATGTTGATAAAAATTTTGTGTTTGAACGATGAGAGCAATATTTCAGAATAGGGCTGTACCCCTTTACAAGAAATTTTTTCGGAAAACTTTTTTCCAGAATGTGACAGTCTGCTTAGTGCGGAAATTGGCTTATAAAAATGCGGTCGAAAGAGAACATACTTTTCTATGGAGAAGGAAAAACAGACAAAAGCGGACGAAAAACAAGTACTGTGAAATCCACCCTAAAACCCTTTTTTGTTTTCCCGAATTGATTTGCTCCTATGAATTTCTTGTGTCTAAGCTGCGGTAGATTATTACAGTTTTTTTCTGTCACTATACATAACTTTTTTGCTTTGCTAAATTTGTTAATGTGGGAATATACAGTGACATTTAAAAGCGTATTTACTCTAGACCCTAATTTTAGTTTCACTCGTACTCGATTTTTCAGACTCCTCACAATTATTTTGACCACATTGACCACATGAACCAGCGTGTGGATAAATATCGCCGCCCTGAGCTATGTCGCGGATCGTATGAGTACATTGCTACGAAAGACTACTGTCGCGTAAGGGCATATTATCGTATTATAATAGTTCTGAATCTGAAGGTCGTTTTTGAAATTGATCTTGCATTTTATTGCAACAGTTTTACGCTTTGTTTGTGTCTTTACTATTGCACAAATTGAACTCTTCACGTTATTTTACGTGGTTATTTTGTCAAACGCTTTTTACGTGGGAGAAAGAGGCAATAATTCTCCCTATTTGCGGCTCTAGTCCTGTCCTAGATCCCTAAACCGAAAGTCAAAAGAGCACCAAGTTTGGAACGTGAATTGGTTTTCACCAATTTTTTTGAAATGGTTTTCAGCCGATGATGTTGTCACGGTGACGTCGCAACTAATTTTTAGCAAATTTGACGGTTCAAATTTTGCACATAATTTTTTTGAATCTGAATCATAAAATGCCTAAGTTTTTGCCTTTCTCATGTAAAATATAGTTAAACTGTGATTGAAGTATTGTTTCGCATCCAGTAGATGGGCCGTCACTCGAAGCGCCATTGTCTGTTTGGCTTTCGCCCGAACCAGTCCAACTAGGATCGTCTTGGCGAGGCGATTACAGCTTAAAAAGTTTCATATCATATAAGATACTAGAAAAAATTTGGCTTACGGTGTCATGTCGTTCTTGTACCAGTACATTTTAACGTTATTAGACAACTACCTAAGGAAAGATCTGTATTTTCCAATTCTTCAGATCTCCTAGGTCGAGTGGTACACTTATTTCTGGGCAGGATGGCAGGGCTTCTTTTGAAGACTGTCAAAATAAACACCATGTTGTACATTGTGGCACCTTACATAGAAAACTGATTCTAGTTGTTAAGTTACGCTCGCTAGCGAAATTGCAGTTTGCAGACTTGTACAGTACGCTGTAAAGACTTGCAGAGCTTTTATCGAAAGCTTCTCAGCCTTAAACGCAAGTTGTGCATAACATGGTAGTTTTCAGAAGAATCGAACCAATGGCCTCTGCTTACGAGTCGAGCGTGTAACGGGCTGCTCCAGACGGTACCGGGGCAAGACGGGTGTGATCAGAGGCGAGCAAGAATCGCATACTTGTATCGTGACTAAAATTTGTGTATTGGTCTGCAAATTGCAAATTGGCGGCCGCCAGCTTGCCACACGCTTAGGCCCAAACTAATAACTAGCTGATTGCGCTGCACTGTGAGATTAAAAAAAAATGTATCCTTTTTTGTCTTTAGAATGACAAATTTCCGAATCCTCCTGCTTTCATATTCGCAATCGATGTATCTTACAACGCTATCAAATCTGGGTTTGTGGATTTACTCTGCCAGCAGTTGCGAAGTCTTCTTGATAATCTTCCGAGAGAATTGAACCAGGAGAAATCATCGCTTCGGGTCGGATTCATTACGTACAACAGTGTCCTTCATTTTTACAATCTCAAAGTACGTGTTGATGCGAAACTCGGCAAAAGGCGCAGATTCTGCAGAAGGGTTGTGCGATCGATTCCAGCATTTTTGTCCTGAGTGTTCATGCGCTCTTTTGTCTGCGCTTGTTATAGATCTTAAAAAAGTCTTCTTAGTATTTTTTTTTTGCTCGATTACGAGTCAAAAATTTGGATACACTTTGAAGATACCCCAAGAAAATATTCCATGATGAATTCATGATCAAATTTGGCAGTAAATCATGATTTTAAGGAGGTTTTATCATTTGTGCTGAGTCATCTCTTTTGGGTTAACGAGTATAAGTCAACTACCCATACAGGTTCAAAGCCCGTCCAATGTTCGATGCAGTATTCTTTTATTGAATTGCATTTGCAATCATTCTGTAATTCTCTGGAAAATGCAAATGCCCTAACTATATGGCAACATGTTTAATCGTTTACGTGCCATCTGGCTGAAAGGCTACCAGCGCAGAAGCTTAGGGAAGAGCCACCAGAATGGCGACTACTAAAAACTAGCAATGTGAAAAAGTTGTCCTCCCACTAGAATCGAACCTGCAGCCTTTGGATTACCTGTCCACTGCTCTACCACTTGAGCTAGAGAAGACGTCTCCTCGCATGCTGCTTAATTTTGGCTATTTAAACCCAGCAACTTGTTCTATGATGTTAATTTAGTTGTGATGTTTTGACGTTTGCAGCGCCAGAGTTTCAATGTTTACTCGTTTACGTGCTCTCTGGCCTAAAGGCTACCAGCGCAGAATCTTAGGGAATAGCCACCAGAACGGCGACTACCTAAAACAGGCATTGCGAAAACATTGTCCCCCCACAGGATTCATACTTGTAGCCCTAGTCTTTTGTGCTGGTAGCTTTTGGGCCAGACAGCACGTAAGCATTAAAACTCAGGCCGCGCAAAAGTCAAAGCATCACAATTAAATGAACATCATAGAAAAAACAAGTTGCTGGGTTAAAATAGCCAAAATTAAGCATGCTAGGAGACGTCTCTCTAGTTCAAGTGGTAGAGCAGTGGACCAGTAAGCCAAAGGCTGCAGGTTCAAATCCTGTGAGAAGACAACTTTTTCGCATTGCTTGTTTTAAGTAGTCGCCGCTCTGGTGGCTCTTCCCTAGGCTTCCACGCTGGTAGCCTTTAGGCCAGATAGCGCTAAAACGATTTAACATTAAAACTCTAGCCCCGCAGACGTCAAAACATCGCAATTAAATTGTTATTGATATCTGGCAACATCTCATTTAACTCGTCGTAAGTTAAGCGATTGGTTATACCAATTTGTTTAAATCTATATTTTCTGCTTAACTTTTAAATTACTTGCAAAACAATAGCTTTGAAATTGCAGATTATTTTTGATATTTGATCAATTCAGCATTGGGTTGAAAGTAAAGGATATTGTTTCAGGGGATTGTAATTATTTTGCTTAATTGTACGTCAATTAAGGTTCAAAGGTCAATTATATGTTACAAAATTACCTTATTTATTCTCAGCAAAAAAGAATAAACTGTCAGCCTCAGTTTTTACCATGTATTCATTGTGACCAAGTAGATGCGATTTCAAAAAATTGTTTTAGCATTTAGTGTTAGTTGTTAAATTAAACAGTTTTGTCATAGGATACTATAGCTATTAGCTAGCCAAAATTGGATTCGAGAAACCCATCGAAGCTGCAGTTTTGGTAAGGGCGATTTGGTTACCTTATTTCCAAGTACTTTTGAAAGAGAACTGAAGGTAAAACCAATGAGGTTCGCTAAAGCATGGCGGAGTCAACGCCAATCTAATCTAATACGATTGCCCTAGCTTTAGCTACCCCCATTGGTTTTGCCTTCAGTCCTCTTTCAAAGCTACTTAGAAATAAGGTTAGCAAATCGCCCTTACCAAAACTGCAGCTTCGATGGGTTTCTCGAATCCCATTTTGACTAGCTAATAGCTAGGGTCCGCGAACCAAATGACGCGGACTGGCTGAGAAGGGCGATGATAAAAATATGTTTTACTATCCCCAGAGCCCTCTTGCCCAAACCCTCACATTGTGACGTAAGCACTGTGACAAAACCGTTGGTTCGCATTCAGTTCTCGGTCAGTTGACTTGGCGCGATCCTTCTTGACTCAACCGTTCAGAGATATTCTACTTTACGCTCGACGTAGAAGCCTCTCTAATCACAATTTTTATTGGCAACCCTGTTGAACATTGGCGACGCCATTGTAGTTCTATTCTAAGACAACGCCGCAATTTGGCTGAGCCACAGAGGCCTTTTAACCCGAACCTAGTCAGCTGACCAGGAACCAACAAACGGCCAACATTAGGGTTAGTTGGTTCGCGGTCAGTTGTGAATCGTTTTAACCTACATACAGGTTAATAGAGGCTTCTGTGGGCTAGGCTACTGCATTGAAACGTCAGGGTTGTCAATACAAATTATTATTAGAAGAGAGACTACTAGGTGGTGTTTGAAGTAGAATATCTCTGGAACGGTTGGGTCAACAAGGATTGTGTCAACCACTACTTAAATAATAGGATTGACCTAACTTTAAATACCCCCCTTGATTTTGCCTTCAGTTCTCTTTTAACGTCCACTCACACTGCTACTTATCCTCTTACGTACAACACTCGGTGGAAGTTTCACTCTATTACCGCTTAATTCTGATCGTTTTGAAAGTATTTCCTTGAAAATCCCGTTTGAAGCTTTTTGTTTGACCCGACTGGTAATCGAACCTAAAAATACTGCTTTAGTTGCAAGACAGCTTTGTGCACGATATAGAGAGGCTATGACCGATCAATTGTGGAGTGGATCGAGCATCTGCTACTGAAACGGTAGACTCAGGTTCGATTCCCGGTCGGGTCAAACTAAACATTTCATAATTGGTATTCAAAGCTTTCGTGCTTGACGTTCAGCAATAAAAGGGACAGTGTGAAGCCTCCGCTGTGTGTGGTGGACAGGTGGCAGGTGGCGGCTTGACTCGGAAAACCAAAAGGTCCCTTCGCTGTTTCCTAGCCTAGGCAACTTGGTGAATAAAATGCTATTACGAATTATCGTCAGAAATGTTTTGCTGAAACTAACTACCTCCAAATAAAACTCGGGCAGTTTCCGTAGTGAAAAACGGTAAGAATGTCGATCGAAGCGCTGCGTCAATTAATCCCTGCGAAAGCTTGAAATAGCGTTATCACTCCAAGCCAGCTGCATCACGACTGTATGTTTTCAGAGCTCCCTAGCACAGCCACAGATGATGGTTGTATCTGATGTCAATGATGTATTTATCCCACTACAAGATGGGTTCCTCGTTAATGTGGAAGAGTCAAAGTAAGTTAAACTTCTTTCATAAGTTAGTGTCTCTTAGCTCCATTCGTTTAATGCAGATTTGGACGCCCCTCCAGGCTCCCAAACCATTTTTTTTTCGAAATTTATTTAAGACCCTTAAGTTGCTGCGTGAAATTATCCTAGCTGCGAAACCTCTAACTTTCTTTTTTTCGCAGCCATGTCATCGACAGCTTGTTACAGCAGATACCAGATATGTTTCGAGATACCAGAGAAACAGACCTTGTCTTTGCTCCTGTGATTCAAGCTGCTACCCAAGCGCTAGAAGTAAGACTTAATTTTTTACATCAGTTTGCCGTTGTTAACGATCCCCTGTTTTATTTGGCAGCGTGGCCTAGAGCGTAAAGGCATCGTTCTTACGACGACCCTGATTGCATGATCTGGGTTCAACCCGCACCCTAGTAACGTTGTTGCGTCCTTGGATAACACCCTCTACGATGATTGTCTCCGCTTTGTGGCTTCGAACAAGTAGAAATTTTTGTGGTAAGAAGTCAAATCTCGGTTGGAAAGCTTGGAATACGGCCAGCTCCTGAGCGGGTGTGGACGATTCGTCCAAAATAAAAGCGCCACCGTCGCCTCCTCATGAGTGGAGGATGAATGTGGATCAATCAAAAATCACTCCTTGCATAATAGTCTCGTACGCAGATTGGAACTTGCTAGCATTGTGGTATGACCACTCACCAGCCACTTAAGTACAATTCATTTGAGGCATTGCGGCTTCTTCAATTCCGGATGCCTTCTCTGATGAATGTCAATCAGTGATTGAGTGGGTAGAGTGTCTACTAATGAAACGGTGGACTGTGATTCGATTCCCGGTCTGGTCAAACCAAAGTTTAAAAATTTGTATTCACAGCTTACCGACTTGATGTTCAGCAATTAAAGAGACAGTGTGAAGCCTCCACCGTTGGTAGGTGGGCAGACGGACAGGTGGCAGCTTGACTTGAAGACCGCAAAAATCCCTTCGCTGTCTCCTGTCCAAGACAATTTGCTGAATAAAAATCGAATTACAATCGCAATGTTGCTTTTGGATGGAGTTGTACCTCGTTTCATTCAAAACCACTACAGTATAGTTTACTTCGTCCGTTTTTCTATTGTTTGCAGTCTGCCGAATGCGCCGGTAAACTTTTCATGTTCCATACAAGTCTTCCGATTGGGGAAGCCCCTGGAAAATTGAAAAATCGAGACGATCGAAAAGTAATCGGAACGGACAAAGAAAAGGTGATTATCTTCATAGATTTAGTTGCTTGTTTTATTTTTATTGTAATGCTGCCTGAGCTAACTTTTGTAGGAAAGTTTTATCTGATCAAGAAGATACTTAGCAAAACAGACGCCCTAGTTGATGATATATAACGCAGTTTTGCGCGTAGTGTTGATCACAATATTAAAAGCGAGAAAATTTTTAAATTGACACTAATTTGTTTTATAGTTTTACTGTATGATGTGACTGTAAAACAGCATTTTTGAACAAATGCATGTTACCACTTCCGCAAAAAAAGAAAAACGAACCAGATTTTGATTTTGTCACATTTATGAATGGTTCTTAAGCCTATGTAGATCGCTTTTTGATTTCAAAAAATATTTAGAGCTTGTTTTTGCCGTCATCAAATTTCTACGAAAAGCTGGCTAAGGACTGTGTATCAAAAAGCCTATGCGTGGATCTCTTCTTATTTCCGAACCAGTATGTGGATGTTGCCACGTTAAGTCAAGTTCCACAGTACACTGGAGGACAATTATACAAGTACGAAAACAACATTGGTTAAATCAAGGTTTTGGTGTGTGTGATTTGTATCGTTTTTCGACTTTTAATGCTAATAAGCGTACTTCGAAACTAGAAAAACTTGCAACACTGAAAATAAATCAATGATGCAGTGATAACAAACTACTAATATTGGCATTATACAGAGTCTTAACCAAAACTATGATTAACAGCCTAAGACAATAAGACAAATTGTTATGGAATCAACTTTTGTCTAGGTCTGTATAACTGGTATAGGTATGAATCAAATGAACTAGATCAATATTTCTTGTACAAAACCTTGAAAAACTTGTTTTAAAACCTCAATATAACTTACTTAAAAACTTTTAATGCTCGTAAGCCTTTTAAGCATTGGTAGGCAAATTAATGCACAGCGTTAGCTTCGTTAACCACTAGTCCGTTTACAAACTTCATACCTCCGTTAACGTTAATCCGTTATTTTCAGCTTTAATTAACGAAAGTTAATAAAGTCCGTTTATTCGTTAATATTTTTCGTGTAATTTACATTTATTTATATTCACTCGCTTCTAGAACACGTATTGACGGTGTTGAACTGATTGTAAGGAAATATTTATTGCTATGGTGGTCTTTTATGTGTTATGAAAGTTACATTTTACAGTCTAATCTCTGGAGGTGGAGTCGAGGACACAAGGCTCGAGGCCAAGGACACAAAAAAATTTCAAGGCCAAGGACACAGACGCAAGTGTTCTCAAAAAAAAAGGTCTTCAAAATTTTTTTCAGGCGAAAAAGGTCTCCAAAATTTTTTTTTCAGGCGATCTCTACTTGAGGAAACCAAAACAAGGTCTTTGCAGATTTTCCGCAAGGTTTCTGGCGTTTTCCAACGAAATTTCAGCGGTTCAAAAATAGTGCTGTCCTCGAGCCGAGGCTGGGCAATTTTCGAGGACTTGAGGCTTCGACGCCAAGGACTTGAAAATTTGTCCTCGAGGACGTCCTCGAGGACGTCCTCGAGGCCAAGGTCGTCCTTGAGGACTCCACCTCTGCCAATCTCATTTCAAGATAAAAATAAATTCAAATGCACTAACGAAATAGCGTTCGGAAAATCTTTGGAAATTGCAAACAGCGATAATTAGTAGACCTATGTGGCTGCAGCTTATTATTTGCCACAAAAAAGAGCCCCTTCGCTTTCTTCTATAAAACTCGTGCTATTACGCAACAAATGTTACTGGTGCAAACTGGTTTGTACCGGAACGATGAATGAATGATGCAAGATATTAACGGTAAAAATCTTAACGGAAGTTAACTGAACTTAACGGAAGTTAATTTAGTCCGTTAACATGAAAAAACTTTTTAACGGATTAACGAGTTAATGAAAAAGTTAGCTTCGTTAGTAACGGGTTAACGATTAACGGACTTGAGCCCACCTATGCTTTTAAGGCATGGTTAAAGTGAAGACTTTAAAAATTAGGTTAAAGCTATTCTTTTAAAGGCCCGGTCTTCACTGTCCGTAAAATCGTGAGCGTACGAGAGTATTTTTAGTTTATTCCGAAATTCGGTTTATCAGTGTGCAAGCTGCCAGTTCAGAATAAACTAAGGATGGATACGTTTCTACGCTCATACTTTTACGCACAGTACTGTAGAATGGGCCGAAAACGTACTGTACGCTTTCGAATTAGAATAGAACGTAGATTTAGATTTAAACCTTGGTTTACCATGCTTGGAATCTCTACAACATTAAAGCTCATGAAAAGCTGCTCTAAAATTGTGTTTAGTTAATTCTCTGCTGATATGATTTTGTGCTTTCGTAGAGCCTAGAAAAGTATCACCCTTAAGGCTTGGTCTACACTAGATGTAAAATCGTGATCATGTCCGTAGTTTATGGAAACCAACTCCAGTTTGTGGTGGTGGTGGTACTACCCGACCCCTTCCGAGGAATGGGGCGCGGAGGAACTCCGCGGAGACCCAACAGTCGGGCCACACCCCAAGGTCTGGACCATAGGTCAAGAATAGAGAGAGAGGAGCCAAAGATAGATTTACGAAGGGGTTCAGAGGCAGGACAGTCGAGGAGGAGATGATTGAGGTCCTGTAGAGGGTGTCCACAGGCACTACAAGCAGAATTCTCCTTCCGACTGATCCTGTGAAGATATAGAGGATAAAAGAAGACTGTGGCCATGGCAGCGAAGACGGGAAAGCTCACAGCGAATAGGGCGAGAAAGGAGCAGTTCCTCCGAAGAGAATTCGTGTACTTGGAAGTTCAGATGGGAGTGGGAGATGTGACGTCTCCATTTGTGGTACTGGGAATAACGGACTTTGGCAACGACTAGGGGGAGAGGGCATGGGATCGCGACTTCAGTTTGTCGCCAGGCGTACCGAATTTTTGTTTAAAATAAATTAAAGGGCGCACTCTTACTCTCTCGATTTTACTACCAGTGTTGACCAGGCCTTACAGCAGGCTTTAAGAACTGGTTACGGATTATTTTTCAATGATATATGCACGAAATTAAATGCTAAAACCTATGATTGAAAAACTCGCAGATACAACTTTTTCCGGCCGGAAATGGATGGTGATCGCTTCATTAAGGACTTGGCACACGACTTGCAGCGTGATATTGTTTTCGACGCGGTCATGCGGGTCCGAACTAGCACAGGTGTGTGACGTGTTGATGATGTCATCAAACTTATTGATTTGAAATTTGTCAATCAAAAATTGTTATTGCTTTTCCTACCTTGAGTATTTCCAAGACGTCCAAGCAGCTTGCCTTTTGTAGAAGGATGTTCTTGTGCGAGGTTTGTGTCGAAATTTGCTTTAAGTGTTCGTCACCGGTACAAAAGCGAACCAGATGCTAGTAACTTATTGATTACTAATTCGATTCGTAGTTGAGTGGATAGAGCGTCTGCTACTGAACCGATATACTCGGATTCGATTCTCAGTTTGGTCAAATTAAAGATTCTTATAAATTGGTATTTACAGCTACCCTACTTACGTTCAGCAATGTAAGGGACACTGGAACGGTGTTGAAGTCTTAGCCGTGTGTAGTAGACGTTTAGGCAGATTGCAGCTTGACTCCACGACCGAAGGGTCCCTACGCCGTCTTTTGGCCAAGGCAACTTGGTAAATAAATATGTAATCACAATTAATCCGACGCTTAATCCACTTTCAGCTTGCTGTAGTGTTTCTAATTCTTCGAAGTCTTGGCCCAACTTGCAGAAAAGCTGCGAATTTGAAATCTTTAAAACTCACCAAAATATCTATTTAGGCATTAGAGCTGTTGATTTTGTTGGTGCGCTATTCATGAATAACACGACGGACGTCGAATTGGCAGCTATTGACAGCGATAAGTCCATTCTAGTTGAATTGAAACATGACGACAAAATCAATGAAGAATATGGGGCTTATGTGCAGGTATGCTAATGTGCCATTGTGCCCATTTTCAATATTCACGTTTCTGACCTGGTTTTCGGTTGGATTTGGTTTTGCTGTCGTTATTTATCCATAGGCGAACCATTACACGTGCCAGAAGTTGACATTTTATAGAATGGGTATTGAGTAATGAATTACTTGTCATTGCCTTTGAACCTCTCAGACCCGCATTCTGGGTGTCCACGACAACTGACCGCGACAAACTGACGGCGAACCAACTGACCGCGAACAACGCCGATTGGCTGAAAAGGGCGATCCTAAATATATTTTTACTATCCCCAGAGCCATCTTGCCCAAACCCTCACTTTGTGACGAAATCACAGCTACGAAATCAGTGACGAAATCACTGTAACGAAATCGTCGCTTCGCGGTCAGTTTGTTCGCGGTCAGTTTGTCGCGGTCAGTTGACTTGGCTCGCACTCTGGACAGAATTTACTTTTTTGCTCCAATTTTTCGGTCGAATGTCCGAATACGGAAATATTTTTTCCTCATTTAAAAAAAGAGGTTATTTTCGTGATTGCAGCACAGTTTTAGGACTTTAGAATGCTAAACATGTATACTCTAAGTGCAGGTCTTCAATTTGTTCGGTCATTGTGACCGAAATGGCTCAATTTTTTTGGTCATTCACTAAAATTTTATCTCAATGACGGTAAAGGCTTTTGAAGAATTTAAAATATGTGGTTTTAGTCGTAGCACTTTTCGACTTCTGTATCGTTTGGTAAACTTTTAGATTCGTGCAGACTGCACACCTTCCGTCCGAGGTTAGGTAGATTAATGTCATGTAAAGAACAACGTTATAACAGCCTATTTTTTTCTTGTGTTATACCGACGCGGCAGTCAATGACTGGATTTCTCTCATCCATTCCTTTGTCCATTAACGTTAGTCGACTGTCGTTCACATTGCTCGACTGAGGAACATCCGTCTCCTAAAGAGCAAAGTATGTAATTGCGGTATTTTTTTGTAGGTAGCCCTCCTGTACACTTCTGTCAGTGGGCAGCGTCGTTTGAGGCTTCATAATTTGAGCCTTAGCGTTTGCACACAGTTTGCTGATTTGTATCGTAGCTGTGAGACTGATGTTCTTATAAATTACTTTGCCAAGAAATGCATCAAGTAAGTAAACGCAAACTGACTCATATAACGTCGTTTTTCGCCTATATTTGATTTTTTACTCATTACTATAGTACAACCAACGTATGGCGAGAGATATAACTAAGATTGCCTTGTTTTATCTTACTAGCGATTCGAATGTGAAATTTTTATGATTCTCTAGAAAAGCATTCAACTTGTAAGTTCTTAAATAGCTGTGTGAAAACGATGTGTTTCCTGTTTATGTAACGCCAAATGTTAAATCTTCACCCAGTCAGAAAAAAATATTTCATTACGAATCTTTCTTAGAAGGTGCATTTTCATACAATTGTAAACTAATTCTATTTTCCTCCTTTTCATTAAGAATGTTACTAAGCGTTATGTTCATATCTGTAAAAGGCAGTGATTCTTAAAAAACCTCTGAAAAAGTACAAATAATTATGCTGCTTGAAATGCTTTGGTTATTAGTGTATTTTGAAAATAAATACAATTTATTTGAAATTCGAGTTTCATTTTTGCCGTTTTAGAGCTGGGCTAAATACATCAACGTCAAAGATACGAGAAGACCTTATTTCGCAAGCCTGTGTCATCTTAGCGATGTACCGTAAGCATGTTGCTTCTCCTTCTTCTCCAGGCCAACTAATTCTACCTGAATGCATGAAGCTTATACCTGTGTATCTCAATTGCTTACTGAAGGTATTGATTTACTGAAATTGATTGATTTTTGTGCATCATTTAACAATACCGCCTCTTTCTAAATCTCGGTTTATTTTTCGCCTAGAACTTTTGGTCAAATTCGGAAATGATTTTTTGGTCATATTCGCAATTACAAACACTACTTCGGGGTTGTGTACAAAAAATATACAAATTTTTTTCTGTTATTTTGATGGATATCGCTATCCCTATCTTCCTGTTAACGCGTTATTTATTGCTGCATGGTTTCTTTGCGAAAACTTTGGTAGCGGATTCTGGTATACCAGTGCTAGTGCGCGAGTATGGGTGTACTCTTTCATTACACGCTTTCTGTATTACATAGCGAGCATATCAGTATAATATTAAGGGTTTGATTTTTGGTTTCCAACTTCATATCAGAGGAGGTACCAATGGCTATAGCAAAAAAAAAAACATGTGGGAGATATGAAAACTGACTAATGATGAGGATGCCATAATTGTGAAGAGGTTTCTCGATTGCCCTGCAACAAACAACTGGTTTTTTTCCCTCTTATGTCAAACTTGAAATGCCAAGTTGAATAGACGTTCTTTCAATCGATTTGTTTTTAGAACGATGCTATTCATTCTTCTCACGATATAACGACAGATGATAGAGCATTTTTGAGAAATCTTATTTTGTCCATGGACGTAGCGGAAACCCAGATTTTCTTCTATCCAAGGCTGCTACCTCTGGTGAGTTCAGTTTTCAAGGAGGTTTTGCGTGTTCGGCAAATATTTGGAGGCGACAAATTTCAGTCAAAAAAAATTAAAACTCCATTGAATGTCGAGAAATTTTTGTCCCGTGATTCCAAGTTTTATGGTGCATAGGAGCCAATTTCCCGGCCAGTTTGAACTCTTGTGAGAAAAGATCGTCATTTTCACCAGTCCATTGTTAGCGAAAGCATGATTTCATTTGTTTTCGATTACGTCACTTGCTCCAGTTACAAAAAGCTACACTTTTTGAGATGTAGTGGTAATAACGGTGAAAGACTGTATCTTGGCCTGATCCAAAAAACTAAAATTATTAGGCCAAAAATATCCGGAATTTTAAGTGTAGCAATATCTTGAAAGTAATTTCGATATGCATACGGTTAGAATGATCGAAAGACCAGGTACAGGGTTTAGGGCCTGTTCGACTGTTCGTATCTCGGTCACTGATACTGCCACTGAAGTCGCTGAGAATGAAAAGATTTCAGTTCTTAAGTGGTTTGTTATGAACCGGTAAGTAGAATGCCTCAAGAAAGACTTTCAAACAAGCTTACGTATAGCGAAAACAAAAAAGAAAATGCTTGTGGGATGAAACAATTGATCAGCTTTGTTGAGTTGGGAATGCGGTTTGTAACCGTTTAGCAGTTCATTGAAGCGAAAAAGAGGTGGTAGTTGATTTAAACTGCTGTCCTCAGAGCCCTCGCATTGGCATTGAAGGGCTGATTCGTAATCGCACCTTACTACCTTTTTCAGCTTTACCCAATGCCAAATGAGGACGGGAGTTCAGTTGCTATTCGTTGCTCCGAAGAGCGGCTGAAGGAAAACGAAGTTTATGTGCTTGAAAACGGCATCAGCATGTTCTTGTGGATCGGACAAGCTGTTGATCCAAACTGGGTCCACAATGTTTTCGGTGTTCAAAGTGCTGCTCAAATAGACATCGATCTGGTGAGCTTTCGCTTTGTTTTCGTATTAACATCTTATATGAAGTTTTAAAGTGGAGGGTATAGGAAATAGAGGAGAAGAGATTTGGGTTGTGGAGGAGAACGATTTTTATCGAGCAGTGCCACGGAAGGGCATTGCTCGGCTGAGGCAGCAATCTCAGCTAGTTCAACGACTATTGAGTGTCATTCAAGATATAATAAGTTACGTAATGGCGGCCACTTCCATAAACAGGTACGTTAGTGGGGACCCACCAGAGGTGGCCGCCTGGGTGAAGATGAGGTGTCCAGTGCCCACTGCCCACACTTTAAGTGGTATGAAAATGGTCTTCTTACCGGTTCTCCAGCCCAGCTGGTATTCTATGTGGCGCATTTGCACTGCACCATGCTCTCCAGCCCAGCTGGTATTCTATGTGGCGCATTTGCACTGCACCATGCTCTCATCAACAGGAAGAACAAGGAAGCTCTAGCCAATAACGGATCAAGAGAAGCTTAAGGGTCTTGTTGAGACCCTCGGAAATTTGTCCCACTTTTTGGATCCAACCCACATTTGGGGAGGGGACCACACCTCCATGTTGATACGGAGGAACGATGGTGTAGTGCTTGAGTTTTTTTTAGTTCTTTTGCAATCTTTGATCTCTGGTCCAGACTTGAGGATGTGGCCCGACTGTTAAATGTTACGTTTCCACCGAGTTTTTCCGTGTACACACTCCTCGAAATATGTTGGGCAAAACCACCGCGACACCGAACAAAAATTATGATATATCACAGTAATTAGTCAGCTTTTTACTTTCCCTTCCATCTCGGAAGGTGCGTTTAAGCCGGGCACTAAGCAACGTGCGGTTTGCTCCTTTGCGCCGTTACACACGTCTTCGCGAGTGACGTCATCAGACACTTGCCAAGATAAGCGTTACAAGGTCCAAATCACGCGTTGCTTTCCATCCGGTCAAAACTTCTCGACTGCCTTTCCGAAAAAAGTGTCTTTGTAAATTATGTTTCATCAAAACCATTATTTTTGCAATTTTTATCAGGGAAATTTATTCGTTTTCGACAACGATGATTCACGGAAAGTTAGGGAGCTGGTTACAAAACTACAAGCTGAAAAAGCCAGATACATGAAGGTTTGTGCTTAGTAGTTATAGTCAGTTGTGTTTGACGAACCCTGTCAGATGTTAACCGTTATCATAAGTAAAATTCAAGGCAGAAACTGATAACTGCAGCCATTCTTTTAAAAGAAAAAATGTTGAAGCTACCTATTTCCTTACCAGCTGCAGGTTATGAGAAACGGCTGATGTGCCATCATTAATGATTGCCTGTGGGGAGATTAGATTCCGCTCTTCATGCTGAGGAAATGACTACTAATCTTTTCCCAGCTTTCTACTTATCGCTAGGGTTCGGAAGTCTTACAGTCCGTCACGCAAGCCAATTGGAATTTTTCTAACTCTGGTATTATAATTTGGTCAAGCTCCTAGAATAAAAAGAGACAACGCGTTGAAACCACCAGAAAAAAAAAACAAACAAAAACGTGAAGCATTTGGCCCCGGGTGGAGTGACCGAGGAGTTGACATTAAGCCAAGAAAAGTGGAAAGGCTATCGTCGAACATTCGTCTTTGTTTCAACTTAAAAAAAAAAGGAAACGAAAATATGAAGCGTTGTGATGACATTTTATATTTTGTTGTTTTTTTCAGCTCACTATTGTGAGACAACGCGACAAACTGGAGCCTTGGTTCAAGCATTTCTTGGTCGAAGACCGTGGTGCTGGTGGCGCAGCTTCGTACGTCGACTTTTTGTGTCACATGCATAAAGAAATACGGACATTGTTAAGCTAATTTGCTCTGCAATTGCTTTTGCATGACTCCAGGGTTAATCTTTTTTGATCGTCTTTTTAGGATGTTTTTAAATCTACATTGAGCATCAGTCCTGCAATAATTAGACGAGGATCTGGTGTTTTTTAATTGCTGTTAAAAGCAGGGTGATGTGCAGTTGAATGGTTAGCCATTACAGTTCTGCTAGCGACCTTTCATCTTTGTTCAAAACTAGGCTAAAGCCCCGTTTGAGATCAACAAAAAAGATAAGCAGTTGTTTGGAACAAACGCATGTCTTATGTTTTTTAAACTACCCTGAATACATAACAGTTCTGCCTAAGCTTTCAATTAATTTATTGGAAACCGAACCGGAAAATTCAAGACTGCCTCTTGCGAACAATCATTTTCATATTTATTATGCGCTATTCTAACGAGATGTTCAAGATCTACAAGAGCTATGCTAGCAGTATAACAGTAAATAACGCGATGAGAAAAAGGATAACAAATTTCCTCACTCCGTTCGTTGCTTAACTTTTCCATGTCTAGATGATTTGTCGTCAATGACAAGCGACCCTCGTGTAATTATTGCAGTTACTGTAGCTTCGCTTTCACTCTTTTTCTGTATTTCTATAAGTTCTATCTTTAGGTAATGTTAGGCCGGAATTCAAAACAGCCAAAAAATTTGCAAAAATTTTGATTATGCTTCTACCAAAATTTGTTGTGGAAATGGAAAAGCAATATTTTCTATGATTGTAAATAGAAGTAATGAGAGACTATTATTCTCAACTCAGTGCTCGTATTAGTGTGTTTTTGGCGCGTGTGATACCAATTCAAATTTTGTTGCTGCTTTTAGAGGCTGGCTTGATTTTTCTAAGTTTTGGTAAAAGTACCTTCTGTGTTACACATGATACAAACTTCTTTCCAAATGTAGCCAAATTTTGTGTACTTAAAATATGTAAAGGTTTTTTGATCGGCCGTTATTAAGAATTAGATTCTGCGTGTTTTTGCGATATGGTTTAGGCTGTTAGTAGTATAGCAAAAGTGGCCTACAGTCCGACGTGGGCGAATGATTCGAGAAAAATGGCTGAATTTGGGTGTGAAGATTCGAAATTCATACTAAAGTTCCACGAAGGCGATTTTGAAGAACTTGAAATTAAAGGAGAACTGCTGACAGAACTAATAGAAGTTTTTAATTTACTACAATTCTGTTAAAGTATATTTGTGTTAATTTTATTCTTCTTAATCCCTTTTTCCAGAGATACTCTACTTCATTCAGTCCTCTGACTTAAACGTGGGCACCACTGACGTTATAATATTTACCGCCGCTTCCATTGTTACGCATCGCTGATTACTGCCTTACTATAGAACTACTGTGACAGAAGTCAACCATGCGTCGCGATTACCCAGACGGTAGTTGTTGCTCGCCCACTAAAATCGTCCGTATTGCGCTAAAGTCAGGGGCTTGATGATGTGTTTGAGGTTGAGTATCTCTTGAAACATTTGGATCAACAACAATAGAGCTATAGCACCCAATCTCATAGTATTACGCTGATTTTAGAAACGTTTTTGAATATGCCTTCGGTCTTCCTTTAAACAATTTGTCAGAACAGGTTCTTAAATTTTAGTTGTTTTAAGTTGAACTCAAGTTGGACTTAAGCTCGAGTACTGGTTCGTTACACGACCCTTAGTTTCAATTTTGTTCGAAATGGAATCTTACGGGCTTTAATGGCCGAGTTGATTTTTAAAGACCATGGAATGTTCGTGAGTGTCGGCTTGCTATTTGTGCAATATGTGGTATATTGGGGGCCTCTTTGGACTTGTTTTGTTATTGTTGTACATAGTCGTGTTGTAATTTTGCAGAGCATAGTTACCCACGTGTGTAGTTTTAAACACGCGTTGGTTTAATTGTTATGAAAGTATTGTAGAATGAAATTTATTTTCTGTTTTAACTCACGTTTAGAGGCAGCACCAGCATTTACGTAATCAATTGCAACAACGTTGTGTAATCAGTAAAATCGACTTTGATTAGGATTCGAACTAGTATCTGCACCAATTAACAGTAAGACCATAATCTTTTTATCTAAAATGACTATGGTAAGATTATACAATATACATTCGTTGTTTATTTCATTTCATTAATAGGAAGGAAAATGCAGAATATTAATTTAATGTGTTGGGTTAAGTGCTAGAAAAAAATGAATTTTGTGTTGTGTGTTGTTTGATCCTGCGAAGGATACTGAAATTTACCGGAAGAAAAACAGCTAATTTGGTTGCTTAAAAGGGCACTCAGGTCGGAAATTTTTTTACTTGATTTTCTTTCAAAAAAATTGACTGAGCTGAAGACTAACTTCACCAAATTTAAGCTTTTTGCGACCTTCCGTTCCTGAGATATAATGATTTCGATATCCCCTTAGAAAGGCTTTTTCCCCTTAGAAATTTTGCCAGGGTTGCCAATTAGAAACAAAATTTCAAAAAGTTACTATATGTTCGTGATTTTCAATAACTGTTTTGCGGCAGAGTTATTGTAAAACAATATTTTTATAATCAATTTTATATAAAACAATAATGTTTACAACTGCAAAATTAGCTGCTTTTGAATAAATGTAAGCCAGCCATCCAATAGTTAGTCTTTTATCAAAACTGGCAAAATGGCCACGCAGAAGTTAGAGGAAAATTGTTAATTTTAAACTGCAATATTAAACCGGAAGACGTAGAAACTTCAAATTTGGTGCGAATGCATTTGAGGCTTATCCCAACATTTTGGTCAAGAGTGAAAAACTTGACTTGAATGCCCATTTAAGTTAACGTAATTTTGTTAACCTTTCTTGCTTTTTCGTTATGTTTTATGTAGGGCCCTTACTAATGAAGCAGGTCGTATCTCAACCCATTGGACTCTTTTTCATTTATTAGTAAAATATCACTTGATATATCAAAGGACTTTGACATTGTAGATAGTTGATGTAGTAAATTGGTTGCGGTGTTGAAAGGTGGGGTCTAGAAATTTGATTTTGTTTCAATGTGCAAATAGACTTAATTAAAGTGTGTATAGGCTGTTCTCACTAACTGCTTTGTATTGAATTCGCAGCGTTCATCTGTTTAATAAATGCATTTTGGAACTGAAACTTAAACGGTAATAGTTTTGCTAAGAAACTCCATACCTAAGTCGCGAATGTGCGCACGCTATTACTCGTATTGTTTTCATACAAGGTGTCCCAAAGTAATGCACATTCTGATAGATTGTTTTGGGACAACTCGTAATTTCTGTAATGCACTAGCATTTACCTCTTGATTACCTAGTTGGTTTGTCGGGGCGACTTTGAAGATCCTTCGTATACCACACTTGGAGACGCAACGTGTCGCTTTCACATAAAAATTGTCAAGCTTTTCGGGAGGAATTGGATCTTTCTCACTATATATGCTATGAACTATTGCTGCCCATGGTTACGAGCTCATATTCGTCTATCTATGCTGATTGCAATTGTCTTCCTCCAGCACCTGTGGACGCCCTGTGCACGATCTCAATTGTCTTGTTGGACCTCTTGGGTTTTATAAAGAATTACTTGTGTGTTAAAAAAACGAACCTTTTTCATCAATATCGGCGCTAACCGACCTATGTATAAAGCGCAAGCGATATCAGTTAATCTTAAAGCACACCACTGTCGTTAATCTTAAAGCATCATTGTTGACACCCTGTGCACGATCTTAATCGTCTTGTTGGGCCTCATGGGTTTCTATGAAGAATTTTGGTTCTTCTCTCATTATCTTTGACCTCAGGTCCAGACTTGCCTGCGGCCAGATTGTTGGGTCTCTGCCCCTATTCCTTGGAAGGGGTCGGGTAATACCACGCATCGAAGAGAAACGGTCTTGGAGGCAAGCTGCCCTTTGTTCACCACATCTAGGTGAAGGCTTCTTTTTTCCTTCTTACTGCTGGCTGTCAAGCCAGGAAGCTGTGAACACAGGTTTTAAAGTCACCTGAGTGAGAATCAAATTCGCGTCTGCCGTTAATATCTTGGTGTGTTATACTGCTGATCGCTGTAACGTAAAATTAGGCTCATCGTAAGTCACGTAATAATAGCGTTTTCGCACTAGGCCTAGTTGTTTGCGACGAACAAATACTGCTACTCTAATTCTTATTTTGCTAAAGCTAAGCGTTAGAAAAGTCAGCTACGATCTTGAACGCTAGATTTATTAGTACACCAAAAACAATAAATACAGTGATACGTAAGTTTCAGACGTTTCAAAACAATTCTTCATATGGTAGCTCAAATAAAAAGTAAAATTAATTTTCTATGCGGAAAATTCTCGAAGGCCCCGTTGCTCCCGGGCTGGTCTTGAATCATATTTGTCACACTGTAAGTTTGGAATATGCGGTCTGCTCAGATAAGTTCGTATAACCAAGGCAACTTCATCTATGATTTGTTTGCACAACCAAAGCGCTAAAAACAAAAAATTACACGTAGAAAAAATGACCATGTATTACTAGGTGTAGGTTATTACTTAGTTTGTTTTGAGAGAAAAGAAAATAATTTTTCATGGGCGACAATTTGAAAAAAACAGTTGTTTTATATGCTAAAAAATATTTTGGCCTTATTGCTTATAGTTGAATCATGTTATGCGGTGCTATTGTGTGCACTCTTTACGAACACTTAGACTGTAATTTAACTGTATTAAGCTTAAAATTAAGTCATTTTTCACAAAAACAAAAATACGAAAATTTTCGAGTGGTAGAGACTCCGCCCCTGGCCTCCGACGTAGCCTCCTCCCCCTTTGCAAATTTCTGGCTACACACTTGGTTATAAATGTGAAGACTGATGAACATGTGCTCCGGAGTCCTGCTTTTTTTAAATGGCTCCCCATCCCTGCTTGTAATGTAGCTTGTTACCAAGACACGCCTCGAGTATCTTTATCCAGGGATTCTCGATACTTACCCTGTTTTTGGTATAACAATTAGATATTCGTTTTCTGGAACGTCCAGAGGTGGGCAAAAATAACATTATGCAGTCAGTATCAAAAGCGCAGCACAACAAAGAGCAACGGTCTTTTAACCAGTAAAAGCGCAGCGCAAATTGCGCAATTTAATTTTTTTAATTTCCTAAGCGCGGCGCAACTTCCGCAATGAACTTTTTGATTCAGTTGAAGCGCACCGCAATTCCGCACTTGTGGAACGGCATTTTCGTACCAAGTTAAAGCGCAATCTAACTTCCGCAATTGAAATTTCACAACATAATGCAAATACCGCATTTTTCGCGATTTTAGGCAAAAAAAGAGTAAATAATTAGCTAAAGAAAGTCAACGTTTGACAAAATTACGATCGAAATGGAACAAAATTATGTTCAATGTATAGAATTGTGCTATTAACCCAAAAAAATTTTAAAAGCGCAGCGCAATTAAAGCGCAACAAATTTCAAGACTTTAGTTCGCAACACAACTTCTGCATTGTTTCAAAATAAAAATTAAATCGCTACGCAAATTGCGCGATTGCGGAGGTTGCGCTTTGCAAACCTCTGAGAAGGTGATAATAGAAGTGCAAACTGTGTAAGAGCAGCGACAACTAATTAAAGAGCAAGAAAAATGTAAACTAACCTGTGATTGAAAATTAGGTTATCTTGGTGTTACGTAATCTTTGTTTTTGCTCTAATAACCCTTCCCGCTTCTTGTATAGGTATTCCTGGGCCAGATGCTAGCAGCTTGGCCTGTTTCATTTTCTCCGTTTTTAGTTTGGCTTTTTTGATTAATTCAGCTTCAATCGCTGTCTTGTAAGTATTGATTTTCAGCCGAACATGGGTCTTATAAAACAAGACCTTCGAGATGCTGGTGTCCAAACTACTGACCCCATCTATCGATACTCGGTTAGATGACAAACTGAGACGCTGAAATCTTTGATTGTTGATGTTGTTACCCATATCTCGACCGTGCTTGATCATCTTAAACCTGTTCAAAAACTTGTTACCGATCAGTGGTCGAGTGAATTGACCATCTGCTACTGAAACGGTAGACTCGGGTTTGTTTTCCGTCGGGTCAAACCAAACAGGGTAAAGAATGGTATTCGCAACTTAAACGCATGTCGCTCAAAGATAAAAAGGACAGTGTGAATTACGCCTCCACCATGTGTGACAGACAGGTGGGCAGATGGCAGCTTGACTCAAAACAGGAGAAGTACCGGTATCTGTTTCACGTCAACAACAGCGTAAATTGTACAACTTACATTCACCATAATCACACGAATAACAAAAGTAGATGGCAGAAGGAGACAGAGAAGTTACCTTCTGATCTTATTCTAGTCAGTTTCCACCATAAGACCGCACAGGTCTCCCTGCTGTTTCCCGCCCAAAGCAACTCGGTAAATAATTATGTAATTACAAATTACATTATTTTATCAAAAATATATTATTTTATAAACCAAAAATATAAGAAAAATTAAAGCCAGTAGCACCCACCTTTCAAGTAAGCGTCTTTTACTACTTTGGTATGTTTATTATGTATTAGCATAGACTCTTTCACGGTAGGCCCACCGTAGATGAAGTGTCTCTATGGTTTTAAGTCGATGTGCTACTTATTTAATGAATTGATTTGTTGTGCTATTCAAAGTATTGACTCAAGCTGAATAACCAAACTATTGACTCAAACAGGAAAATTTTTGTAATTTTTCGGCAAAAATATCCATTTTAGCGCTATTTGGATCATATTTTGCACGTTTTTAGAGGCATTTCAAAGAGCTAAATTTCTAAAATATGGATTTGAAAAAATTAAATTGCCCAGCTCTTTAGCCCCAAGTCCATACTTAGAAGGTCAAATCCAAAACATATTTAAACGCTTGTATTTTGAAGTTAAATGTTTTAAGTGACTTGGCTAAGTTGGGGTTAAAACCCGCTCAGCCCTCTCTGGTTACGCCATTGTGGTGTACAAGAAACGCATCGTTTAATTGTCTTCCTTATTTACCTCGTGTACATTTGCGAAGATCTCCATATTTGCAGCTTTTTGACTCTGATCCGTTCCATCATGTCATCGTCTTCCCCGCCCCAACCCTAAAACATACTCGAGTTTTCCACCTGCAGTATCAACACAATACATTGAAAAGGGACTGCAAGCAAAATTGGAAACTTAGTAAGTAGTGTAATATCATAGAATACGTTTGCTTTAACTCCATCCTTTTTTCCCAACTTAAACTACAATTCCAAAAATAACCTATTTCAACCACATTATCGTGAACTTCAATTCCCGACTTTTATTCATTATTAGGCCGCTACGTACCATATATATATGTATAATGTATATTTTTCAAATCGAATCTTTTCTGGTTCAAGCAAACTGATTATTCCCTGTTAAACAACACAGGACAGCATTCAGCGATGCGTTTACGACAACACAAACAACATAATCTAATTGAATTGAAGTGCAGCTAAAGTAAATTGTCGATGTTGAACCAAACTCGTGGGCCCGACGATGTGTTTAACCATATTTTACGCGAACTATTTGACCAACACAGTTTGCACTGGGGGAGGGGGCAAAATGTCCCGCGTTTAACTCTTAAACCGGAAGTCAGAGAATACCAAATTTGGCATGTGGGTTGTTGTTCACTTGAGATTTTTTGGTAACATTGGTTTTGAGCTGATCGATGATGTCGTTGCAGTGACATCCCGGCCGATTTTGGTAAATTTTTTCAAACTGGTGGCTCAAATTTTGCAAATAGGTTTGTTTTTTGAATATTAATTTTAAAATATCCAAATCAATGTGATTACGTCAAAAAAACGCCTTGGGACGTCATTTAGGTTAAATATGGGCCAAAAATGACCAAATTTTGTTGAAGTAGCTTCGACAAACTCCAATTGGGAAACTTTTTCCAACTCCAGTAACTTCAAAATTTTCCAGGAATTATTTGTGAATAAATTTGGCTTAGAGTCAAGTTGGTGTGAAGAACCTCCCCCATACCCGTGTAAAATAGGGTTAAAGTAAAATTTATCTCTTGAGCACCAGTTGGGACATAAAGGAGGAGTCAACCATGGCGTAGCCTGGGCCCACCCCCAATCGAAATGCCACCAATTATAAAAATGTAATAAAAAAACCTATTGTTTCTTCAGTTTCGTTTTCTTTTAACATCTTCGGGTACAACAGTTCACGCATACAACAGTAATCAGCGATACTATTGACAACCAGGAGGCCCGGGGCCTCTCAATTCAATTTTTACCAACCAATTTAAATGTATAACCCGGGTGAAATTAAGGGTTTTTGTCCTAAAAGTTGCAAACGCAGGCCCTCATCTAACCTTTTTATAAACGTTAACGCAATGCCCAGGGCCGTATTTACCATATGGCACAGTGCCAGTGGCCCCGCGCTCAGATGGTAAGACTTTTTTTGGTCTTCACCAATATTTGGCAGGAAGATTTTGCGATAATCTCCAAGGTACCAGGGGCCTCGCGCTATTTAAATCCGGCCCGGAATTAACGTGGTTAGTAGGCGTAACCATCTCTTGTACCATTTTTAATCAACAATTCACCTCCACCTCGCTAGTTTTTACACGAAAAAATACTTTTCAAAAAAATTAGCAACGGGAAATGCTCATTGAACGAATTATTGAATTTGAATTGAGGGGACCTGGGTCCCCTGGCCGTACATGTACTCCTATATCTGGCTAATTTCATGACAAAACAAAAATCTCTAAGAAAATCTTAGAGTGGAGTACTATTTACTGCTAAAATATTGAAGGAGGTAGTGCACCTAACTTCCCCCTACCTGGGTCAAATCATTTACAAAATTTAACACCAAAATGAAAAGTTTTAATCGTATTTTGTACTTAAATTGCAAGTAGAAGGAGGATTGAACAATTAAATTTTTTCAATTGGCTTTCAAATGTTAAAAATCTAGTTCTTTCAAATGTCTCTGAACACGTGCAAAATGTGATCCAATGGCATTAAAATAGCTTTTTTTTCAAAAAGTTACAAAAAAACGCAAAGCGGTCGGGGGCTTCGCCCTCAGACCCGCGTAGTCTCCGGCGGCTGGGGGTTCTGCCCCTAAACCCCCGTCTGTGATGCGTTTGAGTTACACTAGTTTACTCAACAAAATCTCCCGGTTAAGCATTTGCACTTTTTAACTATTGGTTTGAGCCTTCCCCTTTAGCAAAATCCTGCACTTAAATGCCAAACCAGGCTACGGCTTCTGATCTTCCATTCTACGATATCTTTCCCCAAAAAAAGTTTCTCTTTTGAAAATTTCTCATGACGTCATTGTATGTGATTTGTGCTTTGGGCCCCTTTCAATCAAAAATCCTGGCTACGCCTATGGAGTCAACGCCAACCTAATTGCACTAGTATTAGAGAAACTCCATTTATTTTGCCTGCAGTCCACTTTTAGATTACGTGGAGCAAGCTTAGCAGGAACAGTGTTGAACTGAATTATCAACTAGTGTATAAATATACTCTTGGTAGGTAGATCTACAGATGGGCTCTTCTCATAATTAGAGTAACAAGTCCATCAAAAACTTGTCATGCAACTTTAATGTACACAGCAGTTTTATGTTTTCCGAAAAGAAAAGCAACATTTTTTTTATTGTTGATTAAAAACTTGGTAAGTTGATTTTACATAACTTGAGAATTGCTTCAATCAGGATGTTTATTTCCGCAAAGTTTTTTGTCCGACCATAGACTAATTATCAAGTAGACTAGAAACAAACGCGCGGAGAAAAAGAGAACAGCATTTAAGAAAAAAAGTTTGCTCTTGTTGCGAGGTTTTTTTTTTGGCGGTCACGCGTATTCGACGAATTTAATTGGACATATTCGTAGAACCAGTGAAGCGTGAAGAAAAAAGTCGCGCTAATTGGACGGATCGGCATAGTTTAGAAGAAATGAACCGTGAAAGATAAAGACAAAACTGTGAGTTTCCAGGCTATTTATAAAGAGTTTATGGTCTGACACTTGTCAAGAAGAATCGTCAGAATGGAGAGCGCAGAAAAAGAACGACTATTTAAAGGAAAAAAGCCAAGCCGTACGGCGTGCGTGATTGGCTGGAAAGAAAAACCAATGAGAGCACATCATTAGTGCACAATTTTTAAGCTACACCCGAATTCTTTTTGTCGGCTGAGGACTGGTTTAGAAGTTTTTGTGAAGGTGACTTTAAGAGCAGTTAAGAAGAATTTAAGATTTTTGCCCAAAGCCGCTCACCCATACCCCTATCTGTTCTTGAAGCCACTTTTATTAAAATTTCTAACCCTACCTTCTGCCGACAAAATTAATTTGTATATAGCTTAAAGATTGAAAAATCAAATTAAATGTTTCATTATACTCACCGTAGCCTATTACGCCAAAGGGTGTAACAAGTTTGAGGGGCCCATCTCCGCGTCATTGCGCCCGGGCAACACTACTCCTTTTAAAGAAATGTTGCAGCAGAGGCGAGCCGTTGGCAACTGTGGTCTGATTTGACCGGTCCGAGATTTGAGCTTCATACCTTCCGCTCAGCAGACGAACGCGTTACCGCTCGACCAACTGGCCTGTCAATATAATAACGCGCTCTCATTGGTCGTTTTTACAAACCAATCACGGCTCGGCTTTTTTGCTTAAGATAGCCGTTCTTTTCTGCGCTCTCCATTCTGATGATTCTTCTTGACAAGTGCCAGACAAAAAACTTCGAAGAAATAAAAATCCTGATTAAAAAAATCATATTTTTAATCAAAAACAGGGGAAAAAGTTGCTTGGCAAGTGTGTCAGGGCCTACGAGTAATGAAAAATACCTGCAACGTGATGCTCATTTCCACTTGTCGATAAAGTGGTCTGCCTTACTGCCTTACTAAAAATATTCACACTAGTCTGTTCACACTTCAAATAAAATTTTCCTAATAACTCGCAGACGTACCGGTAGCTTATAGCAAACAACAAATGGGGCATTTTGCAGGTTTTTCGAAACAAAAAAATTAACATCCTAAAACTTTAGAGGTATTCTTTCATCCAGTTAGCACATAAACGTCTATTTTACATCCAAGACTACATCACATCGCTAGTGGAAAATGCTACACCAAACAGACTGTAAGCAGAATTTAAATGGAAGCGGGAAAATGCAAATTAACTTACCGTAAATTCGTTGGAATAACCATTGACTTTCCAATACTGCTCGGCAGTAAAACCAATGGCAGCTCCGACAGTGATGCTGCTTATCGACTTGTAGCCAAACTTGTCAATGTATGGAGCCAAATGTGTAACTAGATTAGCTGTAAAATAGCGATTTTTCTTACCAACATCAGTATCAAAAATTTCTAGCAAATTTTTTTTTTACTTCATGAGGAAGACTTTACATTTTTATGAAGGGGCAATGCCATAAAGATCATTTAACCCCTGAGAAATTGAAGTTTCTGTTGGTGCAAGAAGATTTGTTTTAATTTTAAGGTTTGTTGAAGCCACTTCACCAAATTTTGTCATATTATATCGATATTTAACTTAAATGACATCATACAACGTTATTGTGACGTAATCACTTTGCCTTAGGCAATTATTAGTTGAAGCTTAACTTATATTGAAAATTTGAAGCACTTATTAATGAAAACATAACATCATTTTTGCCAAAATCTGCTGCGATGTTGCTTTTCTGACATTATCAACTCCGAACAAATTTACCTAAAAAAATTTAAAGAACACCAAAGCACTTACGCAGTGCTTGTTGCCTAATTTGGCGCTAACATGATATCCATTCCATCCCTATTCATGAAAGATGCGTTGAACAAAATAGTCAGTGCTGGTGTAACGAGAGGTTTGCGCCAGAAGAGGCATACTTAATCACCTAAACCCGCTGCATTGTTCTGTAAAGTTCTTTTCTAGGAATTCGTTGCTGTTTTTTCAAATTTAGGGAAAGACCAAAAAAGGGTCTTCGCCAGAAATTCGTTCCTCTTTTCCGTCAATTTTGGGGGAAGTAAAACGTTCTTCACCAGGGATTTGTTGCGCTCTTCCACATTTTCATTACACATAGAAGATCCACATCTTGGGGGGGGGACTGTTGGGCATGCCTCCTTCCCGTCTGTTACGCCAGTGATAATAGCCCGTGTAAAGTAGGAATTAACTAAAACGTGATAGCGCAAGCGATATCCCTGGGACTTCAAGACAGTATCGAACTTTTACTGCGTAAAGCGAATTTGTAAGCATGTGGCCGTTAATAGTCAGATTAAGAATTTAAAGGCGCCCCTTTCAAATTTTGTTTCACCAATTTTAACAGCTTTTTGGTTATTCGCTTTCAAAATGTAAAGGTCTCGAAAAGTTATCAAAATAATCACGTAACCTCAATCAAAAAGTTCATATAACAAGTTACAACGCCAAAACTTAGCACTTTTTACAAGTTCCTAATGCAGTAATGCGAGCTTTGCACAATTCGGTTGTCATGAAACAAGAACTGTCAAATAAGGCAAAGCTCTCAAGTTTCAAAACAGTTTTTGTCCCCATTCTCACTTATGGTCATGAATCTTGGGTAATAACCGAAAGAGTGCGATCACAAGTGCAAGTATCCGAAATGGGGTTTTTACAAAGAATCGAAGGAGTTACACTGTTTAACAAGATGCGAAGCTCTGAGACTCCGTTACTTCTCCGAATTGAAAGATCTCAGCTTAGATGGTTTGGCCATGTAAGCAGAATGCCTCAGGAAAGACTCCCCAAACAAGCTTTACATGCCAAAGCAAATGGGAAAATTTGTTCGAAGACCTAGAACTAGATGAACCAATTACATTGAGGATTTTGGATGGAATCGCTTGGGACTTACCCAGGCGAAATGATGGATGTGATGGAAGACCGTGAAGTGTGGCGGTTTAATCTCGAGCTGCTGCTACCGTAACCCTCACGGAAAAGCGGGCAATGAAGAAAGAAGAAGAAGAGATAACATAGATCGATCTTTAAAATTCCAACGACGTTTGAGCAAAATTTTAATGCATCAGCCAAATTTATTACTTATCACTGCCAAAGACATGCCACGCATTTTACAGCCATTTCAGATTCCGAGAACGCTCTTCAGCATTGCAATCCAATAAATAGGATACTGCATGATTAAATCCATCATTCAGCACCAGTGGCCCAATCAGGGAAGCTAACAAAGCTTAAACCCCGTCTTTAGCCAAGAGATTGAAAAATTTAATACAAAATGCAAGCTTTTAAGCTTTTAATGCCCAATGTAGCCAATTGGCACACTTGTTTTTCAGCTCTCCTTGCGCCTTCCTCTCAAAAAAAAAAAAAAAACATTTGCGCTTTTGTAATGGTAACTAACGTTATTAAGCACATTGCTTAAAGAGAAGAAATTGGCAACTCTTTTTTTTCTCCCATAATGCTCTGCAGAGTTATGCGTGTTTATCTGAGCTAAAATTTTCTAAAAAATGTTCATTTTAAAGTTTTTACACAATTTTTCTGAAACTAAAAAGATTGTGTTATTATAATTATTTTTCTTTGATAAAAATGTGAATTATTGATTGTATTTATAATATTGGTTTGCAAAATGCGCAAAAAGTCATGTAAAAACCGATAAAAAGGTAAACGAAAAATAAAAAATGAACAAAAAGTTACCTATTCTGCCCAATGTTGCCAAATGGCAACAACAATTATTTTACGATATAAACACGACATAAACATAAATTTAGTGGAAATGTGTTGAAACGACCCTTATCAATCAAGAAATGCCAAAAAAAATTTTTTTTAACTGCTACTGTGTCCGGGCTTTAAAGGGTTAAACGTATTTTAAACTTGACCTTTAAGTGAAGGAGAGGCTGAGGGCATTTTAGCTTTTCAACTGGCATCCGAATCTTAGCAATTTAGTTCATTCAAATGGCTCAAAAACCGGCAAAAAAAGTTCGATCCAAATGGTTTTCAAAAGGTTAATTTTTTGAAGCATCACAAAAATTGCAATGCGGCTTGAGGCTTCGCCCCCAGAGTTGGATCAGCGGCCTGCGTAATTGAGATATTTTTCAAACAAAAATTTTTAACTTTCAAGGATCCCTCAAGGATCAGTACTTGCACCACTTTTATTCAGTCTTTACTTGAAACCTCTCGCTGATATCATCACAAATTTCGGTTTTAGCTATCGTTTCTCCGCAGACGATGTGCTATTTTACGTTTCAGTTGATAAGGACAATAATTATGATGAAAACGTGATCAGCGAATGCTTAACTGCTGCTGAAAAATGGCTTGCAATCAATAACTTGAAGCTAAACTCCAACAAAACCCAATGCATTATTTTTAGTGGCAAATCATCCAAATCTGTTATTGCTTTTTCAAAAGCTGTCAATCAAGATTCTAGCATGGACTTTTTAAATTCAGTAAAGAACTTGAGGTTTTTTCTGGACAGCAATCTTACAATTATTGAACACCAAATTAAACATGTAGTAAAAAAATGCTTTTTTCACATTCGCAACATAGGAAAGATCAGAAAGTTTTTAACTGTAGAATCCTGCACAGTGCTTGTAAATAGTTTGGTGATCTCTCAACTTGACTACTGCAATGGCCTGCCAAGTTACCTAATTTTACGCTAGTAAAGAGTTCAAAAAACCGCGGCCAGATTAATCTCATGTACCCACAAATATGATCACATCACTCCTGTACTCATTGAGTTGCACTGGTTGCCTATTGAATATCGTCTGAAATTTAAGATTCTTTTGCATGTTTTCAAAGTGATAAATGGTCTTTCTCCTACATATTTAACTGACTTGATCACCCATCAGCCTGCTCCATCTCGTTCACTGCGATCAACTGACTTTAATTTGCTATTTGTCCCGCGTACTTTCTCTGTTTTCGGTGATCGCTGCTTTACTTTAGTGTTTGCGGGCCTTGTCTTTGGAACGCATTACCACCATACATAAAAGACGCTGAATCTACCAATCAATTTAAAGTTCTGCTCAAAAATTATTTCTTTAAACAAGCATATTTGAGATGATTAGTTTCTCAATGTGCACACTGCACACTTTGCAGGCTAAATAGTATTGTTTTTTTTTGTTTTTTTCACTTTTGTCTCCCTCTTAGTATTCTTCTTTACACAAGTGTACGATATGCCAACTATAGTGTACCAAAATTTTTGTTGCCTGTGACTTAGTGTGCTACTTTTTCATATTGTTGAACTGTATTTGTTCTGTGAAGCGCGTTTGATCTGCTACCTTGCAGGAAACGGCGCTATACAAATGACTACATCATTATTATTATTAACTTTGAATTCAAATTTCCCGTCCAAGCAAAATCCTGGTTGCGCGCTTGTTCAGCACCAAAGCGTTCTTATGTAAATTGTTTAAAATCTTCGAGGCCCAAGAAGAAGATTTTCTCAACCTCACAGCCTTACAGATGACAGTTTAGTAAAAAACTGGACCAACTACGGTAGCTCAAATCTATTACAGCCATTAAGCTCAATTACTTTAACTCCTTAAAAATTTTGGAAATCTAATCTACCAACTTGGAATCCCATAAGTTTAACTCTTCCGTTTTTTTTGTGATACCAACTCATTCTGAGAATTTCAGCCATCTAGTTAAGGCAGGTAAAAATCTAATGTTCTGGAGGTCCATTTAAGGACTAATTTTCCTACATGGCATGCCCAAGTTTTATCATATTTTATCTTTTCTTTATACTATCCTACTCCAAATATTCAATATGCCTAGCTGGAGTACTTGATAATTCAAATTTTTAGGTTTAGGTGACCCGTTCGGCAAGGTTTCCTCAATGCGTCACCCTCAAATTTTATCACCTTTTATTTTTAATTTATATTAACCTATCCAAGAAACTTAATTTGTTTACCTCAAGTAGTTGAAAAGTTTTGAAGTGCAGAAAGACTCATTTGCTCATCCTAAACGTGACACCCAAAAATTTTGTCGCTGTTCATCTTTTTTTTATAAACAATATAACCTAATCTAGAAATTAACTTTGTTTAGTTGGAGTGGTAAAAATTTTGATTTTTAGAGGGCCCATTTGAGAACCCCCAATGTGGCATTATCAGAATTTGCTATGTTTTATGTTTTATGTAAATCTAAAAGGGGGAAACCTTGATGTAATTGGAGAGTATTTCTAAGATGGTATCTCCAGTTTTTTTTTCGTAAATTTATCTTTATTTTTGTATTTACTTCTCCTGAAATTTTCCCTCGTCTAGCTTGAGTGGTTAAAATTTTGGATTTTTGGAAGACCCACTTGAGAAGGAACCTCCAATCACGGTATCCTAATATTTGGTTAAATTTTATCTTTCCTTTATATTTACCTATTCTGAAAATTTCGTCCGGCTAGCTGTAGATAAAAAGTTGGAAATTTGCAAGACCCGTTTGGAGAGCTCTCCATTGTGGCACCCGCAATTTTTGTTAGGCTTTGTAAATTTTTGATACCCACCTATTCTGAAAATTTGATCTGTCTAGCTTCAACGGTTCAAAAGTTTGAAATTTTAGAAGGCTTTATTTTGGGGGTTTCCCTCAACTTTAGGGGGTTTCCCTCAACGTGGCACTCCTAATTTCAGGTAGTACCAAGTCCTCCTAGATATCTACATTCTACAATTGTTCAAAGTTTGAATTTTGTGCATTTAGTGGTTTATAAGTAAATAGGGTCGAACGAAAAAAGAAAAAAGGAACAAAAATAGCATCCAAGTCGGGATATATGAACACAATCAGAAAAAAAGAGGTCGATAATGTGATAAAAACAACAAACCGTTTTTCATCAATATCGGCACTAACCGAGATATATCGCAAACGCAAGCGATATCTTATACATAGCAAGCGATATCAGTTAATCTTAAATCACACCACTGTCATCTTTTTGCGAGATATATCAGTTCAAGTTTATCATTTTTTGCCGATTTTTGCTTCTAAAATTGCGATCCTGTGACCGGGGACCCCAACCTTGGTATACGCATGAAGCCTCTATCTGTACCCATGTTGTATCTAAAATTCAGCTTTCCACGTCCTGCCACTTTTGAGCAATTAGCGAATAACAAATTTTCGACTAAAAAATTTCTGTTTTTACCCGATTTTCGGTTTCCTAAATCATGATCATGTGACCTATGATTCCCAAAATTGTCATACATGACGCTTTCATTTCTGTCATGTTGGGTCCAAAATTCAATTTTTTAGGTTTCACAGTTTTTTAGTCATATGATACATCAAAAACCTTCGATGTTGATTTATCCAAATGGCCGAAAAAAAAGGGGAGCCAGGTTTTTGGGTAGTTCGGGTTCGGGCTGAAGGTTGACAAAATGTTGATCCTAATTCGGGCCTGACCCGTTTTTTGTGTTTTAGGTGCAGCTATAAAAACATAATCAAAACAACATTGCAACGCTGAATGACAACTTCATTTTAGCATCACACAATTATAAATTAACCTAATTTTACACGAGGAAGGGGAGGGGGCAAAAATGCCTCTCTTTTTTATTTTTTTTGTGATAAATCCTTTCAGATAAAAGACTTCTTCTTCAAACCAATTTAACTTTGAGTCAAATTTATTCAAAAATTCCCTGAAAATTTAAAGTTGTTAAAGTATTAGGTAAATTTCCCCAATTTCGATGTTTTCTGAAGTCACTTCCACAATCTGAGCATTTTTTGATCAATATTTAAGTTAAAGGACGTCATGAGACGTTTTTGTGACTTAACCACTTTGACATAGGCATCGATGATTCAGTACCAATAAACAAACCTTTGCACAAAATTTGAGCTGCCAATGACTTTTTTAAATATGGCTCTGACGTCACTATGATGACGTCATCAACTCAACACCAATCTTCCCAAAAACTTTTGGTGAACAACAACCTGCATGCCAAATTTGGTGTTCCCATGACTTTTGGTTTAGGAGTTAGATAGTGGAGCAATTTTGCTCCCCCCGTCTTGTAAACTGCGTTAGTCAAATAGCTCGTGTAAAATAGCGTCAAGCTTCGGACTTTTTCGGCAGGGCCTCCGAGAGGGGGGGCAGGGGGGAAAATGACCCCGGGGCCCATGGACTTTAGGGGGGCCTCGGGCTTTAGGGGGCCCATCATGGGGCGGTTGGCTTCAGGGGGCCCATCGAAATGACACTGAGAAATCAGCATGTGAAGCCCGAAGACCTTTTTGATTTTAGAGATCACCTAAATTGACCGAAAAAACCGTTAGAGTTTGGGTAAAGACCCTTTTTTTTTTTTTGGAGTTCACATCATATTTCGGACAAAACTGCGGCATTTTCTCCGTCTGTTTTGGAGTTCACAAAACCGGAAATCCGTCATATTTGAGCTGGCCCCGGGCCCACGTTCGGCTTTCGGCGCCCCTGTTTTTCGGACATAGTTTTGACTTTAAATCACTGTTCCGGGTTATATTTTCGGTTTCGGGCCGGGTTCGGGCCTAAACTGTCGGCCCGTTTGCGACTCTGATGCTCGCGCAAATTTCCGATTAATGAAAAATTTAGCTCTTACATCGGCAACCATAAATGATTCTGTCGTCTTCGGCGATTATATCAACATCGTGAAAAATAAAGCAATCGAATTTGGCAGCATCTACTGCGTAACGAAAAGCAGTGTTCATCAGTTGACCTAAAAGAAATATTTGAGATAAATAGCTAACGTGCAGAGACATTTACAATAAATTTTGGGCCGTGCTGAATAGCGATCTTAAAATTTCGGCCACATAGTATAATCGTCAAAACGCTTAAAAGTTTTTTCTCGTCCTCAGAATAACAGTGAATTCAGAATAGCAGAAATACATTAGTTGTTTTTGAATTTCCGCTCCTTAATTTAGGCTTTAAGCTTAGTCGAAGTTGTCCAAACTAGTAGCTGTTTTGCGCTGCCGCTAGAGTTGTGAAATGGTTAGACGTGCCGTTTTTGTTGATCGACGGGTAACGCGTTCGTCTCTGGAGCGGGAGATCCGAGATTCAAACCTTGGGCCAGTCGAATCTGGCAACTGTTCCCAACGGCTCGCCAGCACCGCTGAGGCATTTCTTTGAAAGGAATAGTGTCGTTCTTGCGCAATAACGCGAAGATGGTCCCCACCCACTCGCAACACGCTTCGGCGTAAAACAACAAGTATGATAAAAGATTTGATTTTGATACATCAAAATTACTTCAAATTCAAGAACAAAAGGTCAATATAAAAAAGCAAACATTAACGTCCTTAAAAACGCTCATAAATTATATCGCGTCATACCTATCAACTTAGTGAGTTAGCCTACTGATAAAAAAGGTGATATCATTAATACTTTTTTGGGCCTTTTCTTTTAGGTGTGCCACCACGACATAACTTTGAATAAGTTAAAGATTAATCAATGTATTCATTCGACGCCATTTACTATGATTCGTGGGTATACAAGGCGGATCCGACATGCTTTGTGAAATTCTATTGCGGGTGAAACAATAAAAATTGAAAGCGTTGATTGAAAAGCATATCAATATTTTTGTTTAATTTCAATTTTTTTAGGATATATTTCTTATTGTTTGTTCAGGGATCTGACTTTTGAATTACGGTCAATAAAACCGGTATGATGATGACTTGAAGAATTTTTAGGAGAAGTTTTACTATACCGAAAACAAGTTTTTGTCGTCTTTTTGACGTAAATTCAAGGCCTTTTGCAAATTTTATTAGCTTGAAAACCTATAATTCTACAGAATATTATTTTATTACGCCATCCGTGTATAGTTTAAATACAAAAAATCACATTCGAGTCACCGAAATCTCATTTTATATGGTCTCTAATTTCGCATAGGCTACTAAAAAATATAATTGGGTTAAAATATATTCAAAAAATTTAACGCCAAATTTATATAAACTTATATAGTCATCAACAGAGCGTTATAAAATTAGACCACTTGCTTCACATGCAAGTTACAGTACATGGGAATTTATAAAGTGCTATGCTATAGGCATTTTTTTAACTAAATTAGTAGTGCAAGTAAGTTCCAAGGCTTAGTCCAGTCTATTTTACACTAGAGGCAGCAAATATTTCTTCTCTCGCTTTCTGTGACAAATCCTTCAAGAAAATCTACTTCAAACCAACTGTTTTTTTTTTTGTCAAAATTTGACTTTATTCATTCACAATCAACCCTTGAAAATTTAAGTTGCTGGAGTAAAAGAAAGTTTCACAATTTTAAAGCTTATAGGAACCACTCGACTAAAATTTAGATATGTTATCTTTTTTAAAACTTAAAATGACGTCATAAAACGTTTTGTAACGTAATCACATTTATTACTGTAACTTAGACATTTTACTCAATTCTGGAAACAAACATACGCGCAAAAGTTAAACCCTTTGTGACGTCATCTTTGCTTGCTATTGGTCGTGATTCAACTGCATCATAACGTCATCACTCAAAACCAACTTTTATACAAAAATTTTGGTGAACATCAACCAAGGATGCAAATGCGTAGTTTCCATAACCTCCTGTTTAAACTGTAGGTAATGGAGCATTTTTGCCCACCAATATATAAGACTTGCAAACTTATATAAGACAAAGTCCTTATAATATCAAGTTTAGCCAATTCAAAAGTTTTAACATAGCTTAAAACTTACATCCATTCTTAATTAGTTCATTTGATTACAACAATTAAAATCTTAATCACTGCAATTTCGAGATAGTTTAGATCTAGATTGTTTGGATCTGATGCGCACACTGTATTATTAGCTAAAGTATATTTACAATATGAGATGAACGTAATAATTTAAATAAAAATTACGCTGCCAAACTAGATTATGGCGCATGGATTTTTTTGTAATGAACAGCTTCTAGAATATACAACTTGCTGAAACACATAATTTAATACTTTTGGATTCAATGTCTCCATAAAGAATCTATAGCCTTACTAGACTCGTGTCATTTATGCTTGAAAATAATGTCCTTTACGGGAATGGGTTTCATATAGGCTCTTAAATATTTTTCGAAATTGTGTCATTTGGTATGGTGCCAAAATTTCCTAAAAGTTATTGTAAAATTTTAGTATTATTTTATTTCATAAAATGGCGTCTCTCAGTTTTAAAATGACGTCACCAAGCAGAATAAAAACTCACCTTTATTAAAAACGTCGTCATTGTCTTGTTCTGCCACAATAACGACGTAGCAATGCTGTTGCCGTTGCAAAATTTGATGAATGTAGTACAAAAAATACCTAAACAATAAAACTAACTATTCTAATAACTGCCACGACTACAACACGAAGACTAGAAGCTAACTTCAGTTACTTTTATTAGTTATTGAGAACACTTGGTATGGATAAAACAAGATACCCTGTTATAAGAACAACTTATTTGGATAAGAACAGCACGTGGCTCATTTTGGTTCAAAATTTTAAGAACAAATTAAAAACTATGCCAGCTTCGGCATGAAAAAAATAATTTAAGAACACGGCAATAAACACAATACATTTATGAAAAATAATTTGAGCTTTTTTTGGTTTTTGCTATACATACTGCTATTTTGTATTCGTTTGAATGTCATCCTAAAAATCATGATCAACGCTAATTAACAACTTTAACCTTTTTCTTCCCAGCGTTCCATAAATGGAACAAAATTTCATGGCGATTTCACACGGGCCAATTGTTTCAATTTAAACTAATTTTTAGTTTTACTTTTATATTTAGGAGTTGTTCTTTTTTTCTCGGTATAATTACTATGAACATCTAGCTTAGTGAGCGAATAATCATTACATATCAGGGTTGCCACATCCTGGAAAAATCCTGGATTTTTTTCTGTCCTGGAAAGTCCTTGAATTTTGTTTTTAAGTCCTGAAAAGTCCTGGAAAAAGTTTGGAAAGTTTTCCCGTGATTTACCAGGACAGAATGTGAAGTTTTTTTTTGTTGTGATAACTGGTACCTGGTAATTGCACGAAGGTATTGTTGAAATAATTTGCATTATGAAGGTCTGTAATATTGTTGAAATAAATTGCATTGTGAAATAAAAGGGTAAATTTAAAAGTTTATTTTGTTAAAAGACAGAGCTTATTTTTAAGCTGGCGCACACATAAAAAAGTCGCTATTCTAGCCTTAACCCAACCCTAAATCTAACCCTATCTGTATCGCAAGCTCCAATCCTAACATTAATCTTAAACCTGTATAACCCTAACGTAGGGCTACCATACGTTTTCTTTTAAGAAGATTTGTCTTCTTTTTCTGTAAGACACCAAAAAAGTAGCCAAATGCTTTCTGTTTTTAATGCTCAGAACTTAAAGGCGGGATTCGAAGACCAAACCGACCAAAAACGATACACTTCCATCCACACTCGCGTTCAGCTCCCGCCGACCTTAATACTACCCTACTGACAGCAGATCTTTTTTTTGAGATCACCATTTTCATAGGAAAGAATTGGTGCAAAAACTAGTGGTCTCCAAAGAAAAAAACGGTCTTCAGTTTTTGAATTTTCTCTTCGAAAATTGTTTTCTCCAAAATAGAAAAGTCTTTAGTTAGTCCAGTTGGCCAGTATGTACCTTCAGCGTGTTTGGTCGTTTGGGCTTCGATTTTCGAAACTGTCCTCTTTTTGGTCCATGAAAATATGGCACCCCTACCCAAACGATAATTTAAAAAAATAGAAGAGAGTAAATGAGTGCCTATTCTTCTGCTCTTTGCTCTCTTATTTTCTTTAAGCAGTTCTTGCTTATTCGCCAGTGTATAAATAAGCACGTTCTTGTTGAAATGCCAAAATTTGCACTTTGCGGTGCAGTATGTATAAATTATTAAATATTATTAGGAAGAGTGAATTTATGAACAGTAATTTATTGCAATGCGATTCTCTAGTAGCAGTATTACTGCTGGCAGCAGAAGTGTAGTGGGCTGTAGGCCCTCCATTGGCCTGTTGGCTAAACACAATAAAAAATGTAACATTTTTCACCCTATGCGAGTATACTTATAAGGCAGTTTTTTGCAGTAATATGGACTCCAAAGTAATTTAAAGCCACTTCTGAAACAGCATTTAGGGGGGGGGGGGGGCTAATGATGGTCAAAAATAAAATCAGCAACAACTGACAAAAATGGCTAAAAATAAACAATCAATTTGATCGCATAATGCAAAATACTTAAATTAGGCTTTCTAAAAAAATTGTAAAGTGTCTATTCAGTATTTCATTCAGTTAATTATCAATCATGTATTTCAAATCTTGTTTCTTTAGCCCCTTCTCCTAAATTATCTAGCGTTGTAAAATGCAGACGATTTAAATTAGTACTTGAGAGTTTTTTCAAAGGAAGCGCCCATTTGGGGTGCTTTTCTTATAGAGAAAAAGAGAGCAAGAGTGGTGGTCATTTATGCTTTTTCAAAAATTGTTATCGTTAGGATGGGTGCCTATTAACGCTTTTTTAAAAAATTATTATGGTTAGGGTTTGGATTTGGAGTTTGCATTAGAATTAAGGTTATAGGTAGGATTGCAGTTAGATATGTTATGTTTAGGGTTGGGGTTAGGGCTAGAAGAGCGATTTTATATTTGCGCGCTGGTGCAAATAAGCTCAGCTTTTTTCAAATGAAGGGATTTTATGGTTTACCTGCTTGAAATAAAGCTAGGACAAAAGTTTTACCATTACCATCACCCACATACTTTAGCCCATTTATAAAACCAGTTTAATCATGCTTTCGCAGTGCTAATTTCTGCGCTTCCTTTAAAATGCATTAATTTTTACCAAACTGGGCCTAAGATTAAGTTATTATTGCAAAACTTATGTAGTCTTTTGTGCTGGGGGCTTTGACCTCGGGGCTCAGACTCCCAATGGCCTCCAGCAGCTGGTAACTCCGTTCCCATACACCAAGCCAAACCCTCCCATTGCAGATTTCTGGCTATAAACCTGGCTACTAGTCAGTACTAGAAATCCAAATGCGTGGCATTAAAATTTTCTTTGATGACAAGTACAAAAAATGGGTGCATACAAGAGTAATAGTAAAAATTAAATTTTAAGTCCTGTAAAAAAGCCTTGCACAGTCCTGGAAAAGTCCTGGAAAATCATCTGAAAAAGTCCTGGAAAGTCCTGGAATTTGATTTTGCAGTTTCTGTGGCAACCCTGACATATATTTTGAGGAAAATTGCATTTTGAGGTGAACGCAATGTTAGGCGGTAATAAATATATTTCCTGTTATTCTATAGTATCCAAGAATTGGCATGTTTTAGATTACAGTTATACCGATATTTTCTCCCCAGAATATGTTTTATGGGTGGCCATCAACTTTTCATAAATTTGTTGCAAAATTTTATATTCCATTTATGGAACAATGGCGGGTTACTTTACACAGTATTAAAATGCAGGCGGCAGAGCAAACAAGCACGTGCATAGTTTTCGCCCAGACGTTTTTTGCGTTTATTCACGTGTAACGGTCACTAAAGTAAAAAAAAAATTATGAGTTTCACTGACAAGCAGTTGTTACTCAGAGCGTCGCTATGAGGACATAAGAGGTCGTGAGCTCTTATTCCTAAAGACTGCTTGTGCTCCAAGTTTCGGGCTAGTCTAAATTTCATATTTCAACGCAATAAACGTATCTCAAATAGCATCATAAAATGGAATGCTGCTTTGTTGCTGCATTTATTTTTGTTTTGCTATTCTTTTTGATACGAGTAATATTTGCTTCTGTATATAAAAATGTGTAAAATATAATCCAAATGGGATTAAAGTGGCTATTTTTGCCAAAACATCACAGAAATCGCCCAACGGCAGGGGGCTTTGACCCCAGACCTCCATGGTTTCTGGAAGCTGGGGACTCTGCGCCTAGCCTCCCCGCTAATGATACGCTGGGTTGCATTGGTTTACTCAGCACACACCCCATTGAGGCATTTTTCAGACGAAAAGATTTCAACTTTTGGTACATGCGCCCTCCCCCCGTAGCAAAATCTTGGTTTGCGATTGCATGCAGAGCGTGCCAAGCTCAGCTGTGAAGTTTATCATACCAAGCACTGAAAATGCCCAAAGCTTAAATAGCAATAATACAGTTGCTGATTGAGTTTACAAGGTTTAGCATAAAAACGGAACTCTTTTATTGAAGCGCAAATTAATGAAGGCCGCAATTTTGCGTATACGGTAACCCGGCAGTATTCCACAAATGGAAAATGACGTAATTCACTTCGGGAGCAAGGCATGGTTTTAAAAATTAGTAGTTATGTTATTTACCAGTTAAGAAACACATGTATGCAAAAATGAAATACATTTGAACACGAAAACTATACTTGGTAAAATAAGGTTAACTATGCCAAAATAAATTTGTGTCACTTTACCCTTTAATAAAATTTAAAAACAAAATAAGAACAAAGGAGGTTGAAAATTTGTAGAAATTTACGAATAGCCAACCTCAACTTAAAAATTACTGGTTTTTATGAAAATAGTGTAACCCATTCGTCGTACAGTGACATGAGATTTTCTGGTGGACGGTGATTTGAAACAGTTACTTTTTTAAGCGATAGTAATTAGACATAAATAAAGCAGTACTACCACTAACAAATACTGTTCAAAGTTGTTGGAAAAACTGCTCATAATGCTCCAGGTTACAGAAAGTATCCAATTGCGCATTAGATTTAGTTTAATTTATCCATCCATTTGAACTATGCGCTGTGGTCGTGTCTAACCACACCAGTGCCAAGTAAGCGCATTTTTTGGGTTCTGTTTGCGAGTCTATCGTCATGCTTTGTGACGAAATCACTGGGAACGAGCGTCAGGCTGGTCTACCTCAACGGGTAGACTGCTTGGTACCAAAGGGAAATATGCGCTAACTGGTGTCATGTTGGGCAATGCAATCGGGAGCCAGCTATTTTAGTGTAATATTAAATTTTTGGATATGAATTAGACTAATGTATTAACAAAGACCTAATTTTACTCTACATTCATTAGACAGGCACGTACTTTACCTCAAGTGTTCCTCCCTGTCCCGATAAGGCACGATGATTGCATTAAAACTTCGACATTTGCAATATTTAGGACCAGGGTAGAAACCACCTAACCGAAGATCGGGATAAACTTCAGAAATTTCTTCCAAGGTCAACGGCCAATTAAAGAACTTTCCGTTTTCATTTTTCAACTCTGGTTCATCTGTAAAAAATGTGGTAGTAGTTGACACAGAGTTGTAAGTCAGGCCGGGCTTTTCGGGTCGGGTTCGGGCCTAAAGTTGACAAAAATTTCGGGCTAAATTCGGTCCTGAGACGTACTTTTTGTCTTAGATGCACAAAAATATAATCAAAATGATTTAGCGACATTGCAAAATTTTTCAGACCCAACTTAACTTTCGTTTTTTTTAGCATGATTTGGGCTTCAAATTAGCTTTCGGGTTCGGGCCGGGTTTGGGCTTATATTTCGGGTTCGGGCCTGAACGAGTCGGCCCGTTTACAACTGTGAGTTGACAGTAATATTAGTAGAAAGAATATATTCTAAAGTGGGCAAGAATAAGGTCATACTGTATCGTATTAATTAAATTACGGTAACTACACTTTATTCGCCAAGTTGCCTTTGGCAGGAGACAGCAAATTAAGAAACCTTACGGCCTTCGAGTCAAAGTGCTACCTGCCCATCTGTCTACTGCCCACGGTAGAGGCTTCACACTTTCCCTTGTTATTGACAAACAGTTAAGCAGGAAAGCTGTGAATATCAATTTCTATAGTCTTTGATTTGACCCGACTGGGAATCGATCCCGAGTCTACAGTTTCAGTAGCAGACGCTTTATTCAGTATCCACTCGACCGCTGATAAGTAACACGCAACGAATATTATTTGAGTCGCTAGCAGCGCAGCGCAAACTATTTAATCACTAAAGCGCAGCGTAATATTTGCAATAAGCTGTTAAAGTAAATCGAAACTCAAAGCAACTTCGACAACAACGCAACGTTTTTTTTCAATTATTTTTCATCAATAAGCCAAAATTATATATTTTTTTGGATCGTTTTTTTTTTCAATCAATAAGCCAAAATTCAAGTACTTTCTCGATTATGCAAATTCTACGTTTGTATCGTTTTAGGTGAGAAAAGCAGTATATAGTTGCTGAGTAAGGTTAGCATTTGACAATACGATAGAAATGAAGCAAAATTAAATTCAAAGTTGAAAATTATGCCATTAAACGAAAAAAATTTTGGAAGCGCAATTGGGGAGTTGCTAAAGTAGCGCGATTCGCCCACCTCTGATGCATTGATTCAGACGCATTAGCAGCAGGAAGTGTTAAGTCGATTTATGATCGCAAAATCTTCAGAAGATGGCTGTGCAACCCAAATCGATTTTTTATGATATAAACTATATTTTTAAAAAATTTGGTTTTACCTTTGGCAGATTCTACATCAAAGAAACACAATAATATAGATCTAAGATTTAAATGTTTTGTCTTAACATGTAACAACTAACAGCTAAATCGGGAAACGAACCGTCATTCTTTAGCTCATGAACGAGACACTCTTCTTAACACGTCTGCAATGTTTTCAAAATTGCTTTTGTGCATTGATTTCTGAATATTGTTGGTGTTATCGTACTGCATACTTATCCTCCTGTTACCGGACAGCATCAGACGCTAACTATTGGATAATTCACAGACTTTTCATTCCGATAATTACTTCGTGTTTGGAGGAATCCGCACCTGTTTAGGGGTTTTTGGAATCAGAGTTGTAAACGGGCCGACTCGTTCAGGCCCGAACTGGCCCGAACATAAAAATATAAGCCCGAACCCGGCACGAGCCCGAAAACTAAATTGAAGCCCAAATCATGCTCGAAAAAACCCGAAAGTTAAGTTAGATCTGAAAAATTTAGCAATGTTGCCAAGTTATTTTCCTCATATTTTTGTGCATCTCAGACAAAAAGTACGTCTCAGGCCCGAATTAAGCCCGAAATTTTTGTCAACTTTAGGCCCGAACCCGGCCCGAACCGGAACCCGACCCGAAAAGTCCGGCCCGATTTACAACTCTGTTCGGAATCCAATGTTCATGGGGATTCCTTTGAATCATTTTTCGTCAAATTTCCTGCTTCCCTGAATCGGAGCCAACAAGCTCAGATGCTAATTGTCGTAAAGCGTCTAATCCAAGGACGCAGCAGTGTGACCTGGGTGCAGGTTGAAACCAAATCACGCGATTAGGGTCGCCGTAAAAACCATCGTAAAAACGACGCACTTATCCTTTCGGCCACGCTGCCGACAAAATTAAACAACTTACGCTTGTAAAACTGCTAGTTTTAAAAAACCTGGAAAAAATTTGGCAGTTTGCTCTCATATAGATTATTAGATCACATTAAAACAAAGAATGGCCTGGCCTTGGAATATACATTAAAAAAAATTATCAGAACAAAAAAGATTAATTTGCTTAAAATTTAAGAACAATTTAAACGTAATGCCAGTCTCAGCTTAAAAACATATTTAAGAAGAACACTGGCCAAAGTTAAAAACAAATCAGTTTCTGATATACAGTATCGTATTGTAACAAAATAACCAGGTTTTAGTGATCATAGCAAAACTATTTCAATAATTTAATCAAAAACAATAATCAAAATTCTGTACTGTAAGGTCTTTTTGTAAAGATTGAATCACAAATCTACTCCTGCAAGGTGGTACCAGTCCATAGTGGATACCAATAAACTTAGTAGCAAGGTAAATGGACTTCTTGAATATTAATTTACTCAAAAACAATACAGCCAAATTATAAATGTACTAAAGAGCTAAAAATATAACGTGCTACAGTAAATACTGTATAATAAACTAAATACAGCCAAAATATAATTAATAAAAACAGCTCTACAATTATTTTGGTGGTATTGTTTTGAGTATATTATCTCTCCCTTCTTTTCCCGCTTTTCCGTGAAGGTTGCGGAAGTCAAGAAAAAGAAAATTATTCAAGTCCATTTATCTTGGTTACATACAGAGGTGGACACGGTACTTTTTGAAAGTACCGTGGTACCGGTACTTTGTGACGATTCAAATGAATTGTCTTACAATCTTTGAAGAAGTTTTGGTTTAAAAAATGTGTAATTTTTAGTGAAAAAAAGCACCACTAACCAAAGATTACGAGCAACCATATACTTCGAGAAAAATCAGCATCTCAAAATGATCGCTACTTAACCCAACATCTTTTAGGTTTAGTATGTCTTTCCCTGCGAAGAACACTCGTTCGACCGCTGCACTTGAAGGCAGTGCAATGTTTACAGATAAAGAGATTTTTCGGTAATTGTATCAAATAAAGAGATTTTTCGATATTTGTACCAAATAAAGAGATTTTTCAGCGCATCATTTTGAAAGCTAGACAGTAGATGAACTAATTTACCGTGGAGACTTTTGATCGACGAAAGTCAAAAGTTTTTGTAGCACTGTTCCGGCAAAAGTTATTGCTTGTTTTGTATGAGAAACCAAAAAGTTTGTACGAATGTTTACTTCCGTTCATATCGCTGCTCTCATTAGAAACATCTTGCGTTTCCAACTTCTCTGTTAACACGTTAACTACTTTAGCTTCGGCTATTTACTGCATTCCTTTATGCCCAGCGGAGTCTTCGTCATTTTCGTCTTCAATCAGTATCATATATAAACGGAACTGCGGATGCAGAGATGGTGCAATCACATACTAATTGTTTGCAAGCACACTTTGAACTTTTCTTTGGAGCGAACCGCAACGAAACATTTCGGAGATTAAAATTTATTAGCTCCACTCCAAAGAGAGGAGAGTTTGATTTTCAATCAATAAGTGATATCAAAAAGCTGAAAATACTGAATACTTTTTCAAAAAAGTACTGCCGTATAGGTACTTCGGTACCATTTTTGAAAAAGTACCTTCGGTACCGGTAACGATACCAAAAAAAGGATCGCAGTACTTTTGTACACGGTACTGCCCACTCTGCTTACGTATTTCATGTATATATTTCATTGATCATGATAAGTAGCAAAAAACAACAGCCAAGCAAGAATGAATTCGTTTTGCTTTAATCTCTAATAAATGTAAATGTAAAGACCTAATATATGAGAATGAAAATTCGTGAAAACTTAAAAACAGCTATCCTCAACACAAAATTTACTGGTTTTTGTAAAAAAAAAGACTATTCGTAGAAATAGTGGAAAATTTGACAGGCTCTTTAACAACAATTCTTCAAATATAATCTAAAAATCGGATTTCTCTAGTAAAGCCGAATTTTGATTATTTCGCCAATATACTATAATTATATTGCCTTAATAGTATCCTAATCTGCACTATGAGAAGTGAAACAAAAACGCCTCCTCTTTCGTAATTTTCGTGATAAATCTGTTTTTTGCTTCTATCCAACTTGACATTAAATCAAATTTATCCACGAATACCGCCTAAAATTTGAAGTTGGGTGGATGAAGGAAATTTTTTTTAGGTTGCTGTTGTGCATATTTATCCTTTTGTCACCGCAGAGCGTCAGACGCTAACTTTTGGAAAATCTGCACACTTTTCATTTCAGTAACTACTTTGTATTTGGAGGAATTCGCACCTGTAGTAATCCACTGTTCCGGTGGATTTCTTTGAATTCTTGTCTACTGAATTTCTTGCTTGTTTGAAGCCACCAAGTACAGATAATCATCGTAAAGCGTCTTGTCCAAGCACGCAACAAAGTGACCAGGGTGCTGGTTGAACCCAGATCATGCGATCAGGGTCGTCGTAAAAACGACGCCTTTTATCCTTTCGGTCACACCACCAAATTTTGGCATTTTTAGCTAATATACACTGTCTTTTTTTAAACCAGTAGATTTTGAGTTGAGGCTGGCCGTTCTTAATTTTTGAGATTATATTGATATCAATTTTAGCTACTATGTTTGTATTGCTGCTTCTTTCGCAATGCTCTGTCAACTTGAGCAGAAGCTTTTTTGTTGCTTTTTGCATAAAATTGCAAAAACGAAAAGACGAGCTTTTTTTAATTTGAACGATCGCCAAAATTTTTCTCAATTGCCTACGCAGTGCGTAACAGCACTTTTTATAACATCAAAATAGTTGGAATTTTGCTTTCAAATACTAAAAAATCACTAAGCTTTCATTGTTCACAGTCAGCACAGTATTTACTTAGTTTCTTTTTTTGAATGAAATTGCTCCTTTTTCGTTTGTTCCTTATTTTTTGCTGCAGAGACTAGCATTGTTCTTAATTTGTTCTTAAATATTGAGTGAAAATGACTCCCGTGCTCTTACAAAATTGTTCTTGTAAAAAAAAGTGTAAAACGCTTTGTTACGAAATCACTTATGAGCAAAATTTGAACCGCTTATGACGTCACCGGATCGATTTCATTTTTGGAAAAAATCGGCTGGACGTCACTCTGATAAACGAATTCCGAGGGCAGGCGAATGCAAACTACTGGTATTAAAAATGCAACTTACTTAAAAGATTTACATCAATATGGCCCTTCAAAAGCGGAGACACAGGCGGACAAAACGGCAGATAAGATTGCGATCTGGATTCATTTTCAACATCTTTTCTTGGAGAGTGTACAAGCAAATGATTCTCAAATGCAACCGGAGTTACCTTTCCCATCTTTTTAGGGGCTTTTTTCTTTCTTTTAACTTCTTTCTCGGAAGTGTTGTTTTGCACAGTTGCTGTTGTAAGACACGTTGTTGTATATTTGTTGATGATTTTTTTAAATTCTTCTTCTGACGTAGAATATCCACCCAAAATTCTCAAAGTTTCATCCGGGCTCTGGCTTAACAAAAAACTGCAGTTTAAAACTTGTTGTGTAGTCTCATGCATCGTAAATTCTTGCTTCATTTTTTTGGTCATATGGGATCCACGTTTTCTTTGATGGGTCTGATGCAAAGAAATCATAACTATTGGAATGCATAAAAGAATACAAGCGAATGTCGTTTTCTTGATTGTAATTTTCATGACTTCTTTCATCATTGAAATCGATATTACCAATAAAAATTTGAAATAAACCTAAATTTAGACATTTTTAGATCAAAATACTAATGATACCTACTAAATAATCAATACTGTGCAATGCGCATATTATGCAAAATACTCGAATTGTAAAGTTACGTAGCAATGGTAGCATTAGACTTAGGGTTCGGGCAACTTTGTCAGCCTTAGAGAAAGCAAATCGAAGTGCTAAGTCAGTCAGTCCAGGGCTGCAACCAGATCCTGCGAGTAAGGGGTTCAGGGGGTACATCGTACCTGGGCCCGGGCCTAGGGGGCCCGGAAGAGTTCAGGTTCCCGCGTTAAGTTTTTTTGGTCTTTTTTTTTAGAAGACCTTTTTTTTGGTCTTCACCTAATTTTGGGCAAAAAATCTGACTAAATTTCCGTGAAAACCTTTTTTTTTTTTTTTTTTGGTCTTCACCTAATTTTGGGCAAACAACCGGACTAACTTTCAGTGAAATTTCATCCAATTTTTGGAAGAGATTTGGGGGTACGGCATCGACCTTCGTACCCCCTGGAAAAATTTCTCTCTGAGGCCCTGGCTGTAACTAGGGGGGGAAACGGGGGCGGCGCCCCCCAAACAAAAATTCCGCCCCCTCCAAACTGCCCAGCATACCTACCCAAACTCCCCTTTCCCTTGCCGCAGTTTCAAGGTGGTGTCTTTTTTTTGGAAACCAACAGAAAACTCGGAGAGAAGTAGACCAATATGGAGCGATGACCTTTTTTTTGGAACTCGGCGGAAAGTAGACCAGCCTAGAAATTTTCGCTCCCTAAAAAGAAATTTTGCCCCCTCTAGAACAACGTTCTAGTTAAGGCACTGAGTCAGTCAGAGGTTTATTTCGTCGAAAAGATACAGTATCGGTATAAAAAACAAAATATAACAATACTCATAACAACATGATACTCAATCAGGAAACAAAAATTGATTTTTCTGTTTTCGAGTCTGCGGTCACCTGAGAGTGTAGCTTTTTGTCTTTGCAACTGAAAAATCGAATATTTAGTATAATCGACAAATTGAATGCTTAAAAAATTTTCAATAAGCAACGATATAATCATTTTTGTGTAGTTGCACTTTGCTAAATCAAGTTCTGTGTACATTTTTGCTTACATTTTTTGAAGGGTAAAGCTGTGATATTTAAGGGTATATTATTCTAAATCTTAACTCCCAAGAATTTGATCGATTTTTGAGCACGTTTTGTTTTACAAAGGGGTTAAGTAAAAATTATCCTTATCCACTTTCTTGGATTGGTGAGAGATAATATCTTCGATACAACAAAAATAATTGTTAAATGATTGCGGTAAGGTGTTCTTTTGAAACAAAAACATGAATTTAGCAATTTCAAAATTTAATAGTTGATTAATATTAAATAATTCAAATTTTATGAATAAAGGTTCAAGTTTTTGTTTTATAAGAAGGGGTACACTTTTCATCCGTTACTATCTTGAAAACAAATCAATAATTGATAATGGAGTAGCCTGCTTGGCTTGCACTTGTTAAATTGATAATTCATACTCGTCGAAGAAATGTGCTGTGGTTTATGAGTTTGGAGTCTGATCTCATTGTAGTGTATGTTATTTCTGGCTGCGTTTACACATAATGATTTTCGCAATCAGTAATGAAACTTCAGCCATGTGTAAACGAGTTTTCTTATCGAGAAACCAAAGTTTCGTACCTTTCATTTTCGGGCGGTTTTCGTGCCTGGGTTTCGCGCCCCGAATCGTTAAATTTCTTGAGTAAACGCTTTTGACATGAAAACCTTGATCACATGATTTTTATAATGTGTTTTTAGGATCAAGATGTTTGACGAGGTGACATCTGCAAATACAGCTGCAGCGCAGTTAGTACTTTTGTTTTGCTTGCGACGTTGCTTTCGCACTTCTTTTAATGCTTTTAAGGTTTCAAAACCTTGAAAAGATAGGTTTGAAAACCGGAATTGAAAACTGGTTTTCGCTGCTTTCATCGTTTCCACATGCGCAACGTTTCATTCCTCGTTGTCACGTGTAAACGACTTTGTTTGTCATGTGTAAACGCGCCAGGTTTGACAACCAGGAGCGAAACCTAATCGTCAAACCTGTACGTAAACTCAGCTTCTGATTCTTTGAAGTCTGTTCTGTGATCAAAAGGACGTATCATAATTTTTAGTTTTTTAATTACTTTTCTCTATTATTGTACTATTAGTAATTTTATCTATTTCCTATACCTCCATCTAAAAACTTAGAACCTCGAAGTGCTACTGATTTACAGAACTATACTAGAAATCTCAGTTTTTCCAATAGTGCGAATGCCCATAAAGAAAATTCTTATTTTAGATGTTCTTATCGGGATTAAAATCTAACTTCTAATATAACTGTTAGGTATTACAATGAGATCAGACTGAATTTCAATGTAATTACATTTCATTCACCAAGTTGCCTTGGCCAGGATTGGAGAGAGTGGTTCTGCTTCAATTAAATTTTATGTTGCTCCCGATTTAACTTTTGAGAGATGCTACAATGAACTTCTTAGGTACTTTTGAATTTACTACGTAATAGCGTTCTTTTTTCCTCACTCAAAGCGTATGACTGCTTCAAGTAATAATGACATCATTGCGTGATCGAGGTTTTGATTGGTCCACTTCATTTTTGACTGGGTTTTACAATGTTGAAAACGTTATAGAAGCAAGCCACGTAAAGAATAGAGTTGCCATAGTTTTGAAGTGAAAAATCGAGACAGAGTTAAAAACCGCAAATTTCCACAAATTTAAGGTAAAGACCAAAAAACAAAAAGAAAAAATCTTTTCCTCAGAAAAGCCAAAAAAGTACCGGCTTTCGCCTGAGGATAAAAAAAAAAAGACCTTCGTCCCTGAAAGTCCTGCGGTGAAATATGAAACACTCCAGGACCGTCTAGTCAAGAATTTCGAGAAAAAATGGTCAACCGGCTGCGACACCGAAACAAGGCCTCAAAAACGAAAATATCTGGGCAAAGACGGAACGTATGGCAATCCTAGAAATAAGTCTAATCCAAGTGCTTTTCAATTCTACCTGACACTCCAAAACTTACTCCCTCTTGTGGTGGGCAAAAACAATTCGGCAGCCAAGACGATCAAAATACTGAAATTTTTTGCGTATCACATTTGTCGGTACTGGTATATAAAAAGAATTTTGGAGACTGCTTTACCCACCTTCGTTTTTTGACGTCTACATTTTTACATCTGAACAGCTTGCTCTTAATCAGCTACTACCGTAACTTCCGCACTTTCAGACTGCGTTTTTTGCAAAAGGTTGAGTTAATTACGAACCGGTACCGGTACAGTAGGCTACTTCTCGCTATGCGACTGTATGCTAATGATATGGAAATTAGTATCGAAATACTGTAGTGTTGTTTCAATTCATACAGACCGGGTTAAACCAGAGTACAGCTGCTCACGAGGCACGACTAGGAATGCAAAAACAATTGATTTTTCTGTGAGTTCTAGGTGAGTAAATTTGCGTAGCATCCTCATCTTGACTAATGACTAGCACTGCTGTATAGCTGAGCGAGTTCGGGAAATATGTAGAGTTTTGTTGAAAAAACAATATTCATTACTAGAAGCCAGCTTATTTGAGACAAAAGTTTAACATTATTGCACAATTTTGCTTTATATCACATACTTATTAAAAATGTGCACTGGTCACAAGGACGCGTCCTAATGCGACCGATCGGCTTGGTTGCACAATCTATGAGTCTGTGAAATCAAGGCCTTTGTATTTTCTTAAAATCAAATCTTTCATTATACTCGCTGTACTGCGCCGAAGTGTGTAATGAGTTTGCGAGGCCCATCTTCACGTTATTGCTTCCGGCAACACAGCTTCTTTCCAAGAAATGTCGTAGCGGTGGCAAGCCATTGGCAACACTATAGCTGACTGCTGCCAATTTTTGTTGAGCATTGGGGGTAATAATTTGTAATTTTACCCCAATTTTACTCTATTTTCAACATTGGGGGGGATGAACCTCGACCACGATTTTTTTCAGGTAAGCAAATTAAGTGAAGACCAAAAAAAAAAAGTTCTCCACAGAAAATTGAAGTTTTTTTTTCCCGAATTTAAAGTGAAGACCAAAAAAAAAGGATCTTCCGGAAAATTAAAAAGTTTTTTTCCCCGTAATCACGCGAAAACCAAAAAGGTCCAAACATCATCCAGAGCTCAGATGCAGACCAGAGTCAAATTATTGGGGGGATGCATATCCCCTCCGGCTTTCGGCAACCCTGCTGCTGCATACGAGTAGTTTTAAACTTGATTATATCTTGAACCCACATTAAAAAAATTTTTGATCAAAAAATTTCTCATTTGAGCGACGAGCTGAGCAAACTGGTGCAACTATGCGTATCACACACAAAAACTGCTGGGCAATTTTTTTGAAAAATAACCATTTGGATGACATTTTGCACGTTTTTAGAGCAATTTGAAAAAATGCTAAAATCGAAATTTACTTGCAAGAATTAAATTGTCCAGCCCCCTAACTTACGGGTGAATTCCAAAACATGTTCATTGTGGGGTAAAATTTTCTAGGAGACTTGACGTAAAGGGGGCCGAAGCCCCCTTAGTTGGGCTACTGTGCCCACCTGTATACCACACACGGTGGAGGTTTCACACTGTCCCTTTTTATTGCTGGATGTCAAGCAAGAAAGCTCTGAATACCAGTTTTTGTAGTGCTTTGGTTTGACCCGACCGGGAATCGAACCAGAGTCTACAGTGTTTCAGGCGCTTTATCCACTCGACCACTGATTGGTCCACTATCGGCAATTTTGATCTGTTTGAAATTCAGCCATGGTTCACATATGACAACATTAAACATAAACCCGCCCGGTTCACATATGACAACAAACGTTTTGAAGGTTGGATAAAATCTTATTTCGCTTAGGTACTTAGTACTTGCACTATATCTTGGTTGCTATCAACAGCGATAACTAAGTGATTTAAATGCACAGGCTCGTAGCCAGAAATTCGCAATGGGGGGTTGTTTTGGGGGTTTGGGGGCAAAGCCCTCAGCAGCCGGAGGCACGGGGGTCTGAGGGCGGAGCCCCCAGCGCTAAAAAATTTTGCATGTTTTTTCAAAAATAACTTAATTTTAGGGCTATTTTGATTAAAAAATAATGCTTTTAAAACGTGGCTTAGAAATTGGCAGTGCAAACATGATTAAATGGTTGCGTAAATGGGCTATTTGGGAGGTGGCCAATGATAAAATCTTACTTCTCTTGTTTAGATGCTGGTAAATCGTGAAATCGAATAGTTCAATAAAACTCACACGGAGTAATCTATTTCGTATACAGTACATAGAGAAAAATAATTGGGGGAGGGGCTAATGAAAAGACATTTGCGAGAAATGATTGGTCATTACACTAATACTGGATACCCTCCCCCGCCCCTATTTCTTAGTTTTATGGTATATTTGTTGATGACACGTATGTTTAGCATTTTTACACTTGCGATCAAATTTGATTGCTTATTTCTTACCACTTTTTAAAGTTTTCATTTATTTGTTAGTTTATTTTGGCAAATTAGCTCCCCCCTGGATATATGTTTCAAAAGATGTTTTAAATCACTATTTAGTCCACTGCAATGCATAGAGTTTCAAAAGTGCTAAAAACGTAATGTTTTTCCATTCTGCATTTTGGTCGACATGCCAATGGGGAGGGGGGGGGGACGCTACTGACCCTGCATGTAAAAGCAGTTACTGGTGGGCGTGTTCGAACGAAACTAGAACTTGATGAAGTAAATCTTTCAAACTCAGCTAGACTTTTTTTTTTTTTAAAACAATTCGATGAAAACACAAGGCTTATTTTTGCTTATAAATTTAAAAACAATACCAGTCTCAGTTGCAAAATTATTCCGCAGTTTTTTTAGTGTTTTCTACTATTTTGCCATTGTTGATTTGTCTAAACTCTATTTCAAGAATGGTAATCATTACCAAACGACAACTTTCAAGCAAGAATGAATTTATGTCACTTTATTCTCCAACAAAATCTAAGAACAGATGAGGTTGAAAATTCAAGAACCAGCCTAGACCAAAAACACTGATTCTTCCGATATCACTACATTAAAAGCCACGTTGAGGAAGGTTCTTCTGATACATACAAAAAACGTGTAACTCTTAAAAGTTGAATAAGCTTCTCAAATTTATAAGCTATAGACAGCATCCAGAGCTTAAGAGGCAAACAAACCTTTGATTAACATTAACAGCCTAAGACATACTGTTTCGGAATCGACTTTCGTCTTTCATTCCTCGTCAGTATAACTAAGACTTTTCTCTAAATGAACACATTTCTGCAGTTTAAAAATCTTTTAATTTAAGAATAAGTTCGAACGGTATCAAGAACCAGAACAAAATAAACTGACTACGGTGTGAATAATTGATGGCATGAATTCCATTTATTCTAAGTGTTGGTAAAATGTGCCAGTAACGAGACAGAACTTAACCAATAAATAAACAATATGAAAAAAACGCACCAATAATTTGGTCGCGATAACGGTTTGGAGTGGTCTTTTCCGAAGAAAATGTCATGCTCTATACAACTTGCAGTGAAAATCGAGTGTTTGGCAAAAATCATACAGCGTTAAGTCTATTTTTCAGTAATCGTACTCCACAACCAGAACCTCACAGCAGCAATAGTAAAGGGTAGGAAAAACACACGAACAATAATGCACAGATGGTCAGGGGTCAGCTGGAAGACCCGCTTTCGAGAGAGGACGTTTGAAAGAAAGTGTGTGACGTCATCACACTCGTCACCGCCGAGGCCCGCTTGGTCGCACCCCTTCTCTGGAGCCTTGCCGATCGCGCCTCATATTTGGAGGAGGAGGCCCACGGCGGCCCCCACGCGACTCCCCCATCCCGCTGCGGCGAGGTTCCCCTCCTCGGCGAGTGCTTTCGCGATTATTGCGTTGCTTCTTCTCCTCAATATTGATGCGATGTTGATTCTTATATTGCGTCGGCTGAAACAAATTGAGATATAAACTAAGTGATAACGACACAGCCGAAAACTACACATTTAGGCAGAAGACACCCCGATAAGTCGAACCATACATGTAACTACGAAACGGAAAAATAGGGGGAGGGGAGTTGAAATTTAATGCTACCGATTTGACTAACCAAGTTGAATAGAGCATGGTCCGCGTTAAGGACCTCTATTTAGTCTAGACCAGTACTCTGCAACCTTTTTTAACCTGCGGCACACTTACGCAACTTGCTAAATTCGGCGACACACCACAACAAATAATGTCAGTAAAAACACTAAAATCGATATGGATTTATTCTCGTACATCAGAGGTTCTTAAGCTTTTTTGTCTTGTTTACCCCTAAAAAAACGGTCTCCAGTCCGGAAAACCAGCAATTTTTCCGATTTTGGGAGTGGTCTCAAAAAAAAAAAAAAAAAAAGGTCTGCAGTCCGGGCAACCACCAAATTCTACGTTTCTTGAGATGATCTCCGAAAAGAAACGAAAAAAAGGTCTTCTAACGTCACAAACAGTAGGTATACGCAAACGTTCAGATTTGGAAAAATGTTTCTGTTAGTTCGTTAGAAAAATTACGAATACTCTGCGACACACCTGAAATGGTCCGGCGACACACTGGTTGCGGAGCACTGGTCTAGACATCTGAAGAGCTGACGTTCTTATTCCATTTAAATTCGACCCCCCAACTGGCTTGTACCATATTAAACGTCAAACAGTGAAGCGACGCCATAAGGTTAATTGGAAATGAATCGCAATCTTCACTCTTCAATATAACTCGTACAGAAGAATCCTGGACAGCTTTATACTTGAACTAGCAAGTTGTATCGCGTAATAGCTCTTACCATCACTCTCAGCACGTTCTCAACCGATTTTGGATCCTTAAAAATCACAAATCCAAAGCTGGGGTTGTTCGTCTGCGAATGGTTGATTTTTACTTCAACAACCTGGCCAAAACCTGTAAGAGAAAAAAGTCTGTCAAGCAGTTCCCACTTTAAAATAAATACCATTCTTCAACATGACAGATATGGGAGTCTCATCATTGGATGACGCTTTGACATAAAAACAGTAATGCCTCAAATATGAACAAACCGGCAATTTCGTGTAAAACGGTTTCATCACTTCAGAAGTGTATTTTGATAAGGGTGTTTCATTTTTTCACCATTTTTGAAATTAAAAAAGCTTGGGTCCGCCGCATATGATGGGATTTTGGACACTGATTTCAAATCTGTAATTTTTATTGCAGTATGACGTCATTTAGATGTGGCACCGCGTGTTTGAAACTTCCGTGGGGCTTAAAATTGGGAACTTCCCGTAACTCACAAACGCGTTGTCATAGGAAGTCAATATTGGTGTCAAAATGCGCAGAAGGGTCGGTTTCCTATACCCTCTCAAGAAACACCAACGTCGTATCTCCATCGTATATCGAATAAAATCCAAAAAAACTAAAATTGACGCATTTGGGTGCTGTAGTAAGTTATACGCTTTGCTACCATTAGTTATTAGTGCGACTGACTTCAATTTTTATTAGCTCTACCTGCTCCAGTCGTAAGACCAGTAGCTACGGGTAAGATGCTTTTCGAAATACACACATTTACAAACAAATTTCGTATCTGACGTCATCAAGCAATTATTAAACGTAGGTTTGATTTCGACTTTTGATTGTTCATTTTTATGTTAGCTTTAATAGCTTGCTATCTAAAGTATAATTGGACTGCAAAGTCGTACCTAATGGCCTACAACGCACAACTAAACAACCATAAACATTTTATTCAACACTCTATTCCATGTTACATAAGTACGAACGCAATCGTAAATCAATACGGCGGTTTCTCTTGTCATCAAAAACTCGATCTTGAATGATGTTTTTGAGTTTTCCTATTCGCCGTTCGGTGAACCGATTGTTGTTTTCAATAGTCTTCCAGAACATTGCAGGTATACTCTTGTGCATAACACACGGTGCCCGTTGAGACTGGACGCTGAAAAAATTTCTGAGTCTTGCTGCTCGACATTGCAACTGCACACGGATATCGACATCTGCAGGCAATGAGCTCGAAGTCCTCACAGCATTGAGGGAGAATGGTGGACAATCAAAAAATAGACTTAATGCAACGTTTTTTGGAGACAACCATTGCGATCCGTGCTCAACAAAATATTTCAAAACCACATCTGCCACTTCTTCATCAATCTCACGGTATGCGAAACGCAAATCTCGGTGGAAAAGAGTTAAAATGGCCAATCACATGCTTTTGGTTTCAGGTGAATCATAATAAAGGAAGGGACATAGACCGACACGATATATGAGATCAATTTAGTCAATTTGATTTTCTCCTAATCAGAAAGCTTGTCTGAATTGAAAAGGTACAAGCGAAGATAACCGCTAGCAGTGGTTATCCATCTGGAGTGACACAAGGTTTCTTGCTTGTACAGCAAAAGAGATTTCAGAGCGGCAGGCACATCCATGAAGGTGGAGCAAGTCAACACTAGCATGCACATTTGATCTGTCCTGAAATTATCTGTTTGCTAAAGCCCACCTCTTTTCTGTTCGGCAAACCACTCTCTACCTTACTTTTTAGGTGAAGCAAAGCTATACCAGGGATGGAAACTTTCAATAAATTTTCACGAATAATTTCAGTGGTTGGCTCTGGCTTTGGGATGCTTTTGATCTTATAAAATAAAGCTCCCTCCTGCATCATCCTTGGACCTTTCTTTCTCCCTTCAACCAGTGACATCACATGCGTGAAGTATATTTCATTGACATGAAATAAACATTCCAAAGTATGAATATCGTGCCCCACATTTTCCATGATGTAGTCTTGCAAACGTTTGTTTACCCCTGATTTTTTGCCTGTGTTTATTGCGGTTGTATCTGTCATCACGGAATATACTTTAGCCAGTAACTTCTCGCAAGCTTCAGTTGTGATGGTGTTAAACAAGACTTCACTCGTAACAGATGTACCACTGGGAAAAGATTTAACCGCTATGACTGATTCTTTTTTGCAATCTGCTAGTAAGAACTGTCCAAAAAAAACATATCTCTAAGATTTATAGACAACTCGCCCATCGCAACATAGTTGCAAAAAATCGCAACCATTCAGCAGGGCCTCAAAATTTTTCAATGCGGTCATTCGAATTTTTTCACGTTCGCGAAAAATGGTTGAGGGCGAAGCTGCAATTGCAGAACCAGCTACCGACAAGAGTTGATCAGACTGCTGCCGTATGCTGGTCAGGCGGCGGTCAGCAAGGATGCAACTTCCTGCGCTAACTTTTGATGTCTTGACTTTTACGTACTTTTTGCCTCCGGTAACTGGTTTTGGCGAAAGCGTGGGATCGCGAGCTTCGCAAACACTGGCATTTTCGGCGTCACTTGCATTTTCGCTTTCTCCAACCTCCGCTATATTTCGTTTTCTCAGCTGTGTGGTCGTGACATAAGTTGCAACTACAGCTTTGCTATTTGTGACGGATGTCGAAAAGGGTCGAGTGTCAGGTTCTTTTCCCTCTCGTCTCTTTTTTTCGATTGCTTTCTTGGTAAAGTTAATGTCTTTGCTCCATCCTAAAATCATTTCTCTTTCGCCCCGTTGATCCATCAAAAAATCAATCTCAACAGCAGGAACTTGATCTTCAAAAGAGCACGAACAGAGAACTTTTCCCTGGTGGACTTTTACTTTCTCATACTTGCACTTGCATTTACATATATCAAACAGTTGGTTTAGCCAGTTGCAGTTGGTCAAGTCACCTTTAGTCTTCCTTGCCCTCTTTAATGCAAGTTTCCACTTCTGCAACATCTCTTTGAGTTTTGTCTCATCCCTAATCCTGCTTAAGACTGGCAAACCTGATTTTACCCACAAGCCGATAATGTCATCCAACAACTGCACTCTCACATCGTTATAACCTGGTGCTTTCTTTTGAAATTTTACAAAATTTTCACTAAGCTTGCCTCCCAAATATTCGAAATGCCAGATAACTTCTTTCTGCAAAAGCAAAGCATTCCTTTTCATCTCTATCGCATAACTTAGGTCATCTAATTTCCTTGTAGCCATTTTATCCATTTCAATCCTCAACTCTCTTCGATTTTGCGTTGAGCTGTACTACTTGCAACAACTGGTGAAATGATTCTTAAAATGGATCTTTATGTTTAAATAGTTGTAGTAAACACTTTTAAAAGCGTTACAGGTGCGTCGTCATAATGTTTTTTATTACGAAATAACGGCTCTGATTTATTTTTTTGCCAGCAACAAAATGCGTTGCAATTTGACACTTAAAAAATATGTCAATTTTAGTTTTTTTGGATTTTATTCGATATACGATGGAGATACGACGTTGGTGTCTCTTGAGAGGGTATAGGAAACCGACCCTTCTGCGCATTTTGACACCAATATTGACTTCCTATGACAACGCGTTTGTGAGTTACGGGAAGTTCCCAATTTTAAGCCCCACGGAAGTTTCAAACACGCGGTGCCACATCTAAATGACGTCACAATGCAATAAAAATTACAGATTTGAAATCAGTGTCCAAAATCCCATCATATGCGGCGGACCCAAGCTTTTTTAATTTCAAAAATGGTGAAAAAATAAAACACCCTAATTTTGATGAATAAATGCTAACGGTGCGAGTTGGGACGGAACAAAAATTTATCAGAGAACTACTAATTTTTTAGGTTAACCAAGGCATGGGACATTCTCGCAAAATTCAATATAATTTAAATGAGAAATGAAAACAAAATTCGCAGAGAAAAAATAATCTACTTTTGTATTTCAGAAGTGTCATTGCCACCTTTTTACGGGCGGAATACGATAATCTTGCAAACGTTCCATACAGGAGCACCTTTTTATGGGCAGAACAAGATAATATAAGGAAACTTCCACTCACTTGAAAAGTGGTCTCTCAGATCTGCTTCGTCGATTTCGTACGGAAGATTACCGACAAATATCTGCTGGTTGTCCGGGTAGCGAATCGAGTCGCGCCCCAGTCCCCTACGATCCGATCGATCGCCAAAACCACCGGGTCGATCACCGAAACCAGTCCGATCGCCGAAACCGCCACTGCGCTCATCGTCGCGTCTCGGAGCATTTCTCGGTGCCCGCTGTTGCCGGGGAGCGGGCTCCGAGTTGCTAATGTCAGACTGCTAAAAAAAATAAAAACGATGAAAACGATAACAAAAATAACACCGCGGTTGCAAACGTATTTTACGGGTAGCCGCTAGCAGACGGCGATCTACCACATAAGGAAGCATTGAAACATAATCCTGCGATCTGCGCTAACATTTTAATAACTTCTGATAAGAAACTTGCCGCAATATTTTTCGAAGCACAAAAATGTTGGCGAAGGTCGCAGGATTATGTCTCTGCGCCCTTATGTCGGGTTTCGAACAGACTGCGTTATTAAGATCTTTCGGCCTACGTGACAAGCAGCCAATTGCTATGGTAACCTATCTATATTCTCGAGTATACCACATCACCAAAGGTGGCGATTACATCGAGATGTCGTTTTTAAAGCGGAGCAATAAATATGACACGAACTTAAATATTCATATCAAATTTAGAATATTGATTTGATCCAAACGAAAATCGAACCAGAGTCTGGTGTTTGAGCAGCAAACGTTCTATCTTTTAGTAGCAAACGTCTACTGTAGTGAATTGAGCATGATCGGTGTAAACAAAATTATTCGCGAGAAAAACGCTTGAAATGTTCTACAAGTTTTGATAAAGGATTTTCCCATCACATACTGAAATCAAAAATATAGTAGGTGGAGAGACACTAAGACACGCCATGTTGCGCAGCTTATTGATCAAAACTCATGAAATTGTGGGTAATTTTTCGGACCGTGGGCCAGGGGCTAATATTTCACGTAACAACGCGTAAACCGGAGGGCGACAACATAGCCCACATGTGCATCATCTGTTAAAAAAACTACAGAGCGTTAGTGAGTGAGATATGTTCATTATGCATTGTTTAGAACGTAGTTCCACTTCAAGCCAATTGCTAACTTCTCTCTAAGTGCAGTTACTTAGCCAACGTACCAGTTCGGGAGTTCGGTTCACTTTCACTACTGTGCCTTGCATGACGCTGGTTTTAGGTGCAGGGGTGTTTTTCGAAGCCATGTCCGCCCACGAAAATGGTTTTGAGGGTGCTTTCGGTTCCGGTATTTCGGGTTCCTTCGCGATTTCGATAGGTTCTTCAGGTGCGAGGTTCGTTTCCGTCAATTCAGATTCAGGTGTCTAAAAAAGAATCGGAAGCGTACAATGACATAAGATTTCGGCGGACTCTCTTTACACGTTGGCTTAGCAGAAAACCAGCTGCTGTTTTTGACTGAAATAAATAAGTATAGTCAGGCCCGGAAGAGAAAAAAATCCAACTGGAAAAACCTCATACTATAGAACTGCATGTTAAAAACTGACGATCTCAAGAAATTGATTTAACATTTTCGTAAAATCTCTTACAGCAAATTATCATTCAAAAGTGCCCAATAACAGAGAGCTATTCGAGCGATTTCTTCTTCAAGTAAATGATCATCATTTATTGTTGTAGTTAACAATGACAATTCTTATAAAGCATCTCATTTTGTAATGGTCTCTTGCAAAATCTAAGGTTTGTCAAAAAAATACGCTACTCCAACAGTTCTTGCAATCTCTGGTAATTCAGTCTTGCAATGAAGATTCTAACACTAAGATGCAAAACCTTGAGGAAATCACTGACCTGGGTGAAAGCAGTAGGAGTCGGGGTCCGGTGATCTGATTCAGGAGGGTCCGAATGTTCTATTGCCTGGGTAGAGGATGAATTTTGGTCGAGTTCAATCGTGTCTGGAGTTTGTTCGAGTCCGTTAGTCAAGGTTGGTGGTTGCTGGTCAATCGTGTGGTTCGTCATGCTTGGTTGATAAAGGTTTTCCTGGTACGACGATACTGCTTCTAGGGCCTCTGGAGGCTCCACATCATTAACTTCCGGCTCTTTGGCGGATACCGTAGGTACCTCGTCCACTTCTGCCAAAACCAAACAAAAAACAAACTAAAGAGAATTCTCTCTACTGGTCGCTGATCTGGGCGACAGTTGCAGCACTGCACTGGAGAATTTAACAGGGAACGTTACGGTTTTTTCGCTCACCCTAACTAAGGCCTATGTCGAGGTTTGGCGTTAAAAGCTTGCGGAGGTGTTTTTGTTTGGTGTAACTAATCTCGCCAGTGTGCCATTGTGCTAGCAAAAAGAGCTGCATGTCGTTGATTGAAATAAGCACAGGATGCACTTGTACACTAATGTTTTTGCTGGTAAGTGTAGTCACCGCCCATAAGTGGTCTCACAAAGCATATTATTAGAAATTTGTAATTGTAGAAATGCCCCAAGCTAAATCGTCAATCCTTGAATACATCAAAACAATAAAATCCAATTATTATGGTAGACTCCTTAAGCGTTCTTTTTTTCTCTCCGTGAATGTGAACAATTACACTATCGTTAAGCACTTTATCTGCGTCGTTTTCTGGCGAACATGGCAAAACCCTAATTTGCAATAGAGCTACGCACCGTTCAAAAACGTGAGTATTCACAAGTCACGTATATCACGCAAAGACACTCCAACAAACGACTTGTTCTATCACGTAAAATAATATATTCCAATAGCACATTCCATTTAAATTAATTCTGCAGCATTACAAACTTGGGCAGCTTTTCCTTCTTTTCAAGGATTTATCCTTACCAATTGACAGAGTTAAAAGGGCACTAAGGACGTTTTTATTTGAAAAAAATTACTGTGAAACCATAATGAAACAACTTTGGCAGTTTTTTAGAATTTTTTCGTCGCAATTCTTTCTCCTCTTAGACGAGGGAGAAACGCTTTCCGAACATTACCAAACCGATTGGAAAAGCGTCGAAGCTGTTCCAAATGACTGACTACAACTGTAGCTGTCGAGGCAGTGGCGTCGTAGGTATCCTGTTTATAACCGTAACAAAGCTTCACGAAAAATGGTAACTACAATACTTTGCACTGAAGTTTACAATTGCATAATTACGTGAAAAAACTAACTGGCCTTCTGACCTTTAGACCTAAACTAATTGTGCAATAATCGCACAAAACTTAATGGCTCACTAAAAACTGAAGTGTTAGTCTAAGATCTATTCAGCTACGATGCTTTAGCCTTCAACATGCAATCATTTCTTTGGATAGGCTATCTATACTAAGCAATAGCCACAATAGGCTAAATGCTACTTCGCCTAAAGCACTAAAACCATATCTTGATTCCGAATACTTTGCTAACTCTTCGCGGCCAAAACTCTCCAGGAAAACATCTAACCTCTCTGGTTGTTCCACTAAAATCATTTACTTATACCTTCAGCACTCACTTAGCTCCTAGAAGTCCAATCAGAGTTGTAAGTCGGGCCAGGCTTTTCGGGTCGGGTTCGGGCCTAAAGTTGACAAAAAGTTTGGGCTTGAGACGTACTTTTTATCTTAGGTGTACAAAAATATAATCAAAATAACCTGGCAACATTTCTAAATTTTTCAGACCTAGCTTAACTTTCGTGTTTTTTCGGACATGATTTGGGCTTGAAATTATAATTTCGGGTTCGGGCTTATATTTTCGGGTTCGGGCCTGAACTAGTCGGCCCGTTTACAACTCTGAGTCTGGTACCCATAGGACAAATTTACAAAACTGATTTATTGTGCAATCTACTTGAAACAAGATGGCCGAAATTTGGATTTCAAGAGAATATGAACTTTTTTCGCCCAGACTTTCTTGACCTAATGAGTTGCAAGAATTGCAATGAGGTCATGTTGGTATAAACTTACTTTTTAAGATTTTTCGTCCGTTTTTCAAAAATAGGGTTGAATGCCCATTTAAGAGCTTATCAGTTACCACCTAGCAAAAATTATTATTGTAGTTTATGTTCTTTTTTCTTTCAAATTACGACTATGTAAAAAACAGCCTATTTGTAGACACTTCAACGTGACCACTGACTAATCCCAAAGTGGCCGCCTGGCCATCTTCCATTACTTAAAAACAGGACCTTATATCTGGTTCAACTTGTTTTTGCTCACAACAAGATTCCAAAGCAATAAACTATAAATCACTTTAAAAATAACAAAGAATCCTCTTAAAAAAATCGAAAATGATAACCAACAAAAAAAAAGAAAAATGTCTAGTGCACAATGCATTTTGCACATGCAAGGAAGCAACTGGTGAATGGCGCTTCTCGTCAACTAGCGACTGAAGATCACTGCTTCCTGTTACGCTCAGCAACTGAAACTATCATAGCAGTTGCTACTAAAACGATATGCTCCAGTTTGATTCCCAGTCGTGTCAAGCCAAACTTTGAAATTGGTATTCACAACTTCACTGCTTGACGTCCAGCATTGAAAAACGGATAGAGTGAAACCACTTTTGTGAGTTGTGCACAGGCAAGCAAATATAGGCAGGCATGTGGCACTTGTAGCATACGCAGTTATAAACCCGTCAGGCACTCTGCTATCTTGAATATCTTCATACAAGAGTAATTACAAAGCACATCATGTAGAAGCAAACCTGGGGATGCTTGCTCTTCATCCTCAGAAGCTTCACCGTTACTTTCGCTGAAAATCTCATCCTGGTATCGAAAGATGTCGTTTCGCACGTAGAACTTAAATGGATTATCACCCTAAAAATGGATTGAAGATGAGTGCTGGCATTACAGATGGGACGACCTTTCACAACGAAGACAGATGAAAACATCACTACAGTGAATCAGCTTGACTGTACAAAATGATATCTGAAGAACTGAGCCTAAATACACAGTCAGCAGACGGGAACTGTGGAGTGACAAGTCATGGCTTCTCCGCCATGACAATGCACTTGCACACAAGGCAATTAGTGTGAAGAGGCTCTTGGCCAAAAAACTAACAACACCTCTTCACCACCCTCCCTATTCTCCAGACTTGGCGCTTTGTGACTTTTGGCTTTTTCCAAGACTGAAAGCTATGATGATGGGGACTCATTTTTCGTCTCTAAAGGAAACAAAAGCCTCAGTGACAAATGAGCTCAAGAGATTCAAACAAGAGGTTTTCACCAAGTGTTTTCGTGGGTGGCAGGATTGCATGCGAAAGTGCATTGACTCGAAGGGCAAGTACTTTAAACGGGATAATTCATCAAGTATCAAATTATGCTGTATTAAAATTTTTATAACGACTGTATAGTTTCTTTTTTGTCACAACTCGTATGTTCAAGAGCTGCTTCTGCAACAATTGCAATTACCGGCACATGTTTATTCACCAAGTTGACTTGGCCAGGAGATAGTGAAGGGACCTTTTGATCTTCCGAGTCAAGCTGCCACCTGATTACCTGTCTACCATACACGATGGACGCTTCACATTGTCCTTATTAATGCTGAACGTCAAGCAGGAAAGCTGTAGATACCACTTATAATAGCTAATCTTTGGTTTGACCTGACCAGGAATTAAACCAGAGCCTACTGTTTCAGTAGCAGATGCTTTATCCACTCTGATAGATATCAACAATATTGCAAATAATACTTTAAAACCTTACAATGCTGTATAACTTTTGAAGATTCTAAAGACCATGACTTACCTGAGGCCCTAAAACAAAAGTCTGCATAAAGCGCCTCAAAGGTTGTCCTCTATTGGAGAGCTCTCCAGTAACCTGAACCACTACACCATTGGATAGAGTTGATAGAGCATCCACTTGACGAATTTTTGTGTGGCAATCGTTAAAGTTCAAAGACTCAATTTTATGGTAAATTTCCTGTAAAACAAAAAAGAAATTTTACAGCAGTAACAAAATTTTGTTTAAGAGTAATGTGAATAATTATTATTGTTGCAATAAGGCCGTTACAAAAAACAAAGAGAACTTATCTTGTAATCCTCATGGCAGCGATAGCTCAGTTGGCTAATCGGCAAGTGCACAATTTTTTTAAAAAATTTAAGCTTAAAGCTAAAAAAATTGGTTTACGTGCCCTCAATTTTGCACTACTACATTATTTAAGTATGCTAAAAGTCAAATTTCCACAAAGTTTTCGACTTCTTTAAAGCTATGTTTGTCATCTTGCCAAAAATAATTTACCCTTGATCAAACCAATCGCTGATTCGCTGACAAAAATCGTCTTACTGGGAGCACTGATTGGTAGAATGTCAAACTAACGATCAAAAGAATGCGAACTCCCAGTTTTAATCCTAAACCGGCCATGTCTCGTTGTCTCCTTGAGAAAGACACTTCACAATTATTTCCCATTGAGGCAGAGCAGACCACTCTTTTTGGTGGCCCAGCTAACTTGCTTACCTACCTGACAAAAGACTTGCCAAAAGATGCTTGGTATTTGAGAGTTGGTGGGGTTAAACAGATGCAGAGTGCTAGGTTTATACCTATGAATGAATGAACATAATCATTAAAATAGTATTAAAGATTCATCACAGCAGTATAGGGAGCTAAGTAGTCAAGTGCAGAAGTGCAACATCTATGAATTGTGGTAAAATGTTACCTTTTTGCTCATTGACATATTTAAAAATTGTGTCAAATGTGGTGAAGCCAACTCTTTCATATAATTCAACAATAAAAATAAAATTAAAACTAAAATTGAACGATTTAAGCATACTTAAGGAAGACAAACTATTAGAGCAAGCACATACACTCTGTCCAATGATGGGCTCTTCTGGTTGACCCTCGACATACTTTCCACCATGCACGTAGGATGAATTGACATTATAAAATCTGGAAAATAAAATTGGATGGGTATTATATTAGTGTGGTACATTGTATGTTATGTCAATGCTTGTCGCTCGAGTTACTTAGCGATGGAAAATTTGCAGAAGAGGGTTGAACATAAAGCTAAATTAAAACAATGCAAGATGCATAGGACTTTTAAAGGGCAATCAACTACCAGTATGAACTAAATCTTTTGCTTTGTCATCAAATACCAGAACCAAGTACCGGTACCAACTACCATTATTAATATGCATATTGTAAAATAATACTGCTTGAATTCACTATCAAAAAATCTTTCCATTGCAACATTTCATTCGGTTTAACTACAATATACTTATGCCGAAGCAAAGGGTTAGAATAGCTACCACAAGATTTATTTCATGATAATGTTTGACTTTTATTGGCCTTGAATCATAACTGCATGTTGCATTTTATCTACTGGTACTGCATATTCTAGATTGGGAGTGACTATATTCACCCATGCATTTGCATTTACTTTTTAAAATTAGTCAAGATTCGAGTTTGCGTTCGATATGGGGTTAGTTTTAGAGTAAGCATTTGAGTTCGGGTTATAATTGAGTTACAAGTAATAAAAAAACTTGACAAGAAATTTCCGATAAAATTGGCTCTTCCTTAATATAAATTTTATCCAATTGCATTATCATTGTTGCCTAAAATTTGAAATACAGAGTTAAAAATTACAAGTTTATATGTTATTGAATACAATTACAATGTAAATCAAACCTGTGCAATAGTGCAGGGGCTTTGTTTAATAAGGTATAATACTGGCGCACAAATTCACGGCCCACTTGTATTGGGCTAGGCTTTTCCATCATGACCATGTCTTGATACAAGACCACTAAAATAACTATACAACACTCCCAACCTTGGAAAAAATATTCTAACACCTTCAACCTGTTAAACAAATCGTTAATATCAGACACAATTTATACAGATTTTTGCAAAAAAAAACAAAAAAACTGATAAGGATCCTGGTCCAGTTTATACTGTACTTGGCATAAAATGTGACCAGGGCTTATTTTCCAGATCAAAATATATTTTGGCTATGTCCTAAACTGTTGTAAATAAAGCCTATACATTATTAAAATTAGTAAACAGGCAATACTGTAAAATATCCTCACCAAAGTCTCCTGCTTGCTGCTTGATAACTGCAGAACGAGAAAACTTGACCATGTCATATTTTTCTACTGTCTATTGGTATTATATTGCGCTTGTACTGCATCCCTGTGAGCTTTATCATTATCAATGATCATCTTAGACTACACTGGCACAGCATGTGTAAACCATTCTCGCGTGTAAGCACATAGAAAGACATAGGCTGCAGCCAATGGCACCATTGCCAAAGATCTTATCACAAAGTGAGGGTTAGGCTATAGGGCAAGACAGTTCAGGAGATGGTAGAATACAGTATTTTAATGACTGCCCATCTTTGTCAATACTTTAATTTCAGTAATGCAACAGAACAATTGCAATTGCCAGATCAATTCTGTCTTTCTCTAAACAGAATGCTGTCGGTCATGCAATCACTTTGTCTGAATCTGAAATAGGTACAGTAGATACTTTGAAGGTAGTTCAAAAGTAAGGTAAGTTCGGGTAATTGAGGACAAAATTCTGCTATTTTTGTTCTGTCTGCTCTGTTCTACAATTAACTCTAAAAGTATTGCTTTCATTTGTGCAATTCAATATTGAACTTTAGAATTTTCACACTGGTTCAAAAAAAAAAAAAAAATTTAGGAATGGATGAAAAAACTGTCTGAACGGACTTGTCTGATATTACCCTTGAAACTTGAAAGGGTAATTCCCAACATCTACCTATTTAAGGCAAAAGTGCAAAATTGGTACTTATTGATAACAAATTAACCAAAATTTTAAACTAGAATAATATGCTAAGCATAAGTGGGTACTTTTTGGGAAATTTTAATAGCCTACACTCTGCTGGACATTTGTGCCAATTTCGTCACAATGCCATGTCCATTAAAATGGATAAGCATAAGCCATGTTGAGATGCCAGCAGTGTTCCCACTAAGCCGATTTTTTTCAGCGAATCGGCGATTTGTTGCAGCAAGGGCAAGTAATTTTTGGCAATATTGTAAATATAGCTTTAGAAAATTCGACAAATTGGTGGAAATATGGCATTGGGTATACTTTAATCCTGAATAGGTACGAAATTTAGGGCACATAAACATCTTTTTAGAGCTTTGGGCACAATTGTTTAACAAAAATTTGGGCACTCGCCGATTATCCATTAAGTTGGAGGGAACATAGGATGCCAGATTTATGATTTTATTTATGATTACCTGCCACAGCCACAGATTTATCAAGTGCACCTTGTAACTTTTTAATGCATAGGCCTAGGCCTTTTAGGAAATACAGCAATGTAAGTTTTTTGTATTCTTCTTTCAATCAATCTAGCAAACATAGTTCATACAAAAAATGTTTTGATTATAATTTTCTGATTCTGCAGTAAATTCTGCTTCTATCAACACTAAAACTGCAAAATTTTACCCACAAATTTTTGATATTGTTGTTTAAAAATTGTCAATTTTATACGACTTGTTCTTTTTCAAATTTCAAAAATATTGTTGTTTGAAAACTGTCAATTTTTACGACTTGTTCTTTTTCACACGCAAAACATCGCGAGACTTGAGATTTTCGTATTCCAACAAATTTTGTTACTAAACTAGGCAATGGGGCATGATTGTGATTCTGCAGACAATTCTGCTTTGATTAATACCAAAACTGTGAAATTTTACCTTGAATTTTTCAAGATATCGTCATTGGAAAAGAAGTAATTTTTTACAATTTTTTCATCATGTGTAAAACATTGCAGGATTTTAGATCTTATTGTTTTAAAGGATCATGCAATCAAACTAGGTCTTTACACGTGTTAAGGTTGTTATTTTTTGCTTAGGTGATAAATTTCGATCATCAGTAAACAATCGTAATTTTACCTTCATGCCTTTAGCATTTTTTCACGCTGAGAGGTCATTAGCGCTAATGATGCTGTTAACACAAGATTGTTTAAAACAAATCTATCAAGCTTCAAAAAACCAATACGCACGCCACCACGAAAGTAAACTAACTGTTTGTTTTTATGATTCATGCTGTTTTTTCTCATTGCGTAGCATGCAAGAAACTGTGTCAAAAAAATAGAAAATCTGAAAGTCATCATAGTTAATAGAAAATTAAGCACTAAGTTGATCGAGCAATAACGCATTCACCTCTGGAGTGGGAGGTCTGTAGTTGAAATCAGACACAGTGTTGCTAACGGTTCACCACCACTGTGACATTTCTTTAAAAAAGCTGTGTTGCGTGGGCGCAATCACCCATAGATGGGCTGTGCAAACTCGTTACACGCTTTGGCATTACACAATGAGTTTTAGAGCACCCAGATTTTCAACTTTTCTTGTGTTTTGTGACTTTTTTTTTTTTATGCAGTTTTTTGTGCTGATTTCGAAAATGTGCTTAAAAACGTAACTCAATCAACTTCTGGGAAGATATGGGAGGGTTTTGACCCGCCACTTTTTCAAAATTTGGTTAAAATTTTGAATAGAGTTTTTATTTTTAAAATTATGATACGGAGAGTAGTTTTGATTGAAAGAGCTTTTAATTCTGTACAATGTAAAAAATATTGTTTGAATTGATGCCGTAAGTTGAGAGATTTGAAGTGTTTTGTAAGTAATTTTTTGTTAGGCTTGAGTGATTTTTGAAACAAAGTTGCTTTTTACAGCTTTAAAAGCACTGCCATTGGCCTAATTTGAGTCAATATGACCAAGAAGCTTCAACTTTGCTCAAATGGAGAGTCAGAAAATCTGTTGGCATAGTTTTCCAATCATGTTATGCATGAGTGGTTTTTATGAGTTTCACAATAAAATAACTTTTAAGTAATGTTACGCATGAGTGATTTTTGCTGTATATTTGGCAGAAATCTTCAAAATATCTCAAATTTTATTCACAATATTAAATGAGACAATTTAGTGTCAAATGGAAGAATATGTTACCAGTAAAATCATGCGTTTTTAAATCGCAACATCAATTTTAAAAATTGTCACAACTTCCTTGAAAAGAAAAATGATGTATCAAGTTTTTGCATTAATGCAAAGCATGAGGAGTGTAGATAGCATTTATGACACATTTTGTAGTTAAAGTTATGCAACTGTATTTAGGGGCAGAAATTCAACAAATCATAATTCTGATGGGTATGAGGTTTTATATAGCAGATGTAGTTGTCATGAAAAATACTTAATAGAAATACGCATAGTCAATAGCAATGTTCACAAGTATCTTGAAAAAACATTGCTTTTGACTCAAGAAAAAATTTGTTGTATTTCAACTTTATGCATTGTAGCCTGTCATATTGCTCTGTTTGTCATAATGACAGTTGAAAATCACTCACTAACTTAATCGTGCCTTCTGCAGCATTGTTTACCATTTAAATAGTTCAAATAATGTTGCTAAATTCAAGACGTAATAAGACATAAATTAGGCTATTTCAGACAGGCATTTCAACTATAAGTTCAAAGCAAGAGATACTGGGCCCCTACTATCTTGCCGTTTGCTTACCAGCAAACACGCAACATGTTTGCTTGATTTGCAAAAGCTTGGAACTAACCAAAATTTGATCTAACTTACTAAGGTAGAAAATGTCAACTTTCATAAATACTTGTCTTGTTTTTTAAATAGTAACTGAACTTGGAGAGTTTTCTTCCACTAGAATTGCTATGCCAGTTTAACTTTTATCATTTATTTTGCTTGAATAAAGAGCAAAATGTAATACTCCTTAGGAATGAGTAAAATAAAATAAAATCTACAAGTACAAAAAGCATTTCCTCTCAAAATATAAATGAATATTTTAGGCATCAAAAAGGAGTGATTAGTGAAAATAAATCGCAACGATTGATAAACTTTTCAAAGTTAATAAATTTCAACTATACTACAGTAAATCAAAACAACAAACCTCAGTAATTGAATTAAAATTATAAGGTGGTTGCGTAACTTGATGACCAAGAGGTACTTCACAGCTTCCTGCTATGTTTCATTTCAAATCAATGTTTGTGTCTCTGTGAAGTGATTTCAAAGTGTTAAAATAGACGTCATGGTCATTAGGCAAACAGCTAAAAAAGCAGGTTCTTTTATTTCTCAATTGTTTAAGTCTTTAAACAGCAAAAAATGTTGGCACTGGGACAAGAAGAAAAACCAGTTGCCTTAAATAAATTATAATATGACTAATGTCAAACCAAAAATACTGTGTTATTTCTTGGGAAGCACAAACTTGAAATTTATTTTGTCCAACAATCACTATTTTCATAATATACCGCAAAACCTTCTATCCAATCACCAGTATCCATCTTGCATCCTTCAGACTGTTCAGTGCTCACTTGTCTTTAGCATAATAAAAAGCTATCACATAAATTTAAGGTTGAAAAATATGACAAATTGAAAATTTATGAGGATTTCACAATCCACACTCCCAAGCTTTATAAACAATAAATCTTGACTCTTTTCAAGCTTTCTCAAACTCTTCCAGCTGCCCTGTAAGTGAAAAAAAAAAGAAAAGAAAATGCTTCCTATTTTGAATTTAGCAACATTGTTTGAACTATTTAAATGGTAAACAATGCTGTTAAAGGCACGATTAGGTTTGTGAGTAATTTTACAAGTGTCATTATGACAAACAGAGCAATATGACAGGCTACAATGTATAAAGTTGAAATATAACAAACTTACTCTTGAACCAAAAAGCAATGTTTTTTCAAGATACTTGTGAACATTGCTATTGACTATGCGTATTTCTATTTAGTATTTTTCCATGACAACTACATCTACGATATAAAACTTCAGACCCATCAGAATTATGATTTGTTGAATTTCTGCCCCTAAATACAGTTGTGTAACTTTAACTACAAAATGTGTCATAAATGCTATCTACACTCCTCATGCTTTGCATTAATGCAAAAGCTTAATACATCATTTTTCTTTTCAAGGAAGTTGTGACAATTTTTAAAATTGATGTTGCAATTTAAAAATGCATGATTTTACTGGTAACATATTCTTCCATTTGACACTAAATTGTCTTATTTAATATTGTGAATAAAATTTGAGATATTTTGAAGATTTCTGCCAAATATACAGCAAAAATCACTCATGCATAACATGATTGGAAAACTATGCCAACAGATTTTCTGACTCTCCATTTGAGCAAAGTTGAAGCTTCTTGGTCATATTGACTCAAATTAGGCCAATGGCAGTGCTTTTAAAGCTGTAAAAAGCAACTTTGTTTCAAAAATCACTCAAGCCTAACAAAAAATTACTTATATACAAAACACTTCAAATCTCTCAACTTACGGCATCAATTCAAACAATATTTTTTACATTGTACAGGATTAAAAGCTCTTTCAATCAAAATTACTCTCAGTATTATAACTTGAAAACTAAAAACTCTATTCAAAATTTTAACCAAATTTTGAAAAAGTGGTGAGTCAAAACCCTCCCATATCTTTCTGGAAGTTGACTGAATCACATTTTTGGAATCAGCACAAAAAACTGCAAGAAAAGAAGAGAAAAGTTGAAAATCTGGGTGCCCTAACGAGGGTAAGATTTGATTTAATAAAATATGCTACAAAAAGCAAACAAACTGTTTGTTTCTACGATTAACACTGTTCTTTTTTTCGAATGAGAAGCGCGGAAAAATGTGAATGTCAAAGTTAGGGATGTTCATTTCAAAATATCTGCATATTCTAAAATAATTTCGGATCTTTTTTTTTTTAATTCCACAATCTTTCCAGAATATCGAAACCTATTCCAAAATATCTCAATTGTTGTCACCAGGAATATAAATTAAATGAAGTTTATTAGTTCAACTGGTGGGGCAGAAAACTTTTTTTGCCAACCAGTTGAACTAATAAACTTCATTTAATCTATTCCAAAATATCGAAATCATTTAATTTCGGATAAAAAATTAGCCTAATGCTAATTGACAGCTTTATTGCTACCACCGAGTAGCAATAGTAATGGCTATATCAACTAGATAGGCACTTGCTGAGAAGCAACCCCCTTAAACGGCCGACGCAAATATCTACAGATTAAAAAAAAAATTGCACCCGAGCTTAAACCGTTAAAAATTGAATTTGGTGGGTCCATTTATAGGTTTCAGGTGAGATGGTACCCATAAACTATGTCAAAATATTTCTTTCTTTAACATCTATTGATATAAAAAAAACTAGCCCCCTAGCTCAAGATGTTCAAAAAATTGATTTTTAGGGGTCCCCAAAGGGGTGACGCCCACGAACTATGTCAAAATATTTGTCTGTTACATATCAAAAAAAAACTGGCAACCTAGGTTAAGCCGTTCAAAAAATTGAGTTTTTGAACCCCAATTTTGGGGGTTCCTTGGAGAGTGGCCCGAAAATTTTGGGAAACAAAATTGTGTTTGCAGCTCAACAACTTCACCTGAAAATTTGATTTCGAAGTTTTGTGGTTTAGAAGAACATACAAGATTTAGGAAAAAAAACCTCATAGTGGCCAAAAGTTGGGTGGTAGGGATGAAAGGCTATTTTAAGACATATAACTATGTGAAATATTTTTTGCCGTACTTAAGCTGTTTTTTAATGAGACCTCTTTTTAAGCCAACTTTTGGGGCGGTTTTTGGGTCCTCAAACCAATGTCACATGACTAATTGCCTCGAAATTTGGTACAAACGTACAACTAATTAATCTCAAACTGCTATAAAATTTCACGTAGCTAGACCTAACTGTTCTCGTGTTATAAGCACATGTCTGAAACTTTGCCCTTGTTAGTTTGAAAATGGCCGAGTAAAAACAAACAAACACGTGACTTGAGCAAGCCAAGTCAACTGACCGCGACCAAACTGACCACGAAGCAACGATTTCGTTACATGATTTTGTCACTGATTTCCTCGCAGTCATTTCATCACAAAATGAGGGTTTGGGCTAGATGGTTCTGGGGATAGTAAAAATATGTTTAGGATCCCCCTTCTCAGCCAATCGGAGTTGTTCGCGATCAGTTTGTTGGCGGTCAGTTGGTTCGTGGTCAGTTTGTTGCGGTCAGTTGTCGTGGACCCGACTTGAGCATCAGTTGTTCTAATTATGACATTAATGCATTGTTATAATCAATTGTCGGTCACTATTTTTTTTCTTTTTTCTTGTGATAAAGAAAAAATACCCTTGCCTATTGCTGCCACGCGGAAGAACATGACTGTGAATTTTCAATCTTTCTTTTTCGCCATAAAAACGAACAAGACAAGAAATGCCCAGAGTTTGAAGAGAATATGCAATTAAGCATTGACATGCATTGCTCCCACATGTTCTTACGCCATGCAGTCGCACATTTACGATTACTCGTGGTTGCACAATGCGTGCATAGGTCAGCATGTGTGCAATGGCTGTTTGCTGTGAGCGCTAGTCACTGAGTGAGCAATGCGCGATCAAAGACATTCATACGCAAACAATGCGAAAGCAGTGCATTTTAACAAATTTTTACTATTCCCATTCCATAATTTGGCACCGGTTCAATTTTAGAATCGGTTCCAACAAATTCGGTATTCTGGAATGAACATCCCTAGTCGAAGTTAATAGAAAATTAAAATTAACAACTCCAAAATAGGCAACAAAAAATAAACTGTTTGTTTCAACAATTCACGCTGTTCAATTTTTTTTCGCTGAATACGAGAAGTGTCCAAAATTAATTAATTGAAAATGTCAAAATTATAGTTTAAAGAAAATTATTTTAACAACTATACCAGTTGGTCGAGTGGTGACGCGTTCATCTCTAGAGCGGGAGATCTGGGGTTCAAATCTTGGGCCGGTAAAATCGGACACATTGTTGCCAATGGTTCGCCACTGCTGTGGTATTTCTTAAAGAGTTGTTTTACCCATAGGCGAATGCCGTGGAAATGGGCTCTGTAAACTCGTTACACGCTTTGGCGTAATACAGCGAGTATGATAATTTGATTGGAAAAAATGGTACGAAAAATAAACGAACAAATTGTTTTTGTTTCATGAATAATGCTGTTTTTTTGCGCTGTGTGCTAGAATTGTCGAAAAACAAAACAATGCGAAAATTATAGTTAATAGAACAATAAATTAACAACTTTTAAAATAGGCCACAAAAATAAAGTTGTTTTAATGATTGACGCTGTTTTAATGATTGCTGGTAGTTTTTCACGATTTACTCTGTTTAAATTTTTTTGCGTTGCAAACCAGAAACATCAAAAAAATAGAAAATATATCTTTCTGGTTGGCAATGTGAAAAAAATTAAACAGTGTAAATCGTGAAAAACCACCAACAATCGTTAAAACAACTTTATTTTTGGGCCTATTTTGAAAGTTGTTAATTTAATTTTCTATTAACCATGATTTTAACATTTTTTGTTTTTTGACAATTCTTTTATGCAGAGCAAAAATCGTATCGTATTTTTGAATCAAATTATTATACTGGCTATATTACACCAAAATGTATAACGAGTTTGCAGGGCCCATCTCCGCGGGATTCCGCCTGTGGGCAAAACAGCTCTTTTTGAAGAAACATCCCGCACCTAAACGTCATAGACTGAAAATTTTGCAGTTTTGGTGTTGATGGAAGCAGATTTACTGCAGAATCAAAAAATCATAATCAAAACATTTTTTTGTATGAACTTTGTTTGCTGGATTGATTGAAAGAAGAATATCCAAAACCCCCAAGCACAAAAATCGCCAATTTTCAAATGAGAATATCTCGCTAAGTCCAAGGTAAAAATTTTATTTTTTATCGAAGCGGAGTTACCACCCAAGCAGAACATAATAGTCAGAACATGCCAAAATGTCTAGCATATTTACAACACGTGGAAGAGCGAGATACGATAAAATCCCATTCATTTTTTCACCCCTTGATTTTATTGATTCATAAATGATTACATATTCATAAAACAGTCAATTATAAATTCGTAACCTGCGTTGAATTCGGAATCTTTTCAAAGTGATGTACAATGATATCCTCCCATAGGTAGGCTATACAAAAACATAATAATTGCAATTTTACTTTCATGTCTGGAATTACCTCAGGCACTATGGAATTTACCCTGTATGGAATTACCCGAGCTTACCCTAGGTTCCTTTTTTGTGAATTGGAATAACTTTGAATCAGTAATGCTTGCTTCCATTGATATGGTACCGGTAACTCGGCAGTGCTAAGACTAAGTTGATATAAATGACCATGCGCATAGCCAGAAATTCGCAATGGGGGGGGGGGGGGGGCTGTTTTGGGGGTCTCGGATGCATTTTTTGCAAAAATAACTTAATTTTAGGACTATTTTGATTAAAAAATAATGGTTTTAAAACGTGGCTGAGAAATTGGCAGTGCAAACATGATTAAGCTGGTTGCGTAAATGTGCTATTTGGGAGGTGGCTAATGGTAAAATTTTAGTTCTCTTATTTAGATGCTGGTAAATTATAAAATCGAATAATTCAATAAAACTCACACAGAGTAATCTATTTCGTATACAGTTTATAGAGAAAAATAATTGGGGGGGGGGGGCTAATGAAAAGAAATTTGAGAGAAATTGGCAATTAACTAATAGTGAATAGCCCTCCCCCCATTCCTTAGTTTATAGTATATTTGTTGATGACACCTATGTTTAGCATTTTTACACTTGCGATCAAATTTGATTGCTTATTTTTGTTTTATTTTCAACAAATTAGCCCCCCCTAAATATATGTTTAAAAAGATGTTTTGAATCACTATTTAGTCCATGCTAATGCATTTAACAGTCTCAAAAGTGCTAAAAACATAGTGCTTTTCTCATCCTTCATTTTGGTCAACATGCAAATGGGGGGGGGGGGGGGCTATAGCCCCCCCCCCCCACTACTGTAAATGACATAAAACATTTATGTTAATTTTGCATTATTGAAAATAAATTACCAGTAATCTGGTAATTGAACTACAGTAGAGCGTAGCCTACTGCTCAGTGCTAGCCCACCAGCCTACTGTAGAATTAGGTACTTATATAAAACTTTTATTTTTCAGACTTTTGAAACTTAAGACTGAAAGTGCAGTATTCACTACATTCATGTAGAGAGGTGGCACCACTTTGCGACATTTTTTTTTAGGGCCGCATTTAGCCTATTAGCAGTCGGTTTTCTGGCACGTTTTTTTACTATCTCGCAATACTCGCATCCCCTCCATCTTTTTGACCTCCATGCAAAATATTAGCCTATATAACCAAAATTTCATTGAGTTATTTAACTTCAAAACCCTGAGCACCACTTTGCAACACCCTATTTTACAAATTTTTTGACAATGAAAAACTGATATTTGATTATGTTACAATAAATACCATAACTAAAAATTAAAGCTTATGCCAAGTTTCAGCTATTTAAAATGGCTAGAAGTTAAGTTTAGGCATGTACCGTTAGATATTATCTTCAAACCAACCAATGCAATTAAAGGCAATGATTTATTTTTGAGTTTGGGTTAGAATTAATGTCAGGGTTAACGCTAGGGTTTTAGTTAAGATTAGGTTTTGGGTTGGGCTAGAATAGTAATTTTTTTATTCAAACGTAATGTAACAGCAGTCTCTGTCTATAAAACATGCCAATTTGTCCAATCAGCGTGACTTTTTTCTTCATCGTTCATTCATTCTATATGTCTAATAAAATCAGTCGAATATACGTGACCATAAAAACTTTTGCAACAAGAGGAAACTGTTTTTCTTTAATCATCTTTTCTTTTTCTCGCAAGTCAGTTTCTGTCTACTAAATAAAGAGTCTATAATTCGACTATTTCCTTATTTGCCAAAAAAAGACTTATCGGTATATAATCAATTTGATTCTAAAACATTGGCAATCTTGCGTTTCTTCATGAAATCCGCAAAGGTTACCATAACAAAATTTCTCGCACAACAAGCAATGCAATGTTCCATTTTGTGATATCAGAAAAAGATTAGGCTACTTTGCAAAATTTCTTGCAAAATAAGCAATGCGACGTTCGATTGTGGAACATCAAAATAAGTCAAACGGATTAAATTTCTTTCCCTGAATAAGGGAAAGGTAGATTAGAGTTCAAAGCACCTGATTATTACTTCAAATGGTGTTCTCTTTTTTTCTGCATAAACCACTCTCCAGCAGTAGGCTATCTATATCTCAACTTAGAAATGAGTTTTTATGTTGCAGTTTTTTAATAATGAGTTAGCGTTTTGGAGTAATTTATTGTACGTAGGTTACATAGCTTAGTGATTTTAAGTTTGAACTGTCTGACTGTGTAGGATAGGCCTATTGTGAAACCAGAGTTTTCTAACAGAAAACTCTGGTGAAACCATAGGCTTTTTACTTGGTAGACAAGAAACATACGTGTTAAGAAAAAGAGAAGAGCATTGAAAAGTTTGCTCTAATAGCAAAGGTTTTCGCGATCATGCGTATTCGACTGATTTGATAGGACATATTCGCAAAACGAGAGAGCCGTGAAAAAAAGGTAAGCTGATTGGACAAATTGACATATTCTAGAACAAATAAATCGCAAAAAAGAACCCATAAAACTTGTCAGCCTCCAATCTACAAATAAACGATTTACATGATTTGACCTTATCAAAACTGAAGAACTGCAAAAATATTAAACCAAATGATTAATTGCATAATAGAAAAATTGTGATGTCATAGATAAATTTGGAGTGTCGCAGATTGGTGCTTACTGTCGCGTGTTGCCAAGTGTTGCAGAGTGGTGACTTTATTAAAGGGAAAAAGGGGATTTTTTGACCCCCTTAACCTTAAGACAAAAACCTAATTTTTGGTATGATCATAAAAAATAGCTTTAGCTACCACCAGAAAAAATTCAAGCTTCTATCGTCTAAAATATTAAACACACAAGCTATAAAATCAAAAACTACCTAAAAGGCGTTACAGAGTGGTGCCAATTTCCTAGGCTACAGCACTGTCTATTCACTAGGGTGAAGTCGGGTAATTTCGGCAACCGGAAATTTCGGCAGAAAACCAGAAATTTTGGCAGGTGTGAAAATTTAACGTTTGATGCTGGAAGGTCTTTCTAGAAGTTATAAGATTTCTAAAAATGGTTTTAATATTTCCTGTTACCTAATATTCTGCAAAAAAATTGACAATCTTTGAAGACCTCTGCATGTTCTTTTCTCGCAGCTACAATATTTCTCTTAATAATAGAATCAAACTTTTAATAACATTTGGTCAATTGCTACCTTTCTAGGCTGTGCTCTCGCCCAACTTTGTTGCTGTTAGCACTTGGCGGTGTTGGTTATTACGCGAGCTGAAAACGGATTTGTTAAAAATAATCCATTCCTCTATCCTAAAAGCATCAAAAGCAGATGTTTTGCAACGTTAACAAAAATTGTAACAATTAAAAACTCGTTTAATTAATAAAAATTCAAATTTAATACAGAAAACTTTTAGAGAATGCAATTGTAATTAGAAAAATTAATAAAAACAAGAATTTGTAAAATTTTGCGAAATGGATTTTAATTTTGTTTGGACTATTGTAAGTAGAATCATAGATTGTACTTGCTGCCTTTTTTCAGTCTTTGAGCCTAGCTGAGCAGCATATTTTGTTCGAATTAGTCAAAAATTTGCATAAATATTATTAGATTTAACCAAATTTAACACTAAATAAGCAGCTGAGATAATTAGAGCAAAAAACAAATAGGATTTATTTGCTTGCCGGAATTCCGGTTTTACCAGAAATTTCGGCAACCCTTATTATGTAATATAGCTAGCGAGCATGACGTCGTAGTATCTTGATGTTGGTTCGAAAAAAGCTGCAAACAAACTACTGCGCAGATGGAGTTCAAAAAGAGTCAGTGTTTTCTGAAAATTAAAAATAAGTGAGAAAGTTGCCGAAAATACCCAACTCTACCCTAGGCCTATTGCAGATTGAGTACTGTACCAGTAGGCTGCCAGTACTAGCCTAGTGTATAGGTCTGGAGGTAGGCTAGTCTATTCAGGGTTGCCACAGAAACTGCAAAATCAAATTCCAGGACTTTTTTAGATGACTTTCCAGGACTTTTCCAGGACAGTGCAAGATTTTTTTTACCGGACTTAAAATTTAATTTTCACTATTACTCTTTTATGCACCCACTTTTTGTACTTGTCATTAAAGAAAATTTTAATGCCACGCATTTGGATTTCTAGTACTGACTACTAGCCAGGTTTATAGCCAGAAATCTGCAATGGGAGGGCTTGGCTTGGGGTATGGGAACAGAGTTGCCAGCTGCTGGAGGCCATTGGGAGTCTGAGCCCCGAGGTCAAAGCCCCCAGCACAAAAGACTACCATACATAATTTTTGCAATAATAACTTAATCTTAGGCCCAGTTTGGTAAAAATTAATGCATTTTAAATGAAGCGCAGAAATTAGCACCGCCAAAGCATGATTGAACTGGTTTTATAAATGGGCTAAAGTATGTGGGTGATGGTAATGGTAAAACTTTTGTCCTAGCTTTATTTCAAGCAGGTAAACCATAAAATCCCTTCATTTGAAAAAAGCTGAGCTTATTTGCACCAGCGCACAAATATAAAATCGCTCTTCTAGCCCTAACCCCAACCCTAAACATAACATATCTAACTGCAATCCTACCTATAACCTTAATGTTAATTCTAAGCCAAACTCAAAATCCAAACCCAAACCCTAACCATAATAATTTTTTAAAAAAGCGTTAATAGGCACCCATCCTAACGATAACAATTTTTGAAAAAGCATAAATGACCACCACTCTTGCTCTCTTTTTCTCTATAAGAAAAGCACCCTAAATGGGCGCTTCCTTTGAAAAAACTCTCAAGTACTAATTTAAATCGTCTGCATTTTACAACGCTAGATAATTTAGGAGAAGGGGCTAATGAAACAAGATTTGAAATACATGATTGATAATTAACTGAATGAAATACTGAATAGACACTTTACAATTTTTTTAGAAAGCCTAATTTAAGTATTTTGCATTATGCGATCAAATTGATTGTTTATTTTTAGCCATTTTTGTCAGTTGTTGCAGATTTTATCTTGGACCATCTTTAGCCCCCCCCCTAAATGATGTTTCAGAAGTGGCTTTAAATTACTTTGGAGTCCATATTACTGCAAAAAACTGCCTCATAAGTATACTCGCAGGGTGAAAAATGTTACATTTTTTATTGCGTTTAGCCAACAGGCCAATGGAGGGCCTACAGCCCACTACACTTCTGCTGCTAGAGAATCGCATTGCAATAAATTACTGTTCATAAATTCACTCTTCCTAATAATATTTAATAATTTATACATACTGCACCGCAAAGTGCAAATTTTGGCATTTTAACTAGAAAGTGCTTATTTATACACTGGCGAATAAGCAAGAACTGCTTAAAGAAAATAAGAGAGCAAAGAGCAGAAGAATAGGCACTCATTTACTCTCTTCTATTTTTTTAAATTATCGTTTGAGTAGGGGTGCCATATTTTCATAGACCAAAAAGAGGACAGTTTCAAAAATCGAAGCCCAAACGACCAAACACGCTGAAGGTACATACCGACCGACTGGACTGACTAAAGACTTTTCTATTTTGGAGAACACAATTTTCCAAGAGAAAATTCAAAAACTGAAGACCATTTTTTTTTCTTTGGAGACCACTTGTTTTTGCACCAATTCTTTCCTATGAAAATGGTGATCTCAAAAAAAAAAAGATCTGCTGTCAGTAGGGTTGTATTAAGGTCGGCGGGAGCTGAACGCGAGTGTGGATGGAAGTATATCGTTTTTGGTCGGTTTGGTCTTCGAATCCCGCCTCTAAGTGCTGAGCATTAAAAACAGAAAACATTAGGCTACTTTCTTGGTGTCCTACTGAAAAAGACGACAAATCCTCTTAAAAGAAAACAAACGGTAGCCCTACATTAGGGTTATACAGGTTTAAGATTAATGTTAGGATTGGAGCTTGCTATACAGTTAGGGTTATATTTAGGGTTATGGCTAGGATAGCGACTTTTTTATGTGTGTGCCAGCATAAAAATAAGCTCTGTCTTTTAACAAAATAAACTTTTAAATTTACCCTTTTATTTCACAATGCAATTTATTTCAACAATACTACAGACCTTCATAATGCAAATTATTTCAACAATACCTTTGTGCAATTACAAGGTACCAGTTATCACAACAACAACAAAAAAACTTCACATTCTGTCCTGGTAAATCACAGGAAAACTTTCCAAACTTTTTCCAGGACTTATAAACAAAATTCAAGGACTTTCCAGGACAGAAAAAAAAATCCAGGACTTTTCCAGGATGAGGCAACCCTGTCTATTAGTACTGATTCACAGTTCAGGATTAGCATACTATAGCCTATATCAATGTACTTTTTTGGGGGGAAAAGGCTAACGCACAATTTGTGCATGCAGACATTTTGTAATAAAGCCTAAAAAAACTAACCCTAACCTTAACCTTAATCCTAGCCCTAACCCTAACCTAAACCCTAACCCAAACCTATAACTGTAATAATCAAAGTAAAAATTTCCAAAAACGAGTGACGTCACCCGAATCTTTGTTTATTTAACCGCGCATGTTCCGTGCGCCAAGTCACTTCATTTTTTTTGAATTAGGCCTATTGCAGGGTTTTGGGTTAAATTTTGAGTTAGGATCAAAGTTAATTCACATTGGTGCACGTCAATTCATGTACCAGTACTGTAGATTAATTAATTGTGTTATTAATGTAACATTGTAAGAGAATTAAATGTAAGTATAAACAGTAAAAAATTGAACATTACCGATACCATTCCAATGAATCAAGATTCATTAATTTACCAAGAAGATAACATTGTACTACAAAAAAATTAATAACGGCACGCTATTGGAAATTATTTTGAATTGAACTAGGTCTATTACCGGTATCGTACTGCATACAGTAATTATCAATCAATCAATTTATTTACCAAGTGACAGCAAACGCAGTCACTTGGCAAGAAGACAGCAAAAAAAACTATGCAGTTACCGATATCACCTCTGCTGCCACTTCACCAAGCAGCAAGCAAGCACAAATTACCAGATTATTTTTTGTGATACTGTAATAACCTACGGTAATATTTTTGGAAAAAAAAGTGCTAGGTTAATTAACCTACGGTATGATCTGGTTAATTTGCGATTCCTTGCTTTTCTACGCTCATGTTCATACCTGTAGTCCTAGCTATACTGACGAGGAATAAAAGACGAATGTCGATTTCAAAACAGTACCGGTATGTCTTCGGCTGTTAACCAAAGGTTTGATTGTGCCTACCTACGTATATACCGGTAAGACTCTGAATATTGTCTACATCTCATTGTTAAGATTCATTAAGATTTCCAACAGGTTGAAATGGGAGTAAGATCCAATCCAATTGAAATTTTAAAATGCTTGATGAAATGTCAGGGAAAAAATATCCAGAATTACAGAGGTCTAAACCGGCTGACAGGTACAATTTAAAACATTTACAGTAGGCTATCAAGTAAATTTGTATATGAATATCCAAACAAAATCAAAATCGAGGTACTTGAGTTATCACGTCTATCTCGGATTTACGTTAGTTTGCTTAACCATCACTACCCTCGTAAGCCTATTCCTATCCCCACTTACAGCATTGAATAGGATAACCTCGGCCCGAGTCCGAACTCAAAACTCAATTTACAACTTGTCACTCCAAACATCAAAAAAAACGTGAAAAAATTTTCTCTCAACTGAAATCACTCAAGCGAGTAATCAAATCATTTGCCCCTGCATATGCTTCAGGCGTTCCCACACAAAATAAAATGAACCAAAAGAATACCACTAAATCTTTGTTCCTATTCCATTCCGTTCCTAATGGCTTTTGTTCCTATTCCTCACCTGTTCCTAAGTTTTTCAAAAACGTCATTCCAAAATTCCTTACTAAAAAAATTGTACCGATAAAATTACAAAGCTTTATCAAAATATCGATACCATATTGGCATGAAACGCATTCTGAAAATATTTGAAGTTTGTTTGATAGTTTGAAAATACAAACTATTTCAAATATGAACTTTTACCTTTATTAAATACGACTTCAGTTCATTTTGTCTTTTGAAATACTGTCCGTGCGTGACGTTAGAACTGACCCGCAAATGCAAACTCATTTGCGACGTTTAGTAATCGCGCACGCTGCAAATGAGTTACTTCAAAACTGCGCGATTAACTGCAAAAAACTTTCATAAACAAAATTAATCTGAGATTAGGAATTCCTCTTCCTGTTCCGGTAAATGAAAAATTGATTCCAAACCGTTTCGGTTCCAAAGAAAAAGGCAAATTCCGGCAGCAACTTGCTCCTGGTTCCGGTCCATGAACAACCCTGATAAGTTTTCAAATCACATTATTCATCCTATCACGTGACCACTCGTTTCAGTCCTATTACGTGACTACCCTAATTTTGTTTGTAAAACGTTTTTTTGTTTAAATTAAGGCTTTAAGGATGAAAGAAACTACGGCATTTAATTGCTTTCCTTCACCAAAAGGTGATTATTGACGCCATAGGCGCAGCCAGAATTTTTGATTGGGGGGCCCAACCACAAATCGCATGCAATGACGTCATCAGAAATTTTCAAAAAAGAAACTTTTTGTGGAGCAAAGATATAGTAGAATGGAAGATCTGAAGCCGTAGCCCGGTGGCACTTAACCTGGATTTTGGTAAAGAGAGAGGGCGAACACTAAAGTTAGAAAGTGCAAATGTCTTACTTAGCAGATGTGTTGAGTAAGCTAGTGGACTCAAACATATCACAGGCGGGGGTCCACCCCCAGCCGCAAGTGGCTATGTGGGTCTGGGGGCAAATCCCCCAGCCTAGTGCCGTCGCCAGAGCAACTGAAGTGAGAGGGCACTAGCCGAAAGTGGGGGGGGCACTAAAATAAATTGAACTTTTGCCATAAAAAGTGATTTTTTACTGCTACAAATTATGCGCTATTTCAACAATTTTGCGTTCATGTCTGAAAAAAACAAAAACTTATAAGGCCGGCAGCGTTTTTTAGCTCGTTTCGTATCCGGCCAAGATAATCGCTTAAAAATTCTGTCTGCAGCAGTGAATGCGACAGAAGCGCAAACAGGATTTTGCTGAGAAGGAGGGAACATGAACCAAACTAAATTTTTTTTTGCACAAAAATTGTCTAATTTAGGCCCCGTGCTGAACAAACTGATGTAACTCAAGCGTATCACCGAGAGGGCCAGAGGGGCAAAGCCTCAAAAATCACCCCACCAGCCGCTGGGTGATTTTTGTGATTTTGCGGAAAAAATAGAGATTTTAATCACATTTCGCACGTTTTTGAAGCCGTATGAATAACTACAGTAAATCGGTAAATTCGGAAGTCATTAAAAGAATTAAATTGCCTAGCCCCTTCTGCCCCTTTTATACTTCAGGTTAAGTCCGAAACGTGTTTAAACTCTTGTATTTTTGGGTTAAATTTTCTAAATGACTTGGCTAAAAGGGGCTGAAGCCCCCTTACCCCCTTCCTCTGGTTGCGCCAATGACTGCGACCTCAAAATCTTGAGTGTACTCTAAAAAAACAAAAACAGCTGGTCATTTAAAAAGCACGTTTTCGATTATTGTTTTGCATCATAATCACTAACGAAGTACGTTATCGGTAATGATTCTTTACGCTTACCAGAGGTGGGCAGTACCGCGGTACAAAAGTACCGCGGTACTTTTTTAGTACCGTTACCGGTACCATCGGTACTTTTTCAACATAGTACCGTTTTCGGTACCGTCAGTACTTTTTTAGCACGTTTACCGCGGTGCTCGGTACTTTTACGAGGAGCTAGTGTTGCAAAACTTATGCAGGGAGCCGCACTCAAGCGCAACGGTACGTCGTTTTCGTAAGCTAAAAAGCTGCTGCAACGTAATTGCTATCCCCTCAGGCTGGCATCGCTGCCCTAACCCTAACTGTAATGCAAGGTTTTGAAGCAAAAAAAGATAGCTGCATACATCTCCTTGCAGGTTTCTGCGAACTGCATCACGTTTGCGCAACCCATCCGCGAATCAAACCCAGTACAGAGGGTCGATAGCTGATAGTACTAAAAACTACACCGCCCAACTTGCAGCAATGCAGAGATAAAATGTCGTATTTAAACCAAATGTATGAGAAAAAGGCAATGGCTTGTGCGTGAGCGTTTGCATGACTAGCTTCTAACTGGTACTTTTGTGTGGAATGGATTTATAATCATTCAAAAGGAGTTCAAATTACGGAGAAGAATTTTCAAACCTTGCCCACGTAATAAGGAGTGGTTAGTGGATGATTGTGGATGACTGACGGTTTACCCACGCTGCACTAAGTTGCTTTACAGAGCAAATCATAAAAGTTAACTATATTGCATTATGTTTTTCGCTTTTTTGTCTGCCCTGAAAAGTGAAGACCAGCCTTTCCTCTATGAAGTCATTTTGAACTGATATTCTTGGCCAAAGAACATTTTTTGCAGTGTATAATTTCGTAAGTTCATAAGAGGCTGTCCATAAAAGATGTCCGCAAAAATTGACATTTTCCTCCTTGTCCGTAAAGCGTTCTCACTGCGTCAAACCTCTGTTCGCGCGGACACAGTAGAGAACTTACGAAATGTGGAAATGGCCACGGCAATTTCATTGCAGGATCATCAAGTCAACAAAAACATGTTCTGAGACCATGAGCTTAGCCAAGGGGATGCCACCAATGATAAAAATGTGACAAAAAGTCTATGGTTTCTTCAATTTCAGTTTCTTTTAGCATTTTTTTGAGTGCAATAGTAATTAACAATAAAATTAACAAGGGGGCCCGCGCCCCCTCAATCAATTTTTACCAGCCAACTTAAATGTATGATTTGGGTCAAATTAAGGGCTTTGCCCTAAAAGTTGCTATCTCAGGCCCTCATCTAACCTTAATTTTTATGAACGTAATGCAATAACTAGAGAGGATTTACCATGTGGCAGAGTACCAGGAGCCCCGTGCTCAGATGGAAAGACTTTTTTTGTTATATTTGGCAGGAAGATGTTGCGAAAATTTCCAAAGTGCCAGGAGCCCCGCACAATGTAAATCAGGCCCGGGTAATAACATGATTAGTAGGCGTGACCAATTATTGCACGACGTTTCACCAACAATTCATCTCCACCTCGCCAATTTTACGCGACAAAATGCTTTTGAAAAAAAAATTAGCCCGGGGAAATGCTCATTGAACAAATTATTGAATTTGAATTGAGAGGGGCCTGGCCCCCTGGCCGTACGTTTGCTCTGACACAATTTTTTTTTTCTTCAAAAATATTAAGCAATCACTATATTACAAGAGATAATTCAAATAGTTCAATTCAACTTAATTTGCAAAAGCATGCCTTAGACAGCTGTTTCGCCCAATCTCAGGGCTCATCAGTAAGGCTAGCAAGGTCAAAAGGACAAATATTACTAGAGATATAAAACTTCGAAACATGCATCTTTACCAATTTACTAATCAATGAATAAATCTTTACCGATTACGTTTATAATACATAAATCTTTACCCTTCATTCAGTCAATTTCAGCCAAAGTAAGTAAATCTTAACTGAAAAATCTTTACCCAATGAACCTAAAGCTATTAATTAAATTTTTACAGAATGAAACTATTGCTATAAATCAAATCTTTACCAACTAATGTACAAATCTTACCTTACATCTCTCAGAAGAACGATAGACTAGCTAACATAGTAAGTAAATCTTAACTGAAAAACCGTTACCCAAATAAACTAAAACTATTAATTGAATTAATATACCCAAATGAAACTATTGCTATAAATTGATTTATAATTATTTGATTTAAACTATTGCTTGTTTGATTTATAGCAATAGTTTCATTCGGTAAAGATTAAATTAATAACTTTAGTTTAATTGGGTAACGATTTTTCAGTTAAGATTTACTTACTACGTTAGCTAGTCTATCGTTCTTCTGAGAAATGTAAGGTAAGATTTGTGTATTAGTTGGTAAAGAATTGATTTATAGCAATAGTTTCATTGTGTAAAAATTTAATTAATAGCTTTAGGCTAATTGGGTAAAGATTTTTCCGTTAAGATTTACTTGTTTTGGCTGAAATTGACTGAATGAGGGTGAATTTACATAGTATCCGTTTTTCGTACGTTTTCGTCCGTTTTTTTACGTTTTTGCTTCTCCTTGACAAAGTATGCGCTTTTTCATCCGCATTTTTATAAGTCCATATCCGCACTAACTAGACTGTTATATATAGATGAAATTTTGTTCAAAAATTTTGTGTATGAACGATAAGAGCGATATTTCGAAACAGAGCTGCACCCCTTTACAAAAAATTTTTTCGGAAAACTTTTGTCCAGTATGTGAATGTCCGGTTATTGCGGATATGGACACATAAAAATGCGGATGAAAAAGCGCATACTTTGTCAAGGAGAACCAAAAACGTAAAAAAACGGACAAAAACGGACGAAAAAAGGATACTGTGTAGATTCACCTTGAAGGGTAAAGATTTATGTATTGTAAACGTAATCGCTAAAGATTTATTCATTGATTGATAAATTGGTAAAGATGCATGTTTCGAAGTTTTTTATCTCTGGTGATATTTGTCCTTTTAGCCTTGCTAGCCTTACTGATGAGCCCTGAGATTGGGCGAAACAGCTGTCTGAGGCATGCTTTTGCAAATTAAGTTGAATTGAACTATTTGAATTATCTCTTGTAATATAGTGATTACCTAATATTTTTGAAGAAAAAAAAAATTGTGTCATGTTCAGGTTAATTCGCGATTCTTTGCCTTTCTACGCTCATGTTCATACCTGTAGTTCAAGCTATACTGAGGAGGAATAAAAGACGAATGTCGATTCCGAAACAGTATGTCTTAGGCTGTTAATCAAAGGTTTGATTGTGCCTATAAGACTCTGTATACTATCTATAGCTTATTATTCGCTTTTGATACTATTTGTCATAAAATTCTCCTTTCAAAACTAGAGCATTATGGAATACGTGGCCCAGCTCTTAATCTAATTTCATCTTACCTAAATCACAGAAATCAATGAGTAAGCATTAATGATCGTCTTTCTGTTCTTAGCCATACAAGTTATGGAGTACCACAAGGGTCAATACTGGGTCCCCTTCTATTTTTACTATACATCAATGACATCAATAATATTGATACTTGTTCTATCGACAGCATAAAACATTACGCTGATGACACTTGTCTCGTAATTAATGAAACTAATCTTGACAAACTGAAAGCTAAAGCGAATAAGTTGCTGCTTAGTACTGAACAATGGTCATCGGCTAATAAACTCACGATTAATTTTTCAAAATGCAAAGCCATGATTATTGCTTCTAAGTTTTGATCACCTTCAAGTACTATTCCAATTTTAATTAATGACATTCCTATACCAATAGTCGACTCCTTCCGATACCTTGGCGTAATATAGGACCTATAAACTAGCTTTGTTTGACCATATATCAAATATAGCGAAAAAAGTATCTCAGTCAGTTGGCATCATTTCTACATGAAGACATTATGCTCCGACTTCTCTTTTACTTACACTATACTGTGCTATACTTCATTCTCACCTGATGTATGGTATTATACTGTAGTATGGGGATCAACCTATAAATCATACTTGCAAAAACTTGTATCCAGGAGCGTATTTAGGGGGAGCCATTGGGCCATGCCCCCCCCCTTTGGTTCGCCAGGATAGTATAATTAGCATAGAATAGTACGCAAAATTGTGGCATGGCCCCCCTTTGTAACTTTGGGCAGAAGGTTTGAGCATAGGTTGGCCTAAAACTGGACCAAAGTTTTGAGTAATTTGAGTGAAGACCTTTTTTTTTGGTCTTCACCTAATTTTGGGCCAAAAACCGGACTAAATTTGAGTGAAGACCTTTTTTTTGGTCTTCACCTAATTTTGGGCACGAAAATGAACTTGGATTTGGGCTGGAAAATTTTTATTCTGGTCTTCATTATTCTCAATTTTTTTGAATTTCCTGGCCCCCCCTTTTTCCCCCTTTCGAAAATCCTGCGTACGCTACTGCTTGTATCCTTACAAAATAAAGTTTTTAAGATTAATTACTAATAATTTCACCTTCCATCAACCCTTCGTAAGTGTTTCTTTGTCATACAAGCAAAAATAAAATACTTAAATTATCAGATATATACTCTTATGAAGTCGCAATATTCACGCATAAACTGACTTCCAGAAACCTCAAAATTGGAAACATCCCCTTGCCTTAGAATAATTTCAAATTTTCGGAAGTAATTTTTGCATAAATTTGTCGTAAAGTTAAGCTAATCACTTGATATAAAGAAAAATTCTTTTTCCTAAAGGGATTTTTCACTAACAAAAAAAAAAACGAGAAGGCATTTTTGCATCCTCCATGTAAATTAGCAGTGGTGCCGATTCATGTTGAGCATTAAAGGTTTGCTCATTTTAACTGTTTTTTGTCAATTTTGAACATCGAGGGGGGAATGCCGCTCGAAGTACAATAGTGAGTTTTGAAGTTATATCAGACTGCCACTTACAACTTCATGCAATAACACTTAAATCAGCACTGTAGAGACTTCAGTGAAGAGCTCCACAAATTAACAAGAACAAGAAAAATACAAACGAAAAACATGCTTCAAAGCACAATAAAATTTCACGCAAAACGGCAAAAGAAAGCTACGCCAAACATTGGGGGGTTGCAGCAAAAATTTTGAAGGGATGCATTCTCGCCATCCGCATGGATCTGCACCACTGTAAAATAGGGTAAAATATTGAGTATCTAACGCAATCTGGTGTCAGATTGAATTTTAGTACAGTATCGTTGACGTGCTTCGACCAACTACGCTTTGGCGAAGGAAAAGAAAGCATCAATCTTAGGCGTAGCCAGGGGGCGGGAGGGGGGCACCCAAGGGGCCCGCCCCCCCCCCAATTATAATACCACTAATGATAAAAAAATTATGACAACATAGCCAGCGATGTTTAGTTGCAGCTTTTTTTTCAGTAATTACGCACATTACAGTAATTAACAAAAATATTAATGACGACGAGGGAACCCCGGGGCCTCTAACTAACAACCAGGGGACCCCGGGGCCCCTAACCGACAACCAGGAGGACCGGGGGCTCCTAACTGACAAACAGGGGTTCCGGGGCCCCTAACTGACAACCAGGGGCCCCCAGGGCCCCTAACTAACAACCAGGGGGCCATTAACCGACAACCAGGTGGCCCGGGGCCCCTAACTGATAAACAGGGGTCTGTGGCCCCTAACTGATCACCAGGGGTCCCCAGGACCCCTAACTAACAACCAGGGGACTCCCGAGCCCCTAATTGACAACCAGGGAGGCCGGAGCCCCTAGCTGACGACCAGGGGGCTCCAGGAGCCCCTAATCAACAACCTGGGGCCCTAGGGCCCCTAACCGATGGCCAGGGAGCCCCACGGCCCCTAACTGACAACCAGGGGGCCCCGTCGTTCTTAACTGACGACCAAGGGGCCCCTTAATTCAAATTTTTAACAATTTATATGCATATCCTGAGAGAAATCTTTGTCCTAAAAGTTGCAATCCCAGGCCCTCGTTTAACGTTACTATAAACGTAAAGCTATAACACTGGCGATAATGCAACCCCCCCAATTGAAATAATACCAATGATAAATATATTGAGAGCATAGCCAGTATGTCGTCCTTGCCCGGAAGTGCATTTTCTTTAATTTAGGATTTACGCGTACAAAAGTAAGTAGTAATAATGACGACCACGTGTCCACGTCATAATAATGTCATACAATTCTTGGAGGTTTCAAAAAAACTGTCAAGTGACTTGACTCGAGTCCTCCACGTTTTGGAAAAAAGGTTATTTTAATTTTGCTTTAACTTTTTTTATGAAAGAACTCAAGGGCGCGATCTTATCTCAAAATTATAGGCGTAGCCAGGGGGGTGGCTTAAAGGGACCGGGCCCCCTCAAGCGAACTACCACCGATGACACAAATTTGACAAAAACGCCTTGTTTCTTCATTTTCAGTTTCTTTTATCATCTTTGCGTACAACAGTATACGCGTACAACAGTAATTAACAATAAATATTGTTGAGGACCAGGGGCACGGCGCACCCCCTTAATTCATTTTTTTCAACCAGTTTAAACGTATAACCTTGGGTGAAATGAAAAGTTTTTGTCCTAAAAGTTGCTACCTCAGGCCCTCATCTAAACTTTTTATGAACGTAATGCAATTACCAGCGCCATATTTGCCAAATGACAAAGTGCCTCGCTCTCAGATACTAAAATTTTTTTGGTCGTCATTTATATTTGGCTGGAAGATGCTGCAAAATTCCCCCAAGTGCCAGGGGCCCGGCGCAATGTAACTTCGGACCGGGAATATGTTTAGTAAGCGTAACCATCTATTGTACCATTTTTCAATAACGATTCATTTCCACCTCGCCAGTTTTTGTGAACAATATACTTTTAAAAAAGCTAAGGAAAATGCTCATTGAACAAATTATTAAATGTTAATTGAGGGGGCCTGGGGCCCCCTGGCCGTACATGTACTCCTATTACTGGTTCACTTCATGACGAAACAAAAATCTCTAAGGAAAATCTTCCAGTGGATTATTATTTACTGCTAAAATATTGCAGGAGGCCGTGTGCCTAACTTCCCCCTACATGGACCAAATCACTTACAATTAAAATTTTACACTATAATGCAAGATTTTAAACGTGTTTTGGACTTTAATTGAATTATAAGAAGGATTAAACAATTAAATTTTTTTGTTTAACTTAAAAAAAAGCTTGTTTTAAGTAGTCGCCGTTCTGGTGGCTCTTCCCTAGGCTTCTGCGCTGGTAGCCTTTAGGCCAGAAGCGCGCAAAACGATTAAACAATAAAACTCTGGCCGGCAAACGTCAAAAACATCTTAATTGACTTATTATTTAAATAAATTTTTTTGGTTGGCTTTCAAATGTTAAAAATCTAGTTTTTTCAAATGGCTGTGAACACGAGCGAAATGTGATCCAATGAGAAAAGCTTTTTTTCCGAAAACTTACAAAAATCGCCCAGCGGCTGGGGCAGTGCCGTCGCTATGGGGGGGGGGGGGGGGGGGGGGGCAGGGGGGGTCGTGCCCCTCCTAACGACACCTTGTGCCCCTCATTTCGGTTTTCTCAAAATGCGTGTTTGGAACATCAGGGTAACGACAAGACAACAGACAATAATGGAAAAAGCGAGAATAACGTTCAAACATAATCATTGTTTGAGGTTTTCTCGATTCTTTGCGATGTTGCTGGCAACCAACTGCTGTGCATAAATGTGACGCAATAATCTGTCTTACTAACACCCCTTCACGTATGTGTCTCGGAAGAGAGATGTAAGCATCAGAGGTGGGCACTCGGTACTTCAAAAGTACCGACGGTACTTTTGCCGTTTATACTTGGTTAAAAAAGAACCGGCGGTACTTTTTTCGTTACATTTTTGAAAAAGTACCGACGGTACCGGTACTCGGTACCGTTATTCGGTACTTTTTAAAAGAAAAATTTTGCACATTTTGGAAACAATATTTTCGGTGATTTTATGCGTTGAACAATGATTGAGTGTCTTATTTGCGTATAGTGGTAACTGGTATAGCATCCTCAGTGAACAAATCTGCAGAAAAAACTACTTCAAAAAGATCAAATCTTCATTACACCAGCTATATTACGCCCAAACGTGTTACGAGTTTGCTTGGCCCTTCGCCACGACATTGCACTTGGGCCACACAGTTCCTTTCGAAGATAAGTCGCAACGGTGGCGAGCTATTGGCAAATCTGTGTTCGATTTGACTGGCCCAGGATTTGAACCCCTGATCTCCCGCACCAAAGCTGAGAGCACATTACCGCATAGGCTATGTGGCCGGTGGAAGAATTACTTAACAGATATTATTAAAGGCTGTCCATAAAAGACGTACTCCTCAGTCAGGGGTGGTTGTTCAGTGCCGACATTTTGCGGACAAGGGGAGAGAGGGTTTCCTGCTTTGTGGACATCCGCATTCCTTCATTACAAAGCATGAAAATTCAATCGCCTTCATTGCTCTAAAATTTCCATTTTGTTGCTTTTTAACACAGTTTTAGTTAGTTTATATCAGCCCTTAGTCCCTACTCTTGGTTTATGAGCTGTAATACCCATAGGTGGGCACAAGTCCGTTAATCGTTAATCCGTTAATAACGAAGCCAACTTTTTCACTAACTCGTTAATCCGTTAAAAAGTTTTTTCATGTTAACGGACTAAATTAACTTCCGTTAAGTGCTGTTAACGGACTAAAGTAACTTCCGTTAAGTTCTGTTAACTTCCGTTTAGGTTTTTATCGTTAATATATTGCAGCTTCGTTGTGCATTTGAACTTGCTTTTATCTTGAAATTAGATTAGACTATAAAATGTAACTTTCAAAACACAAAAAGACCACCATAGCTATAAATATTTCCTTACAATCAGCTCAACAGCGTCAATACGTGTTTTAGAAGCGAGTGAATAAAACGAAATGTAAATTACACGCAAAATGTTAACGGATTAACGGACTTTATTAACTTCCGTTAATTAAAGCTAAAAATAACGGATTAACGTTAACGGAGGTGTGAAGTTTGTTAACGGACTAGTGGTTAACGAAGCTAACGTTTTGCATTAACTTGCCCACCTATGGTAATACCTAAACGTACTGAAAAGGAAAAAATAATGGCTTGGATTAAGCCATTGAAGTCATTTACTGGCTATCTTTCAGCCGATAGCTTATATGTAGCCATTGACTTCTTTTCAGCCAAAAAATGGCTACGTATAAGACAAATTTATGTAAATATTTGATTGGCTTAAATATAGCCAATTTTAAGTCAGCTTTTTGGCTTATAAAAATAATGGCTAAAATTAAGCCACTACAGTTATTTCGTGGCTATCTTTAAGCCATCGACTTACATTTAGCCAATGGTTGTGTGTTTAGCCAATTCCTGGCTGTTTGTCTCGCAAAATTGATGTTTGCGTTTGTTTGGCTTAAATCTAGCCAAAATTGTTTCAAAAACAAGCCATTGTGTGGCATACACGTTACAGTCGGCTTTATAATAGCCATTTTTTTGTGTGATTTTGTGAGCCAAAAATTTGACCTAACATTTGGTGATCGTGATTAGTGGCTTACAACGAAACAGCCTAATAAATCAATAAACTATCTATAAGCCATAAAATTGGCTAAAAAAACTAAACAAAACAAAAAATTAACTGTGGCTATTTGTGAGATGAAGTTTATTTGACCATCGATGGACTTCTTATTTAGTAGACTAGAAACAGACGCGCGGAGAAAAAGAGGAGAGCATTGAAGAAATAAAGGTTGGTCTTGTACTTGCGAAGGTTTTTTGCGGTCACGTGTATTCGACCGATTTGATTCCACATATTTGTAGAACATGTGAACCGTGAAAGAAAAAAGTCATGCAGATTGAACGAATCGGCACATTCCAAGAACAATAAATAAACCGTAAATCAAAAAAGATAAAACTGTCAGTTTCCAGTCTACTAATAAAGAGTCTATGGTATGACTGAAATGAAGCCAAGATTGTTTTAAAAACAACCCATTATTTGGCTTACAGATTCGATTTAATAACCAGAAGAAGAGTCCTCGAGGACGCATTTTGATGTCCTTGGCCTTAAAGGTCAAGTCCTTGGTCTTTGCTTTGGCCTCGAAGCCTCAAGTCCTTGAAAATTGCCCTATCCTCGGCTCGAGGACAGCAGTATTTTTTGAATTAAAATATTGTAGATCGCGTGAAAAGAATTTTTGAAGACCTTTGTTTTTGGAGATCGCCTGAAAGATTTTTTGAAGAAGACTTTTTTTTCGGAGAACACTTGCGCTTGTGTCCTTTGTCCTTGGCCTCGAGAGGGCCTGTCCTCGGAAGGGCTGTCCTTGGCCTAGGACTTTTTTTGTGTCCTTGGCCTCAAGCCTTGTGTCCTCGACTCCACCTTTGTTAATAACAGTCAACTTGTTTTATGGATTTATGTGAGCCATTTCCAACTTATGAATTGTGTAAATTGCATAACTTCATATGTTGATTTATTGGAAAAAAATAACTAAACTATAAATATTCTATATAAAGCTGCCATTGAGACATATCGCGGACCATCCGATGAAAAGTGATTTAAACGGCCAGTTGGTCGAGCGCTAACGCGTTCGTCTTTGAAGCAGGAGGTCTGAGGTTCAAATCTTGGGCAGGCCAAATCGGACACAGTGTTGCCAACGGCTCGCCACCGCTGTGACATTTCTTCGAAAGAAACTGTGCTGACGGGTTCAATGACGCGGGAATGGGCCCTGCCAACTCGTTACACGCTTTGGCGTAATACAGTGAACATAATGAAAGATTTTTGATTTAGGTTTATTGGCCAAAAAATGGCAATAACAGGCTGAAAAAAATTAAGGCTTTAATGGAAAGCGAAAGCACGAGCAAAAATATGGCCTTACTTGACACAAAAATTATTAAAAACTCCATGCGATAAGCAAGCCGTTTCGCCACCAACAGACTTGGTACCAGGGTCTCAGAGAAAAATTTTTCCTGGGGGTACGAAGATCGACATCAGGCCGCCCCCCCAAAAAAAATTGTCTGGTTTTTTGCCCAAATTTAGTCTGATTTTTTGGCCTTAACTCAAATTCAGTCTGACTTTTTGCCTAAAATTAGGTGAAGAGCAAAAAAAAAAGTCTTCACTCAAATTCAGTCTGATATTTTGCCCAAAATTTGGTGAAGAGCAAAAAAAAAAGTCTTCACTCAAATTTAGTCTGATATTTTGCCCAAAATTTGGTGAAGAGCAAAAAAAGGGGGTATCCACTCAAGGAGATACGCTTCTGAGTGCGTGCACCAAAACTTGACGCAGAGACATCTGAACTCTTTCGGGCCCCCTGAGTACCCCCTGTACCTCCCTCTCGAAGGCCCTGCTTGGTACCAGTTAGCTTTGGTCGACCCCCAATCTTACTAGCTGTCGGGATTTTTGCGACGCATCTTTCTGCAAACTCCATCCGCTAGATACCCAATCCTTCAGCTTAGAAGGCTCTTCGTCAGCATTAACTTGAAGTTGGCTAACGACATCAGATATGACTGTAAGCAGTGGAAAATATGCAAAAAATTACTACACACTAACACCTATAAGTTACTGGGTTGCCATAAATTAACAGAGGTGGAGTCCTCAAGGACGTCCTTGGCCTCGAGTTAAAATTTCTGTTAAAATTTTCGTTTTGGCAGTTTCGCATATTTCGAATCTTAGAAGAAACACTGGTTGAACCAAAATCGCTTTTGCAAAGAGTTGTACAGATGTATTCCTTTTTTTTTTAAAGATAAAAAAATCGGTCAAGCATAAAATTACTTTTTTTCAAAAATTTGTCTTTCACGAAATGAAATGCGGTCAGAAGCGAAATTACTTAGTGAAAAGGCGAAATCACTGTGACGAATTCACTTTGTGGCAAGGTTACTGGCAACCGTACGGATATGCCTATTGTATTAAGCGTAACCACTATGGAAAAGGTGTCACTTAAGCAGAAATCAGTAGCTCTTTTCAGGTTTGAGTGAGATCTAATTTACCAGTAGCCTAGGCTACACAAGGTAGGTAGGCTACTTTTTGCTATTGCTAATTCAAAGTTCTTGTGAACGCAAAATAACTTGCACTCTAATGGTGTGAATAAGAACAGGGGATATAGCATATTAGAGTGATAGCAGATATAGCTCTGCTTGGTGGTCTGGGGAAGCCCTGGTGTGCTCCCAGATCCCCTGAAGTTTTAGTCTTAATGTTCTTGAAAGCCTACTGGTAGGTTCTACAGTATTTTGTAGGCTGTTTGTTTAGAATTACAGACTGTGTCAGTAGACTTTGAGGACTGCATATTGGTAGTCACTTCCAGCTTCAATTGACTGGTGGTGTGGTACACACCACAGAATCTTAAATTACCATATCGGTAGGCCTATGTCATAGAATAGGCTATCGTATAAACCCATGACTTATCATATGCTGTTAATTGCAGGTAACAATTTCTGCCTGCATTTTCAGATTGTAATGTTGTTTTTCATTCTTGTTGTAAAATTACAAGATTGTGCGGGCTAAGAAATTTTGATTGATAATGGTACTGTAGGTACCTGCTAAGTCCAAAGCATAGGCTACTATCCCTGGGCTACTACCATACTGTAGCAAGCAAAACAGTTGTGCAGAAAAAAAAAAATCTGTAGCTCAGTAAATTGAATTTTGAGAATGTAATAACCCTCCAAGCAATGCTCAGAATAGCGCTCTATTGGTCAATACCAAACCTCGTTTGGTAGCCTATTGCTTACAAATGTGTTGCTTTTTTTTTTGGCTCACGAATGCAATTGCTACTGGCTCATTTCTTCATTTTGTCGGCAGCGGAGCAGAGAGGGTAACGGCGTAATTTTTATGATGACTCTGGTCGAATGATCTGGGTTCAACCTGCACCCTAGTCACGTTATTGTGTCCTTGGATAAGATGCTTTACGATGATTATCTCTGCTTGGAGGCTTTGAACAAGCAGCAAATTCAGTGGACAAGAATTTGAAAAAAATCCACCAGAACATTGGATCATTGGAAACCCCTTAGCAGGTACGGATTCCTCCAATCACGAAGTAGTCGTTGTAATGAAAAGTGTGCGGATTGTCCAATAAGTTAGCGTCTTACGCTGTTTAGTGACAGGAGGATAATTATCCCACAGCAAGAACAAATAAATACTTTTTTCATGCTGTGGCTGGCATTGTTTTTAGTTTGTTCTTAAATTTGGAATAAATATGGAACCTCATATTCTTCTAAAATTGTTTTACCAAAAAAATTGGTCTACTTTGTTTGCTAATTGTGAATTGGTATTTGGTAGTGTGCATAATTTGTTTTGAATAATACGTCACGGGAAAATAATTTGTGCATAATTTGGGTGAGTCACGGGAAATGGATGTTTTTAGAATGCCCCTTGCTTTTTTAGAGTAAGTGGTTAGGGGGTGATGAAGGTAGTCTTTAAACCTGCTTAAGATGCCATTTAGTTGGTCGCTATTTATTTACTTTTTATGTTAATTTTTGTTCGTTAGTCATTAATTTTATATTGCTTTTCTTGTTGGTTTTGCTTTTAGTTTTAAATTGCTTTCCCTCATGCTACCGTGGAGTCTTAAGCACCGTATATTTGCTTATGACACCTACGTGAAAAATGGTGAATCACGCGTGTGTGGGGGAGGGGGTGATGTGTGTGGAGATTTCTGAAACCACGCGTTTATGCTGCGAAACCCCGTACACTTGGAGAATTGAAGACTGCAGTACGTGAAAATATCTAAGAATTAGGTGAAGAAACTTTAGTGAAAGTGGAAGCTAACTGTAGAAACCGACTTCAAATTTTTGCTCATGAAAATGGCCATCTTTTGTCAGACAAAGTTTTTCCCTCACAAGTATTCCATAATGGCATAGTTTAGTGAATGTTTTGTGTACATTATTGAATTTTTGTTTAAATATTCGCAGAGTTTTGTCTTCCTTAAAAATATCCGTTTCCCGTGACTCACCCTGTATTTTCATACCATAGTGCAATTTGAGCAGTGAGTTTATTACAATTATGCTACTGTATTTTTTAAAACTTCACATTTGTGCTTGTGAGCACAATTATTTAGGGGGGCTTGCGGAAATCCTTGAAGTGTAAGAATTTTTGGAGTAGGCCTAGTTGCCCTATGGGCATTGATTTTATGACTTGCACTGCCCACCTTTAACGTTAACCTGGATTGAAACATATGAGATAGCCTAGGTCAGAGCTGGTGCAAAAGTTGTTCCTCTCAGCTCTTGCCGTAAGGTTGAAACAAAAGTTACCTCATATACTCATGAATAGGTCGCAACTTTTTCTTATATTTTAAAAAAAATATAGGTGCAACCAATCCGCTCGACAGTGCAAATCGTCACCAAGTCGGAACAAAATCAGAAGTTTTCGGCTATTGCAAGTACCATATTTTTCAGCTAATAAGCCGTTATAGACACAAATTATAGTGGAAATGTGCTATTGCCACTGTGGTTCCATCAAATACGGGTGCATGCGCTTGTGCACACACATACCAATGCGAGACAGTTTCATGAGCGCACACGCACATGCGATTGCTCAGCGTGCGTTGGATTTTCCCGCTTTGTTAAGAAAAAACGGCTTAGCGATTTCAATGCAATCCAGTTCAATGCTAAAAAAACAACCAATTGCAGTAATTTTCGAAGTTATCAGTGTAAAAAGGCTAGGGAAAGGGCCTTTTAAATCCATAGATTTTCAGTGCAACTTATGTGCGAGTCAACTCTAAATTAAACTTTTTTAACACAAAACTAATAGTGCGACCTATCGGCGAGTATGTACGGCAGTTGTTTTTTTGCAGCTTCGGGTAATCTAGTTGTGTAAAATATGCCTCGCTTAGCTATACTTGCACTAATAATTGGTTTGTCTTCTGATGTAATTGCAGCTTTTGAAGGTAAGGTGTTCCTAGATGTTATTTTCTTAAGAGTTTTTGTAAAACATTGTATAAGTACAGTTGTCTAAACAAAAAAGATTAACCAACTTGTTAGCAGTTGCCCGCAGCCTATCATTTAAAGGTGTTTTGTAGACACAACTTTTTGTACTATCAACAAAAAGTAAATCTACGCTAGCCTACTCTTCAAATTAGTGCAGATTGCATTTTAACTGATGATGCTTTACGTACTTTTAGCAAAATGTTTTGAAAAGAGTAATTGTTTATGTGAACACTGTATCGTATGATATTAGTTTTTCTTAAGGCCGGGATCACACAATCAAGATTTTGTAGAATTTTCTTGCATCAATGTTTTTGGAGCTGTCACATCTAGTCGCTATTTCCTTGCACAGTTTCTTGCCAGACAGAAACGTCTGGGTTTTTCTGCAAACAAATTGCCGAAGCTGTCAGAAGTATTTTTTGCATTGCGTAGTAGTTAAGGAATTTTCTTGAAATTTGCAGTGGCGATAGTAATACTATGCACTTTGGCAGGCAATTCATTGTTATTTCTCGTTTGCCAAAATGATTTGAGCACATTCACAAAAGCAAAAAGCTGCAGCTATACAACAATAAATCGCTATATGAGTTCTGTCGCAAATTGTGTTCGCAGACTATGAAATCTTCTTTTCGACCTGCATTGAAATGAATATATAGATGGAAAATGTCAAAATAAGTTTGTTTGTGTGGGACTCGTTAGTGTATATCGTAGAATTTTTCATGCTATGTTATCTATTAGGTCAATAAAATGTGCATAACGTTGCATGATTGGTCAAGTTATATTAAACCAGGTATGTTCTTTCGGGTACTTGCGGTTACAGAGGGCTCAATAATTGGACATCAGGGTAAATTGAAGCTGTTTTTATTTTTAAATAAGAATAACTAAATAAGAGCGGTTTTGTTTGGTTTCTTACAAACTCAGCTTGAAATAGCTGAAAATTATCTGCTGAAATTTATCTTGACTGCTTAAAAATGCAACAGGCTCTTTTGCTAGCAGACATGTCGAGTTTTAACTAAAAAAATATTAAAATTATCAAAAACGTATCTTTAATTGCATAATCTCGGCTCCAGCGAAAGCTGGGCAGGAAGATTTATCTGATCAGATGGAAATTTGTAATATTTTGGTTAAAGCCAGATCACACATTGAATACTTATTAAAGTTTAATTCTTACTAACTAGTCAGCAAATGCGTACCTCCATTTGATCTCCATCTAAAATTTCCAAAACTTCCTTTTAAGAATCTGATATTTTTGCTCTATTCTTGTACTCAGAATTAAATGTGTTCCACAAGCACTGCCTTTCATTGATTTTGCTAATTAAAACATCAATTTCATGAATTGACCATGACGGCATGTTGATCACTATTCTGCAGTTATGGTTAATAACTTTTCAGAATCATTTTCAAAAAGGCCAAGCTCAAGTTCGAAGTAGGAAAAATTGGGTAATCGATAAGCGATTGTGAACAAAATAGCAAGCAATACATTTAGGTCTTTAAAGAAATATGAGAAAAAAACAGGCACAATGTTATATTATATCATTGTTGATTAAATCAAAAACGTGAAATTTCTTATAGCATTTTCGCTTGATAATTGTGACGCATTCGTTTTTTGCGTTGACTTTGGTGACAGTTTTCGTATTCTGCGATTCACAATTTTCAAAGGCACATCTAAAAGCTCAGTTTTCTTTGTAGAGAATGGCGGCTTTTAGAAAACTTTCTGGCAAAATATAGCTTGGTTCTATTTCCCTGCAAGAACTTAGCTAGACTTTCTAGACACTGATTTTCATTCTCACACAGGCTGTGCAGTATAACTGATGAGAGGTGCCCGCAATACTATGCCATGGACTTGCGTGACATTTTTCACTATTGATGCAAGAAAATTGTGCAAAAACTTACTCATGGGATCCAGGCCTAACAAAAAAATTGTGTTTATGAAATTCATATTCAACTAGTAATTTCTGGTGTCATGAAGTTTATTTGAGGTTTTTAGATACCAGTGTTCATAAAACTTAGCATTCGCCAGACAATGTTTGTTGAACACATGAAATTTGTGGTCAGTCAAAAATAGCCCAGATAATCCAGAAAAATACTAGCCTACTATTTTTGATTACTTACCATGCAGTTCAGTGTGTCTTTAATACAAAAGCCTAGCAATACCACTCTTTCTGTTGAAATTAACTACAAAAATAGCATCGTTTACTGTTGAAATTACTGAAGTGGCTATTTAACCTGTAGCATATGGCTGATAAGGTTGCTATAGTTCTATTCTATGCAATTCTGAGGCTAGCTGATGAGAGAGCACTTAGACAAAACAGAACTGTTTGGCTCTGTAATCTTCTGTTCATTTAAGCTGTTGCAGTTCCGTTGTTCTGGCTATGCCTGCAGGGAATTTTGTAAGGTGTGTCAAAAGTAAAGTGCTTATTTCAGAAATGATATATAACTTATTGCTCAAACCAACCCTTTTGTAGCACTGGTACTAAACGCTGATATGGATAATCAGCTATGCACTCTTCCTTTGAAACAATCTTGTAAAATGAACCCAAGCATTCTTTTGAAAATTTGAAACTGTTATATCTTTGCAATTTTGTTAAATATTTTGCTTTATATGTTTTTATTCTCGTTAACAAGAATGGCACTACATTATGATAAGTTCATAATTTACGTACTATTTACTTCGCGATTTTCATTATATCGTAACAGCGTAACATACTGGTATCAAAATTTTACATTTAAATCATATCATAAACCAGAGTGAATTTGGACTATTGCAAAAGTTTTTTTTTTTAATGAAATTTTTGTGAAATATATTTTGCTGAAAAAACTTCAGATCGTTTACCATGCACCCACTTTGTTAATTAAACATTTGGTTCAATTTTTAGTATTTTCTTAACTGCTAATCAAAATCTGTTCAAATTCACCCTGCTGTCCAAATCCATCCAAGCTTACGGTATAATATCTACGTACTGTACTTTTACCTAAAATTTGGAGTAGAATGTAATTGCATACCATACTGCCTTTTTTAGGGTTTACAATGTGCGCTGTATGCACCAGTACCTCAGAAATTTAACTGTATTGCTCAAGCATGACGTACGCTTAGGGTACTTCTGCTGACTGATAAAGAGTACTTTACTTGTATATCATGTGCTGTACTGCCGTCCTTACTCATCAATAGAAAAAAATTACTTTCAGGAGTATAAAATCATTACTGCTTAAATGCTGGCATAGCTGTTGAATATCTTCCTCTCATTGAAGGAAAAATGAAAACAGAGTTCAAAAAATTTTAAATTTCTACACGAAGAAGGTTTAAAGATTTTTTTGATTCTTTAACTCAGGTTAGTATGATTCAGACATCAAAAATCAATTTTTGCTTGAATAATAGCATTCAACATTTTTCAGTTGCGAGGATGGGCTTTTCAATAATTCAATGTAGTTGCTACTTTGAAAACAAAACGTACAGCACTGGTGCTGATAGATGGCAAGAAAGGAACAAAATTTTTGCTACTGGTGGTCTACAGTTGTCAAAATTCTTCTTATTTCCACCTTAGAGTCTTAATGAAGTAGATTGATTAATTTCATATAACTGATTTATACTTTTACCTCAAATCACTAATGCAAAAATGATACTCAAAGGTTTGCATTATTTAGTATCATTTTGCACTTACAACATCGATTTTGATTAGTTGGCTGTGATGTGTTATTGTTTTACAGTTTTAAATGTAAAATATCGAACCACTTCATGAGGCTATGCTAATCGTTTATGAGCCACTATGAGTATTTAATTGCAGTTTGTCAGTTTCTTACTCTTGAACTGCACACAAAGAACTTCAGTGAACTACTTACTGCATGACAAGTCTACTTCTCTCTATTTTGCAACTAAACGTTTGTTATTGTGATGCTCTAGATTTCAGGTGTTCTTGTTTAACAATTAACGTGCCAAACAAAGTATGCTTTGTCAAAATCTTGACATAAATCAGTTGTCGGTATCGGTCATGTGCTTACCAACTGCCACAAGCTGCCATTTTTATGTTTAGAGGGTTTAAATTGAACTGGGCCACAGTCTACCAGTATCAAGACTACGGCCTTGCTATAAAATATCGTACTTGGTTTTACCGAAAACAAAATGACGCTATTCATTTCTTGCTTAGGAAGACTATGATGCCACATGAATGCGATCATAAGCTGAAGTTCGTAATAGAAGTTTAATAGCAGCAAAGGTTGTATGTAAAATGCAAGAAATTTAGTTCTGTGTATTGAATTATGTTGTAGCTCATATACCGCGGCTTCTTATACAGGTCTTTGTATACCTTGTCGAATATCAAGTTAGCTTGTTCAATGTTCAGCAATAAGCAAAATAATTAATGTGCTTTTGATATCTTTAGAAATATCATTTTTGTTTTAGCTTATCAAAGAATTACTACGGAAAGAAAAGATTGTCGACAACCAGATACAGCAATCCAAGCAACATTGGGAGGTGTTAATACAAAAATCTCGTGAATTTTTTTATACCGATGCCGAAATCAGCGAGTTTCATGTAATGCAAAAGTTTCTTAGCTACATGATTTCAGATGCCGAGTTTTTGATCGTGTTCTATGAATTGGCTAAGAATCAAAATCATCCGCATGCGGTTGCAATAGAAGATTCAAAAGGCGTGGAAAAGGCTTCTCTCATCATCGAGCGTTTCATTGGTCTCGATCATCCACGTATGATACTATTACAGTATGTATATCTTGGCTTCGTATAACGTTTTTTCACCGCTGTTTTCACCTGGCTGCCTAGTCGACTAAACTGCGGTGGTGAATTGCACTGTGTTTGACCAAGCCTAGAAAAGCTAAAAATCAGTGACTATTCTTGAGTAATTGCTGGAGTTGGTGGTGTTCATTGTTCATTGACATTTTGTGTTCGTATGTGTAGGGATGTTTTGTCTAGATTTAGATTGAAAAATGCATTAATGTCAGGACAGTAGTTAACTGGCTATGACTTATAAGATCAACCCCGTTTTTAACATTCCTGGCTTGCTGTTCACGCCGGTTTCTAGCATTCGCTGTTTGTAGCAAGACCTGCAAGAGTGCAAGGGCAATTCTCCAAACACCGCCATACGAAAGACTACGCCTAATGTAGCCTATAGTCATCAGTATAGGCGGTAACTGACATCGATAAGCGTGGTATGCTTACCTTAACATGTTGAATTTAATATCAACAGTCGTCAATTTTTGCTAAAAACAATAGGCTTAGCTTACCAGTATAGTTTCAAAAGTAAACATTTTTTTATTGCAAAATTTGTCTAAATTAAACTAATGTAAAATTTTTGGCAAATTTTTGTTTACGGTATTTTTGGGAAATTCCGTCTGTTTTCTCCAATTTTGAATCTTAAATGAAGCTCTGACTATAGGCTACTGGTAGTTCAGTATTTGCGCTTAAAAATGCATAACTGATAAAACAGTGGTTTTAGATCTGATATTGATAGGCTACTGGTAGCCTTATTAATCAGTTATCATGTTTAATTGCAATTTATGCCGTGACAAGTTTGCTGATTTCTAATTGTGTTGTGTTTCAAACTTCTTCAGTTTTTTTTTTTTTTTTTTTTCTGTACTCTGAACGTCTGTAATATGTAGCTGGTAACACTCCTTCTATTAGGCTGCTAACAGTGAACATTAGAGTGGCTCAAAAAATACACTGTTGTTTCAAAACCAAGAAGGTGCCCCTAGAATTGTTCAAATATAAAACCAAACGTACTACATAGAGCCAAGATAATAATAAGTGATAAAGCACTTCACTCGAATCAGCGTGAAACATGCAATAACTGACTTTTTTATTAATTTCTCTGGTTTTTTTTTTATCAGACTTTTATAATAAAAACTGTGAACTTTTAGTAGAGGCTTAATTGGCAAAAAAAATTAAATTTTCCCAGGCCTAGGCCTCAACAGTAACTTAGTCGCAGTTATATGCCATTACTTTCCGTAGATTGGAGCACTTGCAGCAATGTCGGCTCTCATGATTTGAAACTCAGCAAACTGGTGATACCTACTCTACTCATAAAAAGTTTTAAAGTGTCGTGCTTGTTGCTTCCTTTGTCGCAATAATCAGTATAATAATGAGTTGCTTTCTCGAATTGTTTTTGCCACGTTTGCTCTAGTTATTATCGTGTTCATTAATTATCAAGCTTAGAGCGACAAATTTAAGAAACTGAAATTTTTTTGAGAGTGTAGAAATTATTGGAGTCTTGTTGTTTTACCTCATGATCTTGTTCGAGATTATATTATTCGTAATTGGCAGTTTACGAGTCTAGCTATAGTGTTATTGTTGTAGCTTGGTTTAGCGAATGCCGAGATAAGAATAGAGTTTGGGATGTTAGCATATTCGTAGCTTTTGAAGTGCAAGTTTTAAATTGGCTGGCGTAAGTTTGTCTTTTGATTATTTTTACTAAATTTCTTTTAATTGATTATTTTGATATATTTTATATTTGCGCAAATTATGCTTTTTTTTCTTTGAATAAGATTGTACTGTTACCGTAGTAACTAAATGTTTGAGAATTCGAAAAACCTCAGCAGCGACCAACTCGCGATTTTAAAGACCCCGCCGTCCTTACAATACTTCGCTTTTTGCCATGTGGGGCATTAGTGTAAGTGAGTTTGTGACACCCTCCCAGTTTACAGATAAATTTGTGATACTGAATGAAAAAAATTTTTGACTTGGTTTGACTAAACTGCATAGTTCTTACCACAGCTTTTTAAAATTATGTTGCTGCAAAAGTTCATATTACCCTAAGATGCAGAAATTGAAAATTGACAATTAAGTTGGTTCAAGTCCAGTTCTAGCTTTTCAGCGGTTCAAGATGACTGCTGAAGACAATAAATTTCTCACAACTTGTGCATATAAATTGTATAATCACTAAAAACTTTTCAAAAATGTAGTTTCTTGACTCGTGACAATAACTTGACAAAAAGTGGTAACAAGTTGACGATAAGCTTTGAGACAACTTATCTTGCGTAAAGTTACGAGGAAATATGTTCGTAAAACGTTGCGAAGGTATCCATAATTGAAAAAGCCAAATTTTACTACTTTTCGCAAAATTTAGACTAGATTTTAAAACTTACGCAACAGCGCTATGACACTGCTTTTCAAAATTCTAGAAACTTTTTTAGTCTGGTCACTAAAGTCATAACGAAATAATCCAAAAAAATTTGGTTCGCTTTTATTGGTTCTTTGCTTCTTTAAAAAAAACAACTCAAAACAATTTTTTATATTGCCAATCGCAATTAATTTTTCTTAATAATTTTAATTTTGATATATTTTTTGTTTTTTTCACAAAATATGTTTTATAAAAAGTGCAAAAAAGCAGTCTTGGTTGTCATGAATGCAAAGCAACGGCGATTCTGAACATTTTGAGAGGTAAAGCATGAGTTATGCACTGCCAGATTAGAAAGTTTGTTTGTTTTTCTGGTTTGGCACCCCCAAAAATTCAAAGTGGATTCGCGCAGCCAATTCTCAACCAATCGAGCTGAATTTTTTTGAGTGGAGTTTTTCATGAATTTAAACAATTCTCTTGGTTTTGAAACAAAAGTGTACTTTTGAACCACCCTAGTTGAACATGAAACTACATGGTTATACCACTTTCAGGTAGTGTCTTCATCATTTTGCAACCTAAAGTGCACAAACTCAACGAAGGCCTATGGGTTTTTTTGTTAATAAATTTCGTCTGTGCAAATGGTTTGTTTTTTCTGTGAAAGAAAAATTTTACAGTTTTTTCTGTCTTTCGCCTAAATTATTATTAGTCCTATGTTTGCCGATTTGGGCTGCTCCTCCAATATACCTTTGAAACCAAATTTATACTGTAATTGCTGCTGAAGGCTTACACCATTCCCACCGGTAATCGATATAGTTTTCCGCCAATTTTTTGACCTACTTTTTCGTAAAGTGCAATTCGTTTCAGCCATCTGTACTGGTTTGTATGTTGTGCTATTGCTATTGGCTGGGTAAATGTGCTTGCTGCGATTTGCGACTGCTGGCTTAATGTTGGTCACTAGGTGAATTGCAATGCTGTTCAATATCGTCGGACGTTTCGAACGTCATTTGTAATAGTGAAAAGATGAGAATGTAGCGCTATGTTTGCTTTTATATACCTTGAGTTTCTATCCCTGTCTTTTGCTGCTATGCAAATACGCTGTATCATGTTGGAATATATTTTTCCAATAGCCGACCAACATCCGACTAATTAGAAAGTGATTCGATAGCTGCAAAAGGTGAGACAAAACGCAAGGTGGTATACAAGCAAAATGTATAGCGTTGTTAAATGTTCTCGTGATTTAACTATTAAATGGCGATTAGAATGCTGTTCTATATTTTCCAGCATTGGAAAAATGCACACATTCCACCTATTTGTGACTAACATTAAGCCAGTAGTCGCAAATAGCACATCTTATGCAGCCGACAAATGGCTTTCCGAAAGCCGAAAATGTAAGCCAAACGTTCGCTAAAACGTAGCCTATTTATGACTAAAATTAGCCAATAAATGGCTATTCGAAAGACGGAAAGTTTAGATAGTTGGAAAAATAAAGCTCCTTTTGTGGCTTGAATAAAGCCAATTTAGTCGCCTTATCGGCTCGTAATTAGCTAATTTTTGTATCTTATGAAGCCGTCAAATGGCTCGCCTCAAGCCGGACAAATTATCCAAAGTTTGGCTTAAATATAGTTAGTTTTTGGCTTTTACTTAGCCAATTTCTGCATTGTATAAAGCCGTCAAATGGCTCGCCTCAAGCCGGACAAATTATCCACAATTTGGCTTAAATATAGTCAGTTTTTGGCCTAAACTTAGCCAATTTTTTTTCCTTTGAACATGTTTTTAAAGCTTTTCAATACGAAATAAAGTGCAATTTATAATGTTGTTAAAATTTTGGTAACCTGGACTCAGGAGCCTAACCAGTTGTGTCGCCAATAAAACTAATGTTTGAAGCAGAGATGGAAACCGGTCGGGTTACCGGTCGGGTCGAGATTCTTCGACCGGCCGGTCAAGCCGGTTGAAACACCGGTCAAATTCTCTTTTCTTGCAACTAAAAAACATTTAGGCACCAACCGAAACATACATATATATTTCATACAATAAAACTTTTCATAAAAAAACAGTATTAACAAACCACACATTTGAAAACACTTGCTGAATGGTTTCAAGCTGTGACTAATATGCTGTTACCATTAAGACATGCACATCCAGGAGCGTATTTAAGGGGGGGGCATTAGGTCATGGCCCCTTCCCCTTTTGGCCACGGCACAAAGCAAAAAAGTGCAAAATATACCTTAAAATTGCGTAATCAGATTCTAATAAAGCAAGCATGTGGAAGAGGCTTACGCTACTTGGCATTTTAGCATCGTTTTAATCAGCTTGAGAGTAGAAGTCAGAGGTGGAGTCGTGGACACAAGGCTCGAGGCCAAGGACTCAAAAAAATTTCGAGGCCAAGGCCAAGGACAGAACCTCTTGAGGCCAAGGCCAAGGACACAGACGCAAGCGTTCTCCACAAAAAAAAGGTCTTCAAAAAATTCTTTCAGGCGATCGCGAAAAAAAGGTCTTAAAATTTTTTTTTCAAGCGAAAAAGACAAAAAATTTTTTTCAGGCGATCTCCACGTGAGGAAAACAGAAAAAGGTCTTCGCAAATTTTCCGCGAAGAATCTGGCGTTTTTCAACAAAATTTTAACGGTTCAAAAAATAGTGCTGTCCTCGAGCCGAGGACAGGGCAATTTTTGAGGACTTGAGGCTTCGAGGCCTAGGCCAAGGACTTCAAAATGTGCCCTGGAGGACTCCACCTCTGGTAGAAGTGGCGCAGATTTTAAAATTTTTTAGTACATTCTAAAATCTTGCCACTTTGAAAAGCTTTTTTCAACTTAAATTTACCACACTCTACACTGGGGAAGAAAGACAATATCTCTTATTTTTTATATCTACCTAGCCATGGCTTGTTTTGAAGTAGCAGCATTTCTACAAACTGCTGGGGAACATTATATTTTGAATATGTTCAAGCCAATGTCATAACAGTTTAGTGTTTGCTGCTCGGCAAATTGCAAATAATCCGTCACCAATAGCTAAAAAATTTTAACTTCTTATCATGGTCTACACGTAATATCATTCGAAAGAACGCCTAATAATTTAGCTTGCGCTCTTTAGTCAGTGCCGTAGTTACGGAAGGGCAAGGGAAGCTGTGCCCTCTCCCCTAACCACTGCTTGTGCCCCTCCATTTCGGTTTACTCAGAATGCGTTTTGAAGCATCACGTAACGACATGACAACAAACAATAATGGAAAAAGAAATAATAACGTTAAAGATAATTCTCGTTCAAAATTCCTATGCGAAATTGCTAGCCACCACTGCTGTACATAATTGTGACGTAATAATCTGTCTCATTAACAAGCCTTTACGGAATAGTGTCGGGAAATAGGGATGTAGCCTTTAAAATCATTAGTGATATTTTGCTAGTAATTATGACCTCAAACAATACTTAAAAATTTTTTTTGAGCCATTTAGAAAATGTAATTCCAAAATCAAACGTTTAAACGTGTTTTGGACTGACTTGAAGTATAAGAGCGGCTTGAGGGAGTAAGCAATTTAATTTTTTCAATGACTTCTGAATTTTAGCAATTTACGGTAATTATTCATATGGCTTCAAGAACGTGCGAAATGTGATGAAAATGGCATTAAAATTGCCATGCTTTGTCAAAAAATCATCCAGTGTCTGGGGGCTCTGTCCTAAAGCTCCCTCTGTGATACATTTGATTTGCATCGGTTTGTTGAGCATGGGGCTTAAATTAAGCAATATTTACGTGCAAAAAAAATTAACTTTTGGTTCAAGCTTCCTCCCTTTTAGCAAAATCATGGTTGCGTATCTGGTCGCATTATGGCTTCAAAAACGTGCGAAATGTGATAGAAATAGCGTTAAAATTACTATTTTTTGCCGCAAAATCACAAAAATTACCCAGGGCAGGGAGAGCTTTGCCCCGCAGGCCACCTTTGTGGTACGCTTGACTTGCAGCGGTTTGTTCTGTACGGGGCCTAAAGTAAACAAATTTTGTGCAAAAAAAACTTTTGGTTCAATGCCCCTCCTCTTAGCAAAGTTCTGGTCGCGCTTCTCGTCGCATTCACTGCTGCAGACAGATTTTCAAGCGATCATACGAAACGAGCCAATTACGCTGCCGGGTGTTTTCAAACATGAATACAAATTTTTTGAAATAGCGCATAATTTGAAGCTGTGAAATATCAGTTTTTATGTGCAAAATTCAGTATACTTTAGTGCCCCCCCCCTACTTTCGGCTGGTGCCCCCCACTTCGTTTGGTCTGGCGACGGCACTATGCCATCAGTTCTTTTTAGGCTTATTTTGTGCACATTTTGCGCTACTCAAAGCAGGTCTTTCAAACCGAAACTAAACCAAAAAGGGTCTTAAAATTGAGTTATTTTTGTATAAAACGCAAAAACTTTGTAGCGTCTTTTTCTGAGACCCCCGTCCGAAGTAGCAAATTTTAACACCTCATCCATGGCCCCCCTTCCCTTTTGAAAATTTTTCATTGGATACATTGAACATTGAACAAAAACTTTCTGTAAAAAAACCGGTAGACCGGGCCGGTCAGAAACCGGTTGACCGGCCGGTCAACCGGCGTAGATTTTGAAATTTACCAGTCGGGTCGGGTCGAGAAAATCCTGACCGGTTCCATCTCTGGTTTGAAGGGTCTCAAACATATGCTTAGCCAGGATTTTTAATTGAGGGGGGGGGCAAACCACAAATCGCATGCAATGGCGTCATCGGAAATTTTCGAAAGAGGAACTTTATGTGAAATAAAGATATCGTAGAATGGAAGATAAGAAGCCGTGGCCTGATTTGGCACTTAAACAGAATTTTGCTGAAGGGAGAGAGCTTGAACCACAAGTTAAAAAGTGAAAACGTCTGATTTGCGATACGCTTTGAGTATACTAGAGTTACTCAAACGTATCACAGACGGGAGTTTGGGGGCGGAATCCCCAGCCGCCGGAGGCTATGAGGGAGAAGTCCCCAGCTGCTGGACGATTTTTTGTAATTCTTTCGAAAAAAATACTATGTATTGGCATTGGATTACATTTCGCACCTGCTCAAAGAAATTTGAAAGTACTAGATTTTTAACATTTCAAAGCCAACTGAAAAGATTAAATTGTTCAATCCTTCTTTTTCTTGCAATTTAAGTCCAAATCACGTTTAAAATCTTGCATTTTGGAGTTAAATTTTGTAAGTGATTTGGTCCAAGTAGGGAAAGTAAGGTACATTGCCTCCAGCAATATTTTAGCTGTGAATAATAATCCATTCGAAGATTTTCCTTTGAGATTTTTGTTTTGTCATGAAAATAACCAGTCTTATCATGTTCAGGTTAATTCGCGATTCTTTGCCTTTCTGCGCTCATGTTCATACCTGTAGTTCAAGCTATACCGAGGAGGAATAAAAGACGAATGTCGATTCCGAAACAGTATGCCTTAGGCTGTTAATCAAAGGTTTGATTGTGCCTATAAGACTCTGGATACTATCTATAGCTTATTATTAATTTTCTCAGTAGATTGTTCTTAATAAAGTATCAAAAGCCTTTTTGTAATCAATGAAAATCACTACAGTGTATCAGTAGAGTCAAGAAAATAGGTATCCCATTAGCCTAATTTGCGGCTGTCGTTACTGCTAATTTACTTTTTCAAAAACCGCTCATGACTCTGCAAATTTGTTTTCAAATCTTGCTTTAATGTTTGAAGAACAATACAAGCGATTGGTTTACAAAAAGTAGGAAAGTTTTATTTAAACGAAAATTCGAATTCAGGTTCTTACTCTTAAAACTAACCTCTTGAGGTAATTTGCATATTATTTCGCAATGAGTGTAGCAACTTGTTTGAGTAGCGCAATTAGCATGCACCTACGCTGATTTTCCCACGTTGGTTGGTCGGCAGCGTGAACGAAAGGGTAAAAGCGTCGTTTTTACGACCCTAATCGCATGCTCTGGGTTCAACCCGCATCCTGGTCACGTTGTTGCCTCCTTGAATAAGACGCATCACGATGATTATCTCCGCTTGGTGGCCTCGAGCAAGCAGCTAAATTATATGGGAAGAAGCCAAACATCCATCGAAAAGCTTCGAATACGGTCTGTAGCTACCACGTTATGAGAACGTTAGTTTAGTTTCCCCTTCATGCCCGAGCTATCCAGTATCCAATTTGCCTCAGCCCATGTTCCTTATTTCATGTTTCACATCAGAGATGGAAACCGGTCGGGTCGAGATTCTTCGACCGGCAGGTCAAGCCGGTTGAAAAACCGGTCAAATTCTCCTTTCAGGCAACCAGAAGACATCTAAGCACCAACCAAAATATGTTCATAGATTTTATCATAAATAAAGCTTTTTATAAAAAATCAGTATTAACAAACCACACCTTTCGAAAACACTTGTTGAATGGTTCCAAGCTGTCACTAATATGCTGTGACCATTAAGACATGCACATCTAGGAACGTATATAAAGTGGAAGTATTGTGCCATGCCCCCCACTTTGGGCCACGGCACAAAGCAAAAAAGTGCAAAATATACCTTAAAATTGCGTAATCAGATTCTAATAAAGCATGCATGTGGAAGAAGCTTTCGCTACCTGGCATTTTAGCATCATTTTAATCAGCTAAAGAGTAGAAGTGGCACAGATTATAGATTTTTTAGTACATGCTAAAATCTTGCCGCTTTGAAAAGCCTTTTTTCAACTTAAATTTACCACACTCTACACTGGGCAAGAAAGACATAGCTCTTATTTTTTTTTATATCTAACTAGCCATGGCTTGTTTTGAAGTAGCAGCATTTCTACAAACTGCTGGGGCACATCATATTTCAAATGTTTTCTAGCCAATATCATAACAGTTTAGCGTTTTTAATGAAAATAACCGGCGCGTTTCGTTCATCGGGGTAGTTATTCATAACGACTTCGTACTACCGATGAGTTTATTTATTGGTTTGACGTTTCGCTTCCCAAACCGGGAAGCTTCTTCAGAACAACTCGCAGTGCTGCCTTTGCAGTTACAAAAAGATAAATGAGAAAAAAATTATGGCAGAAGATAGGTAACAGTAAAAGCATACGAACATTACAATACTTGTACTATTATACCCAAAAACATTAACAAAATGGAGCAATAACATTATACTATATTGAAAATTATGTCACTAACAGCACGAAAAAAAGGATCATTGAAAAATTATGTCACTTACAGCGTGAAAAAAATTAATAATATTCAAAACAACTAGGCTGCTTCACTAACAGTTTGAGAAAGTATGAAAAGGATCTATCGCAAAACATTATGTACTGGTAAAGATTTTTAGCTGCTCAGAGATTTATATTAATTGTTCCGTCGTTAATAAATCTCTGTGGAGCTAAAACCCTTTTCCAGTACATAAAGTTTTGCGATAGATCCTTTTCATACTTTCTCAAACTGTTAGTGAAGCAGCCTAGTAGTTATGAATATTAATTTTTTTCACGCTCTTAGAGGCATAATTTTTCAGTGATCCTTTTTTTCGTGCTGTTAGTGACATAATTTTCAATATTGTATAATGTTATTGCTCCATTTTGTTAATGTTTTTGGGTATAATAGTACAAGTATTGTAATGTTCGTATGCTTTTACTGTTACCTATCTTCTGCCATAATTTTTTTCTCATTTATCTTTTTGTAACTGCAAAAGCAGCACTGCCGAAAAAGGTTTAGTGTTTGCTGCTCGGCAAATTGCAAATAATTTGTCACGAATATAGCTACAAATTTGTAACTTCATTTTCTGGCCTTCGCATAATATCATTAGAAAGAACGTCTAATATAATTTAGCTTGTGCCCTCCAGTGGTTTTTATGCTTATTTTGTGCACGTTTTGCGCTGCTCAAAACAGGTCTTTCAAAAGAAAACTTAAATAAAAAAGGTCTTAAAATTGAGTCATTTTTTGCAAAAAAAACAACAAATTTTTTTCTTTTTTTTCTGAGATCCCCGTCCAAAGTCACAAATTTTAACACCTCACCCATGCCTCTCCCCCTTTTGAAAATTTTTCGTTAGATACATTGAACAGTGAACAAAAACCTTTTGTAAAAATACCGGTCGACCGGGCCGGTCAGAAACCGGTCAACCGGCGATATTTTTGAAATTTACCGGTCGGGTCGGGTCGAAAAAATCCTGACCGGATCCATCTCTGTTTCACATGTGACTGTATTTTTCGCACTGCTCTAGCTCTTGCCTTTTATGTGCTGAAAATGTCACTTCCTCTGATTTTTCAGTGCACGGCTCTTCAGTTCTAATGTTGCAGTTCAGTTTAACGTTCGTGCAAGGAACCACCTGAGCCAATTCGAGCATTATTTTTACTGCAGCAATGCTAGCTAAAGTCTCTCCCTCTTGATTAAGTGACGCAGGCTGTTGTTTTCTTGTTACAAAATATGAGCAGAACAGATATTTTATGATTATTTTGTGTACCGTATAATTATAGCTGAGGCAGAATCAATATCTGCTGTTTGTCGCAGTTCCTGCTTCATCCAGTGGCGATGTGGAAACTAGCATGGAAGTAATCACAAACAAAAGATAATTCTAACCGATGGCTTCTTAAATCAACAGATCAGAGTCACCCAAGGCTGCGCAGTCGAGCCGGTTAACCGCAATCGGAGCGCGCTCCTTTTTGACACGCCACAACTGGTGACCCCGACGTCAGCCGCTATCTAAGCACCAGCTGCTATCCAATCAACAATTCACGCATGCTCACACACAAGGCTGCGCAGTCGAGCCGGTAAACCGCAATCGGAGCGCGCTCTCTTTGACACGCCGCATGTTGTTTAAGTTGGTGTGTGCGCTGTGTGTTGGACTGTTGGTGTCTTTCTAAATTAACAGCTAATTTTTTTTTGCATTCCGTTTGAATAAGGATTAAGACTGAGTAACAGAATCGTAATCTGTAAGCCCATTGATGTTGTGATAATTCAAGCCAGGGAAACTCAAACAAGTATTTGGAATTAACGGACCATCCTGAACATTCTGCTATCGTAGGCAGTAGCTTTACTTCGTCGACCTGAATACAGGCCCAATAGTGTCCCGACCGGTTGATTCACATTAGCCGATCCCATATACATCCAACGGTCTGGTTCGATTCGCTACAGGTAAAATCCAAAGCGGGTGAGGATTCGACCAAAATAAAAAGCGCCACCGTCGCTTCCTCGGGAATGGAGAATAACCCGACAAGTTAGACGTCCTTCGTGGTCGACTCCTGGGAAATCATAACGACTTCCACTGGCAGTTAGGTAGCCAGATCAACCACCAACCCTGCACCCGCAAAGCAGCTCGAGTCACAAGATGCACAGAGCTGGACAGCGCTGTTTCGAGCTTTCAGCTCTCATCGGCAGCCCTCAGCTTCTCTATTCAAAGGTATTCCCCAGCTGGACAAGACTCTTGGCCAAACTGGACAAACCTTAAAGGCTTGCACAGTGGCAGAGACTTCGTAGGGGATAAACGATTTTTCACTTGTGGTAGTTAAAACAAGTGAAAATAAATCGCTGGACCCGTGTAGTAAGGATAGCCATAAGCTATCCTTACTACAAAGATTCCCCTCTGTGTGACCACGTAAATCATAACCGACAAGTTTGACGTCCTTCGTGGTCGACTCCTGGGAAATCATAACAACTTTCACTGGCAGTTAGGTGGCCAGATCTACCACCAACCCTGCAGCCGCAAAGCAGCTGGGGAATACCTTTGAATAGAGAAGCTGAGGGCTGCCGATGAGAGCTAAAAGCTCGAAACAGCGCTGTCCAGCTCTGTGCAATGGAGAATAAATACGGATCAATCAAATAAGGAATAACAATCAATCTTCGGTACATTGGGTCATTCGAATTTGGACCTACCATTGAGCATTCTTTAAATCAGTGTTTCTTAAAAGGGTAAATAGTACACCCCTGGGTGCATGAAATTTTGCAAGAGTGAACCAACAAACATGGGTGAATGGAGGGTTTAGTTCCTGGAAGCAACTACTTATCACAAAGATGTCACTTAATAATTTAATAATGATTTTTTGACGTTTGCAGACCAAAGTTTTAATGTTTGATCGTTTTGAGTGCTTCTGGCCTAAAGACTACCAGCGCGTAAACCTAGGGAAGAGCCACCAGACCGGCGACTACTTAAAAACAAGTAATGCAAAAAAGTTATCCTCTAACAGGATTCGAACGTGCAGCCTTTGAATCACCAGTCCACTGTTCTACCACTTGAGCAAGCGAGGGTGTCTCTTCGCTTGCTTAGTTTTGCCTATTTAAACCCAGTACTACGATGCTGATTATTACTTAGATAATAATAATTTAAGCCAGAAGCACGCAAAACGATTAAACATTAAAACTCTGGCCTGCAAACGTCAAAACATCACAATTAAATTATTATCAACATCATAGTAGTGGGTTTAAATAGCCAAAATTAAGCATCTATCCAAAAAATATCCTCTCTAGCTCGAATGGTAGAGCAGTGGACCGGTAATACAAAGGCTGCACGTTCGAATTCTGTGAAAGACTTACGTTTTCGCACTGCTTGTTTTTAAGCAGTAGCCGCCCTGCTGGCTTTTCCCCAGGCTTGCGCGCTGGTAGTCATAAGACCAGAAGCACGCAAAACGATTAAAGATTTCACTGTATATAGTGACGCAACCACGCAATGCTTTTGTGCTCAGTGCAACGTCACACTTGCGTAATTTCAGTTTTCTTAGTTGCAATAAATGGGGCTTCAGCTCTCTCTCTCTCCCCCTTAAAGGGGGCCTTCATTTGAAATAGGCTATTATTTAAATAATCCGGAATATTTTTTTGAACACCTTATCGAAAGTTCCGTCCAGAAATTCCTCACCGTTCTTGAGATATCCTCTAAAATCCGCTGATACTCCGCTAATCCAAGACGTCACTTGCCCGAGTTTGGCTGAGTTTGTATGGGCTGTGTAAGGTATAGAGTAGGTAGGCAACAGTTTTGAATAGAATAGGGTATAATTCACTTAATTTAGACAAGGATGAACATGTTTCCTACCTACTCTATACCTTACACAGCCCATACAAACTCAGCCAAATTCGGGCAAGTGACGTCACGGATTAGCGGAGTATTAGCGGATTTTAAAGGATATCTCAAGAACGGTGAGGAATTTCTGGACGGAACTTTCGATAACGTGTTCGGAAAAATATTCCGGATTATTTAAATAATAGCCTATTTCAAATGAAGGCCCCCTTTAACCAAGTCACTTAGAAAGTTTAACCCAAAATACCAAGCGTTTAAACATGTTTTGGACTTAACCTGTAAGGGAGGGGCCTTGAAGGGTTGGGAAATTTGATTCTTCAACTGGCTTTTAAATAACAATAACAATAACAGAAGTTTATTTGTCGCCACTCGCGTCAAAAAACCAACAAAAAACAAAGTCAAGGATTTGACAAGCAAATTAGGTACACGAATGGAAACTGGGAGGCTGCGAAGGGACCTTCTCGGTCTTCGAGTCGAGCAGCCACCCGGATTGCTTTTTAACGGTTTAATATAGAACAGACGATTAGAAGGTCGTAACCAGGTTGAATGCTGACCAGTTAACCGCAAATGTTCAAGATAAAATCAATTTATTTCTTTTAGATAAGCTTGCATTAAATGTGATTTCAATTTAATTTTAAAGCGTGACTTGGGTAGATTTTGAATTTCAACTGGAATTGAGTTCCAAACTTTTACACCTTGATATTTGATACTTCGCTGAATCCTGTTACTTTTATAGCAAGGTATATATAAATTGTTGGGGTTAGAAGAAGATCTTGTTGTACGAGTGTTGATTTGACCTACCTTTGTGAAAGAATTAGAGAAGGATTGTGGAAGGGTATTATGCATAAATCTATGTACGAATTTGGCAATTTCAAGTTTATATAAGTCGGGGAGTTTTAAAATGTTCAGTTTTGAATAGTATGGAGTAGCCCTATCGAGGTAATTTCCTCCACCGATTAGTTTAACCGCTTTATTTTGTAATATGTTAAGTTTTTCTATGTAAGAAGGGAAAGTTGAACCCCAGGCAACTAGTCCGTAAATCAATTAAGGATGAACCATAGCATAATATAATTTTAGAAGCGCATTTTGAGGTAATACTGGTTTTAGTTTAAACAGTATAGCTAAGGACCTAGACAATTTATTTTCAATAACTTCAATGTGCTTGCGAAAGTTTAGGTTCAAGTCAAGATTGATTCCTAGATATTTAACACTATTTTCAGCCTTAATAACGGTTCCATTAAGTTTAATAAAGAAGTCAGTTACATTTTTGTTCGATTTTGGAGAAATTGCCAGAATATGACATTTTTGTGGATTGATGGTCAATTTGTTAGAGTTACACCATTTATTTAAACAGGAGGTCTGAGAGTTTAAATCATTTTGTAGGGTCAAGAGGTTTGAATTCTTTAACATAAGGCAGGTGTCGTCGGCAAAAAGTGTTGTAGAACCCAGGACAGCATTAGGTAAGTCGTTTATATAAATCAAGAAAAGTAAAGGACCAAGCGTTGAACCTTGAGGTACGCCGAAGCTATTATGCTGTAAATCTGAATTGACACCATTAATTGAAACAAATTGTTTTCTTTCCAGGAACGATTTTATTAGTTGAAGACTTAAATCTTATTCTTATCAATTTAGTTCTTTCAAATGTTTCCAAAGAGGTACGAAATTCGAAATTTGATTCGAATGGCGCTAAAATGGCTCTTTTTTTGCTAAAAAATTACAAAAATCGGCCAACGGCGGAGGGCTTCACTCCCAAACCCCCATGGCCTCTAAAGACTCAGCCCCAAGACCCCCCCATCTGTGATTCGCTTGAGTTGCACCAGTTTGTTCAGCACGCGACCCAATTGAGACATTTTCAGGCAAAAAAAAAACCTTTGAGTTTAAGCCCACCTCTCTTTAGAAAATCCTGGCTGTGCGCCTAGTTACATGTACCAGAGGTGGAGTCGAGGACACAAGGCTCGAGGCCAAGGCCAAGGCCAAGGACACAAAAAAAATCCGAGGCCAAGGCCAAGGCCAAGGACAGCCTTTCCGAGGACAGACCCTCTCGAGGCCAAGGACAGGAATGCTCGAGGCCAAGGCCAAGGACCAAGGACCAAGGACACAACCGCAAGTGTTTTCCAAAAAAAAAAGGTCTTCAAAAAAGTTTTTCAGGCAATCTCCAATTTATAGGCGTAGCCAGAATTTTTGATTGGGGAGGCTTAAACCACAAATCACATGCAATGACGTCATCAAAAATTTGCCTGTTTTTCACTTAACCAGGATTTTGCAAAGGGACAGGGCCTCTACTAATATAGTAGAAAAGTGAAAATATGTAATTTTGCAGACGTTTTGAAAAAAACAGTGTAACTCAAACGTATCACAGACGGGGGTCTGGGGGCGAAGCCCCCCAGCTGCTGAGCGATTTTTTGTAATTTTTTGGAAAAAAAAACTATTTTAATGTCATTGAATCACACTTCGCACATGTGTAGAGCCATTTGAAAGCACTAAATTTTTGACATTTGAAAACCAATTAAAAAAATTTAAATTCTTTAATTCTCCTTCTAGTTGCAATTTAAGTTCAAAATACGTTTAAGATCTTGCATTTTGGTGTTAAAGTATAATTGTACGTGATTTGCTCCAGGTAGGGAGAAGTAAAGTGCATTGACTCGTGCAACCTTTTTGCAGTAAATGAAAACCCACTCGAAGATTTTCCTTAGAGATTTTTGTTTTGTCATGAAAATAACCAGTTATGGAAGTGCATATTAGGCCAGGGGGCCCAGGCCCCCTCCACTGAAATTCAACGATTTGTTCAATCAGCATTTTCCACGGCTAATTTTTTTAAAAAGTATTTCGTGCGTAAAAACTGGCGAGGTGGAGGTGAATTTATGAATTGTTATTGAAAAATATTACAATAGATGGATAGTTTCGCTTCATAACCATGTGTCAGGCACGTAGCCAGAAATTCGCAATAGGGGGGGCTGTGTTTGGGGGTGTGGGGGCAAAGCCCCCAGCCGCCGGAGACACAGGGGTTTGGGGGCGGAGCCCACAGCGCTCGAAAATTTTGCATTTTTTTTGCAAATATAACTTAATTTTAGAGCTATTTTAATAAAAAACAATGCTTTTAAAACGTGGCATAGAAATTGCCAGCGCAACATGATTCAACTGGTTGCATTATCGGGCTATGTGGGAAGTGGCTAATGATAACATAGCAGTTCTCTTGTTTACATGCTGGTAAATCATAAAATCCTATTATTCAATAAAACTCAAACGGAGTAATCTATTTCGTCTGTATTTTATAAAGAAAAATAATTGGGGGTGGGGGGTTAATGGAAAGATATTTGAGAGAAGTGATTAGCAATTAACTAACACTGAATAGCCCCCCCCCCTTCATTCCTGAGTTTATAATATATTTGTTGATAAAACCTATGTTTGGCGTTTTTACACTAGCGATCAAATTTGATTGCTTATTTTGGGGCATTTTTTAAAGTTTTATTGATTGGTGACTTTAGTTTTTGACGAATTAGCCCCCCCTCCTGAATATATGTTTTAAAAGATGCTTTAAATCACATTTTAGTCAATTCCAGCGCAAAAGACAGTCTCAGAAGAGCTAAAAACGTGTTGTTTTTCTTATTCTGCATTTTGGTTGACAGGCCAATGGTGGGGGCTATAGCCCGCCCCCCCCTGGCTACGTTACTGACCATGTTATTGCCGATCCGGATTTCCATCGCGCTGGGCCCCTGGCACTGAAGATTTTCGCAACATCTTTCTGCCAAATGCAGATGAAGACCATAAAAAGTCTTAAGATTTGAGCGCAGGGCCCTTAGCTGGTACTGCGCCATATCGTGGTAAACCCGGCCTTGGTTAATGCATTACGTTCATAAAAAGGCGGGATGTGATCCTGAGATAGCAACTTTTAGGACAAAAACTATCCATTTCTTCCAGGTGTATGTTTAAATTGGCTGGCAAAAATTGATTTTAGGGGGTCCCGGGGCCCCTTGTCTTCAATATTGTTGTTCGCTACCGGTGTAAACAAAAAACGTTAAAAAAAAACTGAAACTGAAGAAACAATAGACTTTTTTGTCACATTTTTGTTATTGGTGAAATTTCAATTGGGGGGGGAGGCCCGCTTGGCTAAGCCTACGTAGCTAGGGGGGGGGGGGGCAAATAGTGCTATAGCCCACCCCCCATTGGCCTGAAAAGTATGCAAAATAGCATGTTTTTAGCAGTTTTGAGGTTGATTTTTGCCTTGAAACGGGAAATAGCCCCCCCCAAACGAAAATAGCCCCCCAAAGATCGTGAGATGAGTAGTAGAAGTGGGTGTCAGTTGACAGAAAAACGCTCTGAATTTAGGTGAAGACCCTTTTTTTTTTTTTTGGAGATCACTTGATTTTGGACAGAAAAATGCTTTGAATTTGCCTCAATCCAATTGAAAACAAATGAAAATTTGGGTCAAATTCGTTTACGGTTGAATCAAACTTCAAAAAAAGCCCCCCCCCCCCCTTTGCGAAATCCTGTCTTCGCGACTGTGGCACAGTGCCAGGGCCCCGTCCTCAGATAGTAGGACTTTTTGGTTTTCACTTATATTTGGCAGAAAGATGTTGCAAAAATCCCCTAAGTGCCAGAGGTACCACGCAATGTAAACCGGCCCGGGAATAACATGTTTAGTAAGCGTAACCATCTATTGAACCATTTTTCAATAACGACTCACCTCCACCTCGCCAGTTTTTAAGCACAAAATACTTCAAAAAAAAACAGCTAGGAAAACGCTCATTGAATAAATTATTGAATTTGAATTGAGGGGTCCTGGGTCCCCTGGCCGTACATGTACTCGTATAACCGGTTAACATCATGAAAGGAAATTCTTTGAGTGGATTATTGCTAAAATATTGCAGAAGGCAATGCTAAAATACTGCTAAAATATTGCAGAAGGCAATGTGCCTTACTTCCCCCTATATGGACCAAATCACTTACAATCAAAATTTTACACCATAATGCAAGATTTTAGACGTGTTTTGGACTTTAATTGCTAGTAAAAGGAGGATTGAACAATAAAAATTTCTCAATTGGCTTTCAATGTTAAAAATCTAGTTCTTTCAAATGGCTGTGAACACGTGCAAAATGTGATCCAAAGGGATTAAAATAGCTTTTTTTTTCCAAAAACTTACAAAAATCGTCCAGCGGCTGGGGGCTTTGCCACCAGACCCCGATAGCCACCGGCGGCTGGAGGCTCCGCCCCCAGACCCCGTCTGTGATACGTTTGATTACACTAGGTTTCTCAGCACGTCTCCTAAGTTAGACAATTTCGCTTTTTAACTGGTAGTTTTCGCCTTCTCCCTTTACCAAAATCCTAGTTAAGTGACAACAAACCACGACTTCAGATCTTCCGTTCTACGATATCTTTGCCCTACAAAAAGTTCCTTTTCTGAAAATTTCTGATGACGTCATTGCATGTGATTTGTGGTTTGGGCCCCGCCCAATCAAAAATCCTGGCTACGCCTATGGCCTCGGGCCTGCACTTTCTTCACCAAATCTTCTAATCTTGGTTGCAAATCGGTAACAGCCAATTTCACGGATGCCTCTAGATGTGCATGTGTGAGCCTAGTTCTGTACTTCGACTACAGGAATTTCATTACAGAGAAAGCTTGTTCGCACCGACACATCGTTTCAAAGCGAAAGATGAATTTTGCACAGAATGACCGTAACTCTGGAAAGGCTTTGACTGTTACGGCCTTCCAAAGTTCCCTCAAGTCCCTGCCCTGTTGCCATCACCAATAACTTGTCTTGCGTGCTTTGAACACCGCGCTTGAAGATCGATCGGTTCCTGAAACTCGAAACCCATTTTACCAGGATCGACAGCAAACGGATTGATGAAAAGTAGATATTTGTTTCTTCATTAGACTTATTTTATGCATGATCTTGATGCCTGATAAAACTCTAGGACAACCTGTGGAAGCCGTGGTATGAAGTACCGTTGTAGTTTCGACGCAGATCTCGTATATGTGGATATTGGCTTGACACATCCGACACGTATAATATTCTTTGGATTTCGGCAAAGACTGGTGGACCACAAAAGTGTGCCTCGCAGGCACCTTGTGACCCGCGAGCCACTGGTTGAGAACCCCTGGCCTAGCTGTTGGGTACACTATTTTATAGGTGTTTTCATTGATTTTCATTTTTATCTTGCTCTGACAAAACGCAATAACTTAATTTTTAACTTGCTCTGACCAGACGTCATCTATCTCTTTGCCTGGCTCACAGAAATACGCTTACTTACGAGAGTTATTTAGTTCCTGCAAGTTTTTTAGACTTAACTCCAATTTTGGGCTTTTTCGAGCATGGTTTGGCTTCAAATCATTTTTCGGGCTCGGACCTGAACTATTCGGCCGGTTTACAACTCTTTGATCCAGGCTTTTTCTGAAATACTTGATTGAACTTAACTGAAACTACAGTAGGTAGGCCTACTTGACTTTAAAAAGCATAATTGTTTTCGTCGCAGTTTATTTCGATTAGCCTACTACAATATAATGGCAAAGTCACTGTATCACAATTTTTTCCAATTTCGTCATTTACTACTGCCTACAGCAAATCAATCAAAAGCTAAAGTTAAAACATGGTAAAAAAATTCCTTGCAATTTATTTTTATTTGCTTTAATATTCCCCACAACTTTTATTGTACTGCGCCAATAGCAAGCATAAATCAGATAGCACTCGACCAATGAGAGTAGTGTTCAATTTAGCCGATTCAAAAAAGTGCAAGATAGCGGTGGCCAGAGTGGATATCATAACACAGTACACGTCATATACAAAAATAAACGGTCTGTACGGTTTTTATTTTTAGTATGTGACGTGTACTGTGTTCAAATAACCACAATTTTCGAACAAAATTTTTTTGGGTCATCACAAACTAGCTGTGATGTCATTTCAGTTGGAAATAGTGATTTTGACCCCCTTTGCAAGGATAGAGGTAGCATTGACGGTTTACACAACTCTCCCCAGATCCCATATCTTGAACCTTCCAAAAAAGATCTGCCAAACTGATTTTGACAATGACATAAAAAAATAGCATACGACCAAGAATTTTCTCGTGATGTCACTGCAAGTGAATCTCCAAGCAAAAGAAAAAAAAATGGCGTCAAATTACAGAACAACTGCCTTCGTCCCCACACTCTCAGTGAAATCTCGTAGTTACAATGTCAGGTAAGAATACTGAGCGATTGAGTTGGCATGCATCTCTGGCAAGGGACGAAAGTTTATCAATAATTTATCTAGAAACTTTGTTTACCAGCCGTTTGCAGAGTAGCCTAGTATTAGCTTGCTAACTCTGGAGAGTATGCTTCTACCTGCAGTCATTTTTTTTTTTTATCAAGTTAGCCTTTTATGAAGTGATACTAGCTTTGATATTTCAGTGCCGGTGCTGAGTATTAGGTTCGGTACCTTAGTGGCTTAGACTGTTCGAGTTAAGGTGGGCCAGGTTCAGTTTTCTCCACTAGTTGGATGTATTTTAGGCCATCCAGGAGCCAGTTATGGTGTTTCGATACCGGAACGAGGAACAACTTTGATTAAAAAAAAATTGAATTATTAGATTTTAAATTTTAGATTTCAAACTATGTGCTACTTTTAGCAGATACTCCCAATGATCCCAATTACGGGTGAAACAGACTATAGGATTTTAGATTTTAATTTTTAACGTGAACTGTGTTACATTAGAAACTACCGTAGATCAGCTCTCTTCTTAATTAACGCATTAAAATACTGTATGATAATGATAAAACGATCTTTTACCACAAGCACTTACAAGAACCAAGTAAAAAGTTATAGAGCCGCTAGTATGTAGATTTACGTCTCAACATATATTTGTTGGTAAAGTTAAGATGCATGTATCTTTGTTGGTAAAGATATCTTTGTTGCTAAAGGTATCTTTGTTGGTAAAGTTTAGATGCAAGTTAAAAAGTAAATCGGTTCAACAATCAACTTAGACCATAATTTGGCTGCAAAAACCATCCTTGGCTCGAAAATTTAATCAATCAATGTGACGTACTGTACTAGCTTGCAATTTTTAATTTAGTAAAATAGTAACGAATCAAATCAGAGATTGTAAGCAAATTGTAAATAATTTGACAAGATTGGTATCTAATGAATGTTTGTACCAATTGCGATCTTGTCAATTTATAATCCAGTTCTCTGTATTGTCCTCAAAGTACCCGATTTTTAGTGCTCAATAGTTCGGACAGCCAAATACCGAGTCAATTTTTCATAATTCTTGAATGGGACACTTTCACTGTATGTAACGTTTTCACAAATTTTACAAAATCGAAGCAACTACAAATATGCTAACAAAATGACCATACCAGTGGCCTCTACTATCATAACATCATAACAAACAAATACGCGCTGCCAGAGCGACTTGAAATTTCAGCAATAAATAAAACAATAGTAAAGCAACGACTAAAATCATCCAAAACGCATTATCATTTGAAAGAAACTTCTACGTTAATTTTACTTTGGAAACGCAATAGGAAGCAGAAAATGCGCTATATGATCCACAAAGATCTAATCCAAAACATAGCTTGAAAGAGAAATATCTGTCGCAAAGGGTGGACTGTATACGGCCCAAAAAGCGACCATCAAAAGTGGACTTCTTAGGGTTAAAGTTGAAGTCAGGGCCTGGGTCGGGGTTAGATTGTAACGGAGCTACAGGTTATAAAAGTCACTGTTTTGACAGTTGCTATTCGAGACGAGAGCCCGGAAAAAATCAGCACTTTATAAAGTAGATTTCGTTGCCACATTGTCTGAATCAAATCAAAAATTTTGGAATCCGTTCTTTGAAACATATGAAGGCACAATGCTATAATAACTGAAAATTGACACGCTTTCAGTAAAACAAGTGAAAGTACACATCGTTTGGAAACTGGAAGTAACTCATAAAGTTTTAAACTTTCACTCTTAAAGGAAAGGTGCTGAAGTCACACAGAGGTTACTCAATACCGTATTTTTCTTCAGTTGTAGGTTCGACAATCTGTTTTTTTTCGTTGGATACGAACATATTGCTGTAAGTGTAAGACAACAAAAACAACCTTGAATTGTGACCTATGGAACTCCAGAAACGAGAAAAAATGGTCATTTCTACACGACTCACAAAGTGGGCAGAATAAGCACATCGCCACCGAATCGCCAACTACTGCATTTATAGTTATTCAATTATTTTACCATCACTTACGACCTGCTGATGGTTGGAAAACTTCATCTTTTAGCTCCAGTGAAACACTGACTGGGAAACACTACATAACAAAATTGCTTCTATTTAAAAATTAATCAAATATTTGTAGTTCATCTAATTTTGGCGCTTTTTGGCAGAATTAATTTCAAATAAATACCATGAATAAATTACTTCAATAATATGCAGAGCTACTAAGTGATACGTAAAAACAACCATCTGGTATTGTAATTACTATTTCGTTTTGGTGTTACACCAACGCTTTACAGAAACGTATATCAGTATTTTTGCGCCTCTTTGTATATTGTAAAAGTACCTATAAGCAATCCACGGAATATTGATATCATGCTGGAGTTAAACTTATGGTAATTGTTTTATTAGATGAACTTTATGTTGATTTGCTTTCTTCAATTCGGTTTATTTCAAATAATTCTCATTCATCCCTCTGTGGTTCATGTGAGACATAGGATGAATCGCTTGGGGAGTGGATTCAGAACCAGAGTACCACAGGGATGCTGTCATCATGGATGAAGGAGGGAAGGGCTGCTGGGTTGCCGAAGCATCATTGATGTAACCTCCCAGGTGGGAGTTGCTTTCTCCTGCCCCCAACGACGACATGACCCCGCCGTTGCTAATGGGATAGGATGGAAGCATGTTTGGGCTATTACCTTCAGGGGAAGACAATTCACTTTTAAGCGCTAAATTTGGATGGTTTGGAATCATGGAATACATTGATGTGGAGCTCAGAGTTGTGTTCCCAGGTGAAGAAATTCCTCGAGTTGGAGATAATCCGGATGTGGGACTGGAGGAATCCTCTTCATTTACTGATGGTGGAGTCCATGCCGATTGGGACCCGACAACGGAACCCGAAATGGTTCCACCGCCCATAATTTGATCTCCATTTATGCTTCCTTGGTTCTCTAAATCAGAAGGGGTAGAAGAATTCGGGGGAATGGGACCCATCAGATCAGATGTGATAGGCGATGGGGATCCCACGTTGTTGTTATTTGTACTGCTTCCGTTACTGCCAGGGGACATCAACGGATTATCCTTGTCACAAATTCCTTGCTTCATCAGCTTTTTGCACTTGGATCTTCGGTTTTGAAACCAAATTTTAACCTAAAGTACAAAATAAAAAATTTTTTTAATTGTATATTCCGAGGACTAGATATCGATTAAGCTTAAACTTTAATATTTTATACAAAACTGTCAAAAAATAAAGTGTCACACAATATGTCTGTTATGATAGTTTACTCACAAACTTGTAGCCTATAATAGAGCTGCTGTTTTGAAAGAAATATCATCTTTTATGATTTGGCATGCCTTTCAACCCTCAAATGACAGCACATTTAATTAACTTGCATTAATGAGATCACCAATTAACAGCCAAAGATAAAAAACCATAAATAAAATTTTTGTATGTCATCGACCACTTTTAAAATTTTAGCCATTTTTGGGGACTTGGGAATATCCTCAAGGCTAGAGGTATATACGAAGAAGGGATTTTTTTTTCTAAGACCAAATGATTTACCCACCAACAGCTACAAAATACGAATTTAAAATGGCAGAAATTGCTCACCAAGAATGCCAAAGTTTGAAAAGATATGCGCCTCGGCGACAAATTAAAAAAGATAATTGAAAAAGGCGAGGTTGTAATTAGCAAAAGCAAGATATCGTTTATACAAGCGCATTGCGCAATGGAGTTGAATAGTTTCAGTGACGTACGCGGACGTTGAATCAAATCGTTTAAGCCCTTTTGAAATAAACTGAAGACAATGAAACAAAAAAAGTTATTACGCATCAGCCAACACACAGGATCTTTTATAAATCAACTTATTTCGTGGACAAAAAATTTAGGATTTACAGCAAGAAATTAAAATCAAATAGCCGTCAGAGCGCGATAAAGAACTATTTTATGCGATTAAGTGCAATTGCCGAAATGCATGCTTGCATTTCTAAAACAAAATGTGAAAAAATTATGCAGAGTAGGATATTTATGTTATTGATTAATAACATTATTAATTAAAGCAAAAAATTTACTTTCTTGCTGGAAACTTTCAAAGATTTCAGAGCATTAGTGTGACAAATATTTTTTTTAAGGTTTAATAAAAAGTTTTATAGCTTACGTACCAACATGCATTATCTCCTAACCTGAACCCAAACCAAAAGCAAATCTAAAAATCCCAAACCAATCCATCGACTTTTCTAGAATGAAGGACTGAACGTGCCTACTAATGATGTCACCCAGGCTTACGTAATTTCGTATGAAGATTGGATAATTATTTTTCCTCCTATCACCGTACAGCGTCAGACGCTAACTGTTGGACGATTTGCACTTTTCTTTGCGATAAGTGCTTCGTGTTTGGAAGGATCCGCACACGCTTAGAATTTTGCCGTGATCCAATGTTCCAGTGGATTTCTTCGAATTTTTGTTCCCTGAATTTGCTGCTTGTTCGGAACCACTTAGCAGAGACAACCGCTATAAATCGTCTTATCCAAGAAAGCAACAACTTGGCCTGGATGCGGGTTAAGTCCAGATCATGCGATTCGAGTCGTCGTAAAAACGACGTTTTTCTCTCTCGCACGCTGCCGACTATCCAATATGGGCTTATCAGTTGTAGTAAATGTTAGCAAGTTTTTTCTTTGAAATACTGTGCAGTGTATCATAGGCGTAGCCACGATTTTTGATTGGGGCCCAAACGCAAAGCACAGCAATAAATCATCAGAAATTTTTTAAAGATGGAACTTTTTATATGACAAAGATACTGCAGAATGGAAGATTAAAAGTGGGGACCGAGGGCAGAACTCCCAACAGCGTACGGAGATTTTCAAAATATTTTAAGAAATAGTTTAATTTAGCGACCATTTTTGTTGAAACTTGTGGCTAGAAAACTTCGTTTTTTTTTTATCAGTTTAAAACATGCAATCTTAAACATAAAGATTACCCATGGGAAAGCAAATATAACCTCTTGCTTGTGTTACAAAAAACAAAATTTGAAATATTAGATGAATTTGACCAGCAAGTAAACAAAATCTATTGGCAGGCGCGTAGCCAGAAATTTAGAATGGGAAAGCTATCGTGGGAATTTGGTAGTTTGAGGGCAAAGCTCCAGCCGCCGGAGTCAAAGGGTCTGGAGGCAAAACCCCCAGCGCTCAGAGATTTTTGCAATTTTTAGCTTAGAGTTGCAACTTTTAGGACAAAAATCCTGAATTTATCACGGAGTTATAAGACAATTAAAATGGTTGGTAAAAATTTGAATTGGGTAGGCCTAGGGCCCCTAATCGTCATTATTAATTTAAATTATTTTATTGTTGACTACTGGCGTACGCGTAAATTCTAAACAAAAATAACAAACTTGAACCGAAGAAAAAGTAGGCTATGTTGTCATCATTTTCATCATCGGTAGTATTTCGATATTGAATACGCATTTGCAGTGCTTGTTTAAAAAATTTCACCACCTTTTGCTTTACGCTTATCAAATGAAAGTTTAAGGACTAGGCAGCAAGAATAATAAACAGACATATTTCCCCTTAAAAAATTTAATCTCGCACAATGTCTATTTATTACTGTAATACCTATTTGTTTGGATAAAGAGTCTATTTTGAAATTTTCCGTGCTCAACTCAACCATAGTGGGCTCTTGGCAAACTTTTAGCGATCGGAGTTGATTTGCATTTTTCTGCATTGGTTCAAAGTTGCGCACAAGAAAAGATTTTTAATTAAATTAAAAATTCGCGAAATGGCTTTTTGGTTTTCAATAATTAGGTACGCGTGTTGTTGCGGTTAGCTACACGCCTGGGTAATTACAGGGTATGTCTGTAAACACTGTTAACAGGAGACAACATACGAATGACTTCAGACAAACTGTACTTGAAAATATCGTTCATTATACTGTAGGGGCATTTTTGGGTTTGTAAACTGCCACGTCCTCAAACTGGATCATTCCGAAAACAGTCAAAACACTTCAAGCTCACTGTAGACCTAAGACAAAGTTTCCACTTAAATCTCACTGAGTAATCTACAGTTTCTGATTAACTATGAAGGTAATTTGTCTTCAAAATGAATCGAAAACAAAGGAGTTGTGATCAGGCGCGTAGCCAGGATTTGGAAAAGGGGGGGGGGGGCTATTTTGAAAGAGTGAGAAGTGTGCAAACGACCTTGACTCGAATTTTCATTGACCTTGAATCAGTTTCAGACGATTTGTCCGAAATTTGAGATGAAATGTCTCGGAAAGATCGGAAATTCAAAGTTTTTTCCGCCCAAAATTAGGTGATCTCCAAAAAAAAAAAAAAAAGGTCTTCGCCAAAATTCAGAGTGATTTTTCGGCCGAAGTCCAAAATTCAAACGTTTTTTCCGCCCAAAATTGGGTAATCTCCAAAAAAAAATAAATAAATAAAAGGTCTTCGCCAAAATTCAGGGCGATTTTTCTTCCAATTTCGCAAGTTCAAACGTATGAGGGGGCTCTTTTCGTATGGGGGGGGGCTATTTTCCATTTTTCACAGAAAATCGGCCTCAAAAGCACAAAAAACATGCGATTTTGCATACTTCACAAGCCAATGGAGGGGGGCTCGAGCCCCCCCCGCCCCCCCTGGCTACGCTACTGGTTGTGATGCAGAATAACTTCCAGCTGGTGGATGAATTGTACCCCTTTTGAAGCAATAACTACGACTAGGCCAGAGAAACTCGGAAAGAGTGTGCAATTATCAATGAACAGGAGTTTGACTATCACATATTCCATAAAGTGAATCCTTAGTAGCGCGGCACTTTAAATTCAACGTTTAATTACCTATAAAGTTCAGTAAAGCCGGTATTTAGGTCAGCACCATTTTTTGTAGAACCGGTACGTTAACTTTTGACTTAACCAAACCTTACCTGCGTTTGAGTCAATCCTAATGTGGCCGCCAATTCAGCTCTTTCTGGGAGTGCGAGGTACTGCGTTTGTTGAAATCTTCGGTTGAGAGCTTGCAGTTGAAGACTGGAATAGATTGTTCGTGGTTTTCGCATTTTCTTCTTCTTTCCTTTACCTATCATGACGTCACCGCCGATGACGTGACTCGAATCTGAAAAAATATCAATAACTTTGGAAAAGTTGTAACTTTTTGTAAATTATGATAAATGATCAACAACACTTATTTTGATAAAACGACCGTAAACTAAGCGTTAGCAAAGTAATATAATTTTTGACAACGTCAATCTAGTAGCAGGGCGAAAGATGGGTGGCACTTCTACGTCAGCCTTTAGCGGTGATATAGACTCATAAGTCGTTCAAAGCTATTGTTTAAACATTTATGTGTGAGGCTAAGGTTTATCAACAATATTTATTTACAAACTAATAGAAAATTTGAAAAAAATGGTCGTAGCAATTGAAGTTGATCGCTTGATGCAGAATAATTAACAATTTAACTTTCTACGTATGTGGAAGAAGTACGGGGAGGGGTATTTTTGGTATTGGTTATCAAATATTGCTCCATTTCAAAGTGCTATTACGACCTCCTCCACCATTACCGCTTTCTGTAAAATACTCGTACACTACTTATTTTTTTGTTACTGTGCGGTGATCAACGCTTGTTCCGAAGTTGCAACACAGCTGCACGCTTTTATAGCAGAACCAGTCGCGTGAGATGGAAGCACATTGCGAGGGTGTAATGAAAATGCAGCCTGGGGCCATTTTTGGACTTAAGTGCGAGCTGTATCACGCAATAATCTGTATTACGAACAATATCAAAGAATCTTGTTTGGAAAAGTCTTTTCAGATTTATACGTGCGATTTCGTGTCGCAGAGTGAGAACAAAAACAAAGGAGTTTCTAAACCGAAACGCGGTTGATCAGAAGAATATCTTCCGTGAAAAGAGCTTATCTCTCACAATCGACGAAACGCCAAAAGCACAGTTTTTCGAATCGTACATGTTTTAAAAACTACCTCCAGCCAAAGTCAAGCTGATCTGAAATAAAAATCACTTTTCTGAAGGAATTTATCACAAAAAAAACAAGAGGGAGGCAAAAATGCCCCTACCCCGCGAAAAATAAGGTTAACTGACTACGGTCATTAAAACCATATTGAGTGTTTAACAAAATCAAGTGAATAAATCTGTTTTTGCGTAAGTAAGCCGTTTCCACAAAATTATCACATTCGTCATCTTCTACTTCTTCGATCTGGGTATGATTCTCTAGATTAACAAACACGCAACCATTGATATACAATAGAACTCAAAAAATTAAAAGTTGAAATTCAAATTCATCGTTTTTGAAAATCCTTTTTCGACGCACTCAAATTTAAATTCATTCATAGGAAAACTTCAAAATTCCTATTCATGTAAAATTTTAAGTAGGTTCAGATTCTGGCTATCGTAAACCGTCGTAGGGAAACTTAAGTACATCTTGATGGGACTGCTATTGAGGCGCGCCACCCTGGCACGTAGTCAGGGGGTAGTAGAGAGGCAATTGCCCCCAAAATTTTAGTTTCTCCCCCAAAATTTTAGTTTGCCTCGAAAATAAATTTCACTCAATTTTTTAATTTTTAGGATAGAAAGAAAAAGTGTTGCGTTATTTTTGATCTATTATTTAAAAATCGCAGAAAATGGTGCCTTTCAGCACTAAAGACCTTTTTTTTTGAGACTACCACAAAACTCGCTGAAATTGGTGGCTTTCCGAACTGAAGACCTTTTCTTTTTTTTGAAATCGCCCCAGCGAGAAGACATTGTCCCTCTCCCCAAATTTTTCCTTGCCCCCCAAAAATTCCGTTCTGGCTACGTTCCTGGTGCCACCTTCAATATTGTAAAAATGCAAACTGAAGAAAGGCAAACAATATCAATTTGTGTTTGTAGCATTTAATTATTGAATTGGAAATGAAACAAACTCAAAGAGTTAAAAACCAAAATCCAAAATCATTAGGCAATTCTCAGCAAATTCAATTCAACTCTAATTCTGACCTCTAAATTTTAAAACTTGAGACACCGGGGGTTTGATTCTTTAGTCGTTACCGATTACTGTCCTAAAAGCTGTGTTTTAAGATTTTTACCTGTCCATTTCACAAACGATTTTCACCAGGTGGTTCATCCAAACTTTTTGGTTTTCAGTTAATGACACCAGAACTATCTTTAGCAAAAAATGACTTCATGAGCGGTTTAAATTTTGCGTGTAGGTTTGTTGTGTAAATATAAATGACAGAATTTCTTAGTTAAAGGTACCAAAAACATTTCACGATGTTATTTAAGTTTTGTAATTTGGCCAAAAACGCACAAATTTTGATGAAAACATTTATGGCTTAAACTAAACTTAAAGTTGAGGCGCATGTTTTCTAATCCGACCTACTTCAAATTTTCAAAAGCAGTTGCTGAATCAGTTTAATTAAAAATTAAATTAAAAATTAAATTTACAAATTTAAAATTAAATTAGTTTAAAGTGCTATTATTTTTTACAGGCTTGCTCAAGGCTATGAGTTATGACTCTGTAGACACTGCAAAACATTTACTAGAGTTATCAGTGCATTTATTTGTGATTTTATCTGGCCATATACAAGCTTTGTCGTGTATCAGTTTGACAGATAAGATACAGCTAACGTTAGGTAATTTTAATTTTTCTTGATTTTAAGTTGCAATGATACAGATTTTATCTCTATTATTTGAAGATTTTATCTGTGTGTTCCAGAAAAATGCTTTATTATTCAACTCAAAAACAAGACGTCTATCTGCTTGCGTTTTCAAAATTTCAGCTTTTTTGTTAAATTTGTGTTTTCACTTTTTTTAAATGATAAACAAATTTGGAAATTGGTAAAATTTTGGAATGGATAAATTTCAAATTTAAATTCAGCAAAACATAAATAAACACTCTATGGTTAAGAATTGGAATTGATTATCATTACAAATAGGAATTTTAAACTCTCATATTCGAATCATTCTTTTTTACGTAATTATAACGTAAACGCTAATTTAGGAGTATAGTAGCAATTAAATAAATGTATAAATGCAAATAAACAACTAACAACAAATTACTGTCAATGACATAACCAAAAGAGAGCTTGATGTTCTTGTGAGGTTTAGAGCAGTTTAATAAACCTAAATGCTTATTAATTGCAAATGAATTACAAAATGAAGGTCGTTGAAGTTGTAAAGCCTGCTAGCAACATACCACCTTATATAATATGAAAAAGCAAAAAAGCTTTAGACAACCATAATTCGGGTTAAATTATATGTTTAGCGACGGACAAAAATATCATCGATGACATTTTTGAATTCTGTTATCAAAAGTAACCTATAAATCCGAGATTAAATAGAAAATTGCTGATGCCATAGATTATCTAAGTTCTTTATCAATTTAGCAGTATTTTTCTACCACAGCTGAAATAACTAAAAAAATTCTAAAATTGCCAGCGGAAAATAATATTTTTTCCTAGCTTCTATTCAAAGGGTGTGAATTTATTCCCAAATCACCGTGATGTAATGGGAACATTTCTTTAAATTTTTATATCTTTTCAAAAAATAACAGGAACAAAAAAATCTTAAGATGCGCAAAACAAAGGCACTCTGTGAGATAGTGTCTCTTGAAATAGGCCAAGGCATTTTATTTTCAGTCGAACTATTTCCAAAACACTAACGCCTAATTTTTACCTTAAAATTGACGAAAAATTATGTTAGTGAGAATGATTTTTTGTTCAAACTTGCTTTTCGAAATATCGAAAATGATGACATAGCATATTCAAGCGCCTTTTGAGCGAAAATTTTTTGAAATTCCATTTCGAGGACAATTGATCTTGGTGACGTGATAGTGACAAATTTAAGAATATTCGTGGGTCGAGTTCAGACAGTTGAAAAATTATTTCAAGTAGAAAAGGAAGAAGTATCGGCTTTAATAGCTCAATTTAATTGATTCACTTATATCATGTTGTGTCAGGAAATATCGTTATTTCGATGCTAAAACTCTTATGCGGCTAGTCAAAATGTCAATACGATCAAGCCTAGGCGGCACGGTATCATATTTGTACAAAATAATTAGATGTTTGATTTTTTGTCGAATTTTAACTCGATTTTAATTACAGAATTTTTGAACTAAAACCGTTAAGTAACAGATAAATGTGACAATTTTTGCTAATAATTTTGATTCCATTTTTGCTTTACAAATCATGCACAATTATTTGGCATTTTGCATTCATATCAAAATTTCGATTTGACACAATTGCAGTATGAGCTGTTGATCCAAAACAAAATTTTATCAAATTCTTACACCATTGTAAAAAATACAGAAAAATTTGGAAAAACAATATTTTGCCTTGTACTGTAGTTCTATTTTTTGTTCAATTAACTTTTTTCAACTAATTTTGATGATTTTACTCTGAAGAGGACCAGAAGAATGGTCGAAAACGTTTAGTGTGTAATAAAAATGATATCTATTTTTAAAATTTTGTCTGTTGCTGCAATACGGCTGATAATTTTGATGAATTTGGAGAAAATTTGAGCTATCGCAAAAATGATACATACTAAAAGAATTACAGTATAGTGATGACCGTTGAAAAATTTGTCAATTTAACTAATTTAAAATTGGCTAAAAATAGTTACATGGTATTCTAGAATTTAAAGTGTAGATAAAATAAAAATAATGTAGACCTTTGCGTGCAAAATAGTAGCTAGCCCTTTGTTGTCTCTTTTGTTTTGTTTCATAATAAATTAAGCAAACAAGTTAAAAGTTATGCATTTCATTGTAATGCAAAAATTAACCAAAAATCATTCCTGTGTAATAAGGTTTGCTTTTTTGCATAAAAGCATTTTGTAACGATTACCGATTTCGCAAATTTCATAATAATATTGCAAAAAAACGAAGATGCAATTTACATTCACAACGATTGATAAAATGGCCTTATTGACCAATAAATGTCAAAAAGAATAGTGACAGTTTCCAGTTGGGTAAATCGGCAAACATTTCAACGCACGCATCCACCTGCATCAAAAGATTGCGAAGTGGTAATGGGCAAAAAGGTGCCCAGCAACAGACAGAGAAAACATAAAAACAATCAAAAACAAAATTACACACGGTTTCCTTTTACAAAAAAGCATTGAAAGTAACCGATAGACAAATAAAAGTCACGAAAACTGATTGCCAAAATTTAAATTACTTGTCGAAATTGCAACCTTGCGTAAAAAACTAATATTTGAATTTCTAGACAGTAGGCCTATACACAAAGCCTCAGAGCGAAATCTTGTTAGGTGCTACAAAGGCTGATATTAAGCCCATATGGTGAAGACAAAAACAAGGTCTTCACCAGAAATCCGGTTAGCTTTTACCTCATGCACACAGATCTAAACGACTATTTGGATGTCACATCAATCTACGACTACTTGAGTGTCGGAGCAACTACTGTACTAGGGTGCGCGTTAACTTATTGGTCCTCCCAGGTCCCCCTCCACCCGGTTACAATATACCCCCAACCCCCCTTTCGCAGGCCCTGCCTATACTAGTACTAACAAAATAGCAGATAAAGTACGACCCATCATGACGTCAAATATCGAATTTTGGGCCAAGATTGTAAATCGGCCCTGACTTTTCGGGTCGGGTTCGGACTTACGGTTGACAAAATCTCAGGCTTATTTCGGGACTTGAAAAGTATTTTGTGTTTTAGGTGCTATAAACACATAATCAAAAAAAAACTTAGCAACACTGCATGAAAACTTCATTTACTAAACATCAATACGATTGTTGGTACACAATCACCCGCTACATTGTAATTTATCACCAAGCGGTTTTATTTAGTAACAGCATAAACTAAGAAAAGGAGCAATATTAACCGTATACGTGCTTTTAATCTCACTTAACTTTAGGTTTTTTCGGGCCTGGCTTGAGCTTTCAATCATTTTTCAGGCTCGGGCCTATATTTTCGGGTTCGGGTCTCAATTAGGCAACCCGTCCACAACTCTGTATTGGGCACCATTCAATTAATTTACTGATGTCTTCAGGACAAACGCGTAAGGCATGGAGGCCAACTACAATACTTTTCTTTTGAGTATTTTGTTCATACGCAGATAAGGCTTTAGGTTGCTCGCATTTTACAGTGATGATGGGCAGTTAGCAGTAGCCCAAAATGTCTATGGGTTTTAAAGTTTTAAATATGATGCTGCTACAATGTTTTGGTCTAATAATGCAATAGTAGTTGAAATTTTATAGCATTCAGCTATCCCGTTCTACAATTTTGATGGCGTTTTCGTTTGACATGTATAGTACGGGTGGATCCATGGGCGGTAACTCGAGGTTGCTTGGTTTATTGTGATAAATATTTTCTCTGAACTAACCGTGTATTTTTGTTTGGTTCATATATAGGTTGGTGCAAGATAGATTTCCATCATTTATTTGTTTTTCTAAACGAGTACAGCCGAAAGCAGCTGTTCTTGGCTTATACAGTAATACACGTCATGGCAGTGTACTTAACACTAACTGGTAATTAGTTGTATAGGAAACGCCCTTGGGTCGTCTTAAACCTATGATTGCTAGCTGAACAGGAAACAACAGCAAGTATGGAAAACGGAAATCTACGCAAGAGCACCAAGCGCTGCCCCAATTGACCATCAAGATTGCGAGATGGAAGAGTATAGGGTCAGAAAAACTACTATTTTCATTTCTTTTTGTTCACTCGAGAATTTGTTTTCGCACCTTCTCATATGACTAGCTAATCTTCCCGCCGCCATTTGGACGATTTGCTAATGCTGTATTTTCGTCCAATAATAACAGGCCATTTAATTTTGGTAAGGTGCAACGTTGGATATATGGTAATGGTAAAGTATTTAGTGTTATCATTTATTAATTTTTTTTTACGACATTTGCAAGTCGAAAAAAACTCAATAGTGTGGTATGCTATGTGGATGTGTAAATTTGAAGTTTATGAAGAATCACAGCTCCAAAACCGTTTGAAAAACTCACATATAAGACAAATACAGCAGCATTACTGTATTTGGAAAAAGTGGTTGCTCAGAGAAAAAAGTTTTTCGTATTTACTTATTTTCCGTGAGGTCTTGTTCAAATCAAATTACACAACCCAAATTTGCTAAAAATTTTATGAGGTCATTAAGATACGTTAGATTACTCCTACACAAATCAAAGTTGCATACATCAAAGTGCTTATAGACATAGCGAGCTATTTTTGTTGCATGAATAGTCGCGAGTTCAAAAATCAATTTTCTGTGGCCTAAAATTAGTTTAAAAATATGGTACCGTTTACATACCATATTTTGATGTAACAATGGCCCCCGGGTGAACTTGTTACGTCATGGGGCGGAGGTTTACAAAACTTTCTAGTCCAGTGGGCAGTCTGAAATAAATCAGGGACCCGTGCCAGAAAGAAAAGTCTTTTAGCACACGTCGGCTTTTCCGCTTTCTACTTTCAAACGCTCGTCAATCCGATCAAGCTTTACGCTTCACCGGAGTAACCTTTACACATCAAGCACCTGTTACATATCACCCCCAAGCATTGCCGTCAGGTCAAAGTTTCAAAAAGTCCAAAATCTCACCGTATTGTAGGATTTATGACATATCGAAAATCTAATATCGAAAATCTAATCCTATTCTGCTTTAACTTGAATAAATAATAAACTTTCCTGACTAGAAGCCTTTTTAACCAGCAAAATTAACTGAATGACTTTATAAAAAAATGTTTTTTCCATGCAAGAGCTAGTGTTAATGATTTCAAAAGTCTATGCATTTTCTTCCAATTATTTACATTAAAATCAAACATGACAACAATAATGACTTGCAACGAGTTGGCTAAACCCATTTCCGCGCCATTGCTCTTGCGTCCCGTGTACTTTGGAAAAGTTTTCACGCAGTTCCGTCTTATTGTCAGGTCCAAAAATCATACCTCAAACCTTCTGTTCCAATTAGTAAAATGTAATTGTAATGACATCTTTATTCACTAAGTTACCGTATCCTTGAGAGAGCGACGGAACTGTTCGATCTTCGAGTCAAGCTGCCGTCTGCCACCTACTTACCGCATACGGTTGAGGCTTCACACTGTCCTTTTTAACGCTGAACGTCAAGCAGGGAAGCTGTGAATACTAATTTTTAAATTCGTTGGTTAAATCAACCGGGAATCGAAACAGTGTTTACCGTTTCAGTAACAGACGCTCTATTCACACGGCCACAGCAGAGTTGTAAGTCGGACCGGGCTGTTTGGGTCGGGTTTGAGCTTGAGATTGACAAAATATGTCGGACCTAATTTGGACTTAACATACGTACTTGCCGAGTGTTTTAGTCGTTTTGGGGCTACAAAAGCGCAATTAAAATAACGTGGCAACCCTGATTGACGACTTCGCTTTAGCATCATACGATTATTATTACACAATTATTACTATTGTGTCACAATTGATCAGCAGAAAGTAGTTTTATTTCAATCACATACGACACTTCTTTTAGCCATTACCTAACTTTCGGGTTTTTCGAGCCTGCTTTTGGATTGAAATCACTTTTCAGGCTTATACTTTCGGGTTCGGGCCTGTACTGGTCGGCTCGTTTACTACTCTGAACCACTGATCGGTAACCAAGAACAGAAATAATTTCTTATTTCATTCCACGAACGTTAGGAGATCTCAAATTACCAATTACCAAGAAAGGCCAACTTCAGAATTTTTTTTTTTGTCAAAATCAGTCGAGAAAAAATTCCAAACGGTTTTATAGTCTTCCAACCTCCAAAACTTCTCAATATACTCTAATAAGAAACAATGATATTGGTGGAGTTCAAGACTGAAAGCACCGTGCACCCAAATTTTTTCACCAGTCATTCGAGTACAATTTTTACGAAGCTAGTTTGAAAGTGGAATGGTTCTGCACGCGGCAGATTGTTTGCAAAATCAGTGAAGGTAAAATTTTAATTTATTTAATTTAAGTTTTGCTTAAAGGAACCTAACTTTATCTGGAGAAAAGTGACTCAAAACGCCAACGCCATTATCATATGAGGGTGTACTTGATGTCTGTGTTGTCTGGCTTGATCGAAAACTTGAAATGCTAAAGGTTAAACATACAAACAAATACAGAATATTTCAAACATAACATACCAAAATACTGGTATTATTTTGACGATATACTTTTTTTGAAACACCCTGTACTTTAACATGACTTTACAGGTTTTAAGTAATTCTTAAGTATAAAATTTTAAGCTCAAAAATCACTAAAGTTTTTGATGCCAGATATGTTCACTTTTGTCAATGTTGATGTAATCGTTAACTTGTGGTGCTAAAAATTACTAGACCTAATTCATCTACTGCATTGTTGACGAGATATAATAAATCTCAAAATACTTGAATCATTTAAGTCTCATTCAACGAATTTTAAATAAGACGGCTTATATGGACAAAAATCATGAATTCAATTTTCTCAAATTTCTCTGGAGAAATTTAAGCTTGCAATAAGTGTGCGCAAAATATCGTTGGTAATAGGCTATGATCTAACTTGTAATCCAAACCAGATATCAGTGATCTATTTTAGGATCAAAAATAAATTCTCCCATTTGGTCAAGCCTAATACGAATAAAGTATTGCCATATTCATTTTTACCAGCAAAATAGATGCGACTTAATGTTTTTCCATTTTGAATTCATATTATCAAGCAGCTTGGATAAAAAACAAAAACAAGGACAAAACTGATGGTTTTGTAAAATCAATGCAAAGTGCTGAAAATAAGCAACTAATTAACATACTGCACAGTATTTGGGAAAGCGAAGCTGTTTATGCATATAACTTCATCAAGAGCAAGAAAAACTCTTTATTTTGCAAAAACTAGAAGGTTGAAAAAATAATTAAAAAAAAAGTAATTAGAAAACCTTTTAATAACAATAAAAAGCCTAAAAAGAACAATGGCTTTAAAACTGCTTTAGAAAAACAGCCTTATACCAAAATCAAAAGTTTCCCAAGGGTTGAAAAAGGTTTGTTGCCTTTTTGTTTAGTTCATGAGAAAAGAAAGTCAGAAAAGGCATTGTAGCCGTACAGGCAATCCGGTGATATAGTTAATGACTAGTTTGAAGACAGAAGTCAAAACCAAACCGTTCATCAAAGTTTAGAAACCTATAACTAACTTCAAATGCTAGTCGCTGGGAAAATAGTTGAGCAAAAATAAAGCCGAGCTAAGTTTTTAGATCGTGTACTTTTTGCGACTTTCCCCAGGTGATGATACAAATACGATGCCAAAATATTTTTGAAAGAATCTGCCACCAAAAATGCAAAAAGCTACACTGTACACGCTTTCAAAAGACGTGCCTACACATTCTAAAATGATTAGACAGCATCTGCTACTTTCACACTTTCTCTACACAAACGTTTCAGAATTGCAGTACTACGTCTAAGTGCACGCAGAATGCTTATTTGCTTTGTAACGTCAGATATTCAAATAGACAATTGTTTGTCAGTTTTCTAGAAAATTTTTAGTACGTTTGAAGTGGTCTTATCGTTAAAAATTTTAAATCACTGTATATCATTATCAAAAACTACTGGAAATAATTATAAATTAACAGAAGTCGAAACCAAACGCATTGCACAGCAATTTGTAAGTCATTCCTAATGCAGCTTCATGGAGGTAAGAAAACAAAACACTTTTTAAACTGCTTCTGAAATATTGCTTTTATGCCAAAATCAAACACTTAATTACTGTTGAAGAAATTACCAAAATGGCCGATCGTACGGCTACTTTCAGTGTTGGATTTCCAAAACCTCATTTAAAATTCTGCAGCTTAGACCTACGAAAACTCTTTTACGCAAAAGACCATTAGCAATTTAGGATGCAGCAAATTGTATCTGCGTTCATTTGTTTGTTTACTTTGCTTTACTACGGCACAAATAATAAAAAATTGCATATCAAAGCTCGCGCTTATTTAACGGTAAAATATCATTTTCCAGATAAATATTGGTAAAATATCATTTCTAGCATAACAGTGAATGATTTTTAGTCGATTACTCCGATTTCATGTATGGGATATTCCATATTTGGAAAAATGCTTTTGGCCAGAGAAATTTTTTTCAAAAATGTCCATTATTGTGCCATGAACAATTTTTGACAAATGTTAAAGACTACGAGCGGCAAACCGGTAAACGGAAGCCTTGTGTCTTGATTTACCAATTTTGCTCGCAAATACCAAAAAATCACTAAAATTTAACGTTTTGAATCAGCATAGAATTTGTTTTTTTTCTGTTTCGTTTTTTCGCAATTTATTTTTTGCTGCTGAGGCTAGCGTTGTTCTTAATTTGTTTATAAATTTTAAGCAAAATGAGCCTCGTGTTCTTTTAAAATTGTTCTTATGATAAAATAGTTTAACTGTCATCCAATCGCTCTTGAACAGTATATTATGGTCTTCTGTAGGTGACAGTTTTGTTTTTGACATATGCTGCATGAAAGCAGCACTACTACTTGCAAAATATAATTATGTTTACACCGAGACCTGAGTTTCTCCTAAACGTACGGTATCGTTTTCGTGTCACAAAACTATTACCTCACTGAAAACGCATCTTGAGAGTTATTTTTGATGCAAAAGCAGATCAAAGCACGAAGCTGTAAGGTTATAGCTGCGTCATAGGTTTGCCGAAAGCAAGAAAGGTATAAAATTGGTGTAATTTTCGCGGTCAGCGAAGCGATGTCTCATTTATGTTTTTGCTTTTCTTAAGTGATCGTTCCTCGTCGGCCACTTTAAATCCCTTGGACTGAGTTGCCCGAATATCAAAGACTTCGGGCTCATTTTGTTAATCCAATCAAAATAGAAAATTCACGCTTTGAAGAAGTGTTGCCCCATATTTTATAAAACTTTGGCAGTATTTTAGTCAACCGCCATCTTGCAAAATTGTTTTTAAATGAACTGCACTGCACGGATTTCACCTATTATCGATATATCCAAAGCAGGGATTTTTTTCTGCACTTTTGAAAATATTGCTGGTGTATTAGTGTGTAGTATTTACAGTGCAATAATTTTACTGCATTTTAGATACAGCAGAAGTTTTAAAAATACTGCAGAGGATTCAAGCCCAGTTAGTACTTAGCGTAAATAATAAGCGTAAGAGCGTATACTTTTTATTTTGAGCGAAAATTCGACCCCCTCGGCTTGCGCGTATCACCTCACCCGCATAAAGTTTGTTAAAGCGAACAAAGAATGTGCTTTTATCTTTACGATTGTACGCCAAGAACAGACCGAACCTTTATACAGTACATTAAGCTCATACAAAAAAATTTAGGTGATACTAATTTGTGTAGCCTTAATCTTTGTAGGGTAAATTCCTGCTTGTACTTAGTGCTGAAGATACGAATATTATTTTGATAGTTTGTCATAAAAGCACGGTTATAATAAAATTTTTAAAATTATTTTATCTTGTCCTAAGTCAAACTTCAAAGTCTCAAATTTCTCGATGACTTCATGTTGTGGTCAATATCGTTTTGTAGATGAGAGGCAATTTTCTCATACGTAAACAAACATGTCACGCCGCACGCGACTAATTTTCGACCATTGAAAGCTTAGGTTTTCATGAATCATCGACACATTCACCTTAGATATACGATCAAAATAACATTACGTATCACTGCCTAGCTTAAACTATGCATTGGCAGGCAAAGTGTGCTTAGGAACATCAAAAAAATTTTTTTCCCCAAAATGGAAAGGTTAAAAGATGACATGAGACCAAGAGTTAAAAAATAGAAGCCATTTTAACGCTTTTGCGCAAAATTTTAAGTATGCATCATTAAAAACATCCAAACTTAATGCAGCGCTTAGAAAATATTCGTGCGTTTAGTAGTCCAATACAGGCCGACGTTGAACCTTCTTTTTTCCGTACGGTACTACAGTAGCTTGTTCAGTGCCCTCATATCAAGATGAAAGACTACGTTCTTTTGCATGCATGCCAAGCTTTATTGTGTGGACCAAAATCGTGGTTTTTGAAAATTCAAAGCTATGCGATTTTTTTGGGTACCTATGGGCATGATATCATAACTCGTTTTGATCTCACCCCAAACTGCAAAATTTTTGAGAAACAGCAACAAAGATTTATCAGTGTACTTTAAAAGTCACGAGTTGGATCTGCTGAAATACTAGTAGTACTGAAAAGCTAAAAGCAACAGCCAATTTGTGAAATGCCTCTTACCGTGTATATCTCCAAGAGTAGGACAACTTTGATACTGATTCATGAGACTGCTGTAGGAATGTGCTGCATGTCCATACGGGGATGAAAAGCCATGAAAACTCCCGGATGTCGATCCAAGCGACGGATGCGGAGTCGTAGAATATCCGCTCGAGGAAGTCTGCATCAGATGGCCGGAGTGGGATACAGGACTCATACCGGATGCTACGGATGCAGACACGCATCCAATTCCTTGCAGAGAGCCGCTTTGCACTGAAGATCCGTAAGGAGAACCATACGCGGGTCCTGGCATGGCGTATCCGGCTGGATTGCCGAACCCGGAGGACGCTCGACTGTTTCCCAAATAACTTGACGCCGCGGCTGCAGATGACTCATATGGGTAACCGTATGTGCTCATTTGACCTTCTGCGTGCTGAAATATAAGCAGGAATGCATTCACCAATCAGTGCTGGGTGAATAGAACGTTTACCATCAGTTAAAGTAGACTCGGTCGCAGGGGTGCCGATCTTTGTTGGGCATTGGGGGGGGATAATTTGCAATTTTACCCTAATTTTGCCCTATTTTCAACATTGGGGGGATGAACTTCGACCATAATTTTTTTCAGTTGAGCAAATTAAGTGAAGACCAAAAAAAGGTTTTCGCCAAAAATGGAACACTTTTTTCCCCGAGTTCAAGTGAAGACCAAAAAAAAAAAGTCTTCACCAATACTGGAGCTCTTTTTTTCCCGAATTCTAGTGAAGACTTGCGCTTAAATGCACACCCAGAAGCGTAGCCAGAAATTCGCAATGGGGGGGGGTTTGGGGGTTCTGCCCCCAGCCGACGGAGGCACGGGGGTCTGGGGGCGGAGCCCCCAGCGCTCAAAAACTTGGCATTTTTTTTGCAAAAATAACTTAATTTTAGAGCTATTTTAATAAAAAATAATGCTTTTATAACATGGCATAGAAATTGACAGCGCAACATGATTCAACTGGTCGCATTAATGGGGTATCTGGGAAGTGGCTAATGATAACATTGCAGTTCTCTTGTTTACATGCTGGTAAACCATAAAATCCTATTATTCAATAAAACTCACACGGAGTAATCTATTTTGTCTATATTTTATAAAGAAAAATAATGGGGGGCTAATGGAAAGATATTTGAGAGAAGTGATTGGTCAATTACTAACACTGAATAGCCCCCCCCTCTCCTTATTCCTGAAGTTATAATATATTTGTAGATAAAACCTATGTTTGGTGTTTTTACACTAGGGATCAAATTTGATTGTCTGTTTTTGGGTAATTTTTAAAGTTTTCATTGATTTGTGACTTTAATTTTTGACAATTACCCCCCCCCTGAATATATGTTTCAAAAGATGCTTTAAATCACTTTTTAGTCAATTCCAGGAGAGCCTTCCCCATTGGCCTGTCAACCAAAATGCAGAATAAGAAAAATACCACGTTTTTAGCTCTTTTAAGACTGTTTTTTGCGTTGGAATTGACTAAAACTGGCTACGTTACTGTGCACACTAGAGTCAAAGTATTAAGTGGAATGCAGATGTAGACCACACTCAAACTATTGGGGGGGATACAGTCAAATTATTGGATATATCCCCCCTTTTCTCTCCGGGTTTCGGCCCCCCTGCTCGGTTGGCTTCGATCCCAATCGGATAAAACAAAGACTTTAAAATAGAACAACTACAGCTTCCCTACTTGAGCCCAGGACTGGCAATTAATAGGTTGCTGGTTCGAATCCTATCTTTTGAACTGTTACTTTTTCGCATAGGTTGCTTCAAGTTGTTACCGTTCTGATGGCTCTATTCTAGGCTTCTGCGCTGGTGAGCCTTTCGGCCGAAAAGCACGCAAACGACTAAGCATAGGATTAATAGACTAAAGATTACACAATATAACAGATCTGAAAAAATTAGTGAACACAAAAATATATTTTAAGTAAGAAGTTTTATGAATACCAAGAAATATTGCACATACTGAACTCATGGACTAGTTTCATCAGTTCAGTCAGAACTATGGAATAGAGTGACATTTCTGAGAAGCTGTTATGGCTGTTTATTGCTACCGAGTACGTGTTTTAAAAAGGCAGAAATAAAGCAGTAAAGGGTGTAAATCACCACATAAAAGATTAACAATTTTGCCCAAGGCAAAAACTTCTTTCACTGAAGTGATGAAGACTTTAAGTTTTTATTTCCTACTCTTGTATAAGACTTTGTTAAGTAAAAGGTTGGGACAGAGGATATGTTGCCCTCACAGCTTTTGACCCATTGAAACTGATATTTCAAACATTTTACCTAAAATAGAAAAGAATAAGCCAAGTTGATCACAATTTGCACCTCCCTAAACTTAAGCTCAATGGCTAGTGTACGACAGTAAGAAGCGATATACTGTCAAAACCAAAAGGATATGTACTATTCATAAAATGGATTATGGAGTACGGCATGTTATGGAAGTCTTCGCATTATAGCTGTGTTTTAAATTAAAAACACGATAATGTGCCTTTCCTACATCAATGACGCTGAAGTTGTCCTAGTTCCACAAAGTGCTATTTAATATGTCAAAGTCTTTAAGATCTCCAGAATTTAATTTACTTGTTAATGAGAGACCTGGTAAATATGCAATTAACGACTCGCATCAGTATTTGTGAGTTAAAACTTAAAGCAAATTAACTATTTTAAAGCAATTCAAGCAATGACAACCGCTAAACAGTTTACACTAGACTTTGTAAACGATTGCATAATTACCCCTTGGATACTTTTGTACATTTTTTCTACATACTTAAATCAGATCACTGTATTAATTTTAGTATAATAATTTACTCTTTGGGACATATGAGACGTTTTGGTTGTTTTGTTTCAAACATTGTCAGTCTTAATTGACAGTGGTTAAACGAGTAGAAAATAACCCAAACATCGCATTTCCGCTATATCGTTTTCATTGAATTTATTCTTTATTAGATCAAAATTTGAGCAAACTTAAAATATCATTTCTTGTATGATTCTCGCTAGATCTTCGAATAACTGTACAAGTGTTTCAAAAATTTGTACATCATTTTAGACGTGAATATCTCAAACTTTATGAGCTTCAAGTCAATCAAACTTGGTAGGTATTAGAGCGAACCATATTAGTCTTGTTTAAAATCGTCATTTGCACTCTATCGTCACCAAAAAAAGGTGTTACTGGTTTTAGAAATTTTATGCTAATTTCTAAAGTGCGCTCCATTTTCCCCGAAGACGGGGGAACAAAATATCCCCCTATTTTACTCCTAAACCAAAAATCATGGGAACACCAAATTTGGCATACGAGTTAATTGGTGTTCACCAAAGTTTTCTAAAAACTGGTTTTAAGTTGATGATGTCATAGCAGTGTCGTCACGACTATATTTAAAAAAACACGTCATTTTTCAAAATCATTTTTTCAATGACGTCATTGGCGGCTTAAATTTTGCACGTAATATGTTTTTTGAAACTGAATCGAAAAATACTCAAGTCAAGGTGGTTATGTCACAAAAATATCTCATGCCGTCATTTAAGTTTAAAAATAGCCAAAATTGCTCAGATTTTGAAAAGTGACATTCGTAAACTTCAAAATTGCAAAACTTTTCCTTTCTTTTGCTACTTCAAATCTTTAAGGGTTATTTGTGAATAATGTGACTCAAGGTCGTCAAGTTGATTTGAAATAAAATTTTTTCCCAAAGGAAATTATCACAAAAAATTTCAGCAAAAATTGTGCGGACGATAAACTGCAAATGACAATTTTAAACAAAAATTATGTTGTTTACCCTATACCTGCAAGTTTGATTGACTTGGAGCAGATACTTTTTGAGACAATTACGTCTAAAATGATGACCAATTTTTTAAAGCACCCTGTATTTTAAACATTAAATAGTTTTCCTGTCCTCTCAAAACTGTATGGCTTTGCCAAAATATAAATTAAATTTCCGAGACAATCACTCACCATTACCATAGCCGATTAAATGACAAAGATATATTTTTCGTTGATTCTGGTTGCGCAAGAGCAGTTTTCTTCAGACTTCCACTTGCAGGAAAATAGGGGAAAACTTTTGTTTGACCGTAGTATCTATATTTTACTTACAGTAATAGCTGGTACAGTAAAAGCTAATTTGATAAATGCTACTGCCCGAAGCGGCTTAGTCTGAAACAAAAAAATTTTTAATAACATGTTGAGCTTTTTTCGATTTAATGTCAGTCATCAGCCCAAAGCGTAAATCACAAAAATTTAAGACAATGTTTTAAAATAGTTTCATAAAATTTAGAAAGCGGGTAGAGGAAAAATCAAACTTTAAACCAAAAAAATTAAAATGTGATAATGCAAAATGAACTTGTTTACAACTATACTAAACTTTCTGTTGTATCAAAAACGCCTTTGATCAGGCGACGAAAACTTTATCGGTATGTATTTATTTTCTGGTTTTAGCTTTCTTCTTTAGGTATTGTATTATAAAAAAACTTAGGTATTGCACTGTAGCCTCAACAAAAGCTAAATTCATTGAATTTTTGTAAACAATTTAATCATACTTTAATTTTGCGGTTGATTTTGGTTGACTTTTCTTTTCATAGCTACTGTGAGTAGCGCATCTTCACCCATTGTTGACGAATCACAGAAAATTTAAATTGAATTGACTAATTAGTTTTAATCTTTTTGCAGGCTAAACAATTCGTAATGCACCGTTACCTAATTTGTAATTGCACCAAGGAAAAGTCAATATGGCGCGCAAACTGAACTGATTCATGCTGCCGCAACTCACGAGCAAAACAAAATGGCGTGAAATTTTTTTCAACTTTTTGCATCGATTTTTTCATCCCTTTTTTTCTGTCGCGAAAACCTTTTTCAACTTGCAGAAATTTGATAATTACACTATGTACCGGTGTTATTAAGAACACGTATTTTGGTAATAAATCGACCTATAATTACGAAATACAAAAAAAATTTGAAACTTAACAAATCAAAGTATTAAAAAACACTTAAAAATTGTAATTCATTTCAATTAATATTAAAACACTTGTAAATATTGTCCAAAACACAAATTGTTGCTCCTAATAAATGATTATTATTCAATTGACTAATGCATCTTTAGCCAGTGATACTATTCAAAATTTGCAGAAACCGGTTCGTTCGACCAAAAGCAAGGTATCTATGCAAATAACTCGGAACAAACGGTTCCCCTAATTTAGTAGCCGGTTCGCGCAAACCGGTGCGAATCGGCTGATTAGCACCACACTGTCTTTATCTTCCAGTTGCGACAAAGCGACGGTAGCGCCTAGTACAGGATTTACCGTCATCCATATAAATTTTCTGGTTAATGCTTGATTTCTTCCCATGTAAATTTGACGCTTGTTTGCAACCATCGTGCAAAAATAAACGTCATATTAATCGGCCTAAAGTGCAGAATCCAAAAAACGCACCAACTTGACCAGGGTGCGGGTTGAACTCAAGTTCTGCGATCATGGTCGTCGTAAAAATGACGCTTTTACTCTCTTCGCTACGCTGCAGACATTCTTTAAACTTCGAATGTTAAATACTCTCATTAAAAAAACTATACTGCAGAAGAGAATGATCGTAGTCTTACATTTTGTTATATTAGATATTGGATTACCTTTCAACTAATCCACGGCTACTGACCAGTTTGTACAGAAGCTAAAAATGAGCTTGTAAAGCAAAACCAAAGAAATTTTCATGAATAATTTAGTTTAAACTAACGGAGGTAAACTTAATACATTGCCATGAAAAGACAGTTGAAAGTTCTCAGGCCATAAAGCATAACGATCCGATGGGGCAGTCTGTATCTATTTACAAGACAAAACCCGGTCACAGCATTTCCTAGTTGAACAGCAGTCAAGGCTTCGTCCCAGTCCGGTCAAAACAACGGTATGATGCAGTGAAAATTCGTGCTCACTACTTCCCAGCTTGAACCATCATTAAAAGAACAAGGGTGAAGCACCCAGAGACAGAGTTGTAAACGGGCCGACTAGTTGAGGCCTGAACCCGAAAATATAAGCCCGAACCCCAAAACTAATTTGAACCCCAAATAATGCCCGAAAAAATCGAAAGTTAAGTTAGGTCTAAAAAATTTAGCAATGTTGCCGAGGTATTTTGATTATACTTTTGTGCACCTAAGACAAAAAGTTTGTCTTAGGCCCGAATTAAGCCCAAAATTTTTGTTAACTTTAAGCCCGAAAAGCCCGGCCCGACTTACAACTCTGCCCAGAGCCCATGGTGCCAAAGCAGGCACGTAGCCAGAACGGAAATTTTGGGGGGGCCAAGAGAAAATTTGGGGGGCAATGGCTTCGCGCTGAGGGATCTCCAAAACAAAGGTCTTCACAGAATGAAGAGCTCATTTTTCCCTCAAATTTCAGTGATGATCAACAAAAAAAACGTCTTCACGGAGTTAAAAGCTGATTCTACGCACGATTGGCAGACTCAGGATATTTTGTTGCGTCAAAGTGACGTTTAAGTGAAATCATTTTGGGGGGCAAAGTAATTTTTTTGGGAGGAAAGTAGCATATTTAAGTACTGCTTATGCATATGTTGCATGAAATTTTGTTAAAAATGACGTTTAACTGAAGTTATTTGGGGCAAAGTAAAATTTTGGGGGGACATTGCCCTCCTGGCTGCGTGTCTGTACCAAAGTGGCCCCAAAATGAGAAGTTGCCAGTTTGATTCAAAGACTGAAAATTTTTTTTGCCCCTTCTGACCAAGACAAGTTTGTAAATCAAGACATAGTTGTGATACAATTGCAATAACCTATCTGATCAGTGGTCGAGTGGTTGGAGCGTTTGCTTCTGAAACGGTATACTCGGGTTCAATTCCCGGTCGGGTCAAATGAAATACTACAAAAAGTGATGTTTACAGCTTTCATGCTTGACGTTCAGCATTTAAAGGGTCAGTGTAAAGCTTCTATGCGGTCAGAAGTAGACAGGTGGGCAGATGGCAGCTTGCCTTGAAGACTAATAGATCCCTCCGTAGTCTCCTGGCAAGGCAACTTGGTGAATCAAGGTGTAATTGCAGTTGCATTTATCGTGATCACCAGTTTTATTTTTCTTTAATTTTGGCTCTCAAAAGCATTTGATAGGTTAATAATTCCTACCGAGAAATATGCCACTTTTCGGAAACCTCCTACTGATTAGGAAAAATTACACTTTTAAAGGAACTAGGGAAGTCCTACAATAAGCAAAGAAAACAAAACAACTAAAAATAACATTTTTGAATGATTTATTTTGTATTGTGTGTTTTTTTGACATGGTAGTATTGCACAAAACACAATTAGAGATACAAAACGTCGGCAATAAATAAATCATTATGCGGTACGGCAAAATTTGTGTACAGAGCCATCTTGGCGGTAGCTTTTTGCAGCTGGGCAAAAACGACTCAATGATATTGCTTGTGAAAACTTTCCTCTTAAATTTATGTAGAGGCTATGGTTGCATCCAAGGAGTTATTATGGTACGGTACTGTACGGAAATACGGTACGGTTAGACTTTTGGAAAAAGTACGATACAGAACTACGTACGGTATTTTTTAGAGAAGTACGGTACGTTACGGAATACGGTAGTATTTTTCCCAATCGTACTTTTTCGTACCTACTTCAGAGCTTGTTTGGACCCCTTAATGATTGCCTTCTGAAAGTAACAGTCAACTTTTCAAAGAAACCACGGGGTGAAGACTTTCAGACATAGTTAAAGGCGCTATCTTAGATGATTGGTAGCCGGCTATTACTTCCTGCCATCCTCAGCGCATGTCTTATTTATAAGTAGAAGCAGAACGTACAATTGTAATTACATCTTTTAATCACCAAATTGCCTTGCCTAGGAGACAGCGAAAGGATCCTTCGGTCTTCAAGTCGATTTTCCACCACCCCATCTGTCTACCACACGCGGTGGAAGCTCACCACTGTCCATTTCAAATGCTGAAGATCAAGCAGGGAGGCTGTGAATACCAAACAAGATTAACATCTTTGGTTTGACCGCATAGGAATCGAACCCGAGTCTACCATTTCTGCAACAAACGCTCTATCCACTTGAATGTGTGCGGTATTCTTTTAAACTTTTACGCCTCTCGCAAACGAAAAGATTCTCACAGCCAGTATGCTTTAGAAATACGCAATGTTTTGCAGCTTTTTATGCAATGATTAGCGCAACAGTTAATATATAAACTACCAAACTACGTATAATTAGTGGTACGAAATTACGGTACAGAAAATTTTCCATACCGTACTTTTACATACGGTAATTTAATGAAGTATGGAATTACGGTACGGTAAAATTTTGGAAGTACGGAATGTGGAAAATCCTCCTGCACCGTAGTAACTACTTGGTTACATCACTAGCGCATAAAAAAATCATAAACAAAGTCCTAAGCTTGATCCTGCCAGATAAACCTAGATCAAACTTGCAACCCAGAATATGAAGGAGCAAATGAGCCCACGCTCTTGCTGGTTTGTTCTCCAGACAATCGCTTAATAACAACGTATCATTTAACATTACTATATCCCACGTTAGCCACTTCGAAAATAATTTGCAATCAAAATTCTCTGACCCCTATCTCGATAGACCTTAATGTGCGTAAACATTACCGTCGAAATCATCAACAGCACAAATCTCTCATCGTCAAAACTGTTTTATTTACTTTTAAATTTGCTTACGTTGGTAAACAAAACATAATACAAGCTCAAAAAGTTTGTAATATGCTAAGTTTGTTTAAATTTGTTTTGGTTATATGATTTTGGCTTGTTCACGGATTTTCAAGACAAAATAACATAAAAAAAGCAATGTGGCAAAATTTTATCCATTCTTGACAATATAAACAGGTTGAGATTAAACTTTAATAAATTCAAATTTTTGTTTGTTAAAATTCGTATTATTGTAATTTTTGACAAAGAATAACTTGATATTTTACCTCTGAATTCGACTCAGACACTATCAAGGTGCCCGTAATGATTATATTGTTCCGTAATTGTTATTGCATTTATTCACTAAGTTGCCTTGGTCAGGAGACAGCATAGACATTTTTCGGTCTTCGAGTCAAGCTGCCACCTGCCCACCTGTCTACCACGCACCGTGGAGGCTGCACACTAAGGTTAGTTTTACTAATTTTGCTACATTTAAAAAAATAAAATCCAAAACAATAGAGTAAGCAACTTGATTACAACTTATTAAATCCTAAAAATTCAATATTTAAACTGAAGGTAGACTGATATATTACAGACCCGTTTTTTAGTCGTAAGGATGCGGATACTGGCCAATTGGAAGAGTGGAAACCCGTTATTGCATTTTATAACCACTATCGGTACGGCGGTGCGTAATTAAACATAATCAAAAATTGTGCTCAAATATCTCTCGCTATTATTTTTCTCTTTGTTTTGTTTTCGACGCAATATGCTCTTACTATACTAATGCTATAATTAGTTTATTCGCATTTTGCTGACAGCAATAAACTTGGGATTTATTTCAGACCTACCTACCTGTCAACAAATTACTCTGATTATAAATTTGGAAATAAACGACAGTTTGCTATCATTTTTTTGCTCTAGTTTAACTTTCTGAAAAAAGTTTTCGATCAGTTAATGTTAGTATCTATTGGTTATCTACAGACAAACCCGTAAAGCTTGTTGTTTTGTCTTAATTGTCTGCATTATTCTGAAGGCCATCGCGTTTGAGCACTTTCGACTTTATTGCTTCAGGAGTAACAAGTTTTGATCTGCGGCCATTTTTTTCTTTTTTCAACATGCGGACTGGTAAGTGACGAAAAGAAAGGCACATGAGAAAAAGTTTTTGGTGAATCTCCCTCTACTTTTGCAGCTGCTGCAGCTGAAATAAAAACAGGTAACAAGTAACACGCGTTTGTGGGCAGCTTTGTTTGTTTTGTATTTTCAATTTGAGTAAGTGATTCTTTCCTTGCTGCAAACAGCAGCATTATGCTTATTGTGCTTTTAGCGTCAATTTACCACCATTTAAAATCACCTCGTGAAGCAAATGTAACCACACCTTAATAAATTCGCGGTAGGTCTTTGTATGAAATACATTTGCATTTGTCAAGAATTGCATGCCACCAAATATACAAAAACGAAAATTTGCTTTTGATTTACAAAAATACAATCATGAAAGCATTAGTTTCTGTAAGCAAAAAATAAGTTTTTCTAAAGTATTCTCATTGCTCACACAGTGTGAAACATGCAAACTTGTAGCAAAAACTGGCAACAACCGTAACGAATGAAAATTGAAGAGTAAGTATTTGTGCTTGTTTATAGCAGTAAAATTTGCAAAAGTGAGGACAATTAAGTCATAAACCAAAAATCATTTTTATAATTTGATCAAATTGTTTAGGGTTTCAATCTTTTTCCGTTGCCTTACAAATGAATAAAATGCAGTTTCTTTGATTCTAGACAACTAACGTGCTTTTTGTTTGGCAAAGTCTGATGGGTTTTCAAACTTACAGTACATCACCTCACGATTGCAAACTGCAAAGCACATCATTCTTAGAATTTTCAATGTGTTGCCGATTTAATTATTACTATGATTTAACATTTAACCCCGCAAACCTCACGGAAAGCGGGCAATGAAGAAAGAAAAGAAGAAGATTTAACATTTAACCGATTGAAATCATCTTGGCGTTTGAAGTAACATTGTGCAACTGTAGTATTCCTGTGCAAGAAAAGGCGTAACCAAAGGTAATCTATAGGTGATTTTACCAGTAAAAAGACCGTAGTTTTTCATTAAAATATTATATTTTGGACTAGCTTGTATGTTTGTTTGCATTATGTTTCTAACTTGCTTAGAAATTGGTTATTATCAAGTCACTACTTTTTCTTAACTCGCCTATTTTTGTTATTATCAAGTCACTACTTTTTCCTGATGTGATTGACTAGAATTTGTAGCAAAACAGTCGCTATTGTTTTGTTAAAACTACTTGTCAGTTTTTGTCACCAAACAAATATTTCAAAAGCGCTGTAACTAAACCCAGTTTATATGAAAAGAATGAGTTGCACCTGACTGAACATGCACCGATTCCTATCATTTTACCGTTACATCTGCAAAAAGTGATAGTTGTTTGTTTTTTATACACCATTCAGGAGGTATCTTTCGGAAAAGGACGAAATGGATCTATCTTCTGTTTTTTAAACATCATCAGAAGTTACTAGACTAACTCGTGCGGTAACGCGTTTGTCTCTGGAGCGGGAGGTCTGAGGTTCAAATCTCAGGCCGGTCAACTCGGACACAGTGCCACCGCTGCAACATTTCTTCATAGGAACTGTGCTGCGCGGGCTCAATGACGCAGAGACGGCCCCGCAAACTTGTTACACGCTTCTGCTGCATCATGCAGCGAGTATATAATGAAAGATTTGATTTTGAACTCGTTTTCTAATATTTTTAAAATAACGTTCTTCGTAGTCATTGACCAGTTAACCTCAAAATTTCATGGCAAGTATACTTTCGCTTGCAAAAAGTCATACCGGACGGCGGACAGTCTATACCTGCCGAACGGTTGGGCTGCAGTATTCCGATTTAACCTGAAATTTTGACCGAACTAAAGTTTCTACAAAATTGTAATTACATCTTTATATACTAAGTTACCAGAAAACAGTGAGACCGGCTTTTCGGTCCTTGAGTAAACCTGTCACCCGCTCACTTGTCTATCACACCCCACACTGTTTCTATAAATGCTAATAAGTCATCACGAAAGATGAAAATTTCAATTTTCAAGCCTTTAATCTTTTTTTCCGATTTTTCAACTTTAAGTCAATTCTAATGTTTAATCCTAGGTGCAACAACGTACTTAACCCAAAAAAACACCTCAAACATCCACAGCTGTTATTTTTGCTTGCATGCCGCCAATATTATTTCCTTAGCAATTATATCACGCCAATATTATATATCCTTAGCAAAAATTATCAAAATTTTTATCCTTTTACTTTTTTACTAAAATAGATAACAATCTTAATGGTTTGACAGAGAATAAACCTTTGTTGCATTATTCACACAAAATTTACCCCACGCACCAACAGAATTTTGATTAAATTGATGATAGTTGTAAAACATTTTCGAAACGTTTGTTTTCACGTAACTTTGTTGAAACGTTCAAACGTCTTTTTTTCCGAAACTTTTTACTCCAAAAAAAAAAAAAACGTTTTCTTTTCAAGCGGGCAGATCTGGAACAGGTACAAGTATAAAGTCAGTTTATTTTTCTTGATTTAATTGACAGTTAAAAATCTAGATAGATGTCAATCAAGTAATATGACGTATACAAACCTGTTATTAAAGCGTTGTACAAATTACTGCTTCGATTTGGGTGCCCAGTATTTTAAAAAGATCACGAGTGAGTAGCCCTTTCCGTAAAAAATTTTAAAATGCAAATTCAGTAATTAGAGCTTATCCGTGAACCAGATAAAGTGCCCGCTGATGCTTGGGTATAGCAGGTTGTCTGATGTAATTAAAATCAGTAAAACACCTACAGAATAATGCTCCAACAAGCTGTTTTCCCGTTAGGCTCTGTAGGAGTAGATAGTAAGTCTTAAATAAATTCTATTTCATCGTTGGGCTATTTAAGGAGGTGATTGTAAATTTAATTCAACTAGAATCTATTTTGATAAGATATGGAAGCAAAACATTTACCGTCACTCCCGAAAGAACCTATTGATGAAACACATTGTTTGGTGCATTATTTCATAGATGTTTTACTGATCTTAATTTAAAAAATACAAATTTATTAAGTTTTGTAGAGCATCATTATTGCTTCTATCTCCATTTTTTTTCCAGATTATCTAAACATCATAACAATTAGGTCTTCAATCAGGAATGGGATTTTAAAGTTTGAAAAGCTATGATAATAATTTTCGATCTAACAGTAAAAAAACAAGGCTACAAACAGCAAACATAACTAGTCAGAGTTTAAACGCTTTGATCTCGTTTTAGTTGAAAACAAATTTGCTATAAAAGATGTTTTTCTTGGTATGCTTTTTTTAAAAAAAACAAAAATCTTTCAAAAGTTATAAGGAGATGCCTCCTTCCAATTTTTATAAAGTACGATGCATGTTGCATATTTTGACAAAAGGAAGCCAAGTTAACCGAAAAGTTCAAAAGTTTAACCCTAAGATCGCCAAAAACGAACCATAAGCATTATTGTTGGTATAATAGATCAGTATATTCTTGATTGGTCTAATTTTATATGTTACAAGATCATTAAACAAAGTTTTTTTAGTATTTCATTGCTTGTCTTTTAATTATCCACTATTTTTTAGTCATACAAACCAGGTTTTCTGATTCTGTCTAACTACAGGTATACGCCAACATTGAGCATCTTCCATGGTCCTAAATTGGATTGTTTTACTACGGTCCTAGAACTGCTTTGACGCAATTGAAAGCTGCTTATATTTATCTAAAAACACAGCGCCATTGTCTGTTCGGGAATTGAACCGGCAGCTAGTAACTTTCTAGTCTCTAACCTGACGTTCTTTTAACTGAAGTAACAGCGTTGTTAACCTGTAGTAATTTTGTGCGTTATACTATGGAGGATTAGGGCGTAAACAAAGTGAAAATTTAATGAAAGACCACTGGTTCTCAAGTTCAACCTTAGAAAGGTGAACAGAAAATGATTAGGTCAGCAAATTGCGCTGAATTAGTCTGTAGGTCGTATCACATGAATTATACAAAGCTAATTCACGATTACCTATTCCATATGGTTCTTTTCATAGCTTCTTAATTTATTACGAAGCGAGTGCTTGGCTTTAAATTATTTTATCTGTTGAATTAAACGATAAAAATACAGCGTTTGTTAATTCAAGAAAATTTGAAAAAATAATTGAACATACCTTTTCAGTTTGATTGATAGAAAAGCATAATTAATTCTCAAAGTGTTTTGAGGTAGGCAAACAAAGCCACAATAGTATTAATTTGTTTATAGGTTAAAACCAATATTTTTCTTTTTCCATTTTCGAATGCAAATCGGCCCAAATACAATATAAATAATACGCATTTTTAATTAAACAACAACTGAGCCCACTTTTGTTTCGAAACAACTTAGCCTACTTTTTTCAAAAATATTTTTTGTGCTTGTCGGAAATAGTTTTGTAGCTTATTTTTTTATTCTCATAATGTTACGGTGCACCACAACCAGAGTTGGGCAGAATCACCACCTTTATGTTATCTTGAAGATCAAGATCGTGGTCTTCAAGATCACCAAAAGGAGGAGATTTTGAAGATCAAGTTCGTGATCTTTAAGATCAAGATCGTAAAGCATTCTGTAAATCAATAAAATAGAGTTAGACCAGAGTTCTAGGCCTCTGCTACTACCCTAGCTACTGGTAATTAAATCCAGGAAGCCTATTACTGCAAAAGCCTAGCCAAACACTTAGAACACTTATCCTCTCTGACACCTGTTGCTGTGAGCAACCTAGCTTTTCGCTCTCAACTCTCTGGTCATTAACAAAGAAAGAGGCCTAGGCTACTACCGGTACTGGCAGAGCTACCACTACAAGCACTTGCTTTTTCAGTATTAGTTCCTGGAGATTTTCCTTACTACGTGTAATCTGTTGAAGGGTGTGCAAAAACAGAGTGCTATTGTCGATAGGATGCCCCAAGCCTGTAAACATTCCGTTGTTAACGAAGCTGATTTGTGATTAATTTGCTCCTCAAGTTAGCAGGTTAGGTACTGCCGTACTGGTTCGTACCTGTCCTGTATGTAAAACGGCAAATGCGGATTACTTTCTCCGGATTAGACTCCATTCCGTGAAATAACTACAAGAAATAACTACGGAGCCATGAAATAACTACAGAATATCATACAACCTGGCCTCGGCGATGCTTACCCTACTCGACCCTAAGGATAGTGATCTTGATCTTCAAGATCAAGATCAGATCATTAAAATAATGTGGTCTTGAAGATCAAAATCGTGCCCAATGTCTGACCACATTATGTATCGTATTTGTGATTTGTGAAGCAATATTCAAAATCGACCAGCGATCGAGAGGGTAGAACCTCTGCTAATTAAATGATAGACTCGGGTTTGAATCCAGGTCGGGTTAAACCAAAGACTGTTAAGATTGGTGTCCGCAGCTTATCTGGCGGACGTTTTGCATTAATATGGACAGTCCCTTCCGAAAGTACTGACAGGTGGGTCGAAGGCACCTTGACTTGAAGCTCGAAAGATCTCTTCGTTGTCTTTGCTGGCCAAGGAGTCTTGTTGAATAGAAATGTAATTGCAATTGCAATAAAAAAGATTTTTTTTCATTATTTCCAGAGTAAATGAGACTAAAATGTTGTTTTTTATTTCGTTTGAAAAAACTCAGCTTTTTTATGGTTTGTCTGGCGACTTATTACTAAGTTTGTTAGCAATTACTACGCGTTTATGTCTATGCCATTTAACATATTTTACGCAACAAAATGAAACAATAGCTGCAGTTGTTTTTTGTTTGTTTAATGGACTTTCATCAGCAGTCACCTTATCTACTGAAGTGGTGAAGTGTTATTCAAAAAATTGTTGATAGCACCTCTTCCAATGCGTGTTTGTGCATATATTTTGGTTAAGGTATCCATTAAAGAAATTGAAGAAGGGACGGACTTTTTCTTCAATAAATTGATCGTTAGCTTTCTTTTTTTTTTTTTTGCTTGGTGAACAATTAAAACGAGATTTAATGTTGGTGAAAAGTACGGCACCACATGGCGTAATAAGTTCACCATTATGGGCTGATTTTTATCGCAAAGATAATTGTGTCGATATCAAATCAAGGTGTCAAAACCACAATTTTTTGATATCTCTTACTGATACAAAAATTTATTGCGGTACAGCCTTTGATAACGTTTTTTTGTAAAACATTTTGATTAGCCGTGAAATTAGGCTTTGTGCTACATCTGTGATTCATGTTATCTCGTTTTTGACATCGCTACTCTGCCCAGTAATAATAATCATTTTGAAGTGAAAACGATTTTTTAAAGCAATTAGTTCTTCAAAGGATACAACGACGCACTGCCAGTTTGGGAATCGAGCCACGAGCAAGCAATCTTTCGATCGCCAACCCTACACTTTACCAGCTGAGCTATATCGCCGCAGGATTTTTCCTTGTTTGGCTGAAATTAATTTCGTCTAATTGTTGCATACGGGTATCAATGCAAGGATATACATACTTAAAATCATTTGCTAATAAATGAAGGTCGTTGTTTTACGTAGCGCAAACAAGTAATGTTTATAAAAGTTGCAAAATGTTCCGAACTCGAACTTTGATCAGTTATCCCAACACAAAACTGTAATATGTCCAAGTCTTTGATGCTGCTACACGATTAAGTTAGCAACCAGGATTAAGCTTATAGGCACCTACAAGGTTTTAAGTTGTTACGTGATGACTATTGATGGTCAAGTTTGAATAATGATATTGTCTGTCAATCACTACATTCAAAATCTAGCATTAAATATCGCGAGCTTAATCTTGATGACAACCAAATGAGATTGATGACATTATTGAAAGTTACAACTTGTAACTTCAAAACAGATTGACGTCTATCACGGTCGGCTCCTGAGAAGTCATTATGACTCTTTTTTTATGCAGGTTCGATTTTTCTTTGATCACGCAGAGAGGGAGCTTTTTTGTTTTATATTATTTCTTTAAATAGCTGTCCTCAGTATAAAAGCTCATCGGTTTTTTAGTTGTTCTTTTGTGAAGTATACCAAGTGATAAATCGATTTTCCCTATAAAATCTTTGCTACTGCCCACTCTGCAATTCATTAAAATTTGCCCAGTTTGCCTAAAAAGTGGGTGGGGATTACTTTTGTTTTAGATATGCTGCGCTCTGTAAGCCAAAAGATCAAAACATCGTTTTCCAGCTCTGGGCAGTTTTATAAATTTTAATAAATTTTAGTAAATTTTGGGCATAACGTCAATAAATTTTGTTAATTAAATTTTAATAAATTTAGTTCAATAAATTTTAATAAATTTTGGGCATAACGTTTGAGTATACTTCAACAATGAAGAAATTAACTCTATTTTACACGGGTTATTTAACCAACGCATTTCACAATGAGGAGAGCGTAAATGCACCCCTATCTAACTTCTAAACCAAAATTCATGGGAACACCAAATTTGGCATGCGGATTGTTGTTCACCAAAACTTTATGCAAAATTTAATTTTGAGTTGATGACATCATCACAGTGACGTCAGAGTCATAGTTTAAAAAATGCACAGACGGTTCAAATTTTATACATACAGTGGGTTTGTCTTTTGAAACTGAATCATAAAACGCCTAAGTCAAAATAGTTACGCCACAAAAAGTGTCTTATGGTGTCATTAAAACTAAATATGGGCCAAAAATTGCTCAGATTTTGGAAAGTGCCTTCGGCAAACCTTAAAATTGGAAAATATTTTCTTACTTTAGCGCCTTCAAATTTTCAGGAGTTATTTGTGAATAAATTTGACGCAAGTTTAGTTATTTTTTATGAACGTATTTATATATTATTGAAGAAAAAATCTTTTTTATGAACGTATTTAATATAAAAAAAAAAAAACACGAAAAAACAAACAACGAGTTGGTAGCATTGTTCCCCCCATTCCTGTAAACTAGAGTTAATACTTGATTTTCGTTGCAAACTTGGTGGAAATTATCATTGCAAAACTTTTTGTTTATGCCTTCAGTATAAATGTAAGGCTCAAAGAAAACTGTATGTTGAAAAATGGAAATACCGTAGTACAGCGTGAAAACTGTATACTCGATATTTTTTGTATACTCTATACTTTGTATACATATGCTTTGTATTTTATATATTTGACGTTTTGTATACTGAATACTGACTGAAATACTCGTTAATTTTTATGTATACTCTATACTTTGTATACTGTAAGCTTTGTATTTTGCATACTCGATATTTTGTATTCTTAATACTGACTGAAATACTCGATATTTTTTGTGCGGTACACTTTTTTATAAGAACAATTCCATAAAAACACGATGCTCATTTTGTTCAAAATGTGAGAACAAATCAAGAGCAATGCCACCTTTAGCATACAAAAAATAAAATAAAATAAAAGAAGAACACGAGCCAGTACTGTACAACGAATTCGTAAGTTACCATCACAGTTTTTTTGACCTTTTCTGTGTTGATATTGTTAATTTGTCTTGTAATAATCATGATCTATATTTAGCAAAAGAAAACTTTTAGTCCAGCAAAAATGAATGTGCGTCACTTTATTTTCTGATAAAGTTACAAACAAATTTAGAACAAATTATCGCAATTTTGACTGCTTGTTGTGAAAAATATTTTGTTTATTCGAACATTGTAGAAATTAAATTGCATACATTGCATGCGTAGTGGCCAGCGCGTGGGAGCAATATGATGCTACAAAGGGTCTTTCCATTAAAGTCAGGGGATGTCTTTGTGTCATTTATAATCTATGATCTGATACATGAGATTGAAGCAAGAAGTCACAACGAGAAGCTGACATCTTCTCAATGCTCATAAATTAAGAATAATTTGTAAAAGTTCCAGTCTCAACCAAAAGTATACCAGTTTTTATAAAAAAAATAATCTAAAATCGTTAATCGTTGAATTCCGTTGAGTATGAAACTGCAATGCTCAAAGAATTTTTTAACGAGCAAGATTATTATAACTTTTCCTGCATGGTGACAATTTTTATTTGAAAAGCAAAAAGAGAGACAGAAATCTAACTCCACAACAACATGCAAACAATAAGCAGGCCCCCAATCAACCAACCATGGGACTAGGTAAATTCAAATCAAACAAGCAAACCGGAACAATTTTTCGAAAGCACTGCCCTGAACTCGAGTTTCGCTTAATTCAAAGCTTACGAGCAGGGCTGGCATGAATTTACCAAAATACTGGTAACCCATGATCAAACCGAAACAATCCTGGCAATTTAAAGAATCAACTACTGAAAAAAAATTTCTTTGATACTGGATAAACGGAACATTTGGAGGTATTTTGTTCTCGATCCCCTACCTTGAGCAGATCAGTATAAAATTGAGGGTTTGGTGATCCTTATCAATATTTGATCTCTTATTTGAAAAGTTTTTATGTTTTGTGTTGTTGGACAGCCTTATTCAGATATTTGCGTTTTGTTTTGAGATTTCGCTTTGAAGTACAGTAATCAAAACAAGTTTACTGCGTCCTTTTTGCATGACTCGAAAACATTGAAAAACTTAACATGGCGTAATATTAATTAATCTAAAGCTTCTTTCACTTGAAAAATTTAGTGAACTAGTCAGCAAGCATGTTGGATTTATATTGCTATTTTCGTGATCTTATGCCTTCATACTTAGCTAAATTAATTGGACTTCTCGGAATTATTATTTGGCAATGGACGTTAAGCTATTTTACAAAATTGTCGCGGTTTGGTTGTAAAGCCGTAGCCTATAACAGAATGAAATTCAAAACGCACGTATCTGGTCGGATTACAAAATCAAAATTAATTTAAGCCATTACTCAAGTCGCTCAACAGTGGCATCAATTGGCATCAATCAATCATTTTTTAAAGGAGAATATCTTCATTCCGGGCCATTAAGAGAAAGTTTTGTCCCGGGGGCAAGAAATATGAACGAACTCCAAGAAGAGCCATTAATAGAAATACTAGATTTGGAACTAATTTTCTCAAGAATTTTAGGTGTAGTCTTCACTGGTTTTGGATCAATTAATGTTCTCTGAAATTCTTGGAAAAGACCAAAAAAAAAAGGATCACCAGTTTTGAAACAATTTTTCTGCCAAGATAAAAAAAAAGGTCACCGCTTCCAATTGACTTTAATTTTTGTTCCTACTGAACTCAAACTTAAAAAATTCAGGTCACTAAATATGAGCGGGCTTCTCAAAAATTCTCCGGACCAGGGTACTTTTACCTCCCTCGCCCCTTTCTCAACGGCCCTGTCTTCACTACATATTTCAATGAGTTTACCAGTGTAAATAGCTGCTTTGTGCGGTCAACATTGTTTTTGTTCAGTTGTTTTGCATCAACATTTGAACCAGCAGTGGTCGAATGAAGTGTCTGCGAATGACACGGTAAACGAAGTTCGATTCCCGGTCGGGTCAAACCAAACACTATCAAACTTGGTATTTACAAATTTCCTGTTGAGCATTCAGCTTTAAAAGGGAGTCTGTGAAGCCTCTATAGTGTGTAATGGACAGATGGGCAGGTAGAAACTTGCCACGAAGACCAAGAAATCTTTTCGCAGTCTCCTGGCCAAGCGAACCTGGTTAATATTGATGTAATTACAATCACATTCATGGCTGGATTCGTTGCTGAGATCGCCAAATTCCAACAAAGGACAATGCATCCAAATGACAAAAACAAGTAATAAACCTGCCTTGGAAAGCAGGTATTCCCCTGTCGGAAAGTTGCTAAAGCTGTCTGCCAATGAAATTCAAACTTAGGCCTGCCCGAACTGTCGCGACATTCATAAGCGATCGAGTCCCAATAACACTTTATTACATACATAATAAGGATCTTGCAAAACCACAGTTTTTTCGGAAACTTTGTATTGCTTAGTTTGGACATTATGGAATCCTTCTGGCACTGCTTTTATTATTGCAAAAAAAATACACAAAACACACACTCACGCACAAACACGTGATAAATAAAAAGATCAATATCACTACGTAATAGGTGCTAACACATTGCATTACCTCATAACACAGTATGAATACCATTTTTTATGAATGTTTGCAAACATTTTGCATCTATATTTATGCGTGCAAGTGCGCCATTTAACGTGTACATGAAACAATATAACGCTCTCTAAAGGGCGCAAGAGTTCATTTAACGTGAACGACCTCTTAAATGTAGCTCATTACTCGGCCAGTCATTGGTGTCTGTGATCAATTTGTTTGACATAATTTCACTCTTCTGGGATTTAAAAAGTCAGACCATGATGAGTTTCATTTGTCCATGCACTACAGTATTTCGGTTTAACTATTATTCTTTATTCGATTGCAACCAAAAATAATAATGTGTTAGCCAAGTTTTTGCCCTCTTTTTCTCAACATATTAGTGTTAAAAGTTTCTAATTCTCCACTAAAGAAGTATTAGTATGGTCTGAAAAAACTGTTTTCGAGCGGTTTGACCAAACAATTTTTTTGAAATGCTTTAACAGTAACCATCAGCCTCGGCCCATTATGCAATCCCCCGCTTTGGACCTATCCAACCGACCAACTCATCCACCGTAGTAGAGGCCTGGGGCCGCCGTATTATACAAAGTTTCGTTAGAGTTACGACATTATAAGCTTTGATTGCTTTAAAGAGCTTGCGACGTCGTAAGCTCTGCGTTATGTTGCACAACAACCCCCTACCCCTGGTATCAATTCTAATTGATTCACACTAAAGTTTCTCACTTCAATAGTTTAACAATTAAAAAAGTTTGAAAATTGATTTTTGCAGCTTCTCTGTTTTTAACTCTGGTGCAGGTAGAGCACTTGAAAATTGAAATCGACCAGTTGGTCGAGCGGTAACACGTTTGTCTCTGAAGCGGGAGGTCTAAGGTTCAAATTTCGGGCCGATCAAATCGGACACAGTGTTGCCAACGGCTTGCCCACGCTGCGACATTTCTTCGAAAGGAGCTGTGTTTCCAGGGCGCAATGACGCGGAGATGGGCCCCACAAATTCGTTGCACGCTCCGGAGTAATACAGCGAGGATATTGAAAGATTTGATTTATGACCACGAAAGTTCACTTCTGCCGTCCAGAGTCCACTAAAGCCTAACCAACACAAATCGTAAACCATACTACAAGGTAATTTGAGATTAGTTTTACTGTACTTTCGGTAACAGAATCATACATTCAATGATATAGTACGTATACGCATATGCAAGGCTACATGCTAGTTTTTGTTCTGATGCGTAAATTCATGCATGATCTTATTCTTGATTTGTCATTTTGTTCTATTTTGTCGATCTGGCCAGTCAGGTTTTCTTGACGTTAAACCATTATTGCCTGAGGTTATCCATATACAGCATTTATCCTGTGATTCAAACAATGTTGGTTTTGTTAGATTTATAAGGTTAATTTACCAAACAAAAAAAATGATAATAATTTTTGACTGCAATCAGCCGTTACTTATTGTTAATAGTTTTAATACACCTATGACTAATACTTAGGCGCAATCGTCTAAGAAATAGGATGAGCAAGTGACAAGCGAAGCTTCGCAAAAAGCGGTTGTATTGTACATTCAAATAGTAGAATTATTTTGAATTCAAAATTTTGTCGTTACATTCAAATAGTTTTCTCAGCAGAAATTACGGGAAAAGAACTTCAGACAACCGGTAGCTGGGATATTCATAATAACCAGTTGAGTTTGCAAAATTCTGTGATCACACAGTTACTTGCTCAGTGTTTATACTCCTCTTCAGACTGATGATGAAGTTAGCTGCCTTCGAAGCACGGGGATGCGTTCGCGATAGGTGCTCCGCTTCATTTTCGACAAGCGGAGTTGAAGCAATGGTACATTATAGACGTAGAGACAGCATTAACTTATTGTCAAATGTAGTATGGGATTGTAAGACGTGATGTCTCTGTGAACTATTAAATTAGTTCTGCCCGTTTCACTTCAGGAATATTCTAACTTGTCAAATAATAAAAATATTGCCATTAGATTACAAATGGCTTTGAGTTGGACTATAGCAATCAAGGATACTCTCAGTTAGTAGCCTTAATTTTTTAATTAAAAGTCAGATTATATCATTAAAGATTGTACACTGTACAGTGCTGCTATGTAAGAGCAAAACGGTTAGTTACTTTTTCGCATTATTTAATTGAACTGGCGAAAAAAGTGGATAATGAGTTGCCTGAGTGCTACATAACTGTTTTTTCGAGACAAATAACGAAATAGTATGCTTTCATGCAAGTTTGCGATATTTTTGGTTATTTTCATTCAACTAAATTCAGTTTCGCCGACAACAAAAATACGTAAGTGTAGCACAGCTTTTTTTATTTTAATTTATCGCTATTACGTTGCTTAAAATAACCAGTAATACCTAAGCAAACAAAGTGGCAGATTAAACATGATCGTCGCAAGGCACCCAAAATTACTTAACTTTCATGATATATTTCTTGTATTTTTTTACTGATTATTGGTTTCTTCAACAAGCCGTTTGTTTGAATGGAATAAGAAAGAAGGTTAATGCTTGCAGTAGTGACCAACTTTCCAAGGTGCAGAGCCGTCTAACCCCTAGCACTAAAATATGCTTACAGTACAGTGAGTTTTCCTTGCTGAAAGTGTATTTCAAGTAATTCAAATTCATTGCATTAAATTTTAAGTGCCAAGAGCTAAAGTGGAAAACTTGAGAGGAAGCCCATCTTCAACGACATCCATCACTCTTCAGTGGAATGTGAGCAGATCTCTGCATGAAGATTCCACCTTTCTAGTCCGCTATGGCTTCCACAGAAGTGACGTGACAAGTTTGGTACGTTTGATCATAGACTCTTTATTAATAGACTGAAAACTGATAGTTTTGTCTTTTCTTTGGGGTTCACCCATTGTAGGAATGTGCCCAATCAAATTAGTTAAATACGCGCGACCGCAAAAAAACCTACGCAACAAGAATAAACTTTTTGTTTCAATGCTCTTCTCTTTTTCTCCGCCGTCTGTTTCTGGTCTACTACATAAAAGATCTATTGCTTGATTCTTGTTTTTTGTTAACATTATTTTTTGTTTGAAATTTGATCGCTTTTAAGCCTTGGATTCAATAATTTATTGCATACTACTGCGATGTTGTTTCCAGATTCCTACAAATAGCAGAAACAGAAGTTTTACGATGCACAAATTGGAACCTCACTCGTACTACCGTTTTCAAGTAGCTATTCAAGAACAAGGAAGAACAGGAATTTATTCAAGAGCGATAGTTGTCGCATTAGGTTAGGAGTATGAAAATTTCTTAATTTTATCTCATCTGTAAAAGTGACCTGTTAAGTATAATGTTCTCAACATTCTGAGTTGACTGTCATTGTTTGATTGTGCATCTTTGTCATGTTAACACAAAAAAGCAAAAATGATGATCCTGTCCTTCAAACGAACCCTCACTTGCTTAGTGGTTACCGATTTCCGAATTTTCTGGTTGAAAGATAATAAGCTCATTGTATAAGCCTGAGGGAAGTAAACCAGCTACTGGAGCGTAGAGATTAAAAATTTGCTAGAATTATGATTAAAAAGATAGCGAAACCTTGCAACAATGTGCTTTTAAAACATTTGTGGATTTCGCCTATAAGGTTATTTCAGAAAACTTTAATTGTACAGTTTGTAGAGCACAAGGGAAAAATGCTTTTAACTTTGAAATAAAATATGCAGAACCGATAGGTTGTATAGAAAGCTGAACTTTGACGAAGACGTGTTTATATCTTGCGTATGATGTTATTTGATGTTTATTTTTTGTACCTAATCTCATAGCTAAATGCATAGGTGGGCAAGTTAATGCAAAACGTTAGCTTCGTTAACCACTGGTCCGTTAACAAACTTCACACCTCCGTTAACGTTAATCCGTAATTTTCAGTTTTAGTTAACGGAAGTTAATAAAGTCCGTTAATCTGTTAACATTTTGCGTGTAATTTACATTTCGTTTTATTCACTCGCTTCTAGAACACGTATTGACGCTGTTGAGCTGATCGTAAGGAAATATTTATTGCTATGGTGGTCTTTTTGTGTTTTGGAAGTTACATTATACAGTCTAATCTAATTTCGAGATAAAAACAAGTTCAAATGCACAACGAAGCTGCAAGATATTAACGATAAAAACCTTAACGGAAGTTAACAGAACTTAACGGAAGTTACTTTAATCCGTTAACATAAAAAAACTTTTTAATGGATTAACGAGTTAGTGAAAAAGTTAGCTTCGTTATTAACGGATTAACGATTAACGGACTTGAGCCCACCTATGGCTAAATGTCTATATCCTTATAATACATGCCTTTTTTCAGATATTAACACATACATTGTTAAGGCACAGCTACCGTCCGAAATGAAAGCAACATTTCAAAAAGCGGTTAGTACAGCATTATATAAACCAGGAGTTCCCAAACTTTTCTGCTCGCGTCCCCCTAAAAACTTCCGCGACCCTTCACGGTTAAAACAATAAGCACTGCGAGTTGTGTATTTGGGGTAAGTATTCAACGGCAAAAAGTAATAACAAGTGACTTGTACCCAAACCCTATGCAAATTTACACGTAGGAACAAAACATAAATACATTTGCAAGCACCCTGTTTACATTTGCCTTTACCGCTGCTTCAACATCATCTGCAGGAAGCTTATTGCCGTTGTATTTCGACTTTTTTAACCAGCTTTCCATTGATTGGAATCTAACCAGTTGTATTTAGTATGGTAATTAATATATTTAGCATTTAAACTGCAAAATATTGCATGGGGGTACGCTTTTGCAGCTGTGACCAGACGCATCCGGAGTGCGGCAGCAATTTGGTGAAAATTTTGCTCCAAATTCGAGGTCTTCTTCTTTTGATACGGATTTTGACCCCAGTTTCGGGTGAAGACTAAAAAAAAAGTCTTCACCGCAATTTGGTGCTATCTTCGAAATTTCGGATTTATTGGAATTACTTTTTTGTCTAAATGTCCAGGACGCTTTCGTTTAGTGGAAGGATCGCTAAATCTCGATGGGAGAACGCTAACTCTCGAAGGGGGGACGCGTCCCTCCTACAATTTAAGTACTGATTTTACCTCTACTCAACTATATATATTAAGCTCCTACTACTCCACTAAACTATCTGTACTACAGCACTATACAAGCATTGAATATGGTCTGCATAGTTACAGTCTATTATGCCATAAACCAAAGTGACAAAGCTAAAAAGTTAGGCATCCAGCTGTGCTACATGATACGAATGGGGAAAAGTATTTCTGGTATCTTCTAACATAATACATTGTTCTACAAAGTCTCACTATTTAATAGCGCCTATTCAAGTAGAATCGACGACTAAGTTGAGAATGACATTTTGCGAAATTGCACGAGTTTTTAACAATATTCAGGGGTCTCTGATAGTAGACCTATTTTACACTTCCTCATAAAATTGGTATACTCTCTGCGACCCCTGAAGGTCATTACGCGACCCCCAGTTTGGGAAGCCCTGATATAAACTATAACTGTGTTCTTTAGTGATGTAATTAAAAAATTTGCCAAATACGACTTTTTTGAATGCTAGCAATACTTTTGCACTCAAACTAGATCATGGGCTTGCAGACGGAAAACGCCATAAAAGTAGAACCCTTATTAGAATTGTAGGAATAAAAATTAGACGCCTATCTTTGCGTTGTCCTAAAGATTCATGATGATGTTTTTGGTCTATGGAGATTTAAATCAGCTCGTTTCGTGCCCTTAATCATTTGAGTAAGAGGCAAAGCCAAAATTAACAGTTCAATTCTAAGACTAAGCATCAAGCAGCTTTTGAGCTTCTGTTTAAAGGAGAAGTGGCTGTTTGGACGGTTTTCTCTAACCGAGGTCAGGGCTAGAAAAAAGTTTGTAGGTCCGAAGCAAGAGAGTTTGCTAAGCTCTCGAAAGAGCAGCGGATTTAGAAAATTTGGACTGGAAACCAAGTAAAATTAAAAAAAGATTTTCACCAAAGGGGCCCCAAAATTGCGGGACTTGGCGCCATCGCGCAGTTCGCCCATTGGTTAACCAGGCCTTACCCGTAATCTCAAGTATCTGGTTGGTGACGTCATTGCAATCATGCAATTTAGGCCGATGTAAATCTGATTCAGATTATAACAAATGTTTTAACATTCTTCCTCCAACGTGTACCTGCACTAATTTTAGTTTTGTTGTTCCAGATGTATGAAGTGTTGCCACTGTCATTTCTTTCTTCTCTTCTTCTCAATTCGACACACATAGATCATTCTTCCTCCATGACTGAAGTAAGTTGAAGTAAGAAACTTATAAATCTTAAAACGATTGTTTGAAACGCACTAATTTCTGGCAACTCCAAAACCAACTTTAACCTTATAACAATTAATGACTCTCTAAATGAAGTTTTGTAGAAACTTTATTTAACATTAACGTTCAAAGGGAAATTCCGAAAGAGAAGTTGTTTCTGCAGCCGAAATTGATGACGTCCGATCAAAATATTTTTGACTTCTCACCGAAAAGTAGCTTTTTCTCTTTAGGAAGATATTGCTTAAAGAAATAAGAATTTTTCAGTTGTTGAGCAAAGATTTCTGCTGTTTTCTATTTTTGAAACATTGGGCGGTCTGAGAACGATTGGGAATTGTCAGGCTTGTCCATAGGACATATTTTTCTGTCCCATCCCATTCCATAGCAGTTCATGCCTGCCCATTCCATCCCATCCGGTGGGATTTCCATTGAAATACAATTCAATAAAGGTTAATAAATTTATGAAAATTTAAGTATAATGTGTACTAGATAGGGCCACACGTACAAAGAGAGATACAAAATGACAAAATATATTGACTTTGTTAACTTTAAAGTTCAGAAGACTTTATTATTCATTATCATTCTGGCACTAACATTCCGAGTTACTGCGCTCATTCAGCAAATTTTCAATTACCTGCTCATCAATTTCTGTCCCATGGGTCCCATGGGAAATGCAATGCGTGCTGTCCCATCCCATTAGACATTTCCCATAAAATTCCTATGGGAAAACCCAGATCCTCAGAGAGAAAATTTTCCAGGGGGTACGAAGATCAATACCAGGCCCCCAAATCTTATTGGGCCCCCAAGTCTTATCGGGGCCCATGCCGTTAAATCATTTTTTGTCGAATGGATGTAGATCTTCATTTAAAGGTGATGGGATAACGATATTCGCATACAGTTAGGACCTATGAAAAACACAACAAAAATAAAATTGGTTTAAATCCAGCTAGGGGGTTTGGGGGAGCGCTGTGAGCTCCCCCAGCGGGGTGTGGGGCGGAGCCCCGAAAGCTTTAGCACTTTTTATGTTTTTCGAGGGTAAAATACTGCATTTGATCAACATCCCAGCACCAAACTTGCTTAAATTGACAAGCAGAAAACGTGATATACATGAAAGAAAGTATGTGAAGTGGGGATGATGACATTGACACAATATTATACAATATAATGACTTTAACACTGCAAATTCAAATATTTTACTGATAAAAGTTGTAAGAAGTCATCTTTAATCATAGACTTCACAAACCCAAATACCTATTAAACTCGTACAGATAGAGTGAGTTACTTAATGATGGTAGTATAGTACATCAACTTTGACCCCGCTCTCTGAGGTTGAAATGCTTTTGGATATCTGGAAATGTAGGCCCGCGTACATTGTTATAGAGTAGAATTAGGGCTCATAAGTCAGAGAAATGTAACAAAACGTTAATTTCGGTGCAAGTGTATGGCTTTTGATATATTTTTTGCTTTTTTTAATCAAATCGGCCACTACTGGATGCCCTAAAGGCTGAGTAGCAAAAATAGCAACCAATTACCAGTACTGAATAGGCTGACTGATATTTTTGCTGCAGGCAAGTTTGGTTACGGTGTTATGGTGCAATACCAAAACTTAACGCGTAAACCTGAACTCTTCCGGGCCCCTAAAGCCCGGGCCCTCCTAGGCCCGGGCCCGGGTACGATGTACCCCCTGAACCCCCCCTCTTGCAGGCCCTGGGAATACCATTCCCATGAAC